>CM062601.1:58557837-59757837 GCA_031470985.1 Agastache rugosa | reverse complement strand
AGCAGGTGGTAGGGCGAAATGATGGCCCTGACTGCATTCAGCCAATCCCGACCTAGTATGATGTTGTAGGGGGAGTTCGCTTTAACCACATAGAACTGGATCAGTTTATTGACGCTGGTCGGCGGACTGCCAATGGCAACATCGAGCGCAATGGTCCCTTCAGGTCGCGTCTCTTGCTGCGTAAAGCTCTTGAGAGGCAGGGGTGTGGAGTTCACCCGAGCTGGGTCGAGGCCCATCCTATCCAAGCAGTGTTGGAAGATGATACTCACGCTGGCCCTACCATCGATGAATACGCGATGGACCATCTTGTTGGCCACTCCGACCTGAATCACCAGGGCGTCATTGTGTGGCGTAGCTGTAGGTACAGGATCTTCCTCAGAGAATGTGACGGTTTCTCCCTTCTTGAACCTCTTCTTCCTTTGCTCCTCCCCCAATGGGACTGGTGGTCTGCGAGCTTTTGCCTTTAACTTAGTGTTTGTCATACCTGGGGGTAGTCCGGTGATGGTGGAGACCACTCCGTCGTACTGTGGTGCGTCGTACTGAGGGTCGTCATCATCCTCGTCTTGATCGACCTTAGCTCGCCATCGTTTGGGGCACAGCGACCCTGTCCTCCTTTCCGTTTTCCTTTCCGGTTTTTCTTCCCCCCGGCTTCGTATCTCTTCAGAGCTCCCTCCTGGGCCAACCTCTCTATCTGTTCTGCGAGGTCGCGGCAATCCTCCATGCGGTGCCCATGGTCGTCATGGAAGGAGCAGTGCTTGTTTCTGTCCCGAGGTTTAGACCCTGACATAGGACATGGTTTAGCGAACCAATCCTCGTGGAGTGCGAAAATCTCGGCATTTGTTTTCACAAAAGGAGGTCGTTGGGACAGTTCTGGTCCCACCCGAGGTCCAAGCCGGGACTGGATAGGTCTCGATCCGAGCAGGGACTGGATTGGCCCTCTTTGGAGGCGCTCATGAGCACTTCTCCGATCACGATCATTCCGTCCTCGATCCCCTTCAGTTCTCCTTTTCTCGGTCTCTTCTCGCTTCAATCGGTCCGCATCTTGGCCATCAGCGAACTGGTATACAATCCTCCACATCTCCTGGGCTGTCTCGGGTTTCTGCTTAGCGAGCTCTTGATTCAGGGACCCGGGAGCAACCCCATTTCGGAAGGCCGAGATGAGGAAGACATCGTCGATTTTATCGACTTTCAAGTTTTCCTGCATGAACCTGGAAGCGTACTCCCTTATAGATTCTTTGTCCTTTTGCTTCACCGATAGGAGGTAGGCTGTGTCTCGGCGAGCCTGAACCTTTGTATGGAATCTTTGCTTGAAGATTTTTTCCAAATTGGTCCAGGACCCCACACTGCCAGTTGGGAGGCTGTCAAACCAAGCTCGGGCATAATCGATCAGCATCTCGGGGAATAGCTTGCACATGTGTTCCTCTCTAAGGCCCTGGTTGTGCATGCTGTACCTGAAACGCGTTAAAAAGTTGAGGGGGTCATCCAACCCATTGTAGGCCGGAATGTTTGGCAACTTGTACACCGTGGGGAGTTTGGTGTCAAGCAGCTCGTCGGTGAACGGGCTAACAAGTCGAGCTGGTTCCTTTTCACGTCGGTGTTGATTTCTCGGGGGACTGCGACTCTCGCTATAGCTCGGACTTCGGTACTTTCTGGGGCTCCGAGGGCGCCTTTGGATATGGTGTCGCCTGGGGCTCCGCTGCGAGCTTGGACTCTGCCGTCGAACTGAACCCCGCCGGGGATCGTATCTCTCCTTCAGCTCCGGTTCCCGCCTCTCGGTGTAGCGAGGAGCTTTAGGTAGAGATTTTTGCGTGGAACTCTCCCTAGCCTCGGGTATGGGAGACATCCGGGTCATCGCGAGAAAGCGTTTGAAACGCTCCTTGTTTGCTTTAGCGAATTCGGCCGCGGCGTAGGTGGTAGCAAGGTCAAAGTCTCTGGAGAGATCATCCTCCTTCAACTCGGATTCCTTCGGCTCCGACTCGTCGTTGAATTCTTCGACGTACCCTTCTGGGGTATCACCCGTTTTAAAGGACTGTCCATTATGTGTCCTCCGATGCCGATTTTGCGATGGGTTTCTCTGAGGGATGTATTCTAGCGCGGGCATCCTTTCGGAGGGATTTCCTTCTATTAGGTCCCTGGCGTGCCTCTTCTTTGGAACCGAATTGCCTTTCTGGCGATTCTCTTGGCTTATGGGGCAGCTTTCCGCTTCGTTAGGATTCCCGCGTTGGCTTTGGGCCTCCCGCATGCTCTGTGATCGTGTTACCATCATAAATCAGCTACGAACGAACCGTTGATCTCGTTCCCACAGACGGCACCAATGATAGATCTAGGGTTTGCGAAAGTAGCTAAAAGAGACAATAACACGATGACACGAGGATTTACATGGTTCGATCGATGTGATCTACGTCCACGGGAGAGAATATAGAGAGCTTTTATTATGCTTGAGAGTACAATGAGTATTGAATGTCCTACACCTCTAATCTTGCATCTATTTATAAGCCTTGAATTAAGCCCTAATCCTTCTAGGGATCGAACTCCTTATACATATCTAGTTTCTTAATACATGCATATCCGATTCCCGTTCGTGGTAGAATTCTATCTTCTCCCAAAGTAGGATTTCGTTACTTGGTCTTCAAGGCAGACGTTGACTTTGTTTGGGCCGAGCTTTAATATATAGGCCCAATTAGCCTTAGGTCGGCCCCAGGGTGAGGTCAGTACTATCAGCAGCTAGCCGGAGGGAATGGATTAATTTTTTTTTATTAAAAATGAAAATAGGGAGTTATAACAGGGGTATAATTGAACATTTATTTTTATTTTTATTATTAATTTAATTTAATTAGGAGGCTAAAGAGAGATTTGGTACAATATTTAAAATTACCCATAAATATTTTACAATTTCTACTAAAATTTGAAGGCAAAATTCAACTTACTCTGTGTCCGCACTCGGGAGTAAAATTCCTTGAGATTACAAAAACTCCTAGATTGAATCTTGATAGTACGCGCGGGCCAAGTTGAGGCCCGATTCTAAAATATATATTCAGCCTACTGCCCATATATTCAAATTATTATGATAGCATACTTTTGTAAATAGTCTATGGGCCTCTCCTGGGCTTAAAACGGGTCCATGTAATTTAATCGACTATAAATATCTCCGGAAATTGTTATACTATAGGCAGTTTTTAACTTTTATTATAGTTCTGCTTTCAAATTGTGCTTTTCTTACCCATACTAGATTGCACCCGTGCGTTGCACAGTAGAATGCATTTTAAAAATATGTATTAATTACTCTCATTTGTCTAAGATATTTAGGACACAATTTCATTTTTTGAGTGTCCACCATATTTATGTCACTTTTCTTTTTGGAATAATATCTCACACATTCATTATTTTATACCTCACAACAATTCAATATAATAAAATCTCGTTCTCCACTCAAACACTACCTACCTAACATTTATTAAAACCCTTGCCGTACCCTACGTGACCCATATTTCGTGGACGGAGGGAGTATAAAATTTCAGACAACAAAAGAGAATAATAATACATTAATTTTTCGGTATAGAAATTAATAAAGGACATTTTTAAGTATAACAATAACAAATACAACATATTTCATCCGTCCACGAAATAGTCCACGAAATGTATATCATGTCCCTTATTTGACATAATTCCTTTCACTTTCTTATATTTTATACTTCACAACAATTCAAAAATAATGGGTCTCTTTTCTCCACTTAACAAATAATCTACAAACATTATAAAAACTCGTGTCACTAAACCTGTGCTATATATTTCATGGATGGAGGGAGTATTACGTTTCAAACATTATGAAAATTTACTTTTTATACAATAGTTTTTGAAGAGTGTTCCTCATTCACTAGAAAAATCTCGCACTTTACCGACGGATAATTCCGTCGGTAAAGTCATTAAAATCCGTCGGTAATTCATTTACCGACGGAATTACCGACGGAAATGCTCCCTCGTGATTTCATTCGTAGCTAAAGGATTTACCGACAGAAATCTTATCCGTCAGCAAATTACCGACGGATTTGTGACGGAATATCCGTCAGCAAATTCTCGTTTGACGAACTAATTCCCAAACGGATTTCTGACAGATTTTTGACGGAAAATCCGTTGGTAAATACCAACAGAATCGAATCCGTCGATAATGTTTGACGAATTGCATTTCGTCAATTTTCGATTTTACTGACGGAAAAAAAATCCGTTGGTAAAATTTGACGTCCTCAATTTCGTCAAGTTGGAAATATTGTGACGGTTTTGTGACAGAATTTCCGTCAGTATTTTAGCGACGAATTAAAATCCGTCGGTAATAATTGTTGTTTTAATTTAATAATTATTTTGTTTTAATTTAATTTTCTAATATTATTGGAATATTTAATTATTTAATATTTTAGTCCGATTTTTACTCATTAATTTATTAATATTTTAGCCCCAATTTTGAACATACCAAATAAGCAATTTATAATATAAAACATAATATAAAAGTCGCTAAGTAATATAATAATAAGAATCTAATATTTTTGGTAACAAAGTACGTACAAATATGAAAGAAACATTAAAGTAAAAGAATGTTTGTTCTACACTAACTAAAAGTCACGGACTAGGAGGACTAGGAGCTCGTACAGGACGACACCAAAAGTCCAAACATCGCTCTTTGAGGTAAGATGCCCCGTTTCTATGTAGTTCGGGGAAGCATATCCGTATGTTCCCACAACCTACATGCACAACGAGTTATTCAAATTCTCCAACTACGTGAGACTCTTTGTATCATCAAAGCAAACATACCGCAATTGAAACATGACTATGACCAGCTTTAGGACCCTCCCGGGCAAGCCCAAAGTCCGAAAGCTTTGCCTTGAAGTTTTCATCCAGCAGCACATTCGATGACTTGAAATCTCGATATATAACCTTCACAGTGAAGTAAACAATTGTAAACATCAACACTCACTCATCATGTTCTGAAACTAAATCTGTTCACAGCTAAGAAAGAACAAAAGTAATCATCATCTTTAAAGAAGCAACATATATATTATTTTGCAGCTTAGCCAAATTTTAAATTCCTTATCATAAAATATACTTTTGATCAAGACAAAAGGATAATGGAGCTGTAAATGTAATTCGATTCTAGCTATCTCGTCAGCCACAAATAGTTCATATTCCATCATCCACTTCTATAATTTGGCACAACAAACATGATATCATCACATACTACATTAAAACTGCATCAAAACTACATGTCTAGAAAGATCTTAGTTCATAGACCGACTTATTCCTCCAAATATAGTAAGAAGTAAGATAATGCTATAAAGTGCAAATAGACTTACTGCTATATGTTTTCTATTGAGTGTGACACTTGAGCCCCTCTCTTGCTACCACTAAAGCAGCAATCTCCAAATGATAGTAAATCAATTTTGGTGGTTTAATTAACACATTAATTAGGGCTCTTTCTTCCTTAAGAGTAATTATTAGGGCTCTTTTTTCCTTTAGAGTAATTAATTCTCTACCATAATAACTAACTAAAATGTTGTCAAGAAGTTGATGCACTTACTTCCAAAAATCCAGCCATTACTTAACTCTCAATGTAGATTTGTTTTATGAGAATTAAGCACTCCACACTACCAAGTCTCAATTTAAGTCCTCATCTGGTGATTCTCAACCGTAATCACGAATAAAACACTGCACCACCAATATTTAACACTCAATATACATTACAAAGAAGCTAAATTTTATCGCATACAGACAGCAGGGGCCAAGACAAGACATTAGAACAATATAAGGACAAAACCAACAAAAAATTAACCAAAATCAATACTTAAATAAGAATCTTAAACCACAAGTAGGAGCTAAAAGAGATGAGTAATGAGTAATCTATGAGCAAAAGACAAAAAAACGAAAATTATAAGCAAGCAAATTAGAGACCTGATAGCCATCCCTGTTGAGTTTCTTGATAGCAACAACAATAGGATCAACCTTTCCCTTTCCCTTTTCCTCAACAGGCTTGATGCTACCTTTATAAACACTTCCAAAATCGAAGAACACCGAGTTCCCAACGATGAAATTCGGAACTAACGCACTAAAACACACCACCACTGAATTGGCGGTGTAGAGAATCAACCAAATCAAGATAAAAAAATGCAGAAATGCCATGAAACTCCGATTCAACCCCACCAGCCAGTAGACCGGGACGGAGAACAAGAGGGAGGCAGAGAGCTTACATGGCGGTGGTGGTTTCTGGCTTCCCGTTTGGCCAAAGGGAAGGCAACGGCGTTCCAGTCGAAGACACAAGGTGTTGGTGTTTTCCTCGCCGGAATTTAGAGCAAGAGAAAGGAGAATTTCAGATTCTAATTTTAGGGTTTTCAATTTGGGGATCTAGGTTTTTGATTTGGGGTTTTTTGCTGGGGGCTTGAGCAAAGGACAAAATCGAGACGACGACGAAGGGACGGAGGCGGCGAACGGTGAGGTTCGCCCGAGAAGAAGCCGGAGTCATGCTACTGCAGCTGCCGTCGGATAGAGAGAGACGGGGCAAGAGGGGAGAAGAGATGAGAGTGTGGGATGGAGAGAGAGGGCGGCGGCGGCGGTGTGAAGGTGAGGCGGCGACCGGCGAAGTCTCACTGAAGAAGAAGATGAAGGGAGGTGGTGCTGCTGCTGATGGTTTTGTTAGAGAGAGAGAAATGAAGAGAGGAAGAGAGAGCATAAGAGAGATCGCGAGTTGTGAAGAGGAAGTGAGGGAGAAAGGAGCCCGACTGTGAATGTGAATTAAGCATTCAATTTTACTGACGGATACCATCCGTCAATAAAATCTGACCCGTAAAAATTTAACGACGGATTGTAATCCGTCAGTATTTTACCGAGGGATTTATCCGTCAGTAAATTAAAATTTTAATTTATAATTTGTAAATACAAAATACTGACGGAAATTTCCGTCAGTAAATTAAAAAAAAATTAAATATGTAATAAAATTCTTTGAGAACGAGTCCCTAGTCGAGATTAGTCAACATCTAACTCGATCTCTTCGTTGACGAAATTCTCACTGACGTCATTAACTAACCATCGCCATTATTTCAAAATTTTAATGAAGCGGATATATAACTCAATCCTTTCGTTTTCCCTGATTCTCGGACGTTCGTTAACTAGTCACCGCCATTATTCGAGAAACGAGCGTACATCGAGTACAAATTAATCAACTACTTGGTAATCTCTTCATTCATTAATTAATTAATCACCTACATTATTTGAAAAATTTAATGAAGCGGATATATAACTCAATCCTTTCGTTTTCCCTGATTTTCGGACGTTTGTTAACTAGTCACCGCCATTATTCGAGAAACGAGCGTACATCGAGTATAAATTAGTAAGTTACTTGGTAATCTTATCGATTTTCTTGATCAACACGAAACATTGTTAAAGTCGTTTGTTATAGAATTTCAATTTTTGATTTAGGGTTTACCAACGGATTCGAAATCCGTCACAATTTACCTATTTACCGACGGATTTAGTGACAGATTTCGAATCCCTTGGTAAACTCTAGGTAATAGTAATTATTTTTTTTTAAAATAATTTTATTAAATTTACTGACGGATTACATTCCGTCACTAATTATCCCTCACTAATCCGTTGGTAAATCCGTCACTAAATCTATAAATAAAAAATTAAATCGAAATAAATTAAAAAAAATATTACCAACGGATGATAAATCCGTTGGTAAAAATAATTTTTTTTTTGCAAATTTAGTGACGGATCATAATCCGTCACTAATTTTCACTCATTAATTCGTTGGTAAATCCGTTAGTAAATCCATAAATAAAAAATATTAAATAGAAAAAAATTAAAAAATATTACCAACGGATGCGAAATCCGTTGAAAAAAGTAATTTTTCTTACAATCTTACTGACGGATCATAATCCGTCACTAATTTTCCCTCACTAATCCGTTGGTAAATCCGTTATTAAATCCATAACTTAAAAAAATTAAATCAAAAATAAATTAAAACATTTACTCGGTAAATTTATTTTTTTATTTTTTTTAAATAAATAATGAACTTTACCAACGGATATTTCCGTTGGTAATTTTAACAAGGGAAAATCCGTCGGTAAATCCGTCAGTATTTGCGGAGCGAATTACCCCGCTAAATGTCCGTCAGAAATCCGTCGGTAAATATTTTTTAGCCAACCCATTTTTTTTCCGTCACTAATCTGTCGGTATTTATTGAGGGATTTTGAATTCGTAAGTAATTCTGTTGGTAAATCTTGGTTTTTTTGTAGTGATTACCACACACCAATATCTTCAAACATTTTCAATTTGCAACTCATGAAATATCCATATAAAGATGTCGAAAAACTGTCTGCAAAAAATAAAATGCATTAATCATCTAATATGTTAATTATGGAATAACACAATATAATATAAAATTCATACATTACATCAATATTTTTTTAAAAAGAAACATTCAATCCAAATAACATTAATAAATATGACATGTTAAATTTTGTATTATAATATACTTCTTTGTACATAAATTTAATTACACTATTAAATAATTACATATAAACATCTAAATAATATTTATAAATTATGAATAATCCAAATATAAAACACAAAACTTTTAATTACATTAATAATTTATGATTTTTTTAATAGCATAACACTTACCTTCTAAGCATCTCTAAACAACCATTTTTTTTTATATTTGTGGTGCGTCGTTTTTCACCAAAAATAAATCTGACACTCGGTCAGTATGCCCACACTGCGCAGACAGTGGTAAGCAAGATCGTCTCCCAAAGGATCGGCGAGAATTTTCCTAATTTCCAATCTGCAAAATACTTATAAACGAAAATTAAATAACAGATTTTAGATTTTAAGAGCAAAGAAACTAAATTAACTAATTAACAAGAAATTTGTATTTAACAAATATTAAAAGCATTCCGGTTTCCAATTAATTTTACTCTAGCTTGATTATCCGATCATCGACGCAATTATAACTTTAATTCATACAAACAAACCGGTTATAACCACCGAAGACGCTTCTGACGCGATCTTATCTCTCCTTAGCTTCTCGGTAATCAGGAAGACGCTTCACCAATTACTTCTCTAATCGACTGACAACCCTAGAGACGCTCTATGGATTTAATGAGCCGGCAACATTAACAACTAGAGAGACCCGATTCAAAATCAATAAACTCTGACGCAGGATTATTAAATTAAGACTGCTATTCCCTTGATTCTGAAGAATCAATTTACCACAAATCAAATCTAAACCACAATTACGGATGGCCGATTTAATTGGCTACTAATTAATTACGATCCACTAAATATTTGCAACTATCTAGCAGAATCGAAATAATTAACAACATTAAACACAGATGCTTGCATAAGAATTAAAGGAGAAAAATCAAATTAGATCTCACAAAATAAATCACACTAGGGCTTCCTTAATCTTCACCGGAATAAAAGTGTTTAGCTTGAATTCATAGACAAATTAAAGCTAAAAGTCATGGAGAAAATAGAAAATATCGGTAGGAAGAAGAAGGAGAAGTAGAAAACGTAAAAACCTCCTTTTTGGTCTGCTCCCTAATGGGTCTATTTAAATACCTAATAAGAATTATGTTAATAAGGAAATAAAATCTCTAATTCTAATCTAACTAGGAAAATAATAAAATAAAGATAAAATCCTACAATTAAGAGTCCATGGCCCAAAATTATGAAGTAATCTCGTGCACAGCCCATAATCACATCCAAATCAGCTTCCCAAACTTTTCAAATGCTGACAGCTTTCAGCTCTAGTACGCAGCAGGCGGTATGCCCATACTGCCCGATTTCGGCACATTCCAGAACTTTCTCTCAACCTCTTTAAGGCTTCAAATATCCTCTAAAATCATGCTTATTCCTCCAAATTAAGACCAAAACCTACAATAGACCAAGAAGCATGCAATTAATTCCATAAACGTGATTAAATAGACATTAAGACCAAAAATGACGCAAAATTACTCCAAAATATATGATCAAAACACGCCCAATCAAATTCCCCTACACTTAGACAATGCTCGCTCTCGAGCATAATTTATTCAAAAACAAGAAAATAAACTGATACTAAAAATGACTCAAAACAAAAAATTGGCAACAATTCAATGGACAACAATCTTAGTCAAGATCAAGATACAATCTTCATCAATCCACCAACCATTCTCTTGTTTCAAAAATTGTGTAAATGCTCTTCATTCAAGTCAAAATCATGCAAAACGAATCCTGCCTCACCAAGTTTCGCTCCCATTCTCTCAAAAGAATATAAGGACAGAATTATTTCACACAAATCGCAACTTGACACTCTCAAGCATAGGTTTGCCCATATGTCACTATATCCACCACAAAATAAAACTCATGCATATATCAAAAGGACATTGATGGGTTGTAACGGGGCTATGGTGCATAGGTAGGATAAAAAGAATGGATAAAATAAGCTCAAAAAACCGAAAATATGCAAGTGAGTCCATCCATGCATCAACCATCATTCCATACAAACTATGCTCAACTTCCACCATGCAGAGCAACAAACAAATTCCAACAATTAACAACAGCCCTTTAATTCATTTTTTTCTTTTTTTTTTCAGAGCTTTTCTGATTTTTTTCTTTTTCTCTTCTTTTTTTTTCCTTTTCTTTTAATTTCTGCTAAGGACCTTTCACTATTTTTTTTTTCAGCATATAACACTCCCACCATACATGAAGCACTTATCACAATAAACTTTCAACATAACTTGCATATTTTCAGTGGGACAAAAGAAAACTAAAAAGGCTGAGGCTCATTATTTAGTGGTTATAATATCAAGAAAAATGGATTAAGGCACAAACGAGCTCACTAGGGGAAAATTAAGAGTATGGATAATGTATTCAGGCCAAAACAAAGGTGAATCCTACATGCCTAAATCATCTCGATGCATGATATTCATGAATACGGCTTCAACTATGGCAATCGGGCAAACCAGAAATCAAGTGATCAAATTCGATATAACACTCAACAAAGAAAAATATTGGAGCATTTTCAAATTATACTCATAAGGCTCAAATCTCACAATATCAGTATGTTTCAAAAATTTTGATCAATTTTGCACTTTTTCCTCATCCAAGAACACATACGAGCACATACACAACTCAATCACAAGAGAAAACAACCATTCATACCAAGACAATATCTTAATCCTTACTATTCAAATTATCCATCTTCAAGTTGCCAATGACTCAAAAAGACAATCAAAATAACCAACTTCTCTCCCTTCCCCCACACTTAAACGACACAGTGTCATCACCGTGTAAAGGAAAATAAAGCAAACAAACACAAGAAACAATAAAAGACATAAAAAAATAAAAAAAATAGAGAAAAAATTAGGAAAAACAAAATAAAAAAAATAAAAATGAAAGCAAACTAAAACTTCCCTGAAACTGCATCAACTGTCTGGTGGCTTCAATTTCCGCTTTGGGAGTTTTACAATAGACGGCACAAACTGTTCAGGGTTGGTCGGCATGGGCATACAGCTCGACAGACGTTGATCAAGAACCTCATTGGTGGCGTGCAACTGCATGATAGATTCGCTGACTTCTTCATCCTGCTCAGCTGCTGCATCTCGACCAATCAATTTGCTAAATACGACATGCTAAACCTTATGATGATTCTCAACCTTCTTGAATATTTCTATGATTTTCGTTTCATCATCTTCTTTCTCGTTTTGAATCAACCTGGAAGGAAAAGATGGTGGAACTAGTGGATTATAATTAAAAACTTCGGATTCAACACTTACCTTGAAAGAATGCAACTTTTCAGATTGTTGGGCCCCTTTGGCGACCTCATTTTGAATCTTTGTTTGCTCTTCTTTTTCGCCTCATCTTTCTTAGGATTTTGCTCAACCAACTCCTCCTCATTCGTTAAAGTCACAGCATAGACGTGTGCTATGGAATTTACTTCCATTTGGGATGGAGGTTTTCCTTGATTGGCTTGCAACTTGTTCATCTGAGTGGCGAGTTGGGTGATTTGTGTGCCCATACTGCCCAAGGTAGCTTGTGTCTCTTGCTGGAAAGCTTGCTGACTTTGCACCAGATTCATAACAATCTCGTTGCTCTGCGCTAGACTTTTCATAATATCGCTCATGCTCGGTTCTGAACAGTCAGTATGGGCATACTGCCCAACTTGCGGTTGATTCTGAACATACATTCCATGCCCATCCTGCTGACTCCAGCTGAAATTTGTGTTCGAGAATGGGTCATATCGCCTCTGCCTCTGCGCATCAAATTGTGCATCGTCTGAACCATAACATGCTTGTTCGGATTGTGAATACTTATGGGTTTGAGCTGTAGCAAAGCCTCTAACCAGAGAAGTTAGAGCTTCAATCATGTCGTTCACACTCGAACCATATGCTCCTTCTACTCCGTTGACTAACATGTATCTCTCATCGTCCTCGTCCTCATATTGTTGGCCATTAAAAACCATATCCATGATGAGCTGTCTTGCTTCATCCAATGTCTTGTTGGTCAAAGATCCTCCACAAGCAGCATCAATAATTCTCCTATCAAAAGAAGACATACCACGATAAAAAAAATTAGTGAGCAATTGAAATTCAGAAAATCCGTGGTCGGGACATTGACGACATAATTGTTGAAATCTCTCCCAATAATCTGATAAACTCTCTCTTTGCTTCTGCTTAATACTACTAATTGCCATTCTTAGATTAGCAGCCTTCGATTCAGCAAAGAATTTGCGCAAGAACTGCTCCTC
Organism: Agastache rugosa; assembly: GCA_031470985.1. Classification (NCBI taxonomy): domain Eukaryota; kingdom Viridiplantae; phylum Streptophyta; class Magnoliopsida; order Lamiales; family Lamiaceae; genus Agastache; species Agastache rugosa. Next base: position 59,745,062 of record CM062601.1, on the reverse strand, counting down.
TAAGTCGTTCCAAGTTCGAATCGAAGCGGAGGGAAGAACAAACAACCAATCTCTAGCTTTGCCCTGCAATGTATGAGAAAAAGTCAACAATCTCAAATTATCATAAGAAAATCCTTGAGGGCGTAAAGTGGAGCAAACTAAATCAAATTCAACGAGATGTTTATGTGCACTCTCTCCTGGCGAATCACTGAATTTGGGAAGAACTTGAATGAACTCAGGCTTGATTTCAGCATTTTGATCAATCGTGGGCAACACGATGCATAACGGACGATTGCTTCTATGACGACCCAACTCACTTATCAAGGCTATGTCGGCTTCAGCTATGGAATCAATATAAAAAAATAAAAAATAAAAATAAAAATTACAGATCGAAAAATAAGAAAATTACTGCTTAAAAACCGATCCCCGGCAACGGCGCCAAAATTTGGTGCGTCGTTTTTCACCAAAAATAAATCTGACACTCGGTCAGTATGCCCACACGCGCGTACAAGCAGTAAGCAAGATCGTCTCCCAAAGGATCGGCGAGAATTTTCCTAATTTCCAATCTGCAAAATACTTATAAACGAAAATTAAATAACAGATTTTAGAGTTTAAGAGCAAAGAAACTAAATTAACTAATTAACAAGAAATTTGTATTTAACAAATATTAAAAGCATTCCGGTTTCCAATTAATTTTACTCTAGCTTGATTATCCGATCATCGACGCAATTATAACTTTAATTCATACAAACAAACCGGTTATAACCACCGAAGACGCTTCTGACGCGATCTTATCTCTCCTTAGCTTCTCGGTAATCAGGAAGACGCTTCACCAATTACTTCTCTAATCGACTGACAACCCTAGAGACGCTCTATGGATTTAATGAGCCGGCAACATTAACAACTAGAGAGACCCGATTCAAAATCAATAAACTCTGACGCAGGATTATTAAATTAAGACTGCTATTCCCTTGATTCTGAAGAATCAATTTACCACAAATCAAATCTAAACCACAATTACGGATGGCCGATTTAATTGGCTACTAATTAATTACGATCCACTAAATATTTGCAACTATCTAGCAGAATCGAAATAATTAACAACATTAAACACAGAGAATCACAGATGCTTGCATAAGAATTAAAGGAGAAAAATCAAATTAGATCTCACAGAATAAATCACACTAGGGCTTCCTTAATCTTCACCGGAATAAAAGTGTTTAGCTTGAATTCATAGACAAATTAAAGCTAAAAGTCATGGAGAAAATAGAAAATATCGGTAGGAAGAAGAAGGAGAAGTAGAAAACGTAAAAACCTCCTTTTTGGTCTGCTCCCTAATGGGTCTATTTAAATACCTAATAAGAATTATGTTAATAAGGAAATAAAATCTCTAATTCTAATCTAACTAGGAAAATAATAAAATAAAGATAAAATCCTACAATTAAGAGTCCATGGCCCAAAATTATGAAGTAATCTCGTGCACAACCCATAATCACATCCAAATCAGCTTCCCAAACTTTCCAAATGCTGACAGCTTTCAGCTCCAGTACGCAGCAGGCGGTATGCCCATACTGCCCGATTTCGGCACATTCCAGAACTTTCTCTCAACCTCTTTAAGGCTTCAAATATCCTCTAAAATCATGCTTATTCCTCCAAATTAAGATCAAAACCTACAATAGACCAAGAAGCATGCAATTAATTCCATAAACGTGATTAAATAGACATTAAGACAAAAAATGACGCAAAATTACTCCAAAATATATGATCAAAACACGCCCAATCAATTTGAAAATACAATTTTGGTTAAAACCCATTTCAAAACGCTATTAGAATTAAAGATGAACAATCGTTATAAAAATTTCAACCAATTTTGGCATTTTTAATAATTTTTCATTTTTGATAACTTCCAAACATCTCGAAATATATATTTTTAATTTTTAATATTTTTTCACTATTATATTTTTTAAATATTTACGAATCTAAGTAATGAAAATAATAAATTATTTTGGCAACCATTCACTGTGCTAATTTTTTTTTCAAAATTAAATATCTTAGTCAAAATAGTGTTGTGTTAAATTAGAATATTTAGTATATAAATAATAAATATAAAAAGTACAAAATTCAATTACATAATTCCAAATAAGCCAAAATTCATAATTATTCAATTTTATTAAATAATTTGATTTTTTTAAAGCTCAAACATGATAACCAAGAAAGGAGATGTATGAAATTAATCAACATATTTTATTCATCATTCATGAAATAACTTAAAGTTCAAGACCTATTATCCACTAAATTGGTTTTGGAGGAAAAATGACAAACTTGTTAATATAGTTACAGCCCTCTTATTTAGTATTAGTATAGATTACTCAATTTTAACAATTAGAAAAGAAATATCTAAAGCAGTTTTCGGATTACTGTTTTAATAATTAGGAAATAAATATCTAAAGCAGTTTTCGAATTACTAGAAAACTATATACTCCCTCCATCACAAAAAGAAAACTATATACTCCCTATGTCCCATTCATACAGACGGATTAAAATTTTCACAAAGACTAAGAAAAATTATTAGAAAAGTAAATTATATAGTAAATTTCTTAATGTGCCTCTATTTATTACTCCCTCCGTACCACTGAGCTTATTTTTCTTTCCTTTTTGGGTTGTCCCACTGAACTTGTCTTGTTTTTATATAAGGAAATAATTAACTTTTCAAAAGTGGTGGGACCTATCCACATTCTAACTTTTTACCATTCTCCTTAATACCCGTACCGAACAATAACAAGATATGTTCAGTGGGATGGAGGGAGTATTTGACTATGTATTTTTTATGAGTTAATCAAAGAATTAAATAGGGATATATTAGTAAATGAGTTACAAAATATTTCTTTTTTTGGAAACAATCCTATATATGTGGGACATCCGAAAAAGAAAAACAAGCCTATATAAATGGGACGGAATGAGTATATTGTATTGTATTGTTCTTGAGCTTGCGCATCAATTAGAATATGATACCACATGATTATTTTAGTTGAATATGTATCCTTATCTTGGAGGTGTGACAAATTTTTGGCTCTTGATATTTGAAACACGAGTTGAACACAAATTGACCAAATTATTCTTAGAATTGGCAACCTAACAGTTGATAAGGTTATTCGGTAATAAAATACTAAAAAAATACTATTATATTCGTATTAGAGTCACTTCAAAATAAGCAAAATGTATTATGCTTGACAAGTACAGAGTTGACCGTTCATGGCCATTTTTATTTTCTTATTAGTCTCCATCCATAAAAATGCACACTTTGTTTTTGCACAAATTTAAAATGCACACTTACATTGAAAATAAGCATGTTTGACGTGAAGAGACAAAATTAACCTTCGATTGAGCCATATTTCCACCAATTATTAAACAATCATTATGAAAGTCTTACTCATCTCTTATACATGTTCAAGAGATATGTACTTCTTTCTTGATGGGTTATTGAAGTACTATTAATTTAATTTAATTTAATTTATAAGTATTAATGATTTCATTTCATTATTTATTTAGTAAATAACTTTCGAAATATAGTAATTCTCAAAAAAACTTTCAAAATATAAACTGTAAAACTAATTTAGCAATTATTTTAATGTAACTCGAAATATATGAAAATTCCTCTCGAGACAAATAAGATCCCTCTATAGAGATATCTTCAATTCTTCTCTCATACTAACTAGATTTACCCGCGCGCGTTGCGCTGCACTGTGTGATAATTGGTGTTTTAATTAGTAGTATAAAAAATTAATACATATTTTAATATATATTTATATTCTAAATGATTCTCCAAAATTATATAATTACGTTCATTAGTACTCCCTCCGTCCCATTATTGTTGGCACGTTTCTTTTGGACACGGGTATTAAGGAGAAGAGTGTTTAAATGGTAAAAAGATAGAAAGTGGTGGAGCCCACAACTTTTTGTGAGAGAAGGATATTTCCCAAAAAGGAAACAGGCCAACTTTCGTGGGACCTAAAGGAATACATGCCAACAATAATGGGACGGGGGGAGTATTATTAATACAATTATTTTTTACTTGATTATTATTACAATTAAGATTTAAGATTTCAAGTTAAGAAACTCATCCATACAAATTTAAAAAATAAAGTATCATCAAATAATATATTTTACCAAAAAAATTGTAACATAGTAATAAATAACTTTTCTTGAGAGAATTACAAAGATATATATATATATGTATATATAATGTCAAAATAATAAGCTACTTTACTGAAAAATGTTGTTAATAAAATTAATTTTTGGGCGGCATCAATGAATGGTCATTTTTTTTAGCAGATGAATGGTCTTTTAAGTGTAGACATTGAGATTATTGGGCTAAGTGAGAGGTGTGCATGAGACATGCAGAATGAGAGGGAAAAATATATGAATGAGCGGGAAAAAACATTTCAATTATTCTGCTTTAATATAGTAATAGATTTGGACTGAATCTTGATCTTTTTCTCTTTTACGAGTCATGAAGTCAGTCCTCTTCTCTTTCCCAAGTCACAAAGTCAGCTTGAAATGACCCGGGCCTTGGGCCTTATTTTTTGTGGTAAGACTTGATGTATAGTGGGTCCTTTCAAAGATATAATTGTAACATTGTGTATCTTAAATTTATTTTAACTTAAGTGTGTATCTCTAATTTGTTAACTTGCAAAGTGTGTATAATAAATTCTCACCCTTCCTATTATGTCAATCCTACCTAAAAATAATAATAAAAAAATTATGTCAATCTTAAAATTAATTATTTTTCAATAGCAAAAAGAAATAGAATATTGTGACAATGTTTAAATAAATTAAAATTAATGGATGGATCATTATTTAGTTTTATCATTAAATATAAATAATTTATGAAAATAAAATATTTTTTACTGCATTTGTCCATGTGACATTGTGACTGCATCTGGACCGTCCTTGCAGTTCTTGTCGGGCACGATGAAATTAGCCATACTAAGCATAACATAATTACCAAACTTAAGGTAAACGAGTGATTGTTGTGAGTCTTGTGACTGATATTAATCTAGGGCCAAGCCTCAAATCCAATCACTAATTTTACTTTACCTAAGAACACACTTAGTTATTTTTCTTGTTTCCAAACTACAAATGGAATATGGGAAACAAAGTGCTTTATCACAAATGGCACATAGAGAAGGAAAAAAAAAGTACTTTACAAAATGGCACTGTATAGTGTAGAGCACTCACTTAGTTACAAGCATGTGTGTGACATGACAACTACTAAGTCAAAATACTGGAAAAGAAAGCGGACTCCTACCACTTTACAAAAACTCATAATCCGATAAAAAAAACAAGTCTCCTCACATAATAATTCAGACCAGGGCTTCTTATTTACGTCGGTTGGCCATCCTTACTGTTATTGAGGTCCATACAAATCTGCTTCCACAATATAATTCTAGTGGGTGTACATGTACTACACCCACAATATAATTTCTCGACACAAGCCATGGTCCACAGCTTTTAGTTTTCCTGCAGTGCAGTGTGCACCCAATAACAAATACTTCCACTCAGAAAATAGCAAACATAAATTCAATTGATGGAATATACTTTTTTAAGGAGTGATCAGAGTGGTGGGGTCAGAAGAAATTCGATATTTTTGTATTATTATATCGATCTCGTATCCTAATAGTATATGATAACTTGATGCTTATTAGGTGAACTTGAAATGAAATATTATCGTATTACAAATGACCTAAAAATAACAAAGTTTGATACAAATGTAGTGGCTAGAGTTTGAGGCTTTTTAGAGACTAATAAAAATGTGTTCAAGTTGAGAGATGGCTTGTTGCACTTGCACATGCTCAGCATTTAAGGAACTTTTTCTGGGCCTCAATTACTTTATCACTCCTTCTCTACTATAATTCCATAGAATATATTTATCTTTTTTGTGTTTCATTCGATTTCACCGGCCAGAGATATTCATATATATTTTGTCTCACTTAAGTTGATGTGGTCCATGTGGATATAATCAAATAATGATAATAGCAACCCTTTTCTTTTTTTTTACTTTTTTTTTATCTCAATAACCACACGCTTAAGAAACCAAAAAAATTCAACATGCATATGAGTATTCTTGTAATCAAATGTCTCAAATTCAAATTCTCGAACACTTTATGCATAGAGTCTATCACATAAAATTTTCATAGTGTGGTTTGCATGTTATATATTGCTCAGGAGCGGAGTTTAACCCATGCGCATACGGTTGCAGGTTGCTTTCTCGTTATCACAAGAAAAGAAAAGGATAAAGCTTATTGTGTATGTTGGTTGTTGTAAGGGTGTTTGACATGAGTAATGACATTTATGTTGAGAAATGACTCATGATACCTTATGAATGTGATTAAATTTATGCATTTACGAAGCACATGCACGGATTTGTCTCTGTCGAGCTATTATTATTATTAACATCTTTCATGTTGGGAATTGGTGACATGAAGTTGAGAAGAGCCAAATTGGGATGACAAATTAGAAATTAATTTCACGCATCACCATATAAAATGAAAAAAAATACTAATATCTAGAATCGAAACTAGACGTTGCAATTAATTTCTTGATCGATCATGATAAATTCAAGACTTTGCTTTGCTCTTCCTAGCTTATTAGTTATTGCATCCTGTGCTGGCAAACTATTTATTACATTTAATGAGTGCTCTGCACCTAAAAAGAAGGAAGGATAAATATACTCAAGTTTGTATTTAGTAGAGTTCACGGGAATTGATTCTCTCAATTTAAACAGACACCAACACAAACAGTATATAGTAGTTACACTCCACTGTTAGCTAAATTGTCCTAAGCTGCTCCCACTAAACTACAACCAACTGCTTCTCTCTCTCTCTCATGTCTCTCTCTTCCACATCTCTCATCGTCGTCATATTCTTTCTAGTTGCGTTGTCTGCAGCCAATGCTGCAGCCAGTACGCGCCGTAAGCCTCGGTACCAACTCTCAGTCAATTTTTACGCCAAGTCATGCCCTCACCTCGACCAGCTCGTCGCTTCCGTCACCTCACAGCAGTTCAAGGAAGCTCCCGTCTCCGCCCCCGCCACCATCCGCCTCTTCTTCCACGACTGTTTCGTCGAAGTAAGCAATTATTCTTGATGCATTCTAATTGATAAAATGCATATATATATATATATATATGTTATTTTGTTTTTTTGGAAAAGGGGTGTGATGCATCAGTGCTGATTTCATCGAAACCCGGAAGCAAGGAGTTAACAGAAAAGGATGCAGAGGATAATAAGGAGTTGGCTGCGGAGGCGTTCGAGAGCGTAAGCAAGGCTAAAGCATTGGTGGAGAGCAAGTGCCCTGGTGTAGTCTCATGTGCAGACATTCTTGCCCTTGCAGCTAGAGATTTTGTACATTTGGTTAGTACAAAACTACAAATTCAATTTTTTCCCAAAAATACTTGTTCTTGATTATTCGACTCTTGTTGTCCACAAATGAGTAGATAGATATATGTCATATCTGTGTCTGTGTGTGTGAGAATTATTGATGGTGACCTCTGCTTCTTTCTTTCATCACAATGAGTTAGTCAGTTAACTGGAGAGAAAACAGAATTTGTTTTAGATACAAATAATGCATGCTCAAATTTAATTGAATTTTTTGTATGATTTGATTTATTATGTCAGGAATCACGAGATTGATAATAATCATTAGGAGTTGGCTACACCACATAACAGGACATTATTATGTGCAGAGAATTATAGTATAATATTTACTACTTGTAGTATTGCATTGCATATTTGCATAAACAAATTAGTACAGTCCAAAATTCCCTTGAGTTTAATTTTCGCCTTTTTTGTAAACAAGAAAACAGCTCTGCAAATTTTGTCCACTACATGACCAAACAAATAATCACGAATCTCATGGTAGCTGAGGAAATGAAATTCGAAGATAAAATTTTGTCATTAGGCAAATAGTGACAAAATTTTGATCGTTGTTTTTTATATTTTTGATTTAATTTTCTCAGGCTGGAGGGCCATATTATCAAGTGAAGAAAGGGAGATGGGATGGAAAGATATCAATGGCTTCAAGAGTAGCATCCAATCTCCCACGCGCAAATGCAAGTGTGGACGAGCTCGTTAGGCTCTTCAAGTCGAAGGGCCTAACGCTGGAAGACATGGTTATACTCTCGGGGGCTCACACCATAGGTTTCGCGCATTGCAAACAGTTTGTGAGCCGACTCTACGACTTCAAAGGAACAAAACAGCCTGATCCTAACATTGATGCAAGACTGCTTAAGGCCCTCAAAATGTCATGCCCACATTATGGAGGCAACACTGATGTTGTTGCACCATTTGATGTCACAACTCCTTTTGCCTTCGACAATGCATATTATGGGAATTTGATGTCTAAGTTGGGGTTGTTGGCTTCTGATCAAGCACTGTTTTTGGACACTAGAACAAAGGTTTTGGTGCAGGAAATGGCCAAGGATAAAAACAAGTTTTTTCAAGCATTTGCTGCTGCTATGGACAAAATGGGATCTATTGGTGTCAAGAGAGGCACAAGACATGGAGAGAGAAGAAAAATTTGCTCTTTGCACATGGAAGGATGAATTGACTGCTACTTAACCATTTTTCTTTAGGCCAAAATGCATACAAATTTATGACATTTTTTCAAATTCTGGTTTAATTTCAAACCTTTTAATTTTTGCAAAATAAATCTCCACCTTTCCATTTTGCTTAATGTTCTCCCGACGACGAATTTGGGTGAAATTCAAAGTGACGTGACGTTCAAAACAGCGGCTGTTCTTCACCTGCTTCGAATCGAGATTGTCGCGGATCCCTTCGACGCCCGACCCCGAATCTAACGGCGTCGTTGTGAACGCCACGTCACTTTGAATTTCACCCAAATTCGTCGTCGGGAGAACATTAAGCAAAATTGAAAGGTGGAGATTTATTTTGCAAAAATTAAAAGGTTTGAAATTAAACCAGAATTTGAGAAAATGTCAGGAATTTGTATACATTTTGGCCTTTTCTTTACAATTTGAGAAATTTTTTTGCTCAAAATTCTTTTTTTTTCCCATTGTTTTTAGTTTGGTTTGCGTGGGAATTTGTGTAATCGGGGTTTTCTTTTTACTTTTCCTATTTTGATTCTTTTGTAATAGTGGCTTGCTGAATTTGTTCTTCTCGACTGTGAGGCTTGTGAAGAATTGTGGGACTAAAAACATTTATAAAGTGTTTGCACCAACCTCATTGTTTTCGTCTATAATTCTATTTAAATCATATGGATTTTTTATAATTTCATAATCGTAATCATGTGCATAATGATAGGTCACGTTATTAGTAAATACTCCCTCCGTCCCAGTAATTATGACCTATTTCTTTTGGACGTAGTAAGAAAAAAGAAATTAGGGATCAAAAGGTGTGTGACTCACATGTTTAGGGTAGTTTTTATTCAATATTTAATCTTTTAGTCAATAAAGTGTTTTTTTAGTCAATAAAGTGCTTTAATTAGGACTTAAGTAAAATCTAAATTAGCCCAAATGAAAAACATGTTATGTTACATGAAACGGCCTAAAAAGGAATACATACCATGAATATAGGGACGTAGGGAGTAAAAAACATTAATTGATTGATTTTTTTTTGACAATATTAATTGATTGATTTTTTATTTATTTTTTTTGTCAAAATTAATTGGTTGATTTTTAAGAAGTTTCATACGGCATTTGGTGTGTTCCTTTCAATCTTTCCATACTAAACATAACTAGTAAGTAGTCCGTCGAAACTCGACGGAAAATAACTTTATGTTTTAATTTATATGTATAAATTTTAAAAATAATTTCTTATTTAAAAGTTGTGATATTGTTCGCGTTAATTATTAATCAAACTTTGAAAGTTAATTTTATTTCACGTATCAAAATTTATTATTAGGAATGACAATGGATCGGGTATACTTATTCATTATGTTTTTTCTAAATCTAAATTTATTTAGAATTTTTCTACATGTTCGTCCTAATCTCGGTTAAAATAGTGACTTTACTGTACATACGCGTCTCAAATCCGTTGAGTAATACTCGATAAAAATATGAACACTCCAAGTAAAATGAATTAAAATTAGTAAAAATCCTTCTTTCTATATTATTTGAACCGTCTCGTTGGTTTATGCTAAATTATTCGATAAAAATCTAAACAAAGTTAATATTAATTAAAATTTGTAAAAATTCTTGTTTTTAAGTATAATAATTCTTTCTATGTTATTTGAACCGCCTCGTTGGTTTATGCTAAATTACTCGATAAAAATCTAAACAAAGTTAATATTAATTAAAATTTGTAAAAATTATTCTTTTTAAGTATATTTGAATCGTCTCGTTGGTTTATGCTAAATCGATATCTCTAATCTTTGCCAAAATACGTAAAAAAATGTGCACCGTGAATGGGGCAGCTTTATTTTCCTATTTGTAATAGATAATTAGATATATGAATTAAAATTAGACAAATTACCAAAATAAAGAAAAATCGGAACGGAACACCAAGGAGGGAACACGTTGAAAAATGAAGAGGATTCCATGTAGGCATGTTGATTAAATATATTTATTTAGTCTTCATAGAGAGATTTTCATTTATAAATTTTCTATAGATTATTATATATGAATTAAGAATGTAAAAAATAAAGATTTATAAGAATGCATTCCGAAATTGTTATTATTTTAATATGTATAATAGAAAAAATTAATTAAATAGAGGGATAGATAAATATGAGATGTGATTAATAGATAAACATGTGATATTTGAAGAATATGAAATTAATAAAATTTTAATTAATAAAAATAAAAATTAGAATATATATATATGAATTAAAATTAGACAAATTACCAGAATAAAGGAAAATCTGAATAGAGCACCGTGGAGGGGAGAGTTAGACGGGAAATAACTTTATGTTTTAATTTTGATGGTCCCTGAGCTGGGTCTTTGGTGTAGGGGGGTGAATACCCCAAAGGATAGATTTCTGAAAACTTTTTCAAGTTAAAAACAGACTTGGTGAGCTCAGTTATGAATCCAGCTGAGGAAGGTCAGCTGGGCTAATAACTCAGCTGGCGGTGCGGAAAGTGGTGGTCTGAAAACTTAGCTCGATTGCTTAGAAAAACTCAGCTTGAAAATATTCTTTACGTTTTCAACTTAGTCAAGTTATGCAAGTTTATAGATAAAACACAACTGTCTTTGGGGAGCAGCTGAGTATGCAGATTTGAAAATAATGCAGCTGGCTGGATCACACAGCTAGAGAACTTTTAAGCTTGAAAACTTGTGCTGTGTTAATGCAGTTAGTTCTTTAAATATAAAATGCAGAGAATAAATAAAGCAATAAAGAACTCGGAATTTTAACGTGGTTCGGAGTAACTCCTCCTACGTCCACGACCAGATTCACTGGTAATTCACTACCACTTGGTTTCCAAGTACCAAGCAACTTCACAACTCTAACCCGAGCTGTGTTCCAACAGTTTGCGGGCACTGTCAAGCCTAACCTTTCAGTTTACGGGTACTGAAAAAACCTTACAACCACTTGAATTTTGCGCTTCAAGCAAGCGTAACCTTGACCTAACCTTTCTGGGTAAAGAGGGGTTTGGTTTGGGGTTCCAACTATGAACGAGTTCTTACAATGAAGAACTTAGAGTTAGATGAACTCGTTCGAAATCTAGGCTTAGGATATACAATGATTTCTGCCTAGGAATCAGACGAAAAACTGGGCAGTTTCTGGACTAGAAACACTTTAAGAAAAAGTGTTCTTTGAACTATTTAGAACTGCTTGTAAGCTTTTGAAGACTTGATAATTTCAGAGAATGAAAGCTTGTAGAGAGTTTTTCGTATTTGATCCTGAGGTTGAAGACGGGTTTATATAGGTAGAGATTCAAGACTAGCCGTTGGAGGAGCCATTTGAATCTTACCTACTCTTCTTAAATTCGATATCTGCCGTTGGGCGTTTCTGCATCTGTCTTCATTAGTGTCACATCCTAGGTTCTGAAGTCTAGGATGCTGATTTGGCAATCCCTCATTGGTCGAGGCATATTGACTTCATCTGACACCGGGATCTCTGCCTTTGGAGCTGGCTTTTGAATTCAGAGCTGGATTGGGTAAACTGACTTGAAGTGACGTCTTCAGAGTTAGTTCCCTTTGTTCTGTACAGCTGGACCAGCTGTGTCTTGAACTTAGCTCGATTTTTTTCTTCAGCTTGATCCTGATCCGTTTTGAACTAAGCTCAGCTGGAAAACTCAGCTGATAGTTGACTCATGCTGTAAACACAAATTTGGATCTTCTTGTCTTCTCGCTATGTTATCCATCGCCGTAAAACACTCGGATCTTCTCGTCGTTTTGAGCTTCTGCTGTCTTCCGCTTCCTGAACCTGTAAACTTAGAAAATCTAGAGCTCAAACAGGCGAGCTGGAAAACACAACTTAGGTTGATGCGATCATCTACTAGGTTGGAGAACAGTTGGGTTTTGGTATTAAATCAAAACTTTATAATTTTCCCAACAATTTCCCCCTTTTTGATGATGCCAAAACCTAACTGAGACAACTTATGAGCTTTGAGCAGCATAAAAGTTATGTTTTATTAATGTAAGAAATTACATCATAAAACAAGAAAAAGAAAGAAAGAAAGAAAAAAAATTCTTCAATCCCAGCTGGCTGGGTCTTCTCTTCTGCATCCGCTGCTTCTTTCTTTTGACTCGTTTTTCCTTCAGCTGATTCAGCTGGTTCCTCTTGCTCAGCAGTTTGCCTCTTCTTTGTCTCATTCCCTCCCCCTTTTTGGCATGATCAACAAGGTGGGAGAGACACACCATCGTCTGATTGAGCTGTGCAATTTCCTGAATTGCGTCAGCGATCTTCGCTGTATTATCAGCTGTTGCGATGTTTAGTTTGGCTATGCTGCAGTTGTCAGCTCTGAGCAGCGAGGTCCGGAGTCTTGGTGGCTCAGCTGTTGCATTAGCTGGCTCTTTTTCAATAGCATTAGCCTCAGCTGTGATTGCAGACACAACTTCCTTGGCTTATTTCAGCTGGGGCTGTCCAGCTGAGTGCTTGGAGGTATGATTTGGCACTAGAGATGACATCTTCTGAGTAGGGCACAACTTCATTCCTTGCAATTTGGCTTCTTCAGACTTCATTAGATTGAATGAGAAAGTCTGATTCAGCACTTCAGTTGCGCTTGTGACTCCTTGAGGTCTTCAAACCTTAAGATGGAGGTGTCACGTACAACTCTTGAGGGACTTAAGTATTCCCCTTCCACTTCTGAAGTTGTTGTTATGGGGTTCAGCTCATGTTTTCATCATCCAGCTGCAAGTGATCATCGGCTGGATGATGTTTTTCACTTGAGCTTGGTGCAGGGGCTTGAGCTCCAACTTCCATAAGTTGATCTTGAAGCTGGTGTCCCTGTTGAGCTGAAGGAAATTGAGGAGAAGGAGGTTGAAGTATTCTGTCTGCTGTGGGATTTAAGCTTAGTTGATTGGGGTCTAAGCTTAGTTGATCAGCCGGAATACGTCGTTGTGGTGTTGATGATGACGATGTTCACGCTGGCACATGAACTTCTTCTCCACCATAAGAAACCACCACTTGTGGACTTTCTGCTCCTTGGAGAGTAGTTACGAATTCTCTCTCAATGTCAGCTGGCTTCTCGGCTGACTGAATGAGCACCTTTAACTTGAGTCTTCTCTTTGAAGACGGTGCTTCAGCTTGTTTTGTCTCCTCAAGTTGTTTCTGATTCCCAGCTGGGAAGGAAGTAGATGCATGCTGCTTTGTCTCCTGCATCTTTTTCTGTGCCTCCGGTGGCGGAGCAAGAGCTTTGACATATCTTCTCTTAAAGACTCCGGCTTTATCAACATCTCGTCCAGTTCTGACTGGGCTTCCTCTCAGGTTGAATTCCTTTGACAGAATCTTGTTGACGTTGATTTCCGTATCCCAGGGAGTTGTGTGTCCCGTTCTCTCTTTTATTTTGAGAAAAACAGTGGGGCGGAGGAGTTCTTTTTCCTTTGACATTCCTAGGAAGAATTCTGCAACTTCCTGGTGAATGTTCTTGAGCTTTGCAGTCACTCACTGCGTTAGACCGGATCTATCGATGAGCTTTATTTTCTCCTGGAACTTCGTCTTCTTGTGGTTCCTGAGAGTTAAGCAACTCTCATAGTGAAGCTTTGACAGACTCTTCATGTTGATCGGCTTTTGAAGATATCTTTCTAGATTCCATGTTCTTCTTCTGCAGTTTTTGTTAGTAGAACAAATAATACCAATTGATGGAAGAAGAAAGCGCCGAAAGAAAACTTTTTAGGGTTAATGCAAGTGTTTGCGTATCTCTTCTAGCATATTTATATCAACTTTGTTGATGAATGGACGATCAAGATTTATAGTTTGATAAGAAGATTTACGACTGGGAGTGATTCTCACGTCTTGCGAGTTAATGTGCGTGAGAGGACGGTTGAGGCGTTTTGACTTTTGCCTCGAAACTCTCATGTTTCAGTTCTTTGCAGACTTTTAATTAAATTTGATTAGATGTGACACGATATGATTTGACTGAAGTCTGTCTAAAACAGAATGAGTAGGTGTATGTAATGAAGTTGCAAACCTCTCAGCTGATCATCGTAGTCAGCTGATACCTCGGTTATGAATAGCTGTGTTGAGTGATCGTTTTTCCAGCTGGTTCTCTCTCAGCTGAATAATCATTCAACTTAGGCATCTGGCTGAGCTTGATTCTTTCTCAGCTAGGTTCTTTGAGGTTGGTTCTGAATTCCAGCTGGGTCTGCTTCCATTCAGCTGGATGTAGCTTCGTCTAGGTTGAGTAATCCAAGTAATCCGCACAACATCTTGAATTTTGCTTCTATCAGCGGCTTTGTGAGTATATCAGTCCGCTGTATGTCTGTGTGAATTTTCTCAACAATCACATCCTTCTTTTCTACGTGATCTCTGATGAAGTGATGGCGCACGTCCACATGTTTGCATCTTGTGTGATGTACTGGATTTTCTGATATAGCAATTGCACTTGAGCTATCAAAGAAAATTGAAACTTGTCCAGTGTTCACTTCGTAGTCATCCAGATGATGTTTCAGCCAGAGAATTTGTGAGCAGCAGCTTCCAGCTGCCATATATTCTGCTTCTGTTGTGGAGGTTGCGACGCACGTTTGCTTCTTTGAAAACCACAAGATCAACTTGCTTCCTAGGAACTGACATGTTCCTGAAGTTGATTTTCTATCCAACCAATCTCCAGCGAAGTCTGAGTCTGAATATCCAGTCAGCTGTAGATTGTCTTCAGCTGGATACCACAGCCCAACATTCTGAGTTCCTTTGAGATATTTGAGAATGTTCTTGGCTGCTTGCATGTGTGCTTCCTTTGGATCAACTTGAAATCTGGCACACACTCCGACTGCGAAAGAGATGTCTGGACGACTAGCTGTTAGATACAGCAAGGAACCTATTATCCCTCTGTATTTGCTGGAATCAACTGACTTCCCTTCAGTTCCAGGTTCAATCTTCTAGTTGGTGTTCATCGGAATCTTTACTGTTCTGCTGGATTGAACTCCATACTTGGCGATCAAGTCTTTCACGTACTTGGATTGATTTATAAAAATCCCTTCTCTTGATTGCTTGACTTGAAGTCCTAGGAAGAATCTCATTTCTCCCATCATAGACATTTGGAACTGTGTTGACATTATCTCTCCAAATCTTTGGCATAAGAATGTTGATCTTGATCCGAAGATGATGTCGTCTACATAGATTTGAACAACCAGGATGTCTTCTCCCAACTTGATGGTGAAGAGTGTTCTGTCTACTGAGCCCTTCTTGAATCCTTTGGATACAAGAAAATTTGATAGAGTATCATACCAAGCTCGAGGTGCTTGTTTCAATCCATAAAGCGCCTTCTTTAGCTTGTAGACTTTATTTCCTTCTACTTCAAATCCTGGAGGTTGTTCAACATAGACATCTTCTTTGATTTCTCCATTTAGAAATGCACACTTTACATCCATTTGATAGACCTTGAATTTGTGATGTGCTGCATACGCGAGAAAAAGTCTGATTGCTTCCAATCGTGCTACTGGAGCAAATGATTCTTCGAAGTCAATCCCTTCTTGCTGTGTGTAGCCCTTGGCAACTAGTCGAGCTTTGTTTCTGATGATGACTCCAAGGGTATCCAGTTTGTTCTTGAAGATCCATTTGAGTCCTATGACTTTGACTCCTTCAGGTCTGTCGACCAATTCCCAGACGCAATTTCTGAGGAATTCATTCAGCTCTTCTTGCATAGCATTTGTCCAGGGCACGCTCTTTAAAGCTTCGAGAATTGTTTGAGGCTCTGGAACTTGAGCTACATAACACGCCATTAGAGTTGTGTCTTCATCATAGACCGTTAGTTCTAGCTCTATTGAGAGTTGAGCTGTATCAGCTGCTTCTTGATGATCCGTTGTAGCATGAGCAGCTGAACTTATGGTTTTGACTTGGTCTGATGGTTCTCCAATGATTGCTGATGATGGATGATCTTCAATCCATCTTCTTCTTTTACGAATTTCTTCTTCCAGCTGATTGATGCTAGAAGTGGCTAGATTTCGTCTGGCTTGGAGTTGCTCTTGAGTTAAGTCTTGAGAAAGAGACTCTCTTTGGATTGAATTTTGAGGTGACTTGTGTAGAGGCTCTGCTGGAGATAGAGCTGGGGATTCAGCTGTGTCTGGATTTCCAGCTGATGGCATTCCCCCTTGATTTAGCGTTGGAGGTTCCTCTTGATTTCCAGCTGGTGGAGCTTCCCGATTGATTTGAGGTTCTTCCTCTGGCTCATCATCCCATATTAATGGTTCGGCCAGATTCCTGATTCGATTCTCTTGAGCTCTTGTCTGAATCTGCCTTGAAGATTCTCCTTCATTTCTTCGTATGATAAAATCTCTATACTCGAATGATGATTCGTCAAAGGTAACATGAGGAGTTACTTCGACCGTTTGAGTTATCTGTTGAAGACTCTGTATGCTTTACTCATAGCAGAGTAACCAAGGAATACTCCTCAGTCAGTCTTCGCGTCGAACGTCTTGAGCTGTGTTTTTCCATTGTTTAAGATATGACATTTGGATCCGAAGACCTTGAAATATGGTGTTCTGTTATTCCATAGCTCGTACGACGTCTTTCCTTGCCTTGATGTGAGTAGAGAACGATTCTGAGTGAAGCCTGCTGTGTTGATTGCCTCGGTCCAGAACTTCTTTGGAATGGCAGAGCTGGGTAGCATTGAGGTAGCTGCTTCTTTGAGTGTTCTGTTTCTTCTCTCTGCTACACCATTTTGCTGAGGTGTGCGTACTGCTGAGGTTTGATGTTGAACTCCGTTCTTCTCGCAGTATTCATAAATAGTTTCATTTAGAAACTCTGTTCCTCGATCTGATCTGATTGACATTATCTTGCACTCCTTCTGAGTTGACAACCTTTCCAGCAGGATTGGCAGCTTAGTCCTTGTTTCGCTCTTTTGGTACAGGAATGACACCCATGTGAATCTTGAGAAGTCATCCACTACAACCAGAGTATATTTTCTGCCGTTGAAACTCGCTGGTGTAACTGGACCAAAAAGATCCATGTGAAGGAGTTGAAGAACTTGATCAGTTGACTGAACTGGCTTGAGAGAGAATGAAATTCTTGTTTGTTTTCCTTGTTGACACGCGCTGCACATATGACTTTTGTCATATACTTGATCTGGAATTCCATGAGCGAGCTGGTTTCTAGCCAGTTTGTTGATTGTCTTGAAGTTGAGATGATTCAACCGTACGTACTTTCTGACCGACTTCATTGCTGCTTTTCGATACAAGACAAGTTTCAGGAGGGCTGTTGTTCCAGTCAGCAAAATACATATTTCCTTCTCTTTTCCTTCTTAGTAGTATCTGCTTGGTTTCCATGTGCTTCACTGTGCATCCCTGTGAATCAAACTTGACAGAAAAACCGTTGTCGCAGAATTGGCTAATGGAAAGCAAGTTATGTTGCAACCCTTGTACATAAGAAACATTTGGGATTATAACATTTTTAGTTTTAAATGTACCATAACCATTGGTTAGACCTTTGGAGTTGTCACCAAATGTTACTTGTGGGCCTGGACGATCGATATACTTCTGGAGTAGATGCTTTAAGTGCGTCATTTGCTTGGAACATCCACTGTCCAAGTACCATAGCATTCTCATCATCTCCTCAATGATGCGTCGTTCCCTTGCCACTTATAAAAAAGATCAAAATTTAGGTACCCAGTTTTAATTGGGTCCTTGTGGGTTAGACAGAGATCCTTTTACGACCCATATCTGCTTGATGACTCGAATTAGGTCATTTGATCTGATGATCCTTCCAGCTGAGTCGATATACACATTCTTTGTGTTCTTAGGTTGTTGCTGGTGGGGTCTTGATCTCAGTATCTTTCCACTTTGATGTCTTTGTTGATGTCCTGATCTTTTTCGATATCCAGCTGAGTACCCAGCTGAGACGTTCCTTTGTCTCTGCTGTCTCTTGTGATATCTCGGCTGGAAATGGTGCTCTAGCTGGTGATCATATGAGTGATATCCAGCTGGGTATCTCTTTTGATAGCTCGGTTGATATCTTTCGACGTGCTGTTGCGGTTGCTGGTATCCGAAATGTCCAGCCTGCTGTCTTTGTTGAGTTTGAGCACGTTGCTTTCTGATCTGTACTTGAGGTTGTCTCACAACTGGGCTTTTTGATGCCTGCTGTGTCCTCAAAGGTCGTTGCTGAGCAGATGGAATTGGGTTTTCTTTTGCTCTTACAAACATTACATTTATTCTACTTGTGGAAGCAATGTTTGTGTCATCCTTTGATCCATTGTAACCCAGTCCAGCTTTGAGTGCTGCTGGACGTTGTGCACTTATGATTTCGTCCATTGTTGCTGTAGCTTTAAGGAGAGCTATCATCTTCTTAGATAGTACCTCTGCTGTCTAATCCAGCTTGCTTCCTTTCTTCTGAGGTATGCTCATTCTTTGGCTTAGGAATGAGCTGATACGTTGGCTGTCCACCATCTTAAGCTGGAACAAGCTCGTTTCCTTGTTTGTAGATGATGATGGGTCCGTCTGTGATGACGTCCCATATCATGTCATGATGCGCACAAAGAAAGCTTTTTAATCTGAACTTTCAGATTGCATAATCGTCGACCGAAAAGGTGGGAAGGTTCCTGTTAAGATAAGAATCCATGGAGATATGCACAATATG
This sequence comes from Agastache rugosa, assembly GCA_031470985.1. Taxonomy (NCBI): domain Eukaryota; kingdom Viridiplantae; phylum Streptophyta; class Magnoliopsida; order Lamiales; family Lamiaceae; genus Agastache; species Agastache rugosa. The sequence goes on along the minus strand of CM062601.1, from coordinate 59,725,901 downwards.
AAATAATATGATTTTTTCCAAAAGATGATCTGTTCAGTTGATCACTGACAGATTGTCAAGACAAATCTCTTGATTCAGAAACAACGGTCTTTTGAACCACTGCTCTGATATCAATTGTTGGTCCCTGAGTTGGGTCTTTGGTGTAGAGGGGGGGTGAATACACCAAAGGATAGATTTCTGAAAACTTTTTCAAGTTAAAAACTGAGTTGCTGAGCTTAGTTATAAATCCAGCTGAGGAAGGTCAGCTGGGCTAATAACTCAGCTGGCGGTGCGGAAAGTGGTGGTTTGAAAACTTAGCTCGATTGCTTAGAAAAACTCAGCTTGAAAATATTCTTTACGTTTTCGACTTAGTTAAGTTATGCAAGTTTATAAATAAAACACAGCTGTCTTTGAAGAGCAGCTGAGTATGCAGATTTGAAAATAATGCAGCTGGCTGGGTCACACAGCCAGAGAACTTTTAAGCTTGAAAACTTGTGCTGTGTTAATGCAGTTAGTTATTTAAATATAAAATACAGAGAATAAATAAAGCAATAAAGAACTCGGAATTTTAACGTGGTTTGGAGTAACTCCTCCTACGTCCACGACCAGATTCACTGGTGATTCACTACCACTTGGTTTCCAAGTACCAAGCAACTTCACAACTCTAACCCGAGCTGTGTTCCAACAGTTTGCGGGCACTGTCAAGCCTAACCTTTCAGTTTACGGCACCGAAAACCTTACAACCACTTGAATTTCGCGCTTCAAGCAAGCGTAACCTTGACCTAACCTTTCTGGGTAAAGAGGGGTTTGGTTTGGGGTTCCAACTATGAACGAGTTCTTGCAATGAAGAACTTAGAGTTAGATGAACTCGTTCGAAATCTAGGCTTAGGATATACAATGATTTCTGCCTAGGAATCAGACGAAAAACTGGGCAGTTTCTGGACTAGAAACACTTTTCGAAAAAATATTCTTTGAACTATTTAGAACTGCTTGTAAGCTTTTAAAGACTTGATAATTTCAGAGAATGAAAGCTTGTAGAGAGTTTTTCGTATTTGATCCTGAGGTTGAAGACGGGTTTATATAGGTAGAGATTCAAGACTAGCCGTTGGAGGAGCCGTTTGAATCTTACCTACTATTCTTAAATTCGATATCTGCCGTTGGGCGTTTCTGCACCTGTCTTCATTAGTGTCACATCCTAGGTTCTGAAGTCTAGGATGCTGATTTGGCAATCCCTCATTGGTCGAGGCATATTGACTTCCTCTGACACCGGGATCTCTGCTTTTGGAGCTGGCTTTTGAATTCAGAGCTGGATTGCGTAAACTGACTTGAAGTGACATCTTCAGAGTTAGTTCCCTTTGTTCTGTACAGCTGGACCAGCTGTGTCTTGAACTCAGCTCGATTTTTTTCTTCAGCTTGATCCTGCTCCGTTTTAAACTAAGCTCAGCTGGAAAACTCAGCTGGAAAACTCAGCTGATAGTTGACTCCTGCTGTAAACACAGCTGGATCTTCTGCTGTCTTCTGCTCTGTTATCCACTGCTGTAAAACACAGCTGGATCTTCTGCTGTTTTGAGCTTCTGCTGTCTTCCGCTTTGACAAACATGGATATTTCACGTTGTTTTGGGTGCTTTCGATGCCAATTGTTAGTGAAAAACTATGTCGTTTAACCTTTTTCCCAAAGTTAAACCATGTTTTGTCGGTTTTTACGCTTGTTTTCTTGTTTTGAAATAATTGCAGGAAAATAGATGTGGAATTAGAGTGAAATGAGCTTGGAATGAGAAAGAGGAGTTCGATACGAGAACGTGGGAAAAAACGGAGGTCAATTCGGAGTCAGGACGAAGGAGAACGGGCCGAAACAAAAAAAGTGCACAACCGAGAGCGGGATGTGCGCGCGGGCGCGCGGAACGTGCATGAAAATTGCCTCCGGGCGAGGGATGCACGCGCGGGACAATCCACCGGGGCTCATGTCGCGCGCGGAAGAAGGAATTCTCTTCTTCGCCGCGCGACCTAGAAGCGCGACCGCGCGCGGCGCTGCAGAATTCTCCAAAACACATTTTTGCTTCATTTTTCCACCTCATTTAGGATTTATACTCCATAACACTTTTCTCCCACCTCAAAAACCTATATATAGAGCATTTGGGCTATCTCTTCTAGGTTAAGTTTTCACTCCTCCCACCACCTACACACATTTCACACTTTACACACACTACCACCATCCACCATTGTTGGAAGCTTGAAGCTTGGAGAAGAAGAAGCCTAGGAAGAAATATTGAAGATCAAGAATTGGATTTGTCACTTCACCTCTATTCTCTTGCATTTCAAATGTTTTTATTTCTTGATTTGGGATTTGTGTTGATTATGAACATGGTTGGCTAAATTCCTTTCTAGGGATTAAGCTAGACAATTTGTATGGATTAAAATCTTTGATATTTAAGTATTGTTGAGTTTTCTCTTACCTCCTTGTGTTTGTGGATTTATTTGAGCATTTGGATGTTTTGCAACCATTTAAATGTGTTTGTTATGTTGATTTGAGGCTCGAGAGAGGGGTGAATCGACATTAGAACCGAGCACAAGGTGTAATATCGCAATAGCCCGAGAGGGTGAGTGGTTTGCAAGGGTAGAGTGATCCTAGGTGCTTGTAGGAGTTATAGGCTTGTGTTTGATTGGAGACAATAATCCTAGCTTGTAATCAACTACTTTAGTCGTCCGAGAGAAGACTCGAGTGAACGAGAGATCGCCTTAGGTAAAGAGACAACAAAACGAGACTTGAGTGTTGGAATTTTAATCCGTTGCAAGTTGTTGATGCTTAGTCCTTAGAATTTCATCTCTCTTAAGTTTTAAGTCATTGTCTCATCTTTGTTTAATATAATTGAGTTCGTTAATTTATTTATTTACTCTTGTTCGTTTAATTTAGTAATTGTCCCTAAAACTCCGATTAGTCTAAATAGGTTAGAACAACGTAGTAATAGTAATCATAAGTGTTGAAAATTAGTCTCCGTGGATACGACCTTGGTTGCCATTTTCTACATATACACCGTACACTTGCGGTTAATATTTGCATAATTAAAAGGGCCAACAAGTTTTTGGCGCCGTTGCCGGGGACTAATTAATTTACTACTTGTGATATTATAAACCGTTGTGATAATCAAGATTAGATATTATCTATGTTTATTTTGTGCTTTTGTTTTGCCGTGTTTTGCTTGTAATTGACTTGCCTTTTTCGTTGGATTCTAGGTGGTGCATGAACACAAGGTCTAAGAAATTATCATTTGACCCCTTTAATCCTGAGATCGAAGCAACTTGCCGAAGGAATCAAGGAAGGGCAAGGAGGGAACGAGAAGCCCGGAGAACAATGGCCGACGAAAATATGATAAGGCAACTCCAAGCGCAATTGGAGGCTATGCAAGCTCAATTGAGAGCACAAGAGGAGGAACGGAATAGGGCACCAATTCCCCCTATTCGAGATGTCTTCCAACTCGGATTTCAACAAGGGGGCAATCATGGCCCAAGGATCAATGCTAACAACTTCGAGCTCAAGCCCGCTCTCATCTCCATGGTCCAACAAAACACATTTGGAGGCCGCCAGTTGGAAGATCCCAATGATCATCTTGCCCAATTTTTGGAGATATGTAGCACTACAAAGATAAATGGGGTGCCGGACGATGTCATTAAACTTCACCTTTTTCCCTTTTCTCTTAGGGATAAGGCAAAGTTGTGGTATCAATCTTTAGATGATGGGAGTATAAAGACATGGGATGACATGATTCACAAGTTCCTTATGAAGTTCTTTCCACCGGGAATGACTATGAAGCTAAAGGCGGAGATCATGCAATTTCAACAATTGGATGGAGAGACATTTTATGAGGCTTGGGAAAGGTTCAAGGAGTTGGTGAGGAAATGTCCCAACCATGGTTTTGATCAAGATGCAAAAATTTGTTTTTTCTACAATGGTTGCAATGGTGAAATGAAGAGGCTCATTGACGCCGCGGCGGGTGGTTCTTTATTTGGAAAGAGTCATGAGGTTGCCACGGAGATCATTGAGAATATGGCTATCAATAGCTATCAATGGCCGGGAGAGAGGACTACATTGAAGAAGGTTGCTTCCGCCACAAGTTCGGATCCTATTGCTTTATTGGCGGCTCAAATGTCTACTATGAATAGCAAGATTGATGCTATGGCACAAACAAAGAATGAGCCAAGGGTGGAGGAGCCAACCAATGTGGAAGATGTCAACTATATACACAACAACCGGAATTATGGCAATTATCGGCCTTAACAAGGTGGACATCAATACCATCAAGGGTATCAAGGAAACCGGGCACATCCTAATCTTTCTTATGGAAATCCCAATAATGCCCTACAACCTCCGCCGGGATTTTCGGTGACGAATGGAATGATTAATGAGGAAAAGAAGCCGAGTATGGATGACATGCTCATGAAATTCATGGAGACTACCAAAGCTCGAATGGAGAAAACCGAAGCTATTGTGGAAGCTCAAGGGGCTCAACTTAAAATCATTGAAAAACAATTGGGCCAAATAGCTACTTCAATGAGCAATCAACACCAACAAGGCCAATTTCCGAGCAACACTATTGTCAATCCCAAGGAGCATTGTAAGGCCATCAAGCTTCAGAGTGGTACTTCCTATGAGGGACCCAAGATGCCTAATGAAGAAAATGAAAATGTTGAGCACGAGTTGGAAAGTGTCGAAGATGAGCACTCAAAAGAAAAGGGGGAGATGAGTGACAAAGATGAAGAAAGTAGAAGAGCTACATCAAGTGTTATTACTCCTTCTTCAACTAGCTCACCTAATCCGGCTCCTCAAGCTTCTAAATGAGAAGATGGCAAGAAGCAAAATGAGGGAACCAAGATTCCACCTCCCTATTGCCCTCCCATTCCATTTCCACAAAGGTTACAAAAGAAGAAAACGGAGGAGCAATTCACTAAATTCCTTGATATCTTTAGGAAAGTGCACATTAACATCCCTTTAGTTGAGGCATTGCAACAAATGCCCAACTATGCTAAATTTTTGAAGGATGTCATATCAAGGAAGAGGAGATTGGGGGATTGTGAAACGGTTAATCTCACGGAGGAGTGTAGCGCCGTCATTCAAAGAAAATTGCCTACCAAGATCAAGGACCACGGAAGTTTCACCATACCGTGCGGCATTGGAAATGATAGCTTTGAGAAGGCATTATGTGATTTGGGGGCAAGCATCAATTTGATGCCCCTTTCCATCTTCAACAAGCTACAAATTGGAGTTATCAAGCCAACTACTATTGCTCTTCAAATGGCGGACCGATCTATTTCCTATCCGAAGGGTATTGTGGAAGATGTGCTTGTCAAGGTGAATGATTTTATCTTTCCGGTGGACTTTGTTGTCTTGGACATGGAGGAAGACAAGGATGTCCCATTGATCCTAGGGCGCCCATTCCTAGCCACAGGGAGAGCTCTGATCGATGTTTCCAAAGGAGAGCTCACACTTCGATTCAACGAGGAGAGTTTCACATTCTCTATCCACCGAGCTCTCAAACTCCATGATGATGAAGATGTGCAAAGGATGGATGAATGCAAGATGTTGAGCATCGTGGATTCTTGCATGGATTTGGAGTCTTATTGCTCACCCAAAGAACCCTTGGAGGCTTGCTTACTCAACTCTCTTTACTCTTATGCTTTCAATGATGATTATGATGATTCAAGTTTACTTGATTGTGTTAATGCTTTGAATGTTGCAAAGGAAATTCCTAGGTTCAAAGAAAGATTTCTAGAACTACGGAGTGAAGAAGAAAAAGAGGAGGCAAAGCAAAGGAAATAGAAGAAGGAAGCTCCCATTTTGGATTTGAAGCCTCTTCCCGAGCATTTGAAGTATGCTTTTCTTGGTGAGAACGACACTTATCCGGTGATAGTATCTTCATATCTCTCTTATATTGAGCTTGAGAAATTGCTAGAGGTATTGAGGGAGCATAAATCGGCAATAGGGTGGTCAATCTCGGATTTGAAAGGAATTAGCCCGTCCATTTGCATGCATAGGATTCTCATGGAAGATGACTATACGCCTAAGAGGCAAAATCAAAGGCGATTGAATCCGGTGATGCAAGAAGTCGTTAGGAAGGAAGTTCTCAAATGGTTGGATGTTGGGATAGTTTATCCTATCTCGGATAGCAAGTGGGTAAGCCCTACTCAAGTGGTGAGCAAAAAGGGGGGCATGACGGTTACAAAAGATGAGAAGAATGAGTTAATTGCTACAAGGATAGTGAGTGGTTGGAGAGTTTGCATTGATTATAGGATGTTGAATGCCGCCACCCGCAAGGATCATTTCCCCCTCCCGTTTATTGATCAAATTTTGGATAGGCTTGCCGGATTTGAGTTTTATTGCTTCCTTGATGGCTATTCGGGGTACAACCAAATCATGATTGCACCCGAAGATCAAGAAAAAACCGCTTTCACATGCCCGTATGGAATCTTTGCTTTCCGGTTCATGTCATTTGGCTTGTGCAATGCACCCGCCACCTTCCAAAGGTGTATGATGGCTATCTTCGACGGGTTGATTGAAAAGATTATGGAGGTTTTCATGGATGACTTCTCCGTGTTTGGGGATTCTTTTGATCATTGCCTCCACAATCTCTCCTTAGTCTTGAAAAGGTGTGAAGAAACCAACCTTGTATTGAACTGGGAGAAATGTCATTTTATGGTGAGAGAAGGTGTGGTGCTCGGGCACAAAGTTTCTAGTGCCGGATTGGAAGTGGATAGAGCCAAGGTTGTAGCCATTGAGAAGTTGCCACCACCGTCCAATGAGAAGGCCGTTAGAAGTTTCTTTAGTCACGCCGGTTTCTATAGACGATTCATCAAGGACTTCTCCAAGATTTCTAAGCCATTGTGCCATTTGCTTGAAAAAGATGCTATCTTTGATTTTAATGAAGAATGCTTGAAGGCTTTTGAGCATTTGAAGAAGGCACTTGTGATTGCTCCCGTTTTGATATCTCTGGATTGGTCTCAACCATTTGAGCTCATGTGCGATGCAAGTGATATAGCCGTCGGGGCCGTCTTGGGTCAAAAACGAGATAAAATCTTCCGGGTGATCTACTATGCTAGTAGAACCCTCGACAAAGCTCAAGCCAACTATACCACCACCGAAAAGGAAATGCTAGCGGTGGTGTATGCCTTTGATAAGTTCCGGTCTTATTTGATTGGAACCAAATCAATAGTTCACACCGATCATGCCGCCATCCGTTATCTCTTTGACAAGAAAGATGCAAAGCCAAGACTAATCCGGTAGATTCTACTCCTTCAAGAATTTGATATTGAAATCCGGGATCGAAAGGGATGTGAAAATGTGGTAGCCGACCACCTTTCAAGAATTGAAAATCCGGTTGAAGGGGAGGAGCTTGGAGTCCCAATTAATGAGAGCTTCCGGATGAACAACTCTTCCAAGTGCAAGCACATGTTCCTTGGTATGCGGACTTTGTAAATTATCTTGTTGCCAATGTTCCCCCGCCATCCGACTTGCCCTTGTACCAAAGGAAAAAGTTCTACCACGAAGTGAAATTCTATTTTTGGGAGGAGCCCTACTTATATAGAAGATGCGCCAACATGGTTATCCGACGGTGCGTGCCTCAAGAAGAATGGGAGCCGATCATGAAGCAATGTCACTCTTCACTAAGTGGTGGACACTTTGGAGCTCACCGAACGGCAATGAAGGTACTTCAATGTGGTTTTTATTGGCCTACAATTTATAAAGATTGCTATGATTTTGTGAGTTGTTGCGATAGATGCCAAAGGACGGGGGGAATTTCTAAAAGGCATGAGATGCCCTTGACGAGTATTGTGGAGGTTGAATTATTCGATGTTTGGGGCATTGATTTTATGGGGCCTTTTCCCGTTTCTTGTGGATTTCAATATATATTATTGGCGGTTGAATATGTTTCTAGATGGGTGGAGGCAATTCCTACTCAAAAAAATGATGCCAAGGTTGTATTGAAATTTGTACAAAAGAATATTTTGTCGAGGTATGGAGCACCCCGGGCGATAATAAGTGATGGGGGAAGCCACTTTTGCAATAGATGGGTGAATGGTCTCTTGACCAAGTTTGGAGTGAAGCATAGGGTCACCACCGCCTACCACCCACAAGCTAACGGGCAAACCGAGCTTGCAAACCGGGAGATAAAACAAATTTTGGAGAAAACGGCGAATGGGAGCCGAAAAGATTGGGCGATGTTGCTTGACGAAGCTCTTTGGGCTTATAGGACGGAGTCCGGACGAGGGAGAACGGGCCGAAACAAAAAAAGTGCGCAACCGAGAGCAGGATGTGCGCGCGGGCGCGCGGAACGTGCATGAAAATTGCCTCCGGGCGCGGGATGCACGCGCGGGACAATCCGCCGGGGTTCATGTCGTGCGCGGAAGAAGGAATTCTCTTCTTCGCCGTGCGACCTAGAGGCGCGACCGCGCGCGGCGCTGCAGAATTCTCCAAGACACGTTTTTGCTTCATTTTTCCACCTCATTTCGGATTTATACTCCATAACACTTTTCTCCCACCTCAAAAACCTATAAATAGAGCATTTAGGCTCTCTCTTCTAGGTTAAGTTTTCACTCCTCCCACCACCCACACACATTTCATACTTTACACACACTACCACCATCCATCATTGTTGGAAGCTTGAAGCTTGGAGAAGAAGAAGCCTAGGAAGAAATATTGAAGATCAAGAGTTGGATTTGTCACTTCACCTCTATTCTCTTGCATTTCAAATGTTTTTATTTCTTGATTTGGGATTTGTGTTGATTATGAACATGGTTGGCTAAATTCCTCTTTCTAGGGATTAAGCTAGAGAATTTGTATGGATTAAAATCTTTGATATTTAAGTATTGTTGAGTTTTCTCTTACCTCCTTGTGTTTGTGGATTTATTTGAGCATTTGGATGTTTTGCAACCATTTAAATGTGTTTGTTATGTTGGTTTGAGGCTCGAGAGAGGGGTGAATCGACATTAGAACAGAGCACAAGGTGTAATATCGCAATAGCCCGAGAGGGTTAGTGGTTTGCAAGGGTAGAGTGATCCTAGATGCTTGTAGGAGTTATAGGCTTGTGTTTGATTGGAGACAATAATCCTAGCTTGTAATCAACTACTTTAGTCGTCCGAGAGAAGACTCGAGTGAACGAGAGATCGCCTTAGGTAAAGAGACAACAAAACGAGACTTGAGTGTTGGAATTTTAATCCGTTGCAAGTTGTTGATGCTTAGTCCTTAGAATTTCATCTCTCTTAAGTTTTAAGTCATTGTCTCATCTTTGTTTAATATAATTGAGTTCGTTAATTTATTTATTTACTCTTGTTCGTTTAATTTAGTAATTGTCCCTAAAACTCCGATTAGTCTAAATAGGTTAGAACAACGTAGTAATAGTAATTATAAGTGTTGAAAATTAGTCTCCGTGGATACGACCTTGCTTGCCATTTTCTACATATACACCGTACACTTGCGGTTAATATTTGCATAATTAAAAGGGCGAACACGCTTCCTGAACCTGTAAACTTAGAAAATCTAGAGCTCAAACAGGCGAGCTGGAAAACACAACTTAGGTTGATGCGATTATCTACTCGGTTGGAGAACAGTTGAGTTTTGGTATTAAATCAAAACTTTATAATTTTCCCAACAAATTTATATGTATATATTTTAAAAATAATTTTATATCTTATTTAAAAGTTGTAATACTGATATTGTTCGCGTTAATTATTAATCAAACTTAGAAAATTAATTATTTCACGTGTCTAAATTTATAGTAATTAGGAATGATTATTGATCGGGTATACTCATTCATTTTATATTTTTTTTAAATCTAAATTTGTTTAGAATTTTTCTACATGTCTCAAATCCGTTGAATAATACTCGATAAAAATATGAACGCTACAAGTAAAATTAATTAAAATTAGTAAAAATTCTTTTTTCTATGTTATTTGAACCGTCTCGTTAGTTTATGCTAAATTACTCGATAAAAATAAAAATAAAGTTAATATTAATTAAAATTAGTAAAAATCCTTCTTTTTAAGTATATTTGAAACCGTCTCGTTGGTTCATGCTAAATCGATATCTCTAATCTTTGTCAAAATGCGGAAAAAACTGTTTACATCTTCAAAGTAATATTAATTAAAATTAGTAAAAATCCTTTTTTCTATGTTATTTGAACCGTTTCGTTGGTTTATGCTAAATTACTCGACAAAAATCTAAATAACATTAATATTAATTAAAAGGGCAAATTGCATAAAAAATCTCAACTTTTTACCAAATTCTGGTTTATTTTCCGACCTTTTAATTTTTTTTTAAAATTCCTCACCTTTCAATTTTTCTCAATTTTATCCCGGCGAACAATTTCCGGTGAATTAAATGCTTACATGTCGCAATAAATGCTTACATGTCGCAATAAATGCTTACCTGTTATTAGTAATGCTGATCTGTTATACGTGTGATTGTTAAGTGGTATGAACGACGTCGTTTACAATAATACACAAAATGACGTTGTTTACAATAATACACAAAACGACGTCGTTTACTGAATGATTTAGATAGATAGAATAATATGCACACGACTCCTCAGTTGACAGATTCTCTAATTTGCTCAAATCCCTAATTCTCTGTTAGTTGTTGCGATGAAGTTAGTAATTTTACAGTAAAAAATCACTTGAAGCTGGTAATTAGGATAATTTATTGTTTCTTTTTGTCGTCTCGTGTTTATCTTCTTGTGCGAACGAAGTGGGGGTGGTCCCAGAAGTCGACGCAAAAAGCGAAGGTTGCAGGAGTGATGGGGGATAGGTAGGTCTCTAATCTCGTTTGTTTATGTATTATTGATGCATTTTTTGGATTTTTTTTGCAGAAAATCAATTTTTTGAAATCTTCTGTTAGGGTTTGCGATTTTTGAAGTCTTCTGTTAGGGTTTGTTGCTGATTCATGTGTTTCTTATTGATTCATGCTATTTTTATACTTTTCAGTGAATCATTCGTTGTTTATGTTCATCATGGTGGTCGGTTTGTGTGTTTAGAGAATGATGATGTTTATGTTGGGGGGGAATGCGAGGGGACATTAGACCTAGATCCAGACCTCTTTGGCTATTTTGATGTGGTAGAATTAGTGAAAAAAATGGGGTATGCTAGTTGGGAAAAATTATGGTATCAAATCCCTCATTCTAACTCATATAGAGTACTGAAAAGTGATAAAGAAGTTATGACCATGTTATCCAATCTTAACCCGAATACTAGGGTTCTTCATATGTATGTTGAGGGTGAGAAAACTGGAAATGCTGATGAGGGTGATGCTACACAAAGTGAGAGTGAGACTGTTACTAATGACAATGATGGGGGATCTGTTACTAATGAGAATGAGAGTAGTTCTGTTGCTAATGAGAAAATGGGTGAGACAACTGCATCCCATGAGAAAGATGGTGAAGATGCTTTTGTTGATTTTGATTTTGGCATTGATTGGAATGACTTTGAAGTGCAGGGTTTAGATGTGAATGAGAGTGTAGAACAACAGGATTTAAATGTGAATGAGGGTGAGGGTGACTTGAGTGAGGGTGAGTGGAGTGATGAATTCAGTGAAGACTCAGATTATAAACCTTGTGCTGGTGAATCATCTGATGATGAATTAGATGATACTGAATTAGCATCTGATGATGAAGAATACATAGAATCTAGGGAGAAGGTCAGGACTGGAGAGAATGTGTTTGATTTCATTGATTTAGTTGGACAACATGGACTGGGGTATAAGCAAGGGCAATTTCCTGAAAATGTGGCATCTGATTATGAATCCTCTGATGGTGATGTGTGTTCAGATTCAACAGATGAGGAGTTAGATGGCAGAAGAAGTAAGAAGTTCAAGTCAGTCTATGATCCAAAGTCTAATCCTAAAACACTTGAGCTTAAGCTTGGTATGAGATTTGAAGATGGATACCAATGTAGGCAAGTTTTGAGAGACAATGCCATAGCACATGGCATGTACATCAAATTTAGTAAAGTGGGTAAGCATAAGTGTGAGGCAAAATGCAAACCACCATGTCAGTGGAGAGTGTATGCTTCTCTTGTGCAAAATGAAGACAAATTTGTGATCAAGACATATAATCCTAAGCACACCTGTACAAGAAAAAATAATAAGAAGCTTGTAAGTTCAAACTGGATTGCTAATAAGTATTTGAATGTGTTCAGAGTGAACCCTAATATGCCTATTAAACACTTAGCAGAAGACATTAGGAGGAGATTCAAAACTCTTGTTCCTAAGGACAGATTGTATAGGGCAAGATCCCTTGCTCAGGGTATGATTAGAGGATCAATTGAGGAGCATTATGGCTTACTTAGGAGATATGTGGCTGAATTAATTAGGGTTGATAGAGAAGGAAAATACCAGTTACTTTTGGGTGATGGGCTGTTTTCAAGAGACTCTACATAGGACAAAGTGCACTCAGAAATGGCTTCAAAAAGAGCTGCAGACCAGTGATAGGGCTTGATGGTTGCTTCCTTAAGACCTATCTAGGTGGAATATTGTTGTGTGTTGTTGCTAAAGATGGGAACAACCAAATGTTTCCTATCTCTTGGGCTGTGGTGGAGGTTGAAAATGAAGAATGTTGGACTTGGTTCTTGGGTTGTCTCCTTGATGCTTTGGCTATCTCGGATGGAAATGGTTGGACATTTATAAGTGACCAACAAAAGGTAACTATTTAATCTCTAAAATAAATTGCATGACTGTTATATATTGAGTAACTTATAACATATAATGAATGCTGTGAGCAAATTAGCACCATTGGCTGAACACAGAAACTGTGCTAGGCATGTGTACATGAATTGGAAGAAGCAGCATAAGAGAACAAGCCTGAAGAATATTTTCTGGAGGACTGTGAGAAGCACCTGTATACAAGAGTACAAACACCATCTGGAAGAGATGAAAGAAGAAAATCAAGCTGCCTATGAAGACTTTGTTGCAAGAGATGTGAAAAAATTCTGTAAGGCTTTTCTTTCTTTGCATCCATGTAGTGATATGATAGATAACAACATAGCTGAAACATTCAATGGTTACATCCTACATGCAAGGGGGATGTATATCATTCACATGTGTGAGGATATTAGGAAATCCTTGATGGTTAGGCAGGTTGAAAAGCTTAAGAAGATGGCTATGGTGCATGATAGAATCTGCCCAGCTATTACAAAAAAATTAGAAAAGTTGAGGGAGGAAAGTGTGCAGGCTTATGTATACCCCAACTTAAACAAGAAGTATGAAGTGCACTACAATGGTGAGAAGTTTGTTGTGGACATGAACATGCGTTCATGTACTTGTAGGAGGTGGGACTTGACTGGAATCCCTTGTGTGCATGGTTGTTCTGCTATACACTTTTAGTGTGAAGAACCAGCAGCATATGTACACTCATACTACACTGTAGAAAGGTATTTACAAGCATACAAGTTTGCTTTAGAGCCTTTAGTTGGTAAGAACATGTGGCCTGAGGTTGAGGGATACAAGGTTCAACCTCCAACAATTAGAAAAATGCTGGGCAGACCAAAGAAGGCCAGGAGAAGGGATCCTGAGGAAGACCCTAAGAATCCAAATAAGCTCAAGAGATTCGGGCTTGTCATGACATGCAAAAACTGCTATAAAAAAGGGCACAATAGAAAGACTTGCACAAATGCAAAGGTTCCAGCTCCAGCAAAGGTATTTACTTTCATTTCTTCTAATTTCACTCATGTATCATTTCACTCATATATGTTTCATCAATCAGGGAAAGAGAGGTCGACCAAGAAAATTCTCAACTGAATCACCAAGGCCACAAATGATGAAGGGGCCTGCAACCTCTAAATCTCAGAAGACTTTAGGGGCAAGTATTTCTGTTTCAAATGAGCTTTTCAATTAAGTGTTCTGTTTATCTTTTCAGTTTCTGGAAACTGTGGTTCTAATGCAAGAAATATTCACTTATGTTATAGATGCCAAAGCAAAGAAGACCGAGACACCAAACAACCTCCTCAACTTCTACAAACACCAATGTTAGTGGAGCAAAAGAGGGTCCTTCTACGCAAGAGAGTAGAAATCCAGCAACTGAGAATTAGAGCTTGGAGTTGGCATTAGGCATATTTTTGTGCACAAGTTCACATGTTCGAACTTGTTACTTTTGTAACTTAAGTACACTTGAATGATGATAACTTTGTTGTGACTTAAGTACACTTGACTGCCATCCATTTTGTATGCTCAATATTTAGTTTTAAATTGTTACTTATCAATGAAATGATGGCACTGCTTTTGGGATTATATTGTGCACTATCTCAAAAATTTATATTTTCAATCCAAAGCATAACCAAATATGTTCAAAATAGATACTTAAACATCGTACGAAATAACATGGACACATGATCAGACCCTTAAACATCCTAAATAACAAGAAATAAATCCTTAAACATCAAATTTCAACTACTGAGAATTCATAGCAAATTACATCAGTTAATCATCCTAAACTTACACTTCAAATTTCAAGATTAAAATTCATATCAAACTACATCACTCTAAACCCTAGATAACAACAAATTAAACATCAGGAAATCATCCTTAATGCATTAAAATGACTAATACTACAACAACAAATGCAACACCCAGTCCCCTAATCATCCATCTCATAGTTTTCATATTTTTAGCCAATTTCTTCAAGTTTTCAACATCTACAAACAACTTCAACAGCTTCGAACTGTGCATTTAACTCTTCATTCTCTTCAATACCAGAAATGTTGTCGTTTCTCCTATCTTTAACCGTTGAGTTCATGAGTCGCTCTACTGCCAGATCCCTCTCAAGCTTAATCTTTTGGAAACAACGTTTATAGTACGTCGTTAGCTCTGGGTGAAGCCAATCCCAGTAGCCACAATCACCCCACTACATTCGAAATAAAAACATCACGCTCCAATCAATTGAGTAGAGCGTTAAATTCAAATATAAAGTTTAATTTCACTTACCCGGCCTCTGTGACGACAATAAAAATAGCGCATCTCTGGGTTCTCCAAACTATTTGAAGTCTTCATAACTGCACGTTCTCCACATTTGCAAAGCCTTTGGTATTCGGGTTTGGACGTATTCATTGAGCCCGTTCGTGAAGACGAAGAAGCCATAAGGATTAACACAACCAAATGCGAGAAAGAGAGGAAAAATCTACAGAGGGGATGAAGCGGGAAAGAGGGAGAGAAAAAGGGGAAATCTACATAAACACAAAATCGATATGCCCTAGGACGTAGATAAGTGTTTCTTAGAGAGGAAACGACGACATTTTTCATTAATTAAAACTACGTCGTTTGCTCGGTCTCGCCGATTTGCCATATAAGCATTTTCGGCCTCCACGTCAGCTTCGATTTGGGGGGAATTATTCGCCAGGATAAAATTGAGAAAAATTGAAAGGTGAGGAATTTTAAAAAAAAAATTAAAAAAAGGTCGGGAAATAAACGAGAATTTGGTAAAAAGTGGGGAATTTTTATGCAATTTGCCCTAATTAAAATTAGTAAAAATCCTTCTTTTTAAGTATATTTAAACCGTCTCGTTAGTTCATGATATCTCTAATCTTTGCCAAAATGCGGAAAAAATACGTTTATATCTTCAATTTTTTTTGTTCGTTTCTTTATCTACCTATCCCATATTTGATTCAATGTATATATTATCTAGAAATCACTAATTGAGGTTTTTAGAAAAACTTGTATGAAAAATGAAAAGGATTCCATGTAGACATGTTGATTAAATATATTTATTTAGTCTTCATAGAGATTTTCATTTATAAATTTTCTATAGATTATTATATATGAATTAAGAATGTATAAAATAAGGATTTATAATAATACATTCCGAAATTGTTATTATTTTAATATGTGTAATAGAACAAATTAATTAAATAGAGGAAAAGTACGTTCGGACTATCTATGGAGTCTTGGGCATCAAAATTTGGATTTTTATAGACAAGGAAGAGGAATAATAAAACTTTCATTGTTTTTTCCTTCTATCCGTTGATAGAAGGAAAAAGGGAAAACCCGTTCATTCTTTTTCTTCCTACCAATCAAACTAATTATTAATTCTACCAATTCTATAGGGTTGAATAAAAATTCAATTGACCTTTTGATATAATTGCTATGCTTAGTGTGTGACTCGTTGGTTTTTTTTTTAGGGTTAGGGTAACGTAGGAGACATCTCTATTTTTCCCCGGGGAATCTTTAGAATTCCCACTGCTTAGCTTTCAATTCGCCTCTGACCATCAAATGAAATGTGAATAACCCGTCCTCCTCTCTTTGAAAGAAGGGGCGCTTTCGGTTCTGTCGGTGCTTGAAACAATTTTGTCTTCTCCATATTACTATATCCTGACCCTGAGATGTGGATCATCCAAGGCACATTAGCATGGCGTACTCCTCCTGTTCGAACCGGGGTTTGAAACCAAACCCATCCTCAGGAGGATAGATGGGGCGATTCGGGTGAGATCCAATGTAGATCCAACTTTCGATTCACTCGTGGGATCCGGGCGGTCCGGGTATGAGATGTGATTAATAGATAAACATGTGATATTTGAAGAATATGAAATAAATAAATTTTAATTAATAAAAATAAAAATTAGAATATATATGAATTAAAATTAGACAAATTACCAGAATAAAGGAAAATATAGATTATTATATATGAATTAAGAATGTATAAAATAAGGATTTATAATAATACATACCGAAATTATTATTATTTTAATATGCATAATAGAAGAAATTAATTAAATAGAGGAAAAGATAAATATGAGATGTAATTAATAAATAAACATGTGATATTTCAAGAATATGCAATTAATAAATATAAAAATTAGAATATATATGAATTAAAATTAGACAAATTACCAGAATAAAGGAAAATCTGAACGGAGCACCGTGGATGGAGAAGCTTTATTTATCTATTGATCACATCTCATATTTATCTTTCCCTCTATTTAATTAATTTCTTCAATTACACATATAAAAATAATAATTCATATACATTCTTATAAATCCTTATTTTATACATTCTTAATTCATATATAACAATCTCTATATATTTAATATTATAAAATTGGCAAAGATTAGAGATATCGATTTAATTAGCATGAACTAACGAGACGGTTCAAATATACTTAAAAAGAAGAATTTATATTAATTTTAATTAATATTAACTTTGTTTAGATTTTTATTGAATAATTTAGCATAAACCAATGACACGGTTCAAATAACATAGAAAGAAAGATTTTTTTACTTATTTTAATTAATATTACTTTGAAGATGTAAACATATATATATTTTTTCCGTATTTGGCAAAGATTAAAGATATCGATTTAACATGAACCAACGAGACGGTTCAAATATACTTAAAAAGGAAGGATTTACTAATTTTAATTAATATTAACTTTGTTTATATTTTTATTGAGTAATTTAGAATAAACCAATGAGACGGTTCAAATAATATAGAAAGAATGATATTTAATATTATAAAATTGGCAAAGATTATAGATATCGATTTAATTAGTATGAACCAACGAGATGGTTCAAATATACTTAAAAGAAGAATTTCTACTAATTTTAATTAATATTAACTTTGTTTAGATTTTTATTGAATAATTTAGCATAAACCAATGACACGGTTCAAATAACATAGAAAGAAGGATTTTTAATAATTTTAATTAATATTACTTTGAAGATGTAAACATATTTTTTTCCGTATTTTGGCAAAGATTAGAGATATCGATTTAACATGAACCAATGAGACGGTTCAAATATACTTAAAAAAAGAAGGATTTACTAATTTTAATTAATATTAACTTTGTTTATATTTTTATCGAGTAATTTAGAATAAACCAATGAGACGGTTCAAATAACATAGAAAGAAGGATATTTAATATTATAAAATTGGCAAAGATTATAGATATCGATTTAATTAGTATGAACCAACGAGACGGTTCAAATATACTTAAAAGAAGAATTTCTACTAATTTTAATTAATATTAACTTTGTTTAGATTTTTATTGAATAATTTAGCATAAACCAACGAGACGGTTCAAATAACATAGAAATAATGATTTTTACTAATTTTAATTAATATTACTTTGAAGATGTAAACATATTTTTTTTTCCGCATTTTGGCAAAGATTAGAGATATCGATTTAACATGAACCAACGAGACGGTTCAAATATACTTAAAAATGAAGGATTTTTACTAATTTTAATTAATATAAACTTTGTTTATATTTTTATCGAGTAATTTAGAATAAACCAACAAGACTGTTCAAATAACATAGAAAGAAAAGATTTTTACTAATTTTAATTAATATTACTTGGAGTGTTCATATTTTTATCGAGTATTACTCAACGGATTTGAGACGAGTATGTACAGTAAAGTCACTATTTTAACCGAGATTAGGACGGAACATGTAGAAAAATTCTAAACAAATTTAGATTTAGAAAATACATAATAAATGAATATACTCGATTCATTGGTATTCCTAATTATAAATTTAGATAAGTGAAATAAAATTAATTTGTTAAGTTTGTTTAATAATTAACGCGAATAATATCACAACTTCTAAATAAGATATAAAATTATTTTTAAAATGTATATATAAAAATTAAAACATAAAGTTATTTCCCGTCGAATTCCCACGGGCTACTTACTTTAAATTTACGCTCTAGAAGAAAAACATAACAAACTACCAGAATAAAATCATGCTCCAACACTAATAATACAAACAACTTTATAACTACCAAAATAATACGAGAAAAAATTACCAGAAAAAAAGATAAAAATCATTGAATAGAAACATGAGGCTTTTAGTATTCTGATTTTTTTCTTTTACTAATAATTCATGTTTTTGCTTTCTATTAATATGGTTAGTAATTTATGTATCACATGATTTTTAAGTTATTAGTTATTTTTATCATATTAATTTTATACATAAGGATTTTACTAATTCGTCGAAAATTAATTATGTGATATTAATTTTTAAATAACAAAATTTGACTTCGATTTCTAGCTAGCTAAATTTATTCTAAGAATCAAACTGGATGCAAGTAAAATAACTTATGACGTTATCATTAATGCTGAAACACAATCACAAACCTTAGATCTATATTCCTTTCTAATTAAACTAGTGAGTAGTTCGTCGAAATTCGACGGGAAATAACTTTATGTTTTGCTCCCTCCATCCCAAGTTAGTGTGGTTCAATTAATATTTTATACCTCACATATAATCAAATATGCACCACACTTTTGGGGGACAGAGGGAGTAATTTATATGTATATATTTTAAAAATAATTTTATATCTTATTTAAAAGTTGTGATATTGTTCGCGTTAATTACTAATCAAACTTAAAAAATTAATTATTTCACGTATTTTAATTTATAATTAGGAATGATAATCAATTGGGTATACTCATTCATTATGGTTTGTTCTTTTTTTTAGATACCTATCCCACATTTGATTCAATGTATATATTTTCTAGAGAGCACTAATCGAAGTTTTTAGAAAAATATGAATGAAAAGGATTCTATGTACACATAAAAGTCTATTAGAATTCAATAACAACATGGATAGATCAATACTACAACATTTAATAGTTTATTAATGTCATTACACACAGAAAGATAAATATAAATAAATTACAAATATTAATTAAATACATATATAATGAATATAATAATAACCATAATGATAGATTTGAATTAGAATATATGAATATATATATATATAATTAATTAAATTGATTGACTAATACGTTTCGCGCGCTTACAATTTTATACATAATCTAATTGACAATATAATTTTATAATTGTATATAATATAATAAAGAAAACTTTAATGAATATACTGCCACATAATAGGAACGTAAAATTTTTTATAATATTAAATATATATATATATATATATATAAATTATTATATATGAATTAAGAATGTATAAAATAAGGATTTATAAGAATGTATTCCGAAATTGTTATTATTTTAATATGTGTAATATAATAAATTAAGGAAAGATAAATATAAGATGTGATTAATAGATAAACATGTGATATTTCAAGAATATGAAATTAATAAAATTTTAATTAATAAAAATTAGAATATATATGAATTAAAATTAGACAAATTACCAGAATAAAGGAAAATTTGAACGGAGCATTGTGGAGGGGGCAACTTTATTTTCGTATTCGAGATTCGACGAGAAATAACTTATGTTTTGATTTTCGTGTATACATTTTAAATAAAATTTATATTTTATTTAGAAGTTGTGATGTTGTTCGCATATAATTAGGAATCAGAATGCATATTCATTCATTATGTATTTTTCAAATTTAAATTTGTTTAGAAATTTTTTACATATTGTCGTTCTAATTAATCTCAATTAAAACAGTAACTTTATTGTACATACCCGTCTCAAACCCGTTGGCTAATACTCGATAAAAATTTGAACACTATAAAGTTAATATTAACTAAAATTAATAAAAATTCTTCTTTTTATGTCTATTTGAACCGTCTCGTTGGTTTATGCTAAATTGATATCCCTAATCTTAGCCAAATGGCCAAAAAATAAAATATATAAATTAATATTGCACAAAATACAGAATTTAAGATAAATAGAAATAGCGAACCGTGGACGTTATATGTTATTGATGTCTCTATTATACTTCCTCTCTTGACCTCTGATGTACACAGACCTAGTGCGCTGAGGGTGTTGTCATGTTTAATACTCGATAAAAATATGAACATTACAAGTAATATTAATTAAAAATAGTAAAAATCATTCGTTCTAGTGTTATTTGAACAGTCTCGTTGTTTTATGCAAAATTACTCGATAAAAATCTGAACAAAGTTAATATTAATTAAAATGAGTAAAAATCCTTCTTTCTAATGTTATTTAACCGTCTCGTTGTTTTATGCAAAATTACTCGATAAAAATCTGAACAAATTTAATATTAATTAAAATTAGTAAAAATCCTTCTTTTTTTAAATATATTTGAACCGTCTCGTTGGTTCATGCTAAATTATATATCTAATCTTTGCCAAAATGCCGGAAAAAAAATATATGTTTACATCTTTAGATTTTTTTATTCTTTTTTTTAACTATCTTTCCCACATTTGATTATGTATATTTTTTCTAGCAAACACTAATCAAAGTTTTTAGAAAAATATGAACGAAAATTGAAGAGGATTCCAAGTAGACATGTTGATAAAATATATTTAATTAGTCTTCATAGGGAGTTTCATTTACAAATTTTCCATTGGCCTCTTAAAATGCTAATTTGCTTTTTTAAAATTTGTCAGTTACTTTAAATTTAATTATTAGCGCTACTTAGAGACTAACTTAAAAATTAATTTTATTTCTAATATCTAAACATAATTCAGAATGACAATTCTTCTAATACATAATATAGTGTCATAATATGACACATAAAAATCTATTAGAATTCAATAAATGGATAGACCAATACTACAATGTTTAATAGTTTATTAGAAGTTAAGGACATTACACACGGAAAGAAAAATACAAATAGATTACAAATATTAATTAAATACATACTAATGAATATAATAATAATCATAATAATAGATTCAAATTAGAATATATATATATATATATAAATTAATTAAATTGATTGACTAATACTTTTCGAGCAGTTACAATTCTATACATAATCTAATTGACGATATAATTGTATAATATAATAAAGGAAACTTTAATGAATATACTGCCACATAAGTCAAGATGAAAACGTAAAAATTTCTATAATATTACATATATATGTATATATATTATATGAATTAAGAATGTACTATAAAATAAGGATTTATAAGAATGTATTTCGAAATTATTATTATTTTAATATGCATAATAGAAGAATTTAATTAAATAGAGGGAAAGATAAATATGAGATGTGATTAATAGATAAACATGTGATATTTCAAGAATATGAAATTAATAAAAATAAAAATTAGAATATATATGAATTAAAATTAGACAAATTACCAGAATAAAGGAAAATCTGAACGGAGCACCGTGGATGGGGCAGCTGTAGCCTTTCGAGACTCGACGGAAAATAACTTTATGTTTTAATTTACGTGTATATATTTTAAAAATAATTTTATACTACCTCCGTCCCACCGAATATGGCATGTTTTCCATTTTGGGCCGTCCCACCGAATATGACATGTTTCCTTTTTGGGAGCTTACTTTAAGCTAAAAAAGCACTTTAGTAGTACATTGTTGACCAAAAAATGTCTCTATTAACTAAAAAGTTACTTTATTAACACTTTATTACACATAATTCCCTTTTTCTTAATCTCCGTGCCGAAAACAAATAGGTCATATTCAGTGGGACGGAGGGAGTATCTTATTTAAAAGTTGTGATATTATTTAAATTATGTTATTTTTTGTTCTTTTCTTTAGCTACCTATCCCACATTTGATTCAATATATATATTTTATAAAAAATACTAATCGAATTTTTAGAAAAACATGAATGAAAAATAAAAAGGATTCTATATAGACATGTTGATTAATTATATTTATTTAGTCTTCATAGGGATTTTTATTTATAAATTTTCTATAGATTATTATATATGAAGTAAGAATGCATTCCGAAATTGTTATTATTTTAATATGTATAATAGAAGAATTTAATTAAATAGATGGAAAGATAAATATGAGATGTGATTAATAGATAAACATGTGATATTTCAAGAATATGAAATTAATAAAAATAAAAATAAAAATTAGAATATATATGAATTAAAAGTAGACAAATTACCAGAATAAAGGAAAATTTGAACGGAGCACCGTGGAGGGGGCAGCTTTATTTTCGTATTAGTAATAGATTCGAACTCATGGGCCACATAAATGGGCCTGAACGATGATCAGGCCGTTTATCTTTTCTTTTTAAGCCCCAAGTATGAAAATATAGAAACTACGTTCTCAAATATTTCCTAAAAAAAAAAAAAAAGAAGCTATGTTCTCAAATATTATGCAATTCCAACATCTAACCGCTTTTCATCTAGAAACCAAACACCACCTAATTGCCCTACGCCACTCTGCTATCCTACGCCCTAAGCGCACGAGTCGTGTTTGCTCTGGAAGAAGGAAGCAAACAATCAAAGCAATGAGGGCCGTGGTTCAGCGCGTAGCTTCTGCTAGCGTTGAGGTCTACGTACAATTGCATTCTCTCTCTCTCTCTCTCCAACACACACACACACAGTGACAAAACAAAGCACAAAACGGTGTCGCGTGTACTAGGATTGCGATTGCTCACCCGTGTTAGATAGGCGCTATTGCAGGTGGAAGGCCGCTTGATATCGGCGATT
This sequence comes from Agastache rugosa, assembly GCA_031470985.1. Lineage (NCBI taxonomy): Eukaryota > Viridiplantae > Streptophyta > Magnoliopsida > Lamiales > Lamiaceae > Agastache > Agastache rugosa. The sequence continues at coordinate 59,702,589 of CM062601.1, read as the reverse complement.
GGGCCGGGCCTGCTTGTCCTCGTCGGGCTTCATGAGACTGATGTTGATTCTGACGCTGAATACATGTACGTATAAATCGAAAAGATGGAACTATTGATTTTATTGAGAGAAAATCTTTTGCAGCAGTTGTTTTAATTTTTATTGTTATTTTTGCTGTGGGCTAGGTGTCGCAAAGTTCTGAATATGAGATTGTTTCCGAACGAAAAAACTGGGAAAGCTTGGGACCAAAATGTAATTTCATCACACTTTTTTTCCTGTTTCTTACTTTCAGACTTGCTTAAATGAGATTTACGTTTTATACTCATTTGTCTAATTTTATACTTATTTTGTATTTTGAGGTAAAAAAGGAAAGGTTTAGATTGAGAATTGGACAAGATTTTGCTCAATTTGAAAATTATGTCTAAGTTAATGATTTTGAAAGAATATGCCAAAACACAAAAGTTGCAAAGATATGGCATTTTTAGTTAGCCTCACTTTTTAATTTCAGAAAAGCCATATGTATTTAAGTACTGAGCACAATTGGGGATATCATATCAAGACCAAATTCTTCAGCTTTGTTTTAAGTGGTCATTTACAAAGAAAGAAGAATGTTGGTCGATATTGAAGAATATGACATTATGCATTCATGGTTCATGGCTTTAATGCTTATTGACAGGTTATGCAAAAAAATTATGAAGTCCTATTAGGTAAGACTCGATTTTAGCTTGTGCAGACTTTGGTTTGTTATAACTATTGTATGCGTTCTTTAGTGTTCATGCTGGTGTGCTGGTTTTATTTTCTGCAGTAAGTCAGTTTACGTTGTATGGGGTATTAAAAGGAAACAAACCTGATTTTCATGTGGCAATGCCCCCCGGTGCAGCAAAATCATTTTATACTTCTCTGGTTGAAAGATTTCAGAAAGCTTACCGGGAAGATGCAGTTAAAGGTGATGTGCATTTTCATCACTCTGTCTGAACTTTGTATCGACATTCAGCAGTTATTTATTTCTTTTTTAGTAGTGATAGATAGTACCGCACAGCACAGGATTTTTTGTGCTCTCGGTTATCAACCCACCCTGAGTACTTTACCACGGAAGAATGATTGTAACCAATATCAATTATGGGTTTGTGATGCTTTTCTCAGTTATTCTGTTTACTTTTTTAGCTCAGTTAATCTTCATAAGCTCCATCGATAAGCAAGGAGTGAATGGAAAAACTTAGTTCTATAGTTTATGGGGCGGCTTTAATGTATGCCTTTCTCCTAGAATCACAGGGTCCTCATGTCACAGGCTAAGAGCTTGTGGAAACTGTTATATGTTTTGGATGAACTTTCTTGGAGCTGATGTTCAGAAGATAATAGCAACGTTTCAATACTACTCCATTTAAGTTAGATTTTCTGAATTCGAACAACTTGAATATTTTTTTCTGGGATCAGGAATAAATATTAGGCTGCAATGAGTTGTTGAATTGTTATTGCCAGCCATAGAATGTCCCACACTTGAATGACGGTTGCATGTAGCTTCTATAAATAATAGTTCGAGAAGGTTTAAACTAATCAGTGATTGTTCATTCGATGCAGATGGTGTATTCGGAGCAATGATGAAAGTAAGATTCATAGCCTTATCACTTATTAAGCCCCGTACTGGCCCAGTGTTTGTAGTGTGTGTGTGTGTGAGAGAGAGAGAGAGAGAGTTTGAAAACTTATGTCCTTAGTTTTGCAATTTGCAGGTTAACTTAGTGAATGATGGTCCGGTGACAATGCAGCTGGACTCGAGGCAAATGCAATCATCCAAGTAAGTAGAGATAAGACCATGTTTGGCATAATAATCTCCTATACTAGTTAATCATCAGAATTTATGCTTGTAAAATCTCAGAATTTATGATCAATTCATTCAATATTTCCCTTTTTAAAGGACAATTTTCGAGTCTAATGTAGCGTTTATATTATTTCAGGAATACAAATGGTGATGAGACCACTGGCAACCTGCTCGATGAGTGACAGAAATCTGAGATCTTATATAACAACCTCACCCTCTACTCATACTTTCATTTTAATCTCTAAACTCAACAATATGTTCTGAGCAAATTGCGAATATTCATATTGGTTAAGAACGTGGCACAAAATGTATTTTAATTTCCATTTCGAGGAATTGCCAATTAACAAATTCACTTCCAGACATAAGTTTTCACTTTTTATCTTGAAAATTAGAACAAAAACTTTGCCAGTCGGCCAATATCCATTATCATTCAGTGCTTAGTTTTTCGATTGCTTGGCACTGGCTTTTGCTTAATCTTAGTCCTGACATTTTTTATGTTACGAGTTAGACTTGAAGGTTTTTTAATGTTTCCTAAGTTTTTTAAGAGAATAGATAGAATTAAATATTTAGAAGTAGACATATTAAGAAAGTATTTTTTTAATTTAAATAAGAAATTGTTTTGAATAAAATATAAAAAACATATTGCAGATTCTCTACTGCTTTTAATTTTCAGTTTCACAAGTGATAGTAGTATCAGGGGGTTCTTGATTTGTTTCCTAGAAAAATTTTCATACAGAGAGAAAAAAGGGTTTGGGGGCTTCAACCCACCCCTAAAGCTACATTGCAGCCCACTGTCTGACATCAGACAAGTTAAACAAATTTGTGGCCATAGATTTACTTAAGATGATGTTTCTATTACATGAGTTAGGCTAAAAACAGTTCCATGGAAATATGGGGCAAAAACAAATATTTATGGTTTTACCTTCAACAAATAAATAACTTACTTCAACTGCACAGGGTTGTGATGATACTTAAAACAGAGCTGTAGCAACCATATCCTAATAACAAAAGAAGCTATGATTTGGCTGAGATAATGGCAGCAGCAGTAATCAGTGCTTGCTTCCCACAGCACAAAATCTCAGTGTCCCTGCACCAGGATATACCGTTAACAAATAATACAGTGAAATTATATGATCAATATGAACTAACTACAAAATTAAGAGTCACAAAGAAAGGATGTCTACAGCACCAAACTTTTACATTAGGCTAGCTGGTGTTTCAGTAAAACTTGAAAGGCTCATGAAATGCGCAAATCATAGTTTGAGGTAGTAAGTGCACATGAAGGAAATGGAAGTCACATTAAAATGAGCATATATACTTTTCCATGAGAGAATCATATATTTTTCTCCATCCTTTATTTACATCAATAAGAAACAAGGGTTGGTTCAACGGTATGAGAATGTAACAAAAAATATGAGGGCATATTTTACTCAGTTCTTATATGAAGCCTTTTTTTCACTGACCAAAAACTTACATATTTCACTGCATAACGCCACTAGGTTTAGAACATTGCTTATATGGCTATGATACCTAGGAGATACACTTCAAAATTATAACTTAAATAGAGAGCACTATATATAGACAAATATATCTTACGGATCTTCTTGTCTGAGACAAGTAAAGGCAGAAATAATATTTTTACAAACTTCCCCCACAGAATCGCTATCTTCCACCATCACAGAAAAGCCTTCAGATTTGCCGTATGATAGCATCACATATGCCTAGAAAAGAGATTGAAGTCAGGCAATAAAGCAAAGCACACAGCTTCTCTGATCCTTCCTTTTATATCACAACCCTTGCCATCTCATTTTTTCTAAACTCGAGCCTAATATGTAACTCTAGCTGTGTAGAATAAATGCTTTGCAAGAGAGAGGACCTACCTGAAAAGCATAGGCCAACAGAAATTGAATAACCTCTGTTGTCATCTTTTTAATGATACTTCTGGTGCTCTTGCTGTTGGACAGACACTTTAAAACTCCATCAAAGTTCTCAGTATTAACTGTACCAGTTGACCTCCTAGTTTGAACAGAATGCTGCAACATATACCCCAGAGGATCAATAAATAATTATTTCAGGAGTAAATGCTTGCTCTCAAATATCATACAACTCTTTTACTGGCTTCTAAACTACGGTGGGTTAAAATGACTTAAACGATGCATGTACTAATATCGATATATACTAATACAGACTGGTGATGAACAGGTGTATTTCATGTAGGCCAAAGCTTTCAACCTGGCTCAGCAAAAGATACTACTAACAACCATATACACTAATATAGAAAATCCTAAACGTCAAAACTAAAAACAGTCAAAATGAGGGCAAATGACACCTGAGAGATATCTTGGAGGAACAACACTATTAAGTGATAAATAAAAGATAAACCAAGAGGGAAAATGAGGTAGCAAACCTTTGCAATGTACTTTTGGAAATATTGTACAATAATCTCAAGCCTCCATTTTGGGTCAAACTCCTGAAAGCAGTTTGAAGTTGCATCAAATAGATTCAGAAATAACATTGGAGAGAATTTATGTGATATAGAAAATATTACCAGAAAAAGAAAATTGAGAGGGGTAGTTGCTAACAGTTGAAACAATACATAAAAAGAACAGAAGCCATGCTTACGATGAGATCAAGAAGGTTGGTTCAGAAAAAATAAAGAAATTGGAAAACTCAAAAAATAGAGTTTATCATTAAAACAACAGAAACACAATTATTATATAAAGCGGCTTATATAGACTAGGTAGAGAAGAGGGATAAAACTACAATTTACCCTTATGATAATCTAACAGTTGGTACATATCTTCATGCATCCATTACATTTGCAATCTGGTATCTTAACCTTTTCTCAAATTTCATAGATCTTCATGATAGTTCAAATAAACATAGAATTTACGTGCACTAATTGTATTCTCCTTAAAAGTAAAACTGAATTGCGTTGAAGAGCTTTGAACCCACACAGTGGAGAGCTCCCAGTAAGATATTAGCTCAACTGAGAGTCAGCTTTTCCCCGAGCACGTGGGTGTGTGAGTGAGGACATGTGTGTGTTGAGAGAGAGAGAGAGAGAGAGAGCACCTTAAGGAATGAAGAAAGGACATCATTATCATAAATGAGTTCGTCCAGAATTATCTCCACTACTGGTGTCCTGCAATATGAGCAGTTCACGACATATCCCTCAAGTCTAAAATAACAATTACCATATATAGCAAGAAAGTACCTTACACCATCGACCCTGGTTGTAAGGCCAAGATGATCAGCTGTTCTTCTTGAAGAATCTAGCTCCATAATCTATATGGCATACAAAATTGTTGGAAAAATGTCATTTATATTATATCCTAAGAAACAAACAGCAAAAAGTTCACCATTACGAAAAGTTTCTTCAGAAGAGTGGAAGTAGACTTTTCTACTTCAGGTAAAGCTAATGCCATGTCCCTATCGACTTCATGCGGTACCTCCCCTTGAGGTTTATCATTGTAGCTGTTTTCTTCAGAAGATACAGTGGATTGAGACGTGTTGCACATGATAGACAAAGAATCCTTGAATAAACCTCTGTACGTTATTTTTCTTGATGCCTGCAAAAGGACTCCTAAAGTAAGGTCAAAGGGATAGCATAAGCTTAAATGTGTAGCATATTCCATAAACACTAAAAAATATTTAATTTATTGAAATTTTAAAATTAGGAAATTTCAGGAGGCATACCAGAAGCATGTTCAGCAATGACTCCCTCAATATGGTCCAGTTCATATTTTCTGCAAGAACATGAGATTTTGAAGCATGGTTTCATTAACCACATCATAAGAAAACGGTGATAATTTACCTTGATAAGCGCAATTACGAGGCCAAAAGTCTCCTTCAAGGACAGTGACAAGATAGTGAAGCAGTAACATTTTCTTTAAGAACTGCAAGAAGAGCTCACAATTAAATGCTACATATGATTTTACTACCTTGTCACTTGGTGTTGAATGTTGAGCAAATTAATTGTGTGTGTGTGTGTGTATTCTTCCATGCAACTAACAGTAATTAGAGAAGGAACAAAAAAAGGTTAATTTAGTGAGAAAAGAGGTTTTTGAATAAATGAATCAAAATAAACAAAAAGAAAGTATGAAGATAATACAGCCTTCACTTGTAGCGCAGTTATGGGTATCACTCTCAGTCTCAATTACATTTTTGTGCCTGGATTGAATACCGATCGTAATTTAGGATGTTGTCAGGCACCAAGATCAAGAACAAGATCAATCCAGCATTTAACCAAGTACAGAACTTCCCAATATCAAAAATAGATTTGTCATGAGTAGTACATGGGTAAACCGAATATTTCTTACTGAATTTTGTCATAGGAACAACACATTTTACCCTTGAATCACTTGTTACTATAAGTTGCCCCACCTCGGTTTATTGATGGTCACCAGCAAAAATTGTTAAACGAAAGTAACTTACCCTTAGTGCCACTGCTCCAGACTCCATTTTCTCAGACATGTCAGCTATTTCTTGAATAAGAGTGTGGAAACCCTGTAATAGAAGTTTGAACTCTCACTAATAGCAGAAACAGCAGAATTCTTGATATAATGCTGGTAAACGAAAGGAACATCAGAGACGTAGCCTAATGACAGACCGAGGAGTCCACTAAACTTCTTGAATGATTTGTTGCATCCCCCTTCTTATTGTAAACATCCGTCCCAAAATTAAAAGGTGACCAAGCCTGGAATGCAGCAGCTAATTGTCAAGGTAAACTGAAGCTCTAGCTCGCACCAAAAACAGGAGGGTCATTGAATATGAGAGCACTAATTCACCTCTTCAACCATAGTATATTGGGAGGCTTTAGGTGAGGATGAATCTGCTTGTTCTCCTTCTAATTGGTATAGTCGAGGAAACCGCTGTATGTCAAAGAAATAGTGCTCAAAGGTAAAGCATAACTTTAAAACAAATTGGCTTTAAATGTGAAAAGAATGGACTGGAAGAATGAAAAGTAAAAAAAGGAAAAAAGATGAAAGAAATCCAAGTACCTTATCTAATTCAACAAGAAGCTGGTGACTTTGAATTACCAAATCAAGTGAATCCGCATCATTCAGGATATCAAAAATGGCCTCGAGCATTTTCCTGTCCACTCAAATTGCAAAAAAAGACTCTCCCTGAGCCCACACAGCGTATTATATAGGCCAGTTGAACTCGTAACACGAACAATAACAGTGTTAAGAGTCGCACGTTGTGACGTAAAATCACCAGCATTGTTGGCTATACAGTTCACTGGTAGTTTGGTAAGTCAGCAATACTAGGACTACCAGTTGTTTCTTATACTTAGCATCCAGTAGAAGTCTTAGAATCACACGGCAGTACACTTAAACCATTCTACACTTGGACATGATTCTCCCCCAAGCCCGAATTTCACCCAAAAAAAGAAACTTGAAATATAACAAGCACAATAAAAAAAGCAGGAGGGTAGCGTACCGCGTAGGTGCGACTCCATTCTCGGGAAACAGAGAAGTAGTTCGCACAGCTTCAAGAAAAGCAAGCCCTAGACCACAACGATCGATCAAAACCAAGCGAAAATTACTTGCAAGCATTAAAGTAAATAGACGGTTTTAGGGCTAAGTTACTCACGATCGTCGTCGAGGTGGTGAGAAATTTTGGAAGTGTTGAAACCGGAGGTGTCGAGGAGAGCCAATGTGTTCTCTTCCAATCCTTGGTTGCCGGCGTCACCTTCGATTCTCCTCCTCTTCTCCATATTTATCTCAATCTAGTCACACTCTCTCTATCCTGCGATTTTTTTTATCTTTGGATCCTACCCAATTTTGAAACCCTAGCAAGGGAAAGGAGTGGGCTTTTCTCTGTAACGGGCAACTGACTAAATTTTCCCGCCATTACCAAAGCCCCCGCCTCGGTTATTGATGGTCGAAGCGTATTCCATATCATATGGAATTTTTAGAAAAAATATCATATAGAATTTGAATTAAAAGAAGGGTAAAGTCGAAAATTTATAAAAATTAAAAAATAATTCCGTTGCCGGGACTTGAACCCGGGTCTCTCGGGTGAGAGCCGAGTATCCTAACCAACTAGACTACAACGGATTTCTGAAAATTTTCCTTCAATTATTTTATTAATCATTTATTCATTCATTCAGCAAATAATTGAGGTAGAAAAGAATTTCAACTTCCATGCATGCTCATTGTGAAATCATTGGTGGAGAAATTAAATGTTGCATAGTAACTTTTTGCTTTTTGAGTAGATATGATATTGATGTAACATTAATGAAGCATAAAGCTAGACCATGCTGCGGCCCTTCTTTGATAATCTCTGTTGGCTAAATTACTTCTATCCAATCACAGTACATCATTTATAATAAAAAAGATAATTGAGTTAATATTGAGAGTTTATCTCATTCTTCATACGAGAAGACATTGAATGCTTAACCTAACACTGTAAAATAATTAACCTCCTCCGCAGTTTGTATATTAGAAATTATATACCAATTAAACATGATTCTTACGCCAACGGCCTCAAATTCAAAATGCTGCGGGAAAATCATGTTGTCTTCGTCTAACGAAGTGAGCATATATATATAGTAGTTAAAACAGTTTTCTTTAATTGGCGCGATTTTTATGTGCCTGATTCACGCACAATCAACCAACTGTTGACAGTGATAGGCTTATAATGCAGCTAATAAGCACAACATAACGTGCATTTTGGTGTTTGGCGACTCCGGGCCAGGAACAATAACCGTCTAAATATTACCGTACGTAAAGAGCAAGTACTGCTTAATTACCTTAATTATGACTTCCTGGAAGAGGTCTGCCATATTAGGCAAACTTAATTATGTAAGAATCTGTTCTTTTATAATAGGTATAGATTGTATACGTATTTGGTTGGTAATTTTTTTTTCTTCTTGTACTATTTAGTGAGAAGAAGAGAACATAAATCAAAATTGCGAATTAATTATTCCACAGTATGTAGTGACATCGTCTTCTGTGTTAGCAAGAAAACTGCAAACACATGCCAGAGAAGGCAGTGATATATTAGCTATACATTTCAATTTATTTAAATTCCTGTCCGGCCGTTGGAAAATTAAGCTGGAGAAAAGGCAGGCGGTGATGGCGTACGTCTCAATTAATTAATTAATTTCCAAGGAGAAAATCGATTGCAGGGCGAAAGGATTGAAAGAGAATCTCATAGGATCTTTGAGAGGGATGAATGGAATCCCAAAACACATATTTTGTTGCATCATCACACACTGTAGAACTGAGGTTGCACAAAAACCCCGCTTCCACCGTGCCCGTCCCACAACATCCACTGCTCACCACATCAAAACCTGCAAATTAAACAAACAAAACATGTAATTAATTAATTTAAACTAAACTAAACTAATGAATTAATTAATACGAAACTATATATATACACGTAGGCATGTATTAAGTACGTGCTGGTCCGTCCGACAACTCACTCACCGTATTTATGACCTAATATCATCTCCTCCAGAGGCGTATAAGCATCCAAATAAGCAATTCTAGCGCCAGAAGCTTGTACCTCAAGCTGCATGGCCTTCAATTGGTTTTGGAGAATTTGGTTATAATCTCGAGCTACGGAAGACAAATTGGTGTTGCAATCACGTTTAGCATTGGCATCATCTCTGTAGAGTGTTATCACAATGGGCAAACAACCCATTGGTGGCAATCCTGCCACCCCAATTCGTCGAGCTCCTTCATTTAATAATTCCTGCAAATAAAATTAAACCCGGCCCAAAAAATAAAATTAATTATACAGTATATATTAATCTGTACATGTGAATTAATTCAATTATACATGTGCACGTCATGTATTCCAAAGCAAAGTAGATCGATATATACGTACGTACCTGCAAAAATTGGCGCTCTCCCTTTGTAACGAAATTCATGTAGCTTGAGACTGTGTAAGTCCTGCTTCGAATTGGTAGGGTGAAATAATTGACAACGAAGTCATTTGTGCCCGCACTTACAAGAAATAGAGCATTACTTATCACCTCCTTCGCCTTCTCCTTCCCAACTGCCGCCTCCAGTTTTCCTCGATATTCTTTAAAGTACTTCAACTGATCCGACAGGGCGATCACATTCTGATCACATGGATTCAAAGCCTATATATATCAGAACCTTAATTTAAAACTCAGAAATTAAACTCAGAGAGAGAGAGAGAGAGACGCTTATGGTGGGAGTAAGAGGGTCGAAACCGGATCCAGCAGAAGCAAAACTGACTCCAGTCATGAGCTCCTCAATGCTGAGCGTGGGATCCAGATATGCAGGCACGATCTCTTTCAAACCAACGTAATTAGCTGCAGTGATTTGATAATTAGCTAGGCCTAGGGCTAACAACATTAATTAATTTCATCCTTTACTAAACACACATGCAGATGCACAGAGAGCAGCAAATCTAACAGTAGAGATTAATTAATTAACTAACTGACCAATATAATCATTTACAATCCGTCCATTACTAAACCTTCCAGTCGGCGTGTGGTTAATAAAATCTTTCCCGTAAGGCGAAAAATTGCTCTTAAACACAGTGTTGATGTAGTTATTGTTCCCGGAGTCCGCCGTCGAGTCGCCAAAAATAAGAAAGGAGGAAATCGACGGCGTCGACCTCTCCGTCTTCACGCCACCACCAATGTTTCGAGCTGTAACTTCATATTCAAAGAAAAGACAAAACAGGGAGAAAATCCGAAAAATGATGGAGGAAAAGGGCTTTTTTGTTGTCATTTGCCCGAAGCTGAACAAAACAAAAAGCACAAGATAAAGTTTTTAAGGAATAACTGAGCGCTTTTATAAATTTAATTATCTCATGTGTGCGTGGATTGAGTGAAGTTGCACGTCAACTCCTTTCCTTTTAGTTAAAGAATCAATTACACGCTACAAAGTGAGTAAAATAAATAAAAGAAATAACTTGTTAAAGTGATTTTCGTGTAGGTTTGATAAATGATACGGTTGGGAAGCCAATTTTAGTGAAATAGTTTAAGGGGTCTCAACTACCCTTTCTGAATCTAGTTGCTTCTAAATCTAAAGCACTGAACTATATATATATATATAGAGAGTTGAGTTCAAGTAGAAACTTTTTCTCATGTAGAACTAGAACTTAAAAACAATGAATCTTGCTTATACAATAATGCATATCTATATATATAATTATGCATTTTCTACATTATAGTAATTTATCATTTATAAATGACAACAATAGATTATATAAAGATCTATGCTTTAAATAATTGGTTTCTAATTTGTATTGGAGAAAAGATTTCTATTTGATATACTCCATAAATCAAATTAGAGAAAATTTAATTTTTTGGTAACTACGTACGAGGCCGGCCAACTCCTGCAAAGGTTTGTTGTGTAGAGTGTAGGGGCCTAACTCTTAGGTTTAGTTAATAATTAATTAGTATGTACTTCAAATTTAAACTAGCGTGTAGCCCGTCGAAAATCGACGGGGATTCATTATTTAATTAAAATATTAGATGCAATATGATTGATAATTATAGAAATTTTTTTCACAGTCAATATCTTTAGTTTCTAATTAAATCAAGAAAATCGTTGGTTTCTTTTGTAGCCCGTCGAGGTTTCTTTTGTAGCCCGTCGAAAATCGACGGGAATTTATTATTTAACTAAATTATTAGATGCAATATGATTGACAATTATAGAATTTTTTTTCAAGGTCAATATCTTTAGTTTCTAATTAAATTCAAGAAAATCGTTGGTTTTTTTGTTATTTAACCGAAAGTAGAATCTAATCATTTTAAGTCGTTGGTTGTGGTAGAGGATATCGATGAACCAAGATGATGAGACTAGGATTCAGCTACTCAGACCATTTTAGAATATATAATCGTGCATATTTTAAATCCGATTAATAAGTAATTATTCTACCCGTTTCGTTCCATACAGTAATATTCGTAATTAATCGAATCTATTTAAATATAAAATGTCAAAATAATAAACTAAATAATAGGTTATTTGTTTAAATTAAGATACGAACACAATAAAGTAAATATTAATAATGAATAATATAAATAAGAAAAGATTAAAATTAAATTTGAAGTATCAATTTAAAGTTCATACAATTTATGGAACCCGTTTAATTATGAATTTAAGATTATATAGATGTACCGAAATCATACAATATATGAAACCTGTTTAATTTAAATTAATATATTAATTACTCGTCATGAACTCAATTAAATAATAATTTACTCTTGTTCATGTATCAAACATTTAAGAAAGAGTGAACTCATAGAATGACACTTTCACTTAACAAAACACAATAGTTGGCAAAAATTTGAAATTACACAAAAAATGACACTTTTGAAATATTTTGAACCCTTTTACCGTTACTTCACCAAACTCACATTTTTCTCTCTCCTCTCTCTTCCCACCCACCTATGCGTACTTAATTTTTTCTCTTCCACTTTTTTCTATCTCATCTCTCATTTATTCTCTCATTTATTCTCTTTTCTCTCTCCCCCCTCACTTTTTCTCTCTCCTCTCTCATTTCTTCTCTTTTTCTTCTCCGTCCAACGTCTATTTATTTTCTCCCATCTCACAGTCGCTATACCTGCTACCTATCTCAGCACTTTTTTTCCGATCTATTTTGATAGACAGATTCCGGTGATTGTGGTGTATTTTGTTTCTTGCGAAGTTTGCTAGTATTTTTTCCAACGATTTTTGGTGTAAGAGTAACAATTGATTCCGATGGATGTAATGGTATTTTTTTGTTGTTTATTATCTTGTTTTCATGATCTGTTGTTTGTATAATTGAGTTCATGTATCATTTAGTTGAAGTTTGCCGTCTGTTCTTTTTGGGTTGCTTCGAATTCACTGTTAGTGCGAATTGCAGTTGGTACGAATTTTTAATTTCGTACCTCTTATAGGTACGAATATGTATATTTGTACCGCGTATTGGTGTAACATTGACCTTTTTACGATGTATATATATATATTCGTACCGCGTACAAGTGCGACTCAGATTTATACGTTGGTATGAATTCATATACAGTTGGTACGAATTACAGTTGGTACGATCATACATTTTTTCGTATCTCGTACCAATTGCAGCATACTCTGATATGAATATGTAATTTCTTACCTCTTATTGGGACAAATATGTATATTCGTATCGCGTAATTGGTATGAATATATATTTTAGTACCGCGTATCAATCAACCAATTGTGCTATATGCGGATACGAATATAAATTTTCGTACCGAGTACCAATGTAACCTGACGCTATATGCGGGACGAATATGCATATTCAGACTGCTTATCTCGGTTAATTGCACCAATTGACCATACTACAATACAGATACGTAATTTCGTACCTCTTGTAGGTATGAATATGTATATTCGTACCTCGTACTTGTGCAAGACGGAGCGATATTTTATTCTTATCGCTTATAGGTACGAATTAGGTCATTTCGTACCTAGATTAGCAATCTTCGTACCGCGTACTAGTGCACCATGGCATTATACGCAGGTACGAATATATATATTTGTACCGCTTGTAGGTACGAATTAGGTCATTTCGTACATTGATTACCAATATTGTCAAACTTAACTATTTCGTACTTATTTAATGCAGCCGAGACCATCTTCTCTAGTAGTTATTCATGGAGGAGAAAGGAATAACAACATGTACGAGGGTAGGAGAAAAGAGTACATTCATACCGCCTAGTGGAATAACATTCAATGATTTATTAAGTAAGCTTGAAGTGCGACTGAAGAAGGATAAGAGCATGATTTTGTGGGCTATTTACTTTGAATTGATTTTGAATACTTACACTCGAACTTGGTACGAATATGATATATTGATCATTTGTACATGTTGTACAAACTATTGGTAATAATTTGACACATTGCATATTTAAATTAGACAAATTGCAAAATATAGACAATTTGGGCAAATCGATAAATTAAAGCATATGTACTAATAATACTAATATTATAACAAATTGTTTACAAACCAGAAATTGTAGCAAATTATACATTCACTAATATCTAATCCAACTCAATATCTACTGTAAGTGTTCTTTCATCCGTGTTGAAAGAATAGAGACTCTCAGCCAAAATATTGATTTCTTGAGTTCTTGTATGACATCATGACCGATTTCTTGAGTTCTTTCATACCTTTTGTAGGTCCATTGTACCTTGAAAAAAAAAGACACAAAACAGTTAGGATATGGTACTAATATAAACCATTCATACCAACATATCTCGTACGACTAGTACGAACACACAATATTCGTACTAACGTACCAACGTTAGGCATCGCGATGTGATGGTACGCTAGTAAGAACTCACTATATTCATACTAGAGTGCCAGATAACGCGATGTGTCCACATGGTATGCTATGATGATCTAACCATTTTCGTCTCGACGTACCAAATTTGCGTGATACTCTGGTACGAATATTGTATTTTCATACTATCGTACCAAAAGAAACCAAATATCATGCATCAAACCATCCAGAATTCTACAACAATTCAATCCAAATCAAGCATGAAAAATCCAAAAAGCACGAAAAATCCAAAAATCACGAAAAACCTAAAAAGCACGAAAAACCCAAAATCAAGGTATGCTATTAAGATTTTAGCAAACCGTACCAGCAAACAAGCACGAACAAACAATATCAAGGTACGCGAGTAAGAATTTCACAAATCGGACCAGTAACCAAGCACGAAAAACTCCAAATCGAGCAATTCACCTAGAAAACCTATTCAAATCACCCAAATCGTACCTATTCATACAGAAATCAAGCATGAAAGCATGGTATGTCAGTATGAATAAAGCATATTCGTTCCAAAAGTCAATAATAGGTTGTGAGCTACTGGTATGAGTTACTGCTAGTATGAATACACCTATTTCGTACCAACTGATTTAACAGCAAGCCAGAATCTGTTGAATCAACACAAACGCACCAAAAATCACCATAAACTATCATATTCGTACCGGAGTATCACGTTAAGGCGTGGTACGCTAGTACGAAAATAGGATATCCGTATCAGAGTATCAAGCACGAAAATAACCACATTAGGGCATGGTACGCCGGTACGAATATACCATATTCGCACCGAAGTACCACGTTAGGGCGTGGTATATGCTAGTACGAAAACAATATATTCATACTGATTTTTGCATGGTACTCCGATACGAATATATTATATTCGTACCGACGTACCATGCCCGAATGTGATCATAAATTCAAATATTCGGTACATCGATACGAATATCATGTTTTCGTACTAGCGTACCATGCCATAACGTGGTACTCCGATACGAATATGGTAGTCTTCGCACCAGCATACCACATCCTAACGTGGTACTCCGGTACGAATAAACCATGTTTGTTCCAACTTACCAATGCATGGTACGGTGGTACGAATACACCCAAATATACCAACAATCAAGCATGAAAATTATCCAGAAATACAATCAAATCAACAATATATAATCAAATCCCCTAAAAATAGAGCATGAAATCAACCAAATTATCAAAAAATGAACTATGCAAACACGCAAAACAACTATAAATCAAGCATAAAGATAACCAAAGCACGAAATCAAAACAATCGTACCAGCGTGCATGGTACGCCGGTACGAATTAACCATTTTCGTTCCAACAAGTTAATAATGGACTGCGCGCTACTGGTACGAGTTACTACTGGTACGAATTCACTTATTTCGTACCAACTGGTTTTTGACAGCGAACATAAATTTCCTGCAATAATACAAACGAACCATAAATACCACAAATACACCCAAATCACCCAGAAATCAACCCAAATACACCATAAAAACACTAGAAACTATATGAAAAAGAGAGATCTAGGATTTTCTGATGAGATCTAGGATTTTCTAGAGAGAAAGAAAAAACGAAAGAAAAAGAGAAGAAGAGAGATCTAGAATTTCCGGTGGTGCTCTGAGTTGCAGAGCACAGCGGGAATGGGTGGAGAACGACAGAGACGGTGGCCGGAATGCTGGTACGAAAATGGCCGGAGAGAAGAGAAGAGAGGAGAAGAGAGAGAGAAATTTTGTCAAATCTAAAAATTTGAAATGTCATGAATTTTTGGTCAAATGAGATAAAAAGTGGAATTTGACTCTTCACCCCTACCAAGGGCATAAGGGTTCTAAAATTTTCAAAAGTGCCATTTTTTGTGTAATTTCTAACTTTTGCCAACTATTATGTTTTACTAAGTGCTAATGTCATTTCACTATATTACCACTTTTAAGAAAAATAGGAATAGAATATTGGAAGAAAATGTAATTCCTTTTATTAATTAGGTTCGATTTGATGAAGTCTTTTAAGAAATCAATATGAAATTTCTTTTATTTGAGTTTTTAGAAGAAAAAAATATGAGTAGAAAATACATATTTTTTGTGTATTCCGTTTGTTCCAATTTTATGTCTCAAAATTATAATCTTCTATCTTTTATTGAAAATAAATATTATAATAAAATATTTTTCTCTTAAAATACCATATTTTGAAATTAATTATATTTTATTTTTTATTTAGAAAATCTTTAGTTTATGTTGTCACTTCTTTCTCTCTATTTAGATTTTTAAATATTGATTGACTAAGAAGCTCATTTAGAATTTATATATTCATACATGTTGCAAATCAATTTAAAATTTAATTTTACTATTCGTTCTCATTTCAAACTCGTACAGTAATACTCGTTCATTATACAAACTCGTTTAAATTTATAAGACTATCTGGAAATTTAAATATAAGTTCGTACAATAATTTGTTGGGAAAATAATAAATATGTTTTGAAGTGATACCAAAACCCAGCTGACCCCAACCGAGTAGATGAATGTACAAACTTTGTGTTGTTTACAGCTCGCGTGTTCAGAGCTATTAGGTTTTCTAAATACATGTTCAACACAGCAGAAGACGCAGCTAAGCGGACACAGCTGAGGAATTCAGCAGAGCAGACCAAGCAGAGTCAAAGACCCAACAGTATCAAGACCCATCTTAGTGACGGAAATCCAGCTCAGTGTCGAAGACCCAGCTCAGTGTAAAAGACCCAGCTTAGTGTCGATGATACAGCTCAGGTCTGAGACACAGCTCAGGTTAATGACACAGCTCAGGTTGAAGACACAGCTCAGGTTTATGATACAGCTAGCTCAGGTCTAAGACACAGCTCAGAGTCGAGACGCAGTAGAGTCGAAGACGCTGAAGATACTGATGGTCCCAAGACGGATACCTTGGTGTAGAGGGGGGGTGAATACACCAAGGTTAAAAACTTTTCCAATTAAAACTCTTTTGAGTGAGCTGGCTGTGTTCGATCTAGCTGGAAGATAGCTTGATCAACACAGCTGGCTGTGTGCGGAAAGTGGTGGGTTTTTGGAAAGTCTGTCTGTTACTTCAAATATATTGCAAAGCTTTGTTTCTCTTTTCAGTTAGTCAGTTTATACAGCTTGAAAGAATGCTTATGATGAGTTAGCTGGATGCATAAATAAAACAGAAAAGAATAAAGCAACTTAACGTGGTTCGGAGAAACTACTCCTACGTCCACGACCAGAAACCTCTGGCAATTCACTAAGTATACCACTGACTATACGCGCAGTCAGCAAGCGTTGCAGCTTAGTTCCTCAAGCTGGATACAAGTTTACGCGTACTGTATCGAAACGTAACCAGTCTGTTTACGGGCACAGCTGAAGCCTAACCTGTAGTTTACGGGTACTACAGAACCAACACTCGAATTACGCGCTTCGAGCAAGCGTACCTTTACCTAACCTTTTATTGGTTTGGGTTTGGGGTTTCCAACTATGAACGAGTTCTTACAATGAAGAACACTGAGTGTGATAAACTCGTTCAAACTAGGCTTAAGATGGGAAGGATTATATGCCTAGATACTAGTTGGAGAGAGCTTCAGCAGCCTGAGAATGAATAAGAACTCATAAGTATGAAGGCTGCTGGATCTTGAAGCTTTTCTGAGAGATCTCTTGATCTTTGGTTAGACTTCTTTCAATGTAGTATGTTGATCTCTCGTTATGTATTTTCTCTCTCGTCACTTCTCTCTTTTTGATGATGAAGAAGACTCATATTTATAGGGAGAGATTAGGACTAGCCGTTGGAAAGAGCCGTTCTGAATCTCTACCTAACTTCTGACAAGTTGGTCTTGTCTTCTTCCTTGATTTCCTCGTAAAGCAATCCTAGGTCTGACTTCTAGGTGTTGAGGTATCGAGTTCCTGATGGTCCAGGTCAGATCTGACTTTATCTCAAGTTGACTTTGACTCTGCTGTGCTGGTGACTCTGAGCTGTCTTGAACTCTGCTGGATCTTTGACGTTGAGCTGAGTCTTGAACTCTGCTGGGTCTTGACGTTGAGCTGAGTTGCCACACAAGCTGGGTTTTTCCTACAGCTGTGTCTGGAATAACTTGATCGTCTAGAATCTGGATAACGTTGCTGATCACTCGACTTGGCTTACCCTGCTGAGTACTCAGCTGGGTCTTCTGCTGTCTTCAGCGACCACCTGTAAACTTAGAAACTCTATAGGCTCAAACTGGTGTGCTGGAAAAACACTTGGGCTTGTGCAATCATCTACTCTGTTGGGGTCAGCTGGGTTTTGGTATTACTTCAAAACTCTATTAATTTTCCCAACAATTTCCCCCTTTTTGATGATGCCAAAACCCCAAGATGGAAAAACAAAATTGCTTCCCCCTTAACAGGAAACGGGTTTCAAAGGATTAAATATTCACAGCAGGTAAACATATTCAGAGCCTGGACAAAGAGAGATTTTCTTCAGGTTGATTTTGATAAAACGAACTTTTCATTAATACGAAAGATAATTCCCAGTTGGCTGGGTCTTCAGTTTTGCTGCTTCCTTTGTTCATCAATCTGATGGTCAGTCTTGAGACCATATCTGTTGAAGATGAACTCTTCCAGCTTCTTCCATTCTGCTTGATTCTTCGATTTGGAAATTCCTCTTTCGCCAGCCCAGTGATGAATTTCTTTGATAATTTGGGCCTTGTCAGGATGGTTCGTTCCAGCTAGAGATGGAGGCTTCAATTGCTTGACTTTTGGAGCCTTCAGCTGGATGTTGTTTCTTTTGGCATATAGGGCAATTGATCTTGCCATCATTGGATCTGTCTCATGAAGTTCGAGGAGATAATCCTGGAACACAGTTTCTTGATCCATGCCTTTGTACTGATTCAAGTAGTAGAATTCTTTGATGAATTCTGATTTGCATCGTTCCCAGTTTTCATTGATATCATCTGGGTTCTTCTTGTCAGTTGAGGCTGCTTGGACTTGATTCTTTCTAGCTTACCTGTAGCTCTGCCTTTTCTTCTTTTACTTTTTCTCAGCAGGCTTGAGCGAAACGGCTTTCCTCTTGATAATTTTATCCAGCTCTTGCATTTCTCTTCTTTGCTCGTTGTGGAAGTTACACAGCCAGTGATAGTCCTTGTATTCTTCTGGCTTATGTCCACAGGCTTTGGCAAGAGCAACCATTTTCTCTCTCCATGTCTCTTTGACTGCTGTAGTTGGCTCTTTCTCATCCAGCTCTTTAGCAAAGTCGTCGATTTCCGACTGATTTGTCTGCACAGGTTCCCCCTGAGCTGCAGCTTTCCTCTCCATTGTTTTTCCAGCTTTATTCTGATCTTTCCCATTTTTGGCATTGTCAATAAGGGAGGCAGAGAGGTCAGCGACTGTTGCGTTGAGCTTGGCGAGGGCAGTTTCCACATCAGCGATCTTGGCTGAGTTGTCAGCTGTGATAATGTTCAGCTGAGCAGTGCTGCTGCTTCCAGCTCTGAACTGAGCATCCAGATCTTTGTATAAGTTGAAGAGTTGGCGGATGTCAGAGCTGTTGGAGAGAGTGGACTTTTTGAGAGCTTCTAGCTGGCTTGAAAGATTTGCTATGTCGTCGACCAGTGGAGCTTGAAGTCTTGTGACAATCTCAGGAACCCTCTTCTCTAGATGATTTCTGAGTTCGAGATCTTGAGTAACGAGGGACTGCTTGAGATTCCGGTCGGTGTCCTCATCAAGGGTGTAGATGGACTTCTACATTTCATCGATAGTCCTCCCTTGAGTATCTGCCTGCATTTCAATAGCTGTACACCGAAGAAGAAGGTCAGCTTAATTTTTCATATTTTCCATAAGAAATGGCCTTTCGACGTATTCCTGGAATTGTTTCTGAAGAGCAGGAGAGAATTCAGTGCTGGACTCCGTTTGGGTTCCGGATTAAACATGACTGGGTTTGTCTGCCTCAAACTCGACCAGTGCGCGAGTGTTATCGGCAATTGGACTTGGTGGGGCTGCTGCCTCTGGTTCAGCTGCTGCATCAGCTAGTTCCTCAATGATCATTACCTCAGCTGTGTTTTCTGGTACAGCTTCCTTGGTAATCTCAGCTGAGACTTCTTTGGAATTGTCAGCTCCAGAAGGTGTCTCTCATCCCGCTGCTGTAAGAAGCTTGTTGGCTGACTCCCAGACATTTGCTGGGTGCGGTTTGGGGTACTTCTGAGATACTTTGATGATACCTTTAATGAGCTCATCCTGATGCAAGTATGCATCTTCCAGGCTTCCAAAGCCAAAAGTGTGTTGAAGGCATGCTTCATCTGTCTTCAACTTCTCATAAGAGAAGGTTTCTATCAGCTGCTCATTTTGGTTCCAAGTCGCCATTTTGGTGGCAAGATAGAACTTGAAATCTCCGACTTTGGTGAGGGCGATAGGCAGGTGCGCCAGGATTGGATACTGAATTAGAACACTCTTGATCCCTGCAATACGCAAGTCCTCGTACATGGCTTCTATGAAGGCTGAGCTAGTGGAGTTGAGTGATGGAGAGGCAATAGAATCACTCTCCTCTGATTCTGTGGAGATTTGAGGAACTGGTTCAAATGGGTTCACAGTTGGCTGTGAAGAAGCATCAGCCAACTGCGTGGTAGTTTGAGCTTTGTGTGATGGCTGATTTGGGGGTGAGCTGGGATTAGTGGTAGTGGGTTCATCTTGGGTGTCAGCTGGCTGTGAAGGAGCTTCAGCCAGTTGAATATCTGTCTGCTCTCTTACAGGAGATGGCTCTTTGGTTGGAGAGTTGGGTGGAGGAGAAGGCTGTTTGGGTGGAGAGCTGTGAGACGGTGAGGGCTGGGGTGAGCCTTTTGGATTATCCAGCTCATCCTCTGAGCTGGATGACGATCCATCATTCAATCCCATCTCAGCCAGGATGTTTGATCCGTATTGATTGAAGGCCGACACTGGCTGTGGGGAGAGAACCACCATTGCTTGACTTGGAGTTTCTTCAGAGGAAGGTCTCGCCTCAGATGGTGGAATGACACTTGCTTTCCTTTTCTTTTCAGCTGGGCCTCCAGCTGGTTTGAGGTTAGCTGGCTTCCTTTTCCTTTGTTTCTTTTCAGCTGAAACTTCTGCCTCTGTTCCTTCCAGCTGCTTCTTGCCTTTGTTCACAGCAGGCTGTTTCTTCAGAAGATCATTGATTTGACTTATTCTCTGGAAGAGAATCTTCATTTCTGGAAACGGTTCTGAATCAGTCCACTTAACTGTGTATCCTTTCACAGCTTGTTCTATTAAGAACGAAATTTTGGAGCATAGATACAGTGGCTCTTTGGTTGAATACGTCGTCCTGGTGGAGTTGAACTTTATCTTCTCTGACTCCTTGACCAGTCGGTTGAGTAAGAAATCAAACCAGTCGACTTTTGCTCATTTGATCATGGCAATCATCGGCTTGAGCTTTGGAATACTGATCTCTCCTTGAGATCCAGCTATCCCTAAGATGCACTTTTGCGTGATATCCAGCAGCAGCCTGTACTTTGGCTTGAGAAGGAGCTTTGACATGCTCGCTCTATATGGCTCTGGAGAGATAAGCATCTCTTCACTGAGGAATTCATCCACTTCTTCACGGCTGTAATCGTCTGGGATGAATCCTCCTTCTCTGGGTAGGTTGAACACCTTTCGTAGCATCTTATTGAGTTTGATATTGACGGTTGCTGAATCAAACTTTCCGTCTGCGCCTTTGACGATCATGTCAAATGAAGATGAGTAGAAGCCGTCTTCATCAATGATGTTGAGGTAGAAGAGGGCAGCATCTCTCTTCAGCATAAGCTTAGGCATGGAGGTTGCCCATAGCAAGAGACCGGAGTCTGTAACTAGATCCACCATCTCTTTTAGTTCTGAAACATGGAGGTTGGAGGTGGACAGAACATTCTCAAAAGATAGCTTTGTCATTAGAGCTTCAAACTGGTTCATCACTGCGGTTGATTTCTTGGGTGCCATTTCTGCAATCTGTTGATTTTGATCGTGCGAAGAACTTGCAGAAAATAGATAGAGGATTTGAAGATTTGAAATTTGCAGAGATAAAAATGAAGGAAGAAAGAATCCGCGTATCTTTTCCATATATATCAACTGCCATAATGGATCAACGGTTGAGATTGAAACAGCTGATATTCTGATCAACGACTGGGAGGGATTCACTCATCACGTTTTGCTGACGTGCTTTCGGCGAGTGTATTACAACCGCGCGTGAGGCAGTTCAAATGTTTGACGTTCTACCTCGATACTGCCGTGTTACAATACTATGCAGACTTTATAATTAATGCGACGGGAAAGAAAACTTATCAAACAATTTAACTAAGGAATATATGTCCGCTTAACATTAGAATTCAAATGGATTGAACTTAAATATTATATTCCTCAGAGCAATAAATGCATGAGACGCAAACCGGTCAGTTTGGACACAGAATCCAGCTGTTACCACGGCGGTCTTCTTCTTTGCTTGACTGAGTTTTCTCCTCAGCTGAGTATCTGGTGATTAGCTTGAAATTCCCTCATGGCTGAGTAATTCTTCTGAACTGAGCTTTGGGATCCAGCTGAGTTTGTTCCCCCTCAGCTGGATGAGCTTTTCTTTATCCGGATTGAGCAGTCCAAACAATCCACACATCATCTTGATTTAGATTTCAGCAAGTTGTGTTTCTGTGTAAATTTTCCCAACAACGGTGTCCTTCAGATGTTGAGAAATATCTTGGGTGCTTTTCATGTCGTCAGCTGGGCTAGAGAATCATCTTGATTGCTCCGCTGGATCAGGTTTTCCTTCAGCTGGTGATTCCAGCTGAGTCTATCTTGGTGAGAGCATCTTGCTGGGTATTTTGCTGATTCTTTCCAGCTATGTAGAATTCCCCCTTGATTTGATAGTAGGTGGCTTTTTCTTCAGCTGCATCCTTCTTCCTTTTAACGAACGGAATTTTCTCACCATCAGCACATTTCTTTGATGAGGTCTCAGTTTGTATAGCAAGTAGACAGCTGTCCCAAATCCAGCTGATTCATATGCTGCTTTGTTGGGAAAATTATAAAGTTTCGATTTGATACCAAAACCCAACTGATTCTCCAACCGAATAGATGATTGCGTCAACCTAAATAGTGTTTTCCAGTTCGCCTGTTTGAGCTTTAGATTTTCTAGGCTTACAGGTTAAGGAAGCGGAAGACGACGGTCGACCAGTGTGTTTATAGGCAGAGTCGGCTAGCGAGAAGACGACGATCGACCCATTTGTGTTCTACGGTGAGTCGGCTAGCAAAAGACAAGATGGCGTCAACCTTCGAGTGAGTGATCCGGCGAGCTGATCAAGGCGAAGAGAATTCGAGCCGAGTTCAAAACACGGCCGGTCAGTATGTACAGAACAAAGGGAACTATCTCTGAAGACTTCACTTCAAGACAGTCCAGCTCTGAATTCAAAAGCCAGCTCTAAAGGCAGAAGATCCCGGAATCAGAGGAAGTCAACCTACCTCGACCAATGAGGTATTGCCAGATCAACATCCTAGACTTCAGGACCTAGGATGTGACACAAATGAAGACAGGTGCAGATTCGCCCAACGGCAGATCTTGTATTTAAGAAGAGTAGGTAAGATTCAAACGGCTCCTCCAACGGCTAGTCTTGAATCTCTACCTATATAAACCCGTCTTCAATCTCAGGATCACATACGAAAAACTCTCTACAAGCTTTCATTATCTGAAATCATCATTATTTCAAAAGCTCTCAAGCAGTTCTACATAGATCAAAGAACACTTTATCTTAAAGTGTTTCTAGTTAAGAAACTGCTTAGTTTTTCGTCTGTTCCCTAGGCCAAACTCTTTGTATATCTTAAGCCTAGATTTCGAACGAGTTCATCATACTCTAAAGTTCTTAATTGTAAGAACTCGTTCACAGTTGGAACCCCATACCCAAACCCAAACTCAGAAAGGTTAGGTAAAGGTACGCTTGCTCGAAGCGTGTAATTCGAGTGGTTAGGTTTTTCAGTACCCGAAAACTGAAGGTGTAGGCTTGACAGTGCTCGCAAACTGTTGGAACACAGCTCGGGTTAGAGTTGTAAAGTTGCTTGGTACTTGGAAACCAAGTGGTAGTGGATTACCAGTGAACCTGGTCGTGGACGTAGGAGGTGTTACTCCAAACCACGTAAAAACTCGCGTGCTTATTACTCTCTCTCTTTATATTCAGTTTTGTACTAACAATTTCATTTCATTGCATATTTGTTCAAAACTGCACACACACCTGCTCTCTAAAGACAGCTGTGTCTCTCTAAAAGTTGCACAACTTGACTAAGCTGAAAACATAAAGTTAATCTTTTCAAACTGAGTTTTTCTAAGTAACCGAGCTAAGTTTTCAAACCACCACTTTCCGCACCGCCAGCTGAGTTATTTACCCAGCTGACCCTCCCCAGCTGGATCGATAACCGAGCTCACCAACTCTGTGATTTAACTTGAAAAAGTTTCGAAAAATCTATTCGGTGTATTCACCTCCCCCCCCTCTACACCGAATACCCAGCTCAGGGACCATCAATTGGTATCAGAGCAGTGGTTCAAAAGATCACTTTCTCTGTGTCAGTGGTCAACTGAACAGATCCGTTTTTCAGAAAAACTCATATTATTACATACTGCATATTTCTATGGATTCTTATCTTAACAGGAATCTTCCCACCTTCTCGGTAGACGACTATGCAATCTGGAAATTCAGATTGAAAAGCTTCCTATGTGCGCATCACGACATGATATGGGACGTCATCTCAGACGGACCCATCCTTATTTTAAACAAGGAAATGAACTCGTACCTGCTCATGATGGAGGACAACCAGAATACCGGCCAATTCTCAAGCCAAAGAAGGATTACTCGTCAGAAGAACGAAAGCAAGCTAGACTGGACAGCTTCGCAAGAAACACCATCTCATCAACAGTCTCAAACGCCTACCTGAGTAAGATCATCAAGTGCGAGACAACCAAAGAGATGTGGGAAATACTTGCCAAGCTATGTGAAGGATCTGAAGAAATCAAAGAAAACAAATTCACAATAGCTTGCCAAAAATTCGATAACTTCAAGCAGCTAGCCAACGAGTCCATCGAAGCGATGGAGCTAAGGTTCTCAAACATAGTCATCGAGATAGAGACAATCAGAACTGGGAAGTATACCCAGCGGGAAAAGAATCTAAAGGTTCTTTCAGCCCTTTCAGCTGAATGGAACACTTACAAGGTAGTTCACCAAAGTCGAAGTGACTTGGGTGATCTATCTACAGAAAGGTTGTTCTCACTCTTAAAAGCCAACGAATACAACTTGAAGATCACTCAAGAAGAATCTTCAAGCAGACAGAATGACGGAGAACTCACCCCAGCTCCAAAAGAGATTGCGTTCAGAGCCAACTCTGAAAAATCCGCATACATACAATCAGCTGAGTCATCGAAGAAGGATAAGAAGGACATGAGCAAGGAAGAGCTACTTGAAGAAATAGCCATGCTGGTCAAAAACTACAACAGACTCAACACCAGCAAAGGCAAATACAAGAAGTTCGCAAGAACTTACAGAGACAAGTACACAGCAGCTGATGAGAAGTCAGAAGAAGGTTGCTTCAACTGCAAGGAACCAGGACACTACCGGCAAGATTGTCCAAAGCTGTCCAAGAAAGATAAAGACCAACTGAAAGCTAAGGCAGCTGACAGAAGGAGAGCTTATATCGCAGATGAAGAATCAGAGTGCAACAAAATGGATGACATGCCATTTTCAGACTTGGAAGAAGAAGCCCTGATGGCTCATGATGAACCTGATTGGGATACATGCTTAATGGGACAAACAGACGGCATCGATGAAGATGAGGTAATGTCTCGAACTCAAAATTTATCTAACATCTCACCATCATACGAACACTCTACACAGGTCTCAGAATCTGGACTACCTGATTGGAGTCTAGTAGAGAAAATAATGAACGATTCCAAGGAACTTCAAGAGATCCTTGACGTCATTATGTGTGAGAATGCCGAGCTGAAGGCGGAACTGGAAAAGACAAAAGTATCAGACGTAGCTGATACAACTCAGCTCCAACAGGAAGTCATTTCACTAAAAGACAAAATAGTGAAACAAGATCAGCTGATGAAGGAATTCTACTATGAGAAGAAACAGCTGATAGAAGATGTGGAAAAGGTCACAGTTGAATCGGAAAAGAAGTCAGCTGAGATCATTGAGCTGAAAAGCACCAAAGAGGTACTATCTAAGAAGATAGTAGCTCTCATCAAAGCCACGTCAACAATGGACGAGATCATTAGTGCTCAGCATCCAGCAGCACTCAAAGCGGGACTGGGATACAATGAATCAAAGGATGCCTCAAACATTGCCTCCACAAGTGGAACAAAGGTTATGTTTGTACGTGCAAATGAACCTTCAATCCCAGCAGCTCAGCATCAACAGTTGAAGACACAGCAGGCGTCGGGAAGACCAGCTGTGAAACATTCTCAAGCTCCGTCGAGAACACAGCAGGCATCAAGAAGGTCAGCTGTGCGACAACCTCAAGCCCAACTCAGACAGCAACGTGCTCAACCTCAACGAAGACAACGAGTGGATTTTACGGATACCAAAGAATAAGACAAGCACGTTGATCAATATCAACCAAGATATCAGAGATACCCAGCTGGATACCACTCATTTGAGTATCAGCTGGATAATCATCTCCAGCCACAGCATCACATGAGACAGCAGAGACAAAGGAACGTCTCAGCTAGGCACACAGCTGGAAACCAAAAGAAGTCAAGACGTCAAAACAGGAAGACAAGAAGATCAAGACCCCGCCAGCAACAACCGAAGAACACAAAGAATGTGTATATCGACTCAGCTAGGAGAATTATCAGATCAAATGACCTAATTCGAGTCATCAAGCAGATCTGGGTCATCAAAGGATCTCTGTCTAACCCACAAGGACCCAATTAAAACTGGGTACCTGAATTTTAATTTTTTGTTTACGTTGCAAGGAATCGACGTATCTCTGAGGAGTCGATGAGAACACTATGGTACTTGGACAGTGGATGTTCCAAGCACATGACGCATCTAAAGCATCTACTCCAGGAGTATATCGAGCGTACAGGTCCACAAGTAACATTTAGTGACAACTCCAAAGGCCTAACCAAAGGTTATGGTACATTTAAAACTAGAAATGTTATAATCCCAAATGTTTCTTATGTACAAGGATTGCAACATAACTTGCTTTCCATTAGCCAATTCTGCGACAACGGTTTTTCTGTCAAGTTTGATGCACAGGGATGCACAGTGAAGCACAGGGAAACCAAGCAGATACTCCTAAGAGGGAAAAGAGAAGGAAATATGTACTTTCTTGAGGAACAACGGCCTCCGGAGACTTGTCTTGTATCAAAAAGCAACAATGAAGTCGGTAGGCGTACGACGGCTGAATCATCTCAACTTCAAGACAATCAACAAACTGGCTAGGAACCAACTCGCTAATGGAATTCCAGATCAAGTATATGACAAAAGTCATATGTGCAGCGCGTGTCAACAAGGAAAGCAGACAAGAATTTCATTCTCTCACAAGCCGATTCGATCAGGCGATCGAGTTCTTCAACTTCTTCACATGGATCTTTTTGGTCCAGTTACCCCAGCAAGCTTCAATGGCAGAAAATATACTCTGGTCGTTGTGGATGATTTCTCAAGATTCACATGGGTATCATTCTTGTACCAGAAAAGCGAAACCAGGACTAAGCTGCCTATCATGCTGGAAAGATTATCAACACAGAAGGAGTGCAAGATAATGTCAATAAGATCAGATCGTGGAACGGAGTTTCTAAATGAAACTATTTATGATTATTGCGAGAAAAACGGAGTTCAACACCAAACATCTGCAGCTCGCACACCTCAGCAGAATGGTGTAGCAGAAAGAAGAAACAGAACTCTCAAGGAAGCAGCTACCTCAATGCTAGCTAGCTCTGCCATTCTAAAGAAGTTCTGGGCTGAAGCAATCAACACAGCTTGCTTCACTCAGAATCGCTCCCTACTCACATCAAGGCAAGGAAAGACACCGTATGAGCTATGGAATGACAGAATACCATACATTGGATATTTCAAGGTATTCGGATCCAAATGTCACATCCTCAACAATGGGAAGACACAGCTCAAGACGTTCGATGAAAAGACAGACCGAGGAGTATTCCTTGGTTACTCCGCTGTGAGTAAAGCATACAGAGTCTTCAACAGAAGAACTCAAATAGTCGAAGTAACTCCACATGTTACCTTTGACGAATCCTCTTTCGAATATAGAGATTCTATCAAACGAAGAAGCGAAGGAGAATCTTCAAGATTGATTCAGACAAGGGCTCAAGAGAATAGAATCAAGAATCTAGCCGAACCAATAATTTGGGACAATGAGCCAGATGAGGAACTTCAAATCAACCAAGAAGCTCCACCAGCTGGAAATCAAGAAGAATCTTCAACACCAAATCAAGGGAGAACATCATCAGCTGGGAATCCAAACACAGTTGAGTCCCCAACTCAATCTCCAACTGAGCCTCTACAGAAGTCTCCTCAAAATAGAAATCAAAGAGAACCTATTTCTCAAGATTTAACTCCTGAGCAACTCCAAGTCAGACGAAATTTAGCCACGACAAGCATCAATCAATTGGAAGAAGAAATTCGTAAGAGAAGAAGATGGATTGAAGATCATCCATCATCAGCAATTATCGGAGAACCATCTGACCAAGTCAAAATCAGAAGCTCAGCTGCTCAAGCTTTATCGGATCATCAAGAAGCAGCTGACACAGCTCAACTCTCAGTAGAGCTTGAACTAACGGTCTATGATGAAGACACAGCTCTAATGGCTTGTTACGTAGCTCAAGTGCCAGAGCCTCAATCAATTCTCGAAGCTTTGAAGAGTGTGCCTTGGACCAACGCCATGCAAGAAGAGCTGAACGAATTCCTCAGAAATTGTGTCTGGGAATTGGTCGACAGACCTCAAGAAGTCAAAGTCACAGGTTTCAAATGGATATTCAAGAACAAATTGGATACCCTGGGAGTCGTCATCAGAAACAAAGCTCGACTGGTTGCCAAGGGCTACACTCAGCAAGAAGGAATTGACTTCGAAGAATCATTTGCTCCAGTAGCACGATTGGAAGCAATCAGACTCTTTCTCGCCTTTGCAGCACATCACAAATTCAAGGTCTATCAAATGGATGTGAAGTGTGCATTCTTAAATGGAGAAATCAAAGAAGATGTCTACGTTGAACAACCTCCAGGATTCGAAGTAGAAGGAAATAAAGTCTACAAGCTAAAGAAGGCTCTTTATGGATTGAAGCAAGCACCTCGAGCTTGGTATGACACTCTGTCAAATTTTCTCGTATCCAAAGGATTCAAGAAGGGCTCAGTAGACAGAACTCTCTTTACCATCAAGTCAGGAGAAGACATCCTGGTTGTTCAAATCTACGTAGACGACATCGTCTTTGGATCAAGATCAAGCTTCTTATGCCAAAGATTTGGAGAGATGATGTCAGAGAAGTTCCAAATGTCCATGATGGGAGAAATGAATTTCTTCCTAGGACTTCAAGTCAAGCAATCATCAGAAGGGATTTTCATAAATCAATCCAAATACGTGAAAGACTTGATCGCCAAGTATGGAGTTCAATCCAGCAGAATTGTAAAGATTCCAATGAACACCAACTGGAAGATTGAACCAGGAACTGAAGGGAAGTCAGTTGATTCCAGCAAATACAGAGGGATAATAGGATCCCTGCTGTATCTAACAGCAAGTCGTCCAGACATCTCTTTCGCAGTCGGAGTGTGTGCCAGATTTCAAGTTGATCTAAAGGAAGCACACATGCAAGCAGCCAAGAACATTCTCAAATATCTCAAAGGAACTCAGAATGTTGGGCTGTGGTACCCAGCTGAAGACAATCTATAGCTGACTGGATACTCAGATTCAGACTTCGCTGGAGATCGGTTGGACAGAAAATCAACTTCAGGAACTTGTCAGTTCTTAGGAAGTAAGTTGATTTCATGGTTTTCAAAGAAACAAACGTGCATCGTAACTTTCACGACAGAAGCAGAATATATGGCCGCTGGAAGCTGTTGCTCGCAAATTCTCTGGCTGAAACATCAGCTGAATGACTATGAAGTAAAAACTGGACAGGTTCCAATTTTCTGTGATAGCTCAAGTGCGATTGCCATATCATAGAATCCAGTACTTCACACAAGATGCAAGCATGTAGACGTACGACATCATTTCATCAGAGATCACGTAGAAAAGAAGGATGTGATTATTGAGAAAATTCACACAGACATACAACGGGCTGATATTCTCACAAAACCGCTGATAGAAGCAAGATTCAAAATGCTGTGCGGATTACTTGGACTTCTCAACCCAGACGATGCTTCACCCAGCTGAATGGAAGACGGACCCGAACGAATGCAAGCAGACATCTGAAATTCAGAATCAACGTCACTGATATCAGCTGAGAAAGAATTCAGCTAAACCAGATGTTGAAAGTGAAGGATTATTCAGCTGAGGGGGAATCAGCTGGAACCACAATGACCCAGCACACCCACTCAACAGAGGTATCAGCTGACTACAATGATCACCTGAGAGGTTTGCAACAACATTAAATACACCTACTCAATCTGTTTTTCTGTCAACTCACATCTTGTCATATCTAATCAATCTTAATTAAAAGTCTGCAAAGAATTGAATAATGGGAGTTTCGAGGCAAAAGTCAAAACGCCCCAACCGTTCTCTCTC
The DNA here is from genome assembly GCA_031470985.1 of Agastache rugosa. Classification (NCBI taxonomy): domain Eukaryota; kingdom Viridiplantae; phylum Streptophyta; class Magnoliopsida; order Lamiales; family Lamiaceae; genus Agastache; species Agastache rugosa. The sequence continues at coordinate 59,671,805 of CM062601.1, read as the reverse complement.
GCGCATTAACTCACATATTCTAATCAAGAAATTAATATGTCGCGAGAATCACTCCCAGTCGTAGATCTTCTTATCAATAGACAAATCTTGATCGTCCATTCATCAAGAAAACTCTTTAAATATGCTAGAAGATATACGCATCAACCCTAAAAAGTTTTTCGGCATTCTTTCTTATTACCGATCAAACTTGAAGAATCTGTCAAAGCTTCAAGATAAGAGTTGCTTAACTCTCAGGAACTTAAAAGAAGACGGAAGTCCAAAAGAATGTGAAGCCCCTCGACAGATCCAGGCCAGTGCAGTGAGAGACTGCAAAGCTCAAGAACGTCATTCACCAGGAAGGTGCAGAAAACTTTCTGGGAATGTCAAAGGAAAAAGACCTCCTCAGCCCCACTGATTCTCTCAACATAAAAGAGAGAACGAGACATACCACTCCCTGGGATGCAAAAATCAACGTCAACAGACCTGGACCAGATGTTGATAAAGCCATAGTATTCAAGAGCAGTCATGACAAAGCTCTTGCTCCACCACAGGAAGCACAGAAAAGAATGCAGGAGACAAAGCAGCATGCATCTATCTCCGTCCCAGCTGGGAATCGGAGACAACTTGAGGAGACAAAATATACTGAAGCACTGTCTTCAAACAGAAGACTCAAGTCAAAGGTGCTCAGTCAGTCAGCAGAGAAGCCAGCTGACATTATGAGAGAATTCGTAATCACTCTCCGAGGAGCAGAAGGCCCACAAGCGGTCGTTTCTTACGGTGGAAGAGAAGTTCACGCCCCTGCGTGAACATCATCGTCACCAACACCGCAACGGAGTATTCCAGCTGATCAACCAAGCTTAAACCCCAAGACAGATGGGATACTTCAACCGCCTTCTCCTCAGTTCCCTTCAGCTCCACAGGGACACCAGCTTCGAGATCTTCCGATAAAAGATGCTCAAGTCCCTGCACCAAGCTTAAATGAGAAACATCACCCAGTCAATGATCACCTGCAGCTGGATAATGATGATATGAGCTGAACACAAGCCCCTCAAGTGTTGAATCAGACTTTCTCATTCAATCTAAGAAGTCTGAAAAAGCAAAATTTGCAAGGAATGAAGTTGTGCTCGACTCAGAAGATGCTATCTCCCGTGCCAACTCATCCCTCCAAGCACTCAGCTGGACCGCCCCAGCTGAATCAGGCCAAGGACGCTGTGTCTGCAATCACAGCTGAGGCTAATACAACTGAAGAAGAGCCAGCTAATACAACAGCTGAGCCACTTAGACTCCAAACCACGCTGCTCAGAGCTGAAAACCACAGTTTCGCCAAACTAGAACATCGCAACAGCCGATGGTGTATCTCTCCCACCCTGTTTTGATCATGCCAAAAAGGGGGAAGTAAGGAAGAAGAGAGACAAGTCAAAGTAGAGGCAAACTGTTGAGCTAGAGGAACCAGCTGGATCAGAATCAGCTGAAGAGACGAGTCAAAAGAAAGAAGCAACGGATGCAGAAGAGAAGACCCAACCAACTGGGATTGAAGACTGAAGGATTGAAGACTGAAGATTTGAAGATTTTTTTCTTTCTTTTTCCTGTGTTATAATGTATATTCTTACATTAATAAAACACAAGTTTTTCTGCGTCATAAGTTGTCTCAGTTAGGTTTTGGCATCATCAAAAAGGAAGAAATTGTTGGGAAAATTATAAGGTTTCGATTTGATACCAAAACCCAACTGATTCTCCAACCGAATAGATGATCGCGTCAACCTAAATAGTGTTTTCCAGCTCGCCTGTTTGAGTTTTAGATTTTCTAGGCTTACAGGTTAAGGAAGCGGAAGACGACGGTCGACCCGAGCGTGTTTATAGGCGGAGTCGGCTAGCGAGAAGACAACGATCGACCCGAGTGTGTTTACGGTGGAGTCGGCTAGCAAAAGACGACGGCGTCAACCTTCGGTGAGTGATCCGGCGAGCTGATCAAGGCGAAGAGAATTCGAGCGAGTTCAAAACACGGCCGGTCCAGTATGAGAACAAAGGGAACTATCTCTGAAGACTTCACTTCAAGACAGTCCAGCTCTAAATTCAAAAGCCAGCTCTAAAGGCAGAAGATCCCGGAATCAGAGGAAGTCAACCTACCTCGACCAATGAGGTATTGCCAGATCAGCTTCCTAGACTTCAGGACCTAGGATATGACACAAATGAAGACAGGTGCAGATTCGCCCACGGCAGATCTTGTATTTAAGAAGAGTAGGTAAGATTCAAACGGCTCCTCCAACGGCTAGTCTTGAATCTCTACCTATATAAACCCGTCTTCAACCTCAGGATCACATACGAAAAACTCTCTACAAGCTTTCATTATCTGAAATCATCATTCTTTCAAAAGCTCTCAAGCAGTTCTACATAGATCAAAGAACACTTTATCTTAAAGTGTTTCTAGTTAAGAAACTGCTTAGTTTTTCGTCTGTTCCCTAGGCCAAACTCTTTGTATATCTTAAGCCTAGATTTCGAACGAGTTCATCATACTCTAAAGTTCTTAATTGTAAGAACTCGTTCACAGTTGGAACCCCATACCCAAACCCAAACCCAGAAAGGTTAGGTAAAGGTACGCTTGCTCGAAGCGTGTAATTCGAGTGGTTAGGTTCTTCAGTACCCGGAAACTGAAGGTGTAGGCTTGACAGTGCCCGCAAACTGTTGGAACACAGCTCGGGTTAGAGTTGTGAAGTTGCTTGGTACATGGAAACCAAGTGGTAGTGGATTACCAGTGAACCTGGTCGTGGACATAGGAGGTGTTACTCCTAACCACGTAAAAACTCGCGTGCTTATTACTCTCTCTCTTTATATTCAGTTTTGTACTAACAATTTCATTTCATTGCATATTTGTTCAAAACTGCACACACAGCTGCTCTCCAAAGACAGCTGTGTCTCTCTAAAAGTTGCACAACTTGACTAAGCTGAAAACATAAAGTTAATCTTTTCAAACTGAGTTTTTCTAAGTAACCGAGCTAAGTTTTCAAACCACCACTTTCCGCACCGCCAGCTGAGTTATTTACCCAGCTGACCCTCCCCAGCTGGATTGATAACCGAGCTCACCAACTCTGTGATTTAACTTGAAAAAGTTTCAAAAAATCTATTCGGTGTATTCACCCCCCCCTCAACACCGAATACCCAGCTCAGGGACCATCATGCTTCTCTAATCTTCTCTTGAGACCAATGTACTTAGCTGTATGACTGAATCTCCAGTTTTTGTATCCAGCTGTCTTTATTTCACAGCTGGTCCCAGTCAGCTAGCTGGGTTTATTCATTTTCTTCGTTGGTTGAATCAATAAGATGTTTCAGACATCTTAATCAGAGCTGTCATCCTCATCTGAGTCGGAGAAGGAGATTTGATCATCATCCATTTCGCTCGATTCTAACCTTTTATCCTCTCTCCGAGAGGATGACTCAGCTGGGTTTCTCTTTGGATAGAGTTGCTTGTCGTGATGAACCTTCATGATATTCTTGTACCTTTCCTTGCTTTGTTCCAGCTGATTAATGCTCCGTACAAGCATGGCAACTTCTTCATTCAAATCTTCTTTGCTCATATTTCTGTGCTCCTTGTTGGTCCTTTCGAGCTGAACTGATTGAGCTTCTTTTCTTGGCTTGATCCTCAGCTCTGCTTCATTCATTCGACTGGATGAATCTCTGCTTGTGATCCCCAGATCAAATTCGTTGGCCTTCAAGATGGAGAACAATTTTTCCGTCTCCATGCTGCCAAGATCAGTTCTGCTTTGGTGAACCACCTTGTGTGTACACCATTTTGAGGAGAGAGCTGCAAGAACTTTCAAGTTCTTATCTCGAACTGTATATTTCCCAGTTCGGATCGTCTCGATCTCGATGACGAGGTTGGAGAATCTGAGCTCCATTTGATCAATGGACTCATAGGGGAGTTGCTTGAAATTGTCGAATTTCTGGTATGCAACTGAGAACTTGTTCTCTTGAATTTCCTCTGAGCCTTCACACAGCTTGGCTAGAGTGTCCCACATCCCCTTAGCTGTCTCGCAGTTGATGATCTTGCTGAGATAAGCCTCCATCACCGTTGAGGAGATGACGTTGCGAGCGTAGCTGTCCAATCCAGCTTGTCTTCTTTCTTCTGGAGAGTACTCCCGTTTGGGCTTCACAACTTGCCGGAGTACTAGTTCAGCTCCAGGTAAGGTTTCTGCTTGTCTTTCTGATTTCATGATGATGATGGGTCCGTCAGTGATAACATCCCACATCATGTCGTGATGCGCACTAAGAAAGCTTTTGAGTCGGAACTTCCAGATCTGACAATCATCGACAGAGAATGTCGGAAGATTCCTGCACAGGGAAGATTCCATGACAGTATGCAATATAATGATTTTAAATTTTTTTTTGAAACTTTGAAGGATCTGTTCAGGTGACCACTATCAGCAAAGAGGTTGACTTGACACAGATAAAGTGATCTTTTGAACCACTGCTCTGATACCAATTGATGGTCCCAAGATGGATACCTTGGTGTAAAGGGGGGTGAATACACCAAGGTTAAAAACTTTTCCAATTAAAACTCTTTTGAGTGAGCTGGCTGTGTTCGATCCAGCTGGAAGACAGCTTGATCAACACAGCTGGCTGTGAGCGGAAAGTGGTGGGTTTTTGGAAAGTCTGTCTGTTACTTCAAATATATTGCAAAGCTTTGTTTCTCTTTTCAGTTAGTCAGTTTATGCAGATTGAAAGAATGCTTATGATGAGTTAGCTAGATGCATAAATAAAACAGGAAAGAACAAAGCAACTTAACGTGGTTCGGAGAAACTACTTCTACGTCCACGACCAGAAACCTCTGGTAATTCACTAAGTATACCACTGACTTTACGCGCAGTCAGCAAGCGTTGCAGCTTAGTTCCTCAAGCTGGATACAAGTTTACGCGTACTGTATCGAAACGTAACCAGTCTATTTACGGGCACAGCTGAAGCCTAACCTGTAGTTTACGGGTACTACAGAACCAACACTCGAATTACGCGCTTCGAGCAAGCGTACCTTTACCTAACCATTTATTGGTTTGGGTTTGGGGTTTCCAACTTTGAACGAGTTCTTACAATGAAGAACACTGAGTGTGATAAACTCGTTCAAACTAGGCTTAAGATGGGAAGGATTATATGCCTATATACTAGTGGGAGAGAGCTTCAGCAGCCTGAGAATGAATAAGAACTCATAAGTATGAAGGCTGCTGGATCTTGAAGCTTTTCTGAGAGATCTCTTGATCTTTGGTTAGACTTCTTTCAATGTAGTATGTTGATCTCTCGTTATGTATTTTCTCTCTCGTCACTTCTCTCTTTTTGATGATGAAAAAGACTCATATTTATAGGGAGAGATTAGGACTATCCGTTGGAAAGAGCCGTTCTGAATCTCAACCTAACTTCTGACAAGTTGGTCTTGTCTTCTTCCTTGATTTCCTCGTAAAGCAATCCTAGGTTTGACTTCTAGGTGCTGAGGTGTCGAGTTCCTGATGGTCCAGGTCAGATCTGACTTTATCTCAAGTTGACTTCGACTCTGCTGTGCTGGTGACTCTGAGCTGTCTTGAACTCTGCTGGATCTTTGACGCTGAGCTGAGTCTTGAACTCTGCTGGGTCTTGACGTTGAGCTGAGTTGCCACACAAGCTGGGTTTTTCCTACAGCTGTGTCTGGAATAACTTGATCGTCTTGAATCTGGATAACGTTGCTGATCACTCGACTTGGCTTACCCTGCTGAGTACTCAGCTGGGTCTTCTGCTGTCTTCAGCGACCACCTGTAAACTTAGAAACTCTATTGGCTCAAACAGGTGAGCTGGAAAAACACTTGGGCTTGTGCAATCATCTACTCTGTTGGGGTCAGCTGGGTTTTGGTATTACTTCAAAACTCTATTAATTTTTCCAACAGATACAGAAGAGATGATTAGCAGCTCGAAGACGAAGACCTTCTCCAAGACAAGATCCCGATGTCAGAAGATCTTATCTGACACAGTCAATTCAGAGAAGGAATAACTTTTTCAGATGCAGACCTACTTCGTAGGCAAAAGGCCAGAAGTCAATGAGAGTAGGTAAGATTCAAACGACTCTCTTCTAACGGCTAGTTTAAATCTCTACCTATATATATCTCCTCACCATTGAAAAAAACAGGCTGGCGAGACAACTGAAGAAATAAAAGAGCAAACAGAAAAATGAACAACGATCTTCAAAGCCAAATCTTTCAAGAACACCCAGCCAGTCAGCTGTGTTCTTAGTTGTTCACATATTCAGTCATAGGCAGAATAGATTACAATAGAAATATCTTAAGCCTAGTTTGAACGAGTTCATCATACTCATTGTTCTTCATTGTAAGAACTCGTTCATAGTTGGAAAACCCATACCCAAACCCAAACCCAGAAAGGTTAGGTCAAGGTACGCCTGCTCGAAGCGTGTAATTCGAGTGGTCAGGTTTTACAGTACCTGGAAACTATAAGTCAGGTTTTTTTAGTACCCGCAAACTGAAAGGTGTAGGCTTGACAGTGCCCGTAAACTGTTGGAACACAACTCAGGTTAGAGTTGTGAAGTTGCTTGGTACTTGGAAACCAAGTGGTAGTGAATTACCAGTGAATCTGGTCGTGGACGTAGGAGGTGTTACTCCGAACCATGTTAAAATTGCTTTGTTCTTTACTGCTTTGTTTTATGCATTCTGCTAACTCCTCTCACGCATACATTTCAAGCTGCATAAACTGACTAACTGAAAAGAGAAACAAAGTTTTACAATATATTTGAAGTAACAGACGGACTTTTCAAATCCACCACATTCCGCACACAGCCAGTTGTGTCGATCAAGCTGCCTTCCAGCTGGATCGGACACAGCCAGCTCACTCAAAAGAGTTTTTAATTAGAAAAGTTTTTAAACCTTGGTGTATTCACCCCCCCTCTACACCAAGGTATCCGTCTTGGGACCAACATAATTGATTATCTATCTTGATATTTATTGTTAGAAAATATAATAAAATTATTTAATTGACTGTAATACCCACTTAATTAATTTTATTTAATTAATTAAAACTTTTGCATTCTTAAGTTGTTACAACCAAATATTTTCAAACTCCGAAGACAAGTATCGGATCGAAGTATAATTTTTAATCCATAATTCGATAAGACTAAATATTGTGTATATATTTTTAGTGGGCCAAGTTATATCATATAACTTGGGCCCGAACTTTTTCGTTTATTTATAGCCAATGAGCTTGAAATAATTTGAGCCCATATTATTAAATAAATAGAAGCCAAATTAAATCCCAACCTTTAATTACATTTTGGCGGCCCAAATTTTGAGCCCATAAATCCATGAGGAAATGAAGGCTGAAGATATAATTAACAGCTATGAACTTCAATTTCATCTGATAAAACGAAATCAGCAGTGAATCTTAATTTTTTTCAACCTTGTCAGATAGCTCATCATTTCGGAAGTAATCACAAGCAATAATAAAAGCTTAAATACTGAACCTGCTGATGCTTCTCACCTCACAGCAGAAACTTAATCTTTTTCACATGAAAATCATAACAAAAATACGAAGGAAAGGAAGTAGAAGTTTGCTGGGATTGGATTCAGTCACAAGATGATTACAAAAGCCTTTCACTGAAACTCATTCACAAACCAGACAAGGTAAATTCAAATTTCACCATTATTATACCTCTGCTCTAGAAATTCCCAACAAAATAAACAGCGATTAGAGAACAAGAATTATCCCAACTATGAATTTAGTGTTGTTCAATAAAATAACCAATCCAATTTACACCAAATTTGAATTTAGAAAACAACCACTGATTACAGTTGTAATTCGAGAATTTAGAAAAAAAAAATAATAAGAAACTCCCCTGTTCTTATTTATCTCGAGTAATCGAGTCATCGACTGACGTGAGCAACGGCGCCACAATGGCGCGTGAAGAAGGAGGACGACGGCAGCGGAGGTGGGGTCTCCGGGCTGCTGCCCACTTGGCCGAAAGGGAGACAGCGGGACTGGCGGTTGCCAGAGGTGGCTGCTGTCCACCGGAGGCAGAACCCGGTGGGGTTGCCGAAAATCCGGCATCTCACCGGATTGTTATAAAAAAAGGAGATTAATTAAATAAAAGTTAATTAATTAAAACTAAAAAGAAAATAAAATAGAAGAAGGATGGTAGAGAGCTTACCATGGTGGTGGTGGCGACAAGCCTCGGCGCGGCGGCGATGGAGCTGCTGGCGGCGCGTCACGGCGGCAGGGGGCAGCTGGCGGCGGCGGAGGCGGCTACGGCTGCTGCTGTCATCCACGCTCCGGCTACGGGCTCACGGAGGCGGTGATTCACTCGCCGGAGTCGAGAGCAAAAGATGAGTGAATTTCAGAAATTTGGGGGTTTTCAATTTAGGGATCTAGGATTTTCGATTTGAGGGTTTGTGGTTAAAAACAAAGAGGAAGGTGGGAGAGGGATGGAGACGGCGGCGGAGCTCGCCGGAACTGCAGGGAGACGACAGTGGTGCTGCTGCCGTCGAGACTAGAGAGAGAAAGAGTGGAAGGAAAGGACGTCGTGGCAACGTTGGGAGTGCAGGCGGCGGCGGCGAAGCGCGCCGGAGAAGAAGATGGACGGTGGCGGCGAAGCGCGCCGGAGAAGAGGAGGGGCGGAGGTTGCTGTGGGAGGAAAAAAAAATGAAAGAAGAAGAGAGCAGAGAGAGGGACGAGAGAAGTGAGGAGAGAGAGAGAGATTATATATATATATATTTATATATAATAGTAGTTGGGCTTGGTTATTTTTTTGTTTGGTGGGCTGGTTTAATTGAAGAGTGGGCCGAAAATTGGGCAGATTAATTAATTAAGTCGGCCGAGAGTTGGGCCGGGCTTAAATTAATTAATTAAAATACTAATTTATCTACAACCCTTTATGAAATTGTGTATAATTTTTGACTCGTTTAATATTTACGAAATCCGTAAATTGGGCGTTAAAATATACATTCACGGCTTTCCAATGATGCCTTGCCCATTCTCAGATTCGAAATACACTATTCTGTATTTAAGTTTTAATTTACTACAGTTGTGCAAAATTTCCCAAATTCTAATTTCGTTCAAGTTTAATCAATTTATTTGATTTCTTGAAAACTTTTAAGTCAATATTAATCATTGACTTTCGTTATGAACATTCTAATTTTCGAGTAAAAGTCAAGTTGTAACCCAACTTGAAAACTATTAAAATTTCATTTTATTAATAATATATTAATAAAATGCCAAAGCCTTAAAAGATTAATCAAGTTATTGAGTCCGTTATAGTTTCAATTCCGTCTGGACCAATTTACTAAGATTTGTTTATTTACGATAAAAGGATCGTGCATAGAAGAAAGGACGGAAGACGGAAGCTTGGTAATTCGTTCTGTAAACTGTTGAGGTGGGCTTTTCTATTATTGTCGCAGCCCGACTTAGAGTGAAGATGACTAAGCCGGTGGGTTCCACGACTTACACAATTTATGATTAACCAAATGATAAGATAACGACCCAAGTTATCGAATAGGAACCAAAATACACCAAATCATACTTTTCGATCATCAAAACATGCTATCAAATAAAAAAAAGAATCAATCATAGATCAAACAACGACATCATTATTCACGAACGACAATTCATATATCAAGTTCGATCAAAGATCAACGAGTATGGTCAAGAAGCTACACCATCTCGTATCAGAGTTAAGCATACTGAAATTTAGGATTTAACAAACTGAAGTCTAAGGTTTAACAAACTGAACCAAGGTTTAGAGAATCTATAACATAAGCAACATAACAAAATAACATAAGTGAAACAAGTTCAGAGAGTGTTGCAGCGGAAAACATAGGTTTTGGTTACATGTATGAAGACATATAACCGTGCTCTAACTTAGACTGATAACTTGAGATGTCAACAACAAAAGCCTACCCAGCACACACCATCTCCATCCGAGCTAACCTGTACATTTTAGAATCAACTTTATCGGGGGCAAAACGAGCTAGATCACAGAATTCACGGTCATACTCGGCAACCGTTTTCTTTCCCTGCTTCAGGTTGGCGAACTCATTTTCTTTCTGCTTGCGGTAACTTCTTGGCACATACTTCTCAAAAAGAGCTTCCTTGAACTGCTCCCATGTAAGATTTTCGAGCTGCTCGGGAGTATACGTCTTCTGGCGAGCTTCCCACTAGTAGTCTGCAGATCCTTTCAACTGATAAGACATACATGTGAGACGCTCATGGTCATCACATCGAAGGAACCTAAAGATTCGCTCGAGAGCGCGAATCCATTCTTCTGCTTCTGACGGATTTTCTCTTCCGTCAAAGGTCGGGGGATTTTGTCGAAGAAAGAGTTCTTCGATTCTCCTCTCAGGCGGAGGAGGTGGGGTAGGTTCTCGGTGCTCTTCCTCTTCTACCCTATTTCTTCTTCTAGGAGGCATTCTGATTTAAGAAAATAAAGGAATCATCAAAAAGTAACTTTATTCTTATCGAACATTTCTCTCTGAGCACTTCTTAATTTATTTATTCTTTCACTTTAAAACAAACGTTCATAAGCAATTTCTTAAATCATAGAACTTATCGTTCAAACATTTCAAATCATATTATTCCATAATCACTTTTATAACTTTAATTTAGAATCACGCAACAACGGCACAACTTAACTTTGCAAAATTGCCTCAACCATTCAATCAACTTCATTCAAAGCATAACATCATCACTTTTACAATTTAACCTAATAATTATGCAATAATGAATTATCTTAGATTTATATACTTTTCTCATCTTAGCAATTAATAACAAAATTCAATTTCATAAACTTTTCATAAATTAATAATCAATAGCAACAACTTAACTTAATAAGCTCATCTTGTCCGTCAAGCAATCAATAAAATCTCTTATCTCGCAGCTTACTTATTTAGCAAATACAGAATTAACTAAACTTCCTTCATTACCTTAATTTAACCTTAAACTTTTGGCAAGGCAACTTACCTTTTTCACTTTAATTTATTTTCCGAAATTTCTTATTCTTTACTTTCTAACTTCATCTCATTGATACACTTTTGCTATTCTTTAATATTCTCTAGGCATTATCTCTTTATACTTAAGCATATTATGAAAGCATCAACTTAATTTAAATGACCGCTTTGGCTATTCTTTTTCATACATATACTTGGAAAATTGCCTTTTAGAGGTCTTTTCAAAATATGGGATCTTATCTACAATAAAAGATATCCCTACATCATCCGTGATGTCCTAACATCATGCAAAAGATAACTACGGTACGGTCTACTATCCGTTACCGAGCTACTAAACCATATTATGCATCATAATCCTTAGTCATATTTACATTATATACATACAAACATAAAGCAACAACAACACAAGAACGACTCTCTCTACTCGTCGTCCTCTGACGGGTCCTCCTCCTCTGACTCGTCCTTCTCATTCGAACTCTCAGGAACAACCTCACCCTCGGCCCTCACGTCTCTGACACTGCCGTCCCGACGGGGCCTCGATGAGCTGCTCTCGTCTAAGCTCAGAGGCTCGGGGTGGTAAGAACGGTAGAGAGCCTCGTGGTCAAAAGAGTCGAAAACTCGAGGAATCTCACTGGGAGGAGAGAAAGGAGCTACCTCCAGCGGAGGTGCTGGGTACAACTCTGAGACAGAAGGAACTGTAACCAGAGCTAAGGTATCTGTCGGTGGTGGGGGTGAAGCAAAACCATCCGACTGTACAGTGGGCTGAGTGGCAAAAGCACTCGGGTCAAAACCAAAATAGGTCGACTGAGGATCAAAGTATACTGACTCGGGTTCAACCTGCGGAATCATAAACGGGATAGGGTCATCCTGGGGTAAGAACTCAGTCAGCTGACCCTCTGCTGGGTGGCGGGTGGGTGGAGGGTACGGTCCTGACGGCGGTGCTGAGTAACACATGTATCGGGAGCTGATCTCGGCGATAAAACCTCGACAGTCGCCGTAGAGGTTGTGATCCCAGTACTGCTCAGTCACAAAACGAGGCACAAGCGAAGCTGCCCACTCCTGCCATTCCTCTGGGAGAAGAGGAACTAGACGTATGATGCCCTGAACACCTGAGATCTCTGTCTCGCAGATATCCATCCAGACACGATGGAAACGTGCCAAGAACTCGGCTAAGGTCTCACGGTAACTCATCCTGATATGTTGAAACTCTCTCATCGCATCATCACGACGAGGCGCTGCCATCCTATATAAGAAAAATTTTAAAAATCAATCACACGGAGACTAAATACATCTCCCAAAGATCCACAGTTTCCACATACTCAATATCGCTTCCCATTGATGGTACCAAGCTCACGTTACTTTCCAAAGACAAACAACTCACTTGCTTGAACAATTGTTCCATCATCACGCTTACGAATGCCATCACAAAACAATCTCATCAGAACCTCAGGCTCGTCACACAAACCACAAATAAACAGATATAAACATAGATATAAACATGTACATAAACACATCTCAAGATTCCATTCAAACTTAAAACCTTTAAACGTTAGAAAACTTTTAAATACGTACCTGACTTGCCGGATGAGATGAGGTGCTGGTCTTTTGTTGTTTAAGACTTAACTAGTCTAGGGATTCAAGTCTAGACTAGACTCAAGAGAAAAATTTTAGACTTAGAGCAGACAAGCTGATCTGATACCACTCTGTCGCAGCCCGACTTAGAGTGAAGATGACTAAGCCGGTGGGTCCCACGACTTACACAATTTATGATTAACCAAATGATAAGATAACGATCCAAGTTATCGAATAGGAACCAAAATACACCAAATCATACTTTTCGATCATCAAAACATGCTATCAAATAAAAAAAAGAATCAATCATAGATCAAACAACGACATCATTATTCACGAACGACAATTCATATATCAAGTTCGATCAAAGATCAACGAGTATGGTCAAGAAGCTACACCATCTCGTATCAGAGTTAAGCATACTGAAATTTAGGATTTAACAAACTGAAGTCTAAGGTTTAACAAACTGAACCAAGGTTTAGAGAATCTATAACATAAGCAACATAACAAAATAACAGAAGTGAAACAAGTTCAGAGAGTGTTGCAGCGGAAAACATAGGTTTTGGTTACATGTATGAAGACATATAACCGTGCTCTAACTTAGACTGATAACTTGAGATGTCAACAACAAAAGCCTGCCCAGCACACACCATCTCCATCCGAGCTAACCTGCACATTTTAGAAATAACATGCAGGGCTGAGTACTTTCGTACTCAGTGAACACGTGCCAAAATAATTTAAAAGTTGCTACTTAGAGCTATAGATTGAATACTTGCCATAAAGCATAACACAAGCAAACTTAAAAAAAAACGAACCTGTGCATGCCAAAACATTTACTTTCATTATACGAGACTCAACTATTCATGTATGTACCAAATCTACTATCACTTAATAGTGTTGAGAAGTAGGCCTCCTTCTCAAACACCTGTAATCGGCCTACCAAAAGGAAGGCGCACGATTACAAACTGTGCACACAGATCCCACCTTGCGTAGGACCGAATTCGTCTTTCCTTGGTAGATGGTAACATACAAAAACACTTTAAACATTGGCAAGTCAATCAATTTAAAAACATCACATAATCATAATCATATAGTCACATTCGACATTTCTTTTGTTTAGAAAGCCCACCTGTTTCGAAGTTACTGAACTAAACTTACTTCTCGATTCCCCTTCACTTAATGGTCCCGCTCGGTCCTTCAATTTAAAATTAGGTTTAAACATAAGAGCGAGAAAAGAAAAAATCGAGGAATGAGAGATGCTGCTTCGATACTATGATCTTTCTCGGCTTTCTAGGGTTTTCACTCTACAACTAACACTTAAACTTTTCTATCTTAATTTTTAGCTCTTAATCATTCACTACTTCAAAATTAACTTCGAAAGACATAAGCAAACATATACTTTACTTCTAACCCTTTCATCTTTTCATTAATATTTATTGACTTATAACTTATACTATTGTCAACATTAATCATATCATAAAGAATATTTCATTTCTTCATATAAGCATCTCATTAACCATTAAGCTCTTTCTTTATTTATTTTAGCACATCAAAAATGCTTAAGCTCTTTGATAACATTTAAGCTTAACATTATAACTTTTGAGTTTACGAAAGAAACAACTGAAAACAAGTTGATCAAAGATCAACTGGATAAATCAAGCTGTCTGGAAAATCAAGCTTGCTGGAAAAAAACTGAGTTATCTGAAAAACTGAGCTGGAAAAAGTAAAAACCGAGCTGGATCCAGTGAGTTAATCCAAATGAAAACCGAGCTGGACCCTGAGTTAATCCAAATTTGAATGGGTTCAGGTAAATCCAAATTGAGTTGGGTAAATCCTAACGAGTTCAGAGTAAATCTAGTGATCGGGTCCAATGAGTTAATCAAGTCAAGTTAATGGATCCAAAGTGACTTAATCCAGGAATTAAACTCTAGAAACTCTCAATTTCAAAACTTTGTATTAAAATTCTGAAAAATTCTACGTCACTTAATTTTTAACGTAGATTCCATTTCTATCATTATTTTCTTCATTAAAAATCAAATACATGGCTTTATTGCACATATATATATTTCGGTTCTTTTTAATAAATTAAGAATTAAAATCCAAATTTCATTCTAATCACTTCCAATCATGTTAATTTAAATTGAAATTTCTCAAATCTTAATAAATCAAACCATCAAACATGTTTATAATCATCATAGGAGCTCATAGAAATCATCAATTTGATCATAGGATCAAAGGATCAAAAACCCCTAATTTTATTGAAAATTTCGAAAAAAATAGAAAATTAGGTTTAGGTTGGATTCTTCTTAAATTGATGCTAAAAATGGGATTTATATCATAGATCTAACATAATATTCAAAGATCAAAACATTCATCCTACTTCATGAAAAATTCGAAAGTTTTGGAAGGAAGAAAGATGGATTTTTCTTGCTAATCTTTGGCTAAGCTCTTGATCAAGTATAGATCTAACCTTCTTGAATGAAATAGATGCTTGATCTTTTAAATTCTTGAGCTTGAATCCTTGATCTTCAATGGAGGTTGTGTGTGTGTTATGCGTGTGTGTTTTGAGAGAGAGTGCCGAGAGAGAGAGTGATGAGAGATGAATGAATGATGTTAGATAATTACTATCTTCATTCATGCATTAGACAAAAATTACTATTTGCAATAATTACATGTTGGGATAAGATCAAATTAAGGATCTTATCATTAGATTTTATTAGATTTTATTATTTAATTTAATTGGTTTTTAATATCCAACATGAAATTTAGATGTACTACCATATCCATATATTAGATTTTAGGATTTAATTTAATTAATACTTAGCATCTAACATGGGATTCCTTTATACCAACAAATATTCCATGTAAAAAAATTAAATCAAAGTTTATTAGATAAGCTTAATTTAAAATATCTAGCAATAGTATCTTATTTAAGTAATTAATTAATAAATTCTCTAATTAATCACTTAAATATCATTAAATCGTTAATCAAAATCATCCCGGCTTTAAATAATAAATTCTCGAGCTCTATAAATTTTATTAGGGTTTCTTTAACCCTAATTTAAGCTTTTTCGAGAAAAATTCCGGAAATAAAAATCCGGACTAAAAATATCATTGCCGAAGAAATTCTACGATCTCCGGAGAAATCAAATCTTCAAAATAAACACACACTTTTCAAATAAAATCCAAACATATAAGCACATAATCCTAAACACATTCGTAATCTTTCTCGGATCATCCGAGACGAGATTAACATCTTAAATTATTTAATTTACTTAATTTTTTTACTTTCGGCAAATTAGGACTGCCGAGATATTTTTATTGTCGGAACTTAATTTCTTTCTAAATTCTCACGGCGTAATTATCTCAGCGATTTTCTAATTAACCTTAGGTCCGATTATGAAAAAACGGGGTATTACAATTATACAAATAAAATGTGGGCTTTTCTATTATACAAATAAAATGTGGGCTTTTCTATATATCAAATAACTCGAGCTTTGCTCTGTTTTCGAAATGCTTTAAAAGTATGTTTTAAAGTGATTATCATGCATAAAAGAATTGTTTTATGGATGCTCTTATGCCTATCTGTGTTGGTTCGCCAACTGTTATAATCGATCGGATTCTGAGTTAGCCAAAAGGGTGCTTTCCAGAATTAGTGTACACAGTAGCCATGAGTATGGACCATGTTGAGGGGCGACCAGCCATGGTGAGTTGCGTTCGCGGAAGAACGCCTTCTTCCCCGGCGTTGTTTCAGATATGGTTTTAATTAAATAAATAAAGTGGATAAGCAAGTACGAAAATGATTTAGTAAACATGGACTTTTTCTGAAAAAATCCCTGTGTGTTACTGTGGAGATGCATGATTAATCTATAAAATCTATTATATGTTTTGGCAAGGGTTCACTGAGTACGTTGTACTCAGCCCTGCATATGTTTTCTAAATGTGCAGGTTGAGCGACGAGTGACGGCGGATGTTTTGAGTTATTGTTTACATCAGGTTGAGCCCTGACTTCATGTCTTCATACGTGAAGTCAATCTACGTCTTTTTCCGCTGCAAGACATTATGATGTTTCATATCATGTGATATTCGGTTTTAGTACTGTGTACTAAAAACTCTAGAACTACTGAACTTTTATATCGAGAAATCCTTCGAGATTGTCTCACTTTGGATAACTCCATACACTTTAATATTGTATCATTGTTCAATAATGATGTCATAGTCTTTTATTCGTTGCTTCCCCCTTCTTTCCCGCTTCTTAATTTCAACCCCTAGTCGCACCCCGGTTTAGCCGTCCCTCGGGATTTGGGGCTGTGACATTGACAAACTTAATAATTGGCCGAATTAATTTTTCCAATAAAAATATGACTATTTATTTAGCCAACTCAATAATAATTTATCAAATTAAATCAGTGTTGCAAAATAAATTCTAAGTATTTATTTAGATTCTCGAATGGATGGAGTCCCATTGAAAAACGGTGTGGGAAAAATAAATAACATTATTCTAAATGAATGTGATTGTTATAGAGTATAATATTATTTAAAATAAATATTTTCTAATCTCATTTGAGTAGTAGCACTGTTCTTAATAAATGAAATTATCTTATATAAATAGCGATGTTTGGAGATTATATTCACCTTTAAGTGATCAATTAAATGAAATAGTTTGGAAATAGTTTGTAGATGCAATATAATAATTTAGAAATTTATTAAATTAAACAACGTAGTGCTGCAAAGTATAATTGAGAATACGTATTGTTGAGATTTTTATTTTATTTACGTCAATTTAAAAATTTATTAAATTAAACAAATTAATATAGACAACTTAATAATTGACCAAATTAAAATTGTCAATAAAAATAAAACTATTTATTTGGCCAACAAATTAATTCGCCAAATTATATTGGTTGTGCAAAATAATTGCGAAATGAGATAATACACATAAATTGTGAGTATTTATATAGGTTCTCCAAGTGTGTAATGTTTTATTAAAAATCAATGTGGGATGGGAAAATTTATATTAAATATACATAGAAAAAATGAATAAAAATGCTCAAAATGAGGATTAAAGATAAATAAGAATACTTAAAGGAGAGATCGTCACGTAGTACCTCGAATTAAGAAGAGGGCTCGAATCTACAATTGTTTAATAATATAAACACCTCTCTTTTGCGAAGAGATCAACACTGCAATGATAATAATATTAAATTAACAAAATCTCAATGAATAAACAAATTTTACGCACCACATTATTGGGAAGAAAAAACAATTCTCGCAATTTCCCATCTATTTTACTATAAATTAGTCATCGACAAACAATACATTACCAATTATATATAAGTATAATCGGAACTATAGATATTGAATTGATCAAAGCATGATTTTTTATAAGTTTTAATTATCAGAGAATTTACTTGAAAGTTATTGGAATAAATCTATTTAATATTAAACTAACGTGTATATATATACAAATCCGAGAATTATAATTGAGAATACGTATTGTTGAGATTTTTCTTTTATTTACGTCAATTTAAAAATTTGTTAAATTAAACAAATTAATATTGACAACTTAATAATTAACCAAATTAAAATTGTCAATAAAATTATTTGGCTAACAAATTAATTCGCCAAATTATATTGGTTGTGCAAAATAATTGCAAAATGAGAAAATACACATAAATTGTGAGTATGTATATAGGTTCTCCAAGTGTGTAAAGTTTTATTAAAAATCAATGTGGGATGGGAAAATTTATATTAAATATACATAGAAAAAATGAATAAAAATGCTCAAAATGAGGATTAAAGATAAATAAGAATACTTAAAAGAGAGAGCGTCACGTAAGAAGATGGCTCGAATCTACAATCGTTTAATAATATAAACACCTCTCTTTTGCGAAGAGATCAACACTGCAATGATAATAATATTAAATTAACAAAATCTCAATGAATAAACAAATTTTACGCACCACGTTATTGGGAAGAAAAAAAAATTCTCGCGCTTTCCCATCTATTTTACTATAAATTAGTCATCGACAAACAATACATTACCAATTATATATAATTATAATCGGAACTGTAGATATTGAATTGATCAAAGCATGATTTTTTATAAGTTTTAATTATCAGAGAATTTACTTGAAAGTTTTTGGAATAAATCTATTTAATATTAAACTAACGTGTATATATATACAAATCCGAGAATTATAATTGAGAATACGTATTGTTGAGATTTTTCTTTTATTTACGTCAATTTAAAAATTTGTTAAATTAAACAAATTAATATTGACAACTTAATAATTGATCAAATCAAAATTGTCAATAAAATTAAAACTATTTATTTGGCCAACAAATTAATTTGCCAAATTATATTGGTTGTGCAAAATAATTGCAAAATGAGAAAATACACATAAATTGTGAATATTTATATAGGTTCTCCAAGTGTGTAAAGTTTTATTAAAAATCAATGTGGGATGAGACAAATTTATATTAAATATACATAGAAAAAATGAATAAAAATGAGGATTAAAGATAAATAAGAATACTTAAAGAAGAGAGTACCACATAGTACCTCGAATTAAGAAGAGAGCTCAAATCTACAATCGTTTTAATAATATAAACACCTCTCTTTTGCGAAGAGATCAACACTGCAATAACAATAGTATTAAATTAACAAAATCTCAATGAATAAACAAATTTTACTCACCACATTATTGGGGAGAAAAAAAATTCTCTCGCTTTCCCATCTATTTTACTATAAATTAGTCATCGATAGAGATGGCAGTGGATCCTGGACCCGGTCCAGATCCGCTAATCCAGATCCGTTTTTTAGGATTTGGGCATCAAAAATTTGGACCCGACGGATCTGGACCGGATCTGAAGTAAAGGTTCAAAAAGGGATCTGGATCTGGATTCAAAAATTTGAGATCCAGATCCGGCCCGTGGACCCGGTATACATTATATATATATATATATTAGTTTTGTTTTTAAATATGATTTGGTTTATTTTCTAATTTAGTCTAATTTAGTTCTTGATTGATTGTAATATTTAGTTCTTAACTTGAATGACTTAGAAGAATTATTTTGGATGATTGTAATGATATTTATGGTTTAATGAAATAGTTTTGAACTTTGAGATGATGGTAGAAGTCTTTATATAATTATTATGGTGTTATTATTGATTGTTTACATTAAAAAAAAATTGAAAGTTCCTAAAAAAATATATATATATTGAAAGTTGAAAAAACTACGGATCTGGGTCTGGACCCGAAATCCGCGGATCTCATGGATCTGGATCTGAATTTTAATTTTTTAGACCCAATGGATCTGGACCGGATCTGGACCAAAAGTCCAAAAATCGGATCTGGATCTGGACCAAGCCAAATCCGGTCCAGATCCGGCCCATTGTCATCCCTAGTCATCGACAAACAATACATTACCAATTATAATTATAATCGCAATTATGGATATTGAATTGATCAAAGCTTGAATTTTATAAGTTTTAATTATCAGATAATTTACTTGAAAGTTATTGGAATAAATCTATTTAATATTAAACTAATACTACCCTTAATCTTAGCCAAAAGGGAGATAAAAATAAGTTAATTGGTCAAATTAAATTGGTTGTGCAAAATAATTGCGATGATAAAATAGACATTTATTTTGAGTATTTATAAAAGTTCTCAAAGCGCAAAATCTTATTGAAAAGCGATGTGAGATAAAAGAAATTATATTAAATATAATAAATAGATACGAATTAAAAATTTTAGAAAAATATAAATATAATATAACTTATATGCATACACGTTTTTTTTAGAAAAGGAAAATCTAAGTTTACAATCTCTATCATATTTTGAAGATTTTAATTCTATATATATTTATGGAAGTTGAAAATATTAAATAATAGAATATATGAATAAAAATTATTTAAAATGACGGTCAAAGTAGTTAAATAGTAGAATATAAATTATGACAAATATTGATTTTAATTCAAAAAATTGGAGAATTTAGAAAAATAAGAATGAAGGGATTAGAGAGGTGACACATAGAAGAGAAGGTCCCGAATCCATTTTTCTTTATATAATAGATGATGATGATTAAAATTTAAGTTTTTGGTAATGACGAGGCCGGCCAACTCCTGCAAAGGTTTGTTGAGTAGAGTGTAGGGGCCTAACTCTTAGGTTTAGTTACTAATTAATTAGTATGTATTTCAAATTTAAATTGGCTTTACTCAAACTTTAAAGCCAACTAATTTTTGCACTTGTGTGTTGCACCATAATAATTACTTATTCAAAATAACAGAAGATCATTATAGAAAAAATTATAAATTTTATAGAGAAAATACACCTTTTTAGTCACATGAGATAGTAAAACACAAAAGTTGGCCACAAGTTTAATTTTCACAAATTATAGCAAACATTTGCCTTTACGGACCAAAATACCCTTACTTTTTCTCTCTCTTTCTTTTTCTCTTTCCTTATTTTTCCCTTCCCTCTCTCTCTTCTCATTTTTTTCCTGCTGTGTTTTCTCTTCTCACTTTCTCTCTCTTTCCATTCTCTTATTTCTCTCTCTGTGCCACCACCACCATCGCCTCTATTCCGCCGTCTCCTCCATTCACGAGATTCATCCACCATGCCGTCCATCCTTCACCCTCTCTCCTGCGATTTTCTCTCTCCCGAAACCTAGCTCTTCCATCGCGTTTTGCTCGCTTCTGCGATTTTCTACCTATCGGAAGCTTCTCGTTGGCATCGTGCTCCAGATCTATAAATAGATCCATAGATCCAGGTTATTTCTCCTTCCAATTCTCGCAATTCATGTTGATCTAAAGTTTTTTTTGAATTTTTGTTGTATTATTCTTATTTTTGTTGAATTTTTCTTATTTTTTTGTTGATTTAGGATTTTTACGTGTTTGTTTCTCGATGATTTATGATATTTTCATATTGTTTTGGTAATTTTTGGTGTATTTGGGTTAATTTCTGGATGATTTGGATGTATTTTCGCTGATTTTTGTTTCGTTTGTGTTGATTGAAGGAGATTGCTGCTTGCTGTCAAAACTCGTCGGTACGAAATAGGTGTATTCGTACCAGTAGTAACTCGTACCATGTAAGAATTTTATAATTCGTACCAATAACCAAGCACAACGAAATGGTACGCTGGGTAAGAATTATGAAATTCTTACTAAGTACCATGTAAGAATTTCATAATTCGTACCAATAACCAAGCACAAAAAAATGGTACGAAAATCAACCATTTCGTACCACGATATAAAGGATTTAACTTTGGTAACACGGTACGAAATTCAACCATTTCGTACCGAAAAATAAAAGTTTTAACTTTGGTACCACGGTACGAAATTCAACCATTTCGTACCTTGATATCGGTACAAAATTGAACTATTTCGATATTGTTTCTATTTCTCGATGATTTATGAGATTTTCATATTATTTTGGTAATTTGTTGTGTATTTGGGTTAATTTCTGGATGATTTGGATGTATTTTCGCTGATTTCTATTTCGTTTGTATTGATTGAAGGAGCCTGCTGCTTGCTGTCAAAACTCGTCGGTACGAAATTCAATCATTTCGTACCAGTAGTATCTCGTACCATGTAAGAATTTCATAATTCGTACCAATAACCAAACACAACGAAATGCTACGCTGGTAAGAATTATGAAATTCTTATGAAGTACCATGTAAGAATTTCATAATTCGTACCAATAACCAAGCACAAAGAAATGGTACGCTTATAAGAATTATGAAATTCTTACCAAGTACATGTAAGAATTTCATAATTCGTACCAATAACCAAGCACAAATGAATGGTACGCTGGTAAGAATTATGAAATTCTTACCAAGTACCATGTAAGAATTTCATAATTCGTACCAATAACCAAGCACAAATGAATGGTACGCTGGTAAGAATTTTATAATTCTTACCAAGTACCATGTATGAATTTAATAATTCGTACCAATAACCAAGCACAAATGAATGGTACGCTGGTAAGAATTTTATAATTCTTACCAAGTACCATGTATGAATTTCATATTTCGTACCAATAACCAAGCACAAAGAAATGGTACGCTGGTATACCAATCGGAAGCTTCTCATTGGCATCGTGCTCCAGACTATATATCCAGGTTATTTCTCCTTCCAATTATCGCATTTCATGTTGATCTAGAATTTTTTTTTGAATTTTTGTTGTATTTTTCTTATTATTTTTGTTCAATTTTTCTTATTTCTGTTTCGTTTGTATTGATTGAAGGAGGCTGCTGCTTGCTGTCAAAACTCGTCGGTACGAAATAGGTGTATTCGTACCAGTAGTAACTCGTACCATGTAAGAATTTTGTACCAATAACCAAGCACAACGAAATGGTACGCTGGTAAGATTTATGAAATTCTTCCCAAGTACCATGTAAGAATTTCATAATTCGTACCAATAACCAAGCACAAAGAAATGGTACGCTGGAAATTCTTACCAAGTACCATGTAAGAATTTCATAATTCGTACAAATAACCAAGCACAAATAAATGGTACGCTGGTTAGAATTATGAAATTCTTGCCATGTACTATGTAAGAATTTTGATAATTCGTACCAATAACCAAGTACACAGAAATGGTACGCTAGTAAGAATTTCATAATTCTTACCAAGTACCATGTATGAATTTCATATTTCGTACCAATAACCAAGCACAAAGAAATGGTACGCTGGTAAGAATTATGAAATACTTACCAAGTAAGAATTTTTGAATTGTCGTAATTCAATTCTCGTAATTCATGTTGATCTAGAGTTTTTTTTTTTAAATTTTTGTTGTATTTTTCTTATTTTTTGTTGATTTAGGGCTTTTACGTGTTTCTTTCATGATGATTTATGAGGTTTCATATTGTTTTGGTAATTTTCGGTGTATTTGAGTTAATTTCTGGATGATTTGGATGTATGTTCGCTGATTTCTATTTCATTTGTGTTGATTGAAGGAGGCTGGCCGATTGTCTTGTCAAAACTCGTCGGTACGAAATGCGTGTATTCGTACCAGTAGTAACTCGTACCATGTAAGAATTTCATAATTCGTACCAATACCCAAGCACAACGAAATGGTACGCTGTTAAGAATTATGAAATTCTTACCAAGTACCATGTAAGAATTTCATAATTCTTACCAGCGTACCATTTCGTTGTGCTTGATTATTGGTACGAATTATGAAATTCTTACCAAGTACCATGTAACAATTTCATATTTCGTACCAATAACCAAGCACAAAGAAATGGTACGCTGGAAAGAATTATGAAATTCTTACCAAGTACCATGTATGAATTCACACTTCGTACTAATAATCAAGCACAAAGAAATGGTATGTTGGTAAGAATTATATTAGTACCATATTCTAATTTTTCTTGCTTTAGTTTTGAAGGTACAATGGACATCATAGATGATTATGTGCAAGATTTTGGATGAATTTGGTCATGATGTCCTACAAGATCTCAAGAAATCAATATTTTTTTTGGGAGCATCTATTTGTTTCAACACAGATGAAATAACACTTACCGTAGAGATTGAGTTGGTGAATGAACAATGCTTAGTGATTCGTGAATGAACAATTCTTATTTTGTAAATTATTTGCTGCAATTTCTTGTTTGTAAACCCTTTGCTACAATATTAATAGTATTATTAGTGTTTTTGTTGATATATCGGTACGAAATGTTGATATTCGTATCGGTAGGAAAAACAAAAATTGTACCTCGCCATCGCGGTGATGGAGGTGGTGGCAGCGGATATAAAAGTTCTAACTTTGGTAGCACGGTACGAAATTCAACCATTTCGTACCGTGATATAAAAGTTCTAACTTTGGTAGCACGATACGAAATTTAGATTTTTCGTACCGCGTTATATTAGTTCTAACTTTGGTTGCATGGTATGAAATTCAAACATTTCGTACCGCGATATAAAAGTCCTATCTTTGGTAACACGGTACGAAATTCAACATTTCGTACCACGATATAAAAGTTCTAACTCTGGTAATTAACACGGTACGAAATTCAACCATTTCGTACCACGATATAAAGGTTCTAACATTGGTAACACGGTACGAAATTAAACCATTTCATACCACGATATAAAGGTTCTAACTTTGGTAACACGGTACGAAATTCAACCATTTCGTACCGCGGTATAAAAGTTCTAACTTTGGTAGCATGGTACGAAATTCAACCATTTCATACCACGATATTGGTACGAAAATCAATCATTTCGTACCACGATATCGGTACGAAATTGAATCATTTTGTACCGTGTTACCAAAGTTAGAACCTTTATATCACGGTACGAAATTCAACCATTTCGTATCACGATCTAAAAGTTCTAACTCTGGTAACACGGTACGAAATTCAACAATTTCGTACCACGATATAAAGGTTCTAACTTTGGTAATATGGTACGAAATTCAATATTTCGTACCACGATATAAAAGTTCTAACTTTGGTAGCACAGTACGAAATTCAACCATTTCGTACCACGATATCGGTACGAAATTGAACCATTTCGTACCACGATATCGGTACAAAATTGAATCATTTTGTACCGTGTTACCAAAGTTAGAACCTTTATATCACGGTACGAAATTCAACCATTTCGTATCACGATCTAAAAGTTCTAACTCTGGTAACACGGTACGAAATTCAACCATTTCGTACCACGATATAAAGGTTCTAACTTTGGTAATACGGTACGAAATTCAACATTTCGTACCGCGATATAAAAGTTCTAACTTTGGTAGCACAGTACGAAATTCAACCATTTCGTACCACGATATCGGTACGAAATTGAACCATTTCGTATCGTGTTACCAAAGTTAGAACCTTCATATCATGGTATGAAATTCAACCATTTCTACCAGGATCTAAAAGTTCTAACTCTGGTAACATGGTACGAAATTCAACAATTTCGTACCACGATCTAAAAGTTCTAACTCTGGTAACACGGTACGAAATCCAACCATTTCGTACCACGATATATAGGTTCTAACTTTGGTAACACGGTACGAAATTCAACATTTCGTACCGCGATATAAAAGTTCTAACTTTGGTAGCACGGTACGAAATTGAACCATTTCGTACCGTGTTACCAAAGTTAGAACCTTTATATCATGGTATGAAATTCAACCATTTCTACCAGGATCTAAAAGTTCTAACTCTGGTAACACGGTACGAAATTCAACAATTTCGTACCACGATCGAAAAGTTCTAACTCTGGTAACACGGTACGAAATCCAACCATTTCGTACCACGATATATAGGTTCTAACTTTGGTAACACGGTACGAAATTCAACATTTCGTACCGCGATATAAAAGTTCTAACTTTGGTAGCACAGTACGAAATTCAATCATTTCGTACCACGATATCGGTACGAAATTGAACCATTTCGTACCGTGTTATCATTTCGTGCTAACTTTGGTAGTACGGTACGAAATTCACACATTTCATACCGCGATACAAATTTGTGAAGTTGGACAGCAGTACGAATTTGATGAGAGAGGAGAGAGAATGTAAATTTAGGTGGAAAAAGTAAAAAGTAGGTTGATAATGATAGAGGAAAGAGAATGTAAAGTTAGGTGGAAAAAGTCAAAAGTAAGGGTAAAAGGGTCCAAAAAGACAAATGTTTGCCATAATTTGTGAAAATTAAACTTGTGGCCAACATTTGTGTTTTACTATGTGTTTTGGCTATTCTAAGTTTTGCCTCAATTTTATATATATAAATAAAAGAATAGTTATAATATATTGTGAAATTTTAAAATACATTAATATATATCTTACATTAATAAATCAATAGTTGTATTAAAATTTTAATTAAAGAACTGACAAATTTACAAATAAAAATGAATACAATATTAGAATTGCGTACAAACACTTCCTATATTCTTCTCAAAGTGACAGGGTAGATCAAGAGAGATAACATTGAGCATATATTGTGTTAATAAATACAACTGAACTGTAGTTGTGCCCCCACTGTACCATGTCTGTTATGCAATATCCAACAAATCAATTTCATCACATGATGTAGAATAGAGATAGTATCTGAAGACATATATACTTAATAAAAAAAAATAACATGAAAAACCCTTTAATTACTCTAATTAACTTTTTCCACAAGTGCGACACACGACAATCATTAAAATAAAAAGAAATAAAATAATATATTATTTATAACGAAATTATAAATCACAATATCAAATTATAAAACATAACTAATTAATTATAATTGTAAATCTGAAAGTACTTTTTTAATTAGTTGAATCCTAAGTTGTTAATTGTTTTAGACCGTTTTTATAAAACGCAGGAAAATATGTTTGATGCATTTGAAAAAATAATTACATTAGAATGTTTCATAGTAATAATATAATAACTACTATTTTGAATATCGTTAGAACTTTTCTTTTAATTTCATTGAAAAGTCAGATTGACTCGTTAAGCAACACCCACATACTGACTCGCATTCATCTTGATGCTTCTAGGATGGCCATCTATATATATATATATATAGGGAAGGGGGAGCGGATCTGGTAAGAACACATCTTATATGAGAACGTAAGAACAATGCATTTTTATTACATCGGAGATGCATAAAATGCAAAAACTAAATGCATAAATATTTTAATGCATAAACTACAATAACTTAATGCATTAGCATTTAAATGCATAAATAGAATAATTAAATGCACGGTTAAATCTGGACCGTAGATCAACAAGGATCAAACGTCCAGATTTGTTCTTATTTCTCAAATAAGAAAGTGTTCTTATTTGATCCGCGCTCTAGGGAAGGGTTCTAATGAGAACTATTTCTCTAGGTGTTAACCTAGGAACTAATCTAAGCCCTTTATTTCTTTTAATCAACGCATATGGTTTATTGATCACTTTAACCGTTTTTTTTTCATTTACCAAGCCAAAAGGTTATTGTTGTAATTTTTTTTTTGAATATCATTACAAATATTAATACTCACACACCCCATCTAGAGTTTTTTGTGGCCGAGAGTACTCGAACCTCTGACCTATTGGTCAACAGGCAATCACTCCACCACTAGGCCATCCCCACTGGGACTATTATTGTAACTTTTAATATGTAATTAACATCCTTAAATCATGCGGTGATGGATATTTATTGGCTCATTGCCAACTAAACTTTATATTATTTTTGTTTTGTGATTGATTTTGTCATTTTCGTAGTGATGGTCCCAAGACGGATACCTTGGTGTAGAGGTGTCGAGTTCCTGATGGTCCAGGTCAGTTCTGACTTTATCTCAAGTTGACTTCGACTCTACTGTGCTGGTGACTCTGAGCTGTCTTGAACTCTGTTGGGTCTTTGACGCTGAGCTGAGTCTTGAACTCTGCTGGGTCTTGACGATGAGCTGAGTTGCCACACAAGCCGAGTCGCCACACAAGCCGAGTCTTTTCTACAGCTGTGTCTGGATGAACTTGATCGTCTTGAATCTGGATAACGTTGCTAATTACTCGACTTGACTTGCCCTGCTGTGTACTCAGCTGTTTCAGCTGAGTCCTTCTTTTGTATGTTGTAATCTTATACAGCTCTGCAGGATCTCTCTGTTGAATTAGCTCTGATTACTCAGCTGATCTTCTGCTGTCTTCAGCATCTTCACCTGTAAACTTAGAAACTCTATAAGCTCAAACAGGTGAGCTGGAAAAACACTTAGGCTTGCGCAGTCATCTACTCAGTTGGGGTCAGCTGAGTTTTGGAATCAAATCAAATCTCTTTTTCCCAACAATTTCTCCCTTTTGATGATGCCAAAACCCCAAGTTGGAAAAACAATTTACTTCCCTCTTAATAGGAAATGGGGTTTTAAAAAAAAATTAAAAATTCATAGCAGATAATCATATTCAGAGCCTGGACAAAGAGAGATTGTCTTCAAGTTGATTTTGATGAAACGAACTTTTCATTCACAAGAGGAAATTTTACAACTTTTTAATTACAAAAGGATTGATAAAAAAAAAATTCCAGTTGGCTGGGTCTTCAGCTTTGCTACTTCATCTGTTCGTCAATTTGATGGTCAGTCTTGAGATTATATCTGTTGAAGATGAATTCTTCCAACTCCTTCCATTCATCTTGATTTTTCGTTTTGGAGATTCCTCTCTCTCCAGCCCAGTAATAAACTTCTTTGATAATTTGGGCCTTGTCAGAAAGGTTCGTTCCGACTAAAGTGGGAGGCTTTAATTGCTTGACTTTTGGAGCCTTTAGCTGGATGTTGTTTCTCTTGGCATATAGAGCAATTGATCTTGCCATCATTGGATCCGTCTCATGGAGTTCGAGAAGATAATCCTGGAAAGCAGTTTCTGGATCCATGCCTTTATATTGATTCAAGTAGTAGAATTCTTTGATGAATTCTATTTTGTATCGTTCCCAGTTTTCATTGAAGTCATCTGGGTTATGCTTGTTGGCTGAGGCTGCTTGGACTTGTTTCTACTTAGCTTGCATGTAGCTTTGCCTTTTTTTCTTCTACTTTTTCTCAGCACGCTTGAGTGATTCAGCTTTCTTCTTGATAATTTTGTCCAGCTCCTCCATTTATCTTCTTTGCTCATTGTGATTCAGTTACACAGCCAGTGGTAATCCTTGTATTCCTCTGGCTTATATCCACAAGCTTTGGCTAGAGCGATTGTTTTCTCTCTCCATGTCTCTTTGACTGCTGCATTTGGCCCTTCCTCATCCAGCTCTTTAGCAAAGTCGTTGATTTCGGACTGATTTGGCTGCATTGGGTCCCCCTGACCTGCAGCTTCCCTCTCAATTGTTTTTCCAGCTTCATTCTTATCTTCCAATTTTTGGCATTATCAATATGGGAGGCAGAGAGGTCAGCAACTGTTGCGTTGAGCTTGGTGAGAGCAACCTCTACATCAGCGATCTTGGCTGTGTTGTCAGCTGTGGAGAGGTTCAGCTGAGCAGTGCTGCTGCTTCCAGCTCTGAACTGAGCATCCAGATCCTTGAATAGGTTGAAAAGCTGGCGGATATCAGATCTGTTGGAGAGAGTAGACTTTTTGATGGCTTTCAGCTGGCTTGAAAGATTTTTTACGTCGTCGACCAGTGGAGATTGAAGTCTTGTTACTATCTTAGGAACTCTCTTCTCTAGATGGTGTGACTGATCAATGCTTTGAGAGACGAGAGATTTCTTGAGATCTAGACTTGTACGTTCTTGTAAATTTTGGGCAAATTTATGAACTTCATCAATTGTCCGCTGTTATTATCGAACTTGACAGTCTAGAGCTGTGAATCGCATGATGACATCGACTTGAGACTTCAGTCTGTCCTGAAAAAGAATTTCCTCAACCTCTTTAGAGATTGCTTCCTTCATGGCGGTTGAGAGCTCGACAGCTGAGTCTGTTTGGGTCCCGGATTCGACATGACTGGGTTTGTCTGTCTCAAACTCGACCAGTGCGCGAGTGTCATCGGCAATTGGACTTGGTGGGGCTACTGCCTCTGGTTCAGTTGCTGCATCAGCTGGTTCTTCAACGATCATTACCTCAGCTGTGTTTTCTAGTACAGCTTCCTTGGTAATCTCAGCTGAGACTTCTTTGGAATTATCAGCTCCAGAATGTGTCTCCCATCCCGCTACTGTTAGAAGCTTGTTGGCTGACTCCCAGACATCTGTTGGGTGCGGTTTGGGGTACTGCTGAGAGACTTCGATGATACCTCTAATGAGTTCATCCTGATGCAAGTATGCATCCACCAGGCTTCCAAAGCCAAAAGTGTGCTAGAGGCAAGCGTCATCTGTCTTCAACTTCTCATAAGAGAAGGTTTCTATCAGCTGCTCATTCTGGTACCAAGTTGTCATCTTGGTGGCAAGATAGAACTTGGGATCTCCAACTTTGACGAGGGCGATGGACAGATGGGCCAGAATTGGATACTGAGTTAGAATACTCTTGATCCTTGTAATGCGTAAATCCTCATACATGGTTTCCATGAAGGCTGAGCTAGTGGAGTTGACTGATGAAGAGGCAGTGGAATCACTTTCTGATTCTGTGGAGATTTGAGGAACTGGTTCAGTAGGCTGTGAAGAAGCATCAGCCAACTGCATGGGAATTTGAGCTTTGGGTGAGGGCTGTTTTGGGGGTGAGCTGGGAATAGTGGTAGTGGGTTCAGCTTGAGTGTCAGCTGGCTGTGAAGGAGCTTCGGTCAGTTGAATATCTGCCTGCTCTCTTACATGAGATGGCTCTTTGGTTGGAGAGGTGGGTGGATGAGAAGGTTGTTTGGGTGGTGAGCTGTGAGGCGGTGAGGGCTGGAGTGAGCTGGGATGTACAGGAATATCGCCAAGTACTTGGGCGATAACCTGGATAGGGGAAAGTGGAAGAGGTGACTGACTCTTCGGATTATCCAGCTCGTCCTCTGAGCTGGATGATGAAATGTCATTCAATCCCATGGCAGCCAGGATGTTTGATCCGAATTGATTGAAGGCCGACACTGGCTGTGGGGAGAGAATCACCATTGCTTGACTAAGCTTGCTAGGTGAGATTGTTGGAGTAGCCTCTAAAGATGAGTTCGCCTCAGTTGGTGGAAGGACAACTGCTTTCCTTTTCTTTTCAGCTGGGCCTCCAGCTGGTTTGAGGTCAGGTGGCTTCTTTTTCCTCTGTTTCTTTTCAGCTGGAACTTCTGGCTCTGTTCCTTCCAGCTGCTTCTTGCCTTTGCTCACAGCAGGCTGTCTAGAAACGGTTCTGAATCAGCCCACTTTACTGTATGCCCTTTCGCAGCTTACACTATCAAGAACGAAATCTTAGAGCATAGATACAGGGGCTCTGAGCTTGAAAATGTCGTTCTGGTGGAGTCGTACTTGATCTTCTCTGACTCGTTGATCAGTGGGTTGAGTAAGAAATCAAACCAGTTGACATTTGCGCCTTTGATCATGGTAATCATTGGCTTGAGCTTTGGAATACTGATATTTCCTTGAGATTTAGCTATTCCAAGAATACACTTCTGCGTAATATCCAGCAGTAGTCTGTACTTCGGCTTGAGTAAGAGCTTTGACATGCTTACTCTGTAGGGCTCTGGAGAGATGAGCATTTCTTGACTGAGGAATTCATCCACTTCATCACGGCTGTAATCGTCGGGTATGAATTCTCCTTTGCTGGGCAGATTGAACACTTTTCACAGCATTCTGTTGAGCTTGATGTTGATGGTTGCTGAATCAAATTTTCCGTCAGCGCCCTTGACGATCATATCGAATGAAGATGAGTAGAAGTCGTCTTCGTCAATGATGTTGAGGTAGAAGAGGGCATCATCTTTCTTCAGCAGAAGCTTGGGTATGGAGGTTGCCCACAGCAAGAGATCGGAGGCTGCAACTAGATCCACCATCTCTTTTAATTCTGAAACATGGAGGTTGGAGGTTGGAGGTGGACAGAACACTCTCAAAAGATAGCTTTGTCATTAGAGCTTCAAACTGGTTCATTCATGCGGTTGATTTCTTGGGTGCCATTTCTGCAATCTGTTGATTTTGATCGTGCGAAGAACTTGCAGAAAATAGATGGAGGTTTTGAAGATTTGAAATTCGCAGAGATAAAGATGAAATATGAAAAAATCCACGTATCTTTTCCATATATATCAACTGCCATAATGGATCAACGGTTGAGATTGAAACAGTTGATATTCTTATCAACGACTGGGAGAGATTCACTCATCACATTTTGCTGACGTGCTTACGGCGAGTGTATTACAACCGCGCGTGAGGTAGTTCAAACGTTTGACGTTCTGCCTCGATCCTACCGTGCTACAGTACTCTGCAGACTTTATAATTAATGCGATGGGAAAGAAAACTTATCAAGCAATTTAAATAAGGAATATATTTTCGCTTAAAATAAGAATTCAAAATAATTGGACTTAAATAGTATATTCCTCAGAGTAATAAATGCATGAGACGTAAACCGGTCAGCTTGGACATAGTATCCAGCTGATACCACGACGGTCTTCTCCTTTACTTGACTGAGTTTTCTCCTCAGCTGAGTATCAGGTGATTAGCTTGAATATCCTTCAGCGGAGTTCCCTTGAGCTCTGCGACTGATGTGTAGTTGAGCTTGTTTCCCCTTCAGCTGTGTTTGTCCCCCCTCAGCTGGATGAACTAACTTTATCTGGACTTAGCAGTCCAAGTAATCCACATCATCTTGATTTAGATTTCAGCATGTTGTGTTTCTGTGTGAATTTTCCCAACAATGCTGTCCAGATGTTGAGAAATCTCTTGGGTGCTTTCATCTCGTCAGCTA
This sequence comes from Agastache rugosa, assembly GCA_031470985.1. Taxonomy (NCBI): domain Eukaryota; kingdom Viridiplantae; phylum Streptophyta; class Magnoliopsida; order Lamiales; family Lamiaceae; genus Agastache; species Agastache rugosa. The sequence continues at coordinate 59,639,065 of CM062601.1, read as the reverse complement.
GGTTAGAGAATCAGCTTGATGGCTCCGCTGGATCAGGTTTCTCTTCAGCTGGTCATTCCAGCTGAGTTTATCTTGGTGATTGCATCCATCTAGGTACTTTTCTTGATTTTGTTGACTCTTTCCAGTTATGTAGAGTTCCCCCTTGATTTGATAGTAGGTGGCTTTTTCTTTAGCTGCATCCTACTTTCTTTGAGCGGATTTTCTTAACATTGGCTCATTCCTTTGATGAGGTCTCCATTTGTATAGCAGGTAGACAGCTGTCCCAAATCCAGCTGATTCATCTGCTGCTTCTCGATTCTTTTCTTTGAGACCAATGTACTCAGCAGCATGACTGGCTGATTTTTTAGTATTGTATCCAGCTGTCTTTATTTCACAGCTGGTCCCAGTCAGCTAGTTGGGTTTCTTCATTTTCTTCATCGGTTGATTCAATAAGATGTTTCAGACATCTTAATCAGAGCAATCATCCTCATCTGAGTCGGAGAAGGAAATTTGATCATCATCCATTTCGCTCGTTTCGAATCCTTTATTCTTTCTCCGAAAGGATGACTTAGGTATGTTTCTCTTTGGGTAAAGTTGCTTGTCATGATGAACCTTCACGATTTTCTTGTATCTTTCCTTGCTGTGATCCAGCCTATTGATGCTCCGTACAAGCATGGCAACTTCTTTGCGCAATTCTTCTTTGCTCATTTTTATGAATGTTTCAACTCAAAACACCTTCGAATTGACTCGCAAGAGAACAAGGTCAATGTAGGGCGACAAGCTGACCCAAGTCGTATTCTCAAGGAAAGCTCAACATGGCTAATGCCACTCGTATTATTCATACAAAATAGAAAATAATCCTAAACATTCTAAACCAAGAATTCAGAGAACAAGAACTAAACTAATTAACGGAATAATAAAATGAACAAATAAATAACAAAAAGAACAAGAAGAAAGAAAGTGCTAGGGATTAGATTATTCTCATCGATTTCTCACCGAACTTGTTACAGATTAATTATATTAATTTATCACGCATAATCAACTTCAACATAGGGCTAACGTCAATAGCTTTCGCATCAATCCGATAAACCCTAAAGACTAAATTATACGATCAAAACTAATAATTAGACATACGTTTCCGGTCAATCTAATGTTGTAAGAACCACAGTCGAGCAGTAGAATCATCCATCGATCTACGGAGAAAATCAATTATTCAAAGATCAAGAAAATTAATTCACTCAACGGAGAATTAATCAAAGAACAAGCACGGATCGAAAACGATTCGAATATCTAAACCCTAAACAAGAAATTAGCTCAGCATAGAATAAATCATCAAACAATAATCACAAGAATTCACCGATTAAATTATAAGAAATAAATAATGAAGTAATCCTTACAATCGAACGAATGTAATCCTTGGATGATGATCCTCAATATTCTAGCCAAGCCAAAAGAAAAAGAAACGAAAAAGTAATGAAAAGAATGCTGCTGCTGTTCGTGCGTGTTCAAGAATGAGAGTGTCTGATGATTGAGAACCCTAGCAGAAATATATAAGTGATTGCGTGAAATGAGCGTTACAAGTCGACGCCCAGCGCTCGCTCGAACTCATCGCTCGCTGGACTAATATCAGCAAACTTACCTCCAGCGGCCGCTCACTTCCAGCGCCGGCGTCACTCCAGCGATCGCTCCAATCCCACGCCGGCGTCACTCCAGCGATCGCTCCAATCCAGCGCCGGCGTCACTCCAGCGGCCGCTCCAATCCAGCGACCGCTGGCTTCCTGCTGCTGTTCTCGTCGAGCTGTTGCTGTCGTTCTTCTCCTGTGGCTGCCGTTCTTCTCCAGTGCTGGTTGGTCTCTAAGAGCTGCTGCTGTGTTCGAGTTCTGCTCGTCCCAGAATATGAGTGAGAGAGTGAGAGCTGATGTTGTCGAAGAAGAAAAAATAATGAAAACCCTAGTTGCAGCTGTTTGAGCTTCATGTCTTCTCTTCCATCACTTTTCAACCAAAAACTCGACATATTGAGCTCTCAACATGCAACAACGAAAAGAAACAAAATAAATCAAAATACGAGAAATATAAACGAGAAATACAATTGCACGCACGCAAACACGATAAAATAAACACATAAAAACGAAACAAATAACGACTAAACAAACCATCCACATTTAAACCTTTGCTTGTCCTCAAGCAAACACAAACCAACAAAACAGGGAGAAAATTTCATGCAAGCTTATTATTGCAATTCAAACCAACTGACAAATTTTTCAACAATGTACAAAAGATAAACATCAGGACAAAGATAAAAAATTGAATTGAACTGCAAGATGTTTTCCGCCTATGCAAATTATCAATCAGATCAAACCTGACTCCCCATTAGAAATGATTTAACTAATGTGACCTCTTTTACCAACAAGTTTCAATATTTTTTTTTACCTTTTTTTTAGAACTGTGAAATTTGAAATGGAATTCTGAACAATATTCGTTAGGTATAATTTTGGAGAAATCCAAACTCCCTAACGTGGTTTTCCATGCTCATTTATCACTTTGTAATAAAGATGAGCAGAATTCATATCCCAACAAATTTCAACACACAAGTTCACTTTTGAGAATTTTTTTTCTCTCATTTATTTTAGAAACGAGTATCTAAGCAGTCACAATGTTAAAACTCCTTCAAATTTCAGTCAGACAAATCACCTCAATTTAATTCGCATAAACAAGTCTCATATCACAATTCAACCAATAAAACTAAGTCCCAAAGCATATCAATCCGACATTAGCAACAAAATTCAATCTAGTAAAGTCAAAATCACATAATTCAATTGCATAAAATTTAACCTCAGTTAAGTCAAATTTGAGGCAGCAAGGTGGACTCACAAATAAGCCAAAACAAGCAAAAATTCAAAATCCACAATAACCATACATCCCACACAAGCAATATAAATATTTCCCCCTCCACACTTAAAACAAAGCAATGTCTTCATTGCACAGAAAACAAGAAAGGGAAAGAACTTGACTGCCTTGTTTTATCGACTTGTGTGATACTTGTAGTTCTTTTCATTTTGCTCGATCCGCCTCAATTCGGGGTTTGTCGGCCTCCTAAAATAAAATAGAAAAGAACAAAACAAAACAACTTAAACAAAATAGAAAATAACAAAAATAATAAAAATAAAGCAATTAAAATCGTGGGTTGCCTCCCACGTAGCGCTAGGTTTTAAGTCGCCAGCCCGACTAAGCCAATGTTATCCAAATTCCTTTTCAAGCTTGAGCCATTCCATCACTTGGATTAGCTCATCTTCATCATTCACGTCTGCCGGTTCTGAAATAATTAATAGGACAAAAATTGTCCCATTTTCCCTTGTGGAATCTCTCTCCACACTTAAATTGGCAGCGTGAGCCGGTTTTACCACTTCTCCATATAAATAATCCTGCCATGAAACACGAAAGAAAGTATCCGAAGCAATAATATAATGGAAATACTGATGAACTGGAGTTAAGGGTTTACAAACTTCACAAATCAAAGCGTCACAAAGTGTGTTTGTTGTAGCCATAGACAGCTCCTCAAACCACTCTGTGACTTCCTCTTCATCTTCCTCCAGGATATCCACTCCACTACTCATTGCATCGTGCTCATACTCGTACTCATCCTCCTCTATAATCAGCTCTTCCTCTCTATTATGATGCAGTAATTTGCCCACAATGTCAACCAACTCTCCAACACGAGTTTCAATGCGTGCAATGGACGCATCAATAGACTCAAATCTTTCTTTGGTCGACTGGATGAAAGATTGGAGAGTATCTTCTAAAGAAGGTTCCCGAGGTGGATGTTGTAGTGAATTCGGATACTGGGCACTTTCATTCCAACCAAAATACGGGTTGGAAACCCAAACAAAATCTTGGAACATGTTAGCTTCGTGCCCATGTTCTCCACTATAATTTGCCGAACACTCCATGTAATCATAGCTCAGATTTCTCTCTATCTCAGGATAGGTGAAATCCCACAAAAATCCTCCAGTTTCGCTAATCACTGCGCAAACAAAAACACAAAACCTATCAAGCGCACCTGGGGGATAAATAAAAACAACAAAAACAAAAATAAAATAAGTACAAAATTAAACACGGTAAAAGAAAATAACACAAGAATAATTCGCCTAAAGCCTTCCCCGACAACGGTGCCAAATTTTATTTTAACTCAACACACCTTCGAATTGACTCGCAAGAGAACGAGGCCAATATAGGGCGACAAGCTGACCCAAGTCATATTCTCAAGGAAGGCTCAACAGGGCTAATGCCACTCGTATTATTCACACAAAATAGAAAATAATCCTAAACATTCTAAACCAAGAATTCAGAGAACAAGAACTAAACTAATTAACGGAATAATAAAATGAACAAATAAATAACAAAAAAAACAAGAAGAAAGAAAGTGCTAGGGATTAGATTATTCTCATCGATTTCTCACCGAGCTTGTTACAGATTAATTCCATTAATCAATCACGCATAATCAACTTCAACATAAGGCTAACGTCAATAGCTTTCGCGTCAATCCGTTAAACCCTAAAGACTAAATTACACGATCAAGATTAATAATTAGACATGCATTTCCGGTCAATCTAATATTGAAAAAACCACATTCGAGCAGTAGAATCATCCATCGATCTCATCCACTACTTAGAAATATCGAATAGTGATCAATTATTCAATATGAAGAAAATCGATTCAATCAACGTGGGAATTAAACAAAGAACAAGCACGGATCCAAAACACGATTCGAATATCTAAACCCTAATCAAAGAATTAGCTAAGCATAGAATAAATCATCGAACAATAATCACAAGAATTCACCGATTAAATTACAAGAAATAAACAATGAAGTAATCCTTACAAACGAACGGATGTAATCCTTGGATGATGATCCTCGTTATTCTAGCCAAGCGAAAAGAAAAAGAAACGAAGAAGAAATGAAAAGAATGCTGCTGCTGTTCGTGCGTGTTCAAGAATGAGAGTGTCTGATGATTGAGAACCCTAGCAGAAATATATAAGTGATTGCGTGAAACGATAGTTAAAAGTCGACGCCCAGCGCTCGCTCGAACTCATTGATAAACATGGATTTTCTCATCTTTATGAGCTTAATTGAAGTCACTTTGTGGTAGGAAATCATGTTTAGAATGAGTTTTGTGCCTAAGTATTGTTATTTTGTGAAATATGATGCTCATTCGTTGTTTGTCTAATTTTTCAGGAACAATGGAGTAAAGTTTATGTAAATTGATCATGATAGGATGAAAGTAGAGTTCGATAGGAGTTCGTAGGCGAAAACGGATCCAAAATCGGAGTTGAAACGAGGGAGAACGGGCCGAAACAAAATTACTGCGCGCGTGAACAGTGCCATGCGGCCGCATGACCAACCGCATGAACACCCCCCCAGAAACAGGGCAGCCCAGCCATGCGGTCCGGCATGGGACCGCATGGCCCGGCGGAATTTTTTTAATAACTTTCCTTGCTCGTTTTTATCTCCTTTCTTGGCCTAATTCCTAACCCTATTCGAATTGTACCTATAAATATCCCTTGTAATACATTGTTTTGAGGTTGTTCATTTGGGAGATACATTAGATTTTTATTTTCATACACTTTTATGCTTGGGAGAATTGTTGAAGATTGAAGACGAGAAGAGAAGATTGGAGGCGTTCAAGACCAAGATTCATCTTGGGATTTTTTATGTTTTTCAATATTTTGATTGTGTTTATTATGACTATGAGTAGCTAATTATCTTTTATCCTAGGGTTAGAGAGTAAGTGAATACTTGGATTCGATTTTGGTTTAATTAATCAATTGGGACCTTCTTTTGCTTTCTATATTCCTGTGCTTTCTCATGCTTGATTGATTGATCACCAATTGTGCATATTTGATGTGTTAATTCAATATTCGAAAGATGAGAATTGATGCTTGATCTAGAATATAGGACATACTCTTCATTATAGTCGAAAGATCTTGAGATTTGTGTGAGGGCAATAGATCTAAGAAGCTTTCAGGAGTTGCATGTTTAGTTATTGATTGGACACAATAATTCTTGCATGTAATCCACGGTCTATGCGCTACGACAGTAGGTTTAGGCTAATTTTGTGATCGTCCTACTAAAAGTCGAGTCTGACAAACCATCAAAGGTGGAGGAATTGTTACTTCAATAAAGAGAAGAAATCAAAGGTGGAGGAATTGTTACTTCAATACATGCAGTCGAATGATGTCAGAAGTAAGGATATGAAGACTAGGTTGTCGATTATCAAGAAGCAAATTGGACACATTGCCACTACCTTGACGAATCAACATCAACAAGGGCAATTTCCAAGCAATACGGTGATCAATTCAAAGGAGCAATGCATGGCGATCACGCTTCGGAGTGGGACCTCGTATGAGGAGCCAAAGAAGCCAAGCGAAGAAATCAATCAAGCCAAGAATGAAAGCGCTAAGGTGCCTCAAGTGGTGGATGAAGAGAATCTAAGCCAAAAGTAGGAGGAAATAAAAAATCCACCTCCTTATTGTCCCCCTATGCCATTCCCTCAGCGCCACAAAAAGGAGAGCATGAAGGAATAATTTGCTAAGTTTCTTGAGATATTCCGGAAGATCCACATCAACATCCCACTTGTGGAGGCATTGCAACAAATACCTAATTATGCAAAATTCTTAAAAGATGTGATCTTGAAGAAGAAGAAGTTGAAGAAATTTGAAACGGTCTATCTCAATGAAGAATGTAGTGCAATTCTACAAAAGAAGTTGCCCGCCAAGAAGAATGATCCCGGGAGCTTCCATATTCCATGTGTTATTGGAGGAAAGCACTTTGACAAGGCTTTGTGTGATTTGGGGGCGAGGGTTAATTTGATGCCTTTGTCTTTATTCAACAAATTGGGAATTGGGACTCTCAAGCCTACCAACATTGTGCTTCTAATGGCGGATCGCTCAGTTACTCATCCACGGGGAATTATTGAAGATATTTTGGTGAAAGTGAGTGAGTTTATTTTTCCTTGTGATTTTGTGGTGTTAGACATGGATGAAGATACGAAGATTCCTTTGATTTTTGGACGCCCGTTTTTGGCAACGGGAAGAGCCTTAATTGATGTGGAAAAGGGGCAGCTTACCCTTCGAGTCAATGATGAGTTGCACATTTTTTCCATCTATCAATCTTCGAAGACCCATGAAGATGAAGGCTCCAACAGTTTTGAAGAATGCGAGATTTTGGATATGAACTCTCTCATGGATATGGATAATCTACACCACAAAGGAGTCTTTGGCGATGTGTTCTTTCCACAAAGTCTATGGTCGGTCGCCGACGCATCAACCACCTTGATGAGGCTTAAGTCGCCAGCTTCGTCTAGCTAAAGACATTAAACTAAGCGCTAGTTGGGAGACAACCCAACAAGGTTAGTTTTATTTTTCTGTTTTTGATATTTTTTTTAATTTTATTTAGTTTTCTTGTAGGTATAAAAAAAAGAGAAAAAAAAGAAGTAGAAGAGAGAGAACGGGTGAAGTATATGGTTCTTTGCTTTTCCTTTCCTCCATCTTGAATTCAGGGTGAGTCTTTTTAAATGAACCTCCTCTTCTACTTGCAAACTTATTCTTCCTAACCGTTGAATAAGTTTGGGGGGATGGAGAAGGGGGTTGATTGCATCTTTTATTTGTTTTTTTTAGATTTAGTTGATGAAGTCTTGAGTTGCCTCAATTTTTGAAAGTTTTCAAATTGTTTTGAAAGATATAAACATGATTTTGGTGATTTGTGTGACTTGGCTTGTGATAAAATTGAGGATTTTGTTTTGAATTGAAAATTGATGATTGTGAGTATTTCATGATAGGTTGAGCATGGATTGATAGATTGATCAATTTGGCCTCTTGAACTTGGAATAGCCTTTTTGAGACTTGAGCCTTGACTATCATATTCTTATAGTCTATTTCATTCTTGTGTGATTTATTGAGCTTGCATGTGGATCTCTAGAACTTGCCATGAATCTTTCTCAAGATTGTGTTAGTGTGCCTAGAGATAGGAGATGATTTAAGGCCATCCTTGTTAGCCAATTTTTCCCTATTTATTGTCCAAATTGTTAAATCTATCCTAGTTTATCTTTTTAAGCTTTTGAGCCTTTTCTTTGATGAACCAAAGGTGAATTGGGTAGAACTTTGTTAGGAGTTGGTTGAGTTGAAAAGAATTTATGCAAGGAGAAAAATAAAAGTGCACTTTGAGTTGATTGTTTGATATTAGCCCTTATAAGCTCCTAGAAAAAAAAGATGTTTGCTTGAAAAAAATAAGCAGAAAAAAAAACAAATAAAAATTGGAGCATAAGAGGGTATTAGTTTTGAAAAACAAGAGTGGTGCAAAATAAGGTTGTGTTGAGATTTTGAGATTGAAAAAGGATTGGATGTAGTGAGATTTGAGAATGGTTATTGTGATGTTTGAGAAATGAATATGTTGAAAGGTTATAAGTCACTTAGCCTAAATTTTCCCTACCTTACCAAAGAGCCAACATTACAACCAAAAGAAAGCCCTTTTTGATCCTTTCTCGAACCATACGTTTAAACAATGGCGAGGTAAGATAATTGGCAAGCTTATGGTAGGTTGCATGTATTGTCTTGAATTGATCGTATATACTTTCCATGTTATACACTTGAGAGTTGAGAGTTTGCTTGAAAATTTTTCATGTCGTGAGGACTCGAAAGTTTATTGAGGCTAGAATGTTTGATTTATTAGTTTTTATTTAATCTTGATTGAATTCTTGCATGATTCGTATTTTCTTAAAAATTTCTGAAGCCATTAGTGTCACCGATTCGTCTTAATCCATGTTTATTTTTATTTCTCTTTTCTTCTTGTTGTTTGAGGACAAACAAACCCTTAAGTTTGGGGGATTGATAAACATGGATTTTCTCATCTTTATGAGCTTAATTGAAGTCACTTTGTGGTAGGAAATCATGTTTAGAATGAGTTTTGTGCCTAAGTATTGTTATTTTGTGAAATATGATGCTCGTTCGTTGTTTGTCTAATTTTTCAGGAACAATGGAGTAAAGTTTATGTAAATTGATCATAATAGGATGAAAGTAGAGTTCAATAGGAGTTCGTAGGCGAAAACGGATCCAAAATCGGAGTTGAAACGAGGGAGAACGGGCCGAAACAAAATTACTGCGCGCGTGAACAGTGCCATGCGGCCGCATGACCAACCGCATCCAGAAACAGGGCAGCCCAGCCATGCGGTCCGGCATGCGACCGCATGGCCCGGCAGAATTTTTTTAATAACTTTTCTTTCTCGTTTTTATCTCCTTTCTTGGCCTAATTTCTAACCTTATTCGAATTGTACCTATAAATATCTCTTGTAATACATTGTTTTGAGGTTGTTCATTAGGGAGATACATTAGATTTTTATTTTCATACACTTTTACGCTTGGGAAAATTGTTGAAGTTTGAAGACGAGAAGAGAAGATTGGAGGCGTTCAAGACCAAGATTCATCTTGGGATTTTTTATGTTTTTCAATATTTTAATTGTGTTTATTATGACTATGAGTAGCTAATTATCTTTTATCCTAGGGTTAGAGAATAAGAATACTTGGATTCGATTTTGGTTCAATTAATCAATTGGGACCTTCTTTTGCTTTCTATATTCCTGTGCTTTCTCATGCTTGATTGATTGATCACCAATTGTGCATATTTGATGTGTTAATTCAATATTCGAAAGATGAGAATTGATGCTTGATCTAGAATATAGGACACACTCTTCATTATAGTCGAAAGATCTTGAGATTTGTGTGAGGGCAATAGATCTAAGAAGCTTTCAGGAGTTGCATGTTTAGTTATTGATTGGACACAACAATTCTTGCATGTAATCCACGGTCTATGCGCTACGACAGTAGGTTTAGGCTAATTTTCTGATCGTCCTAGTAAAAGTCGAGTCTGACAAACCAATTGATTGATTGAATTGAATTTGAATATGAGTGTTCACTGAAATCGAAACCTTGTGATACTCTTTTTCTATCTTTATTCCTAAATATTTTTCCTTGCCTTTGTTTATTTTATTTTTATTTAATTATTTGCATCATTAGTTTAATCAAATCTAAAAGTTCAAAAGTCTGAATAGTAGGATAATAGTTGAAAGTGGTACTTGCTAGAATAATCACAATCTCTATGGAATACGACCTTGCTTCCCTGTACACAATTGCACCCGTGCACTTGCGGTGTGAAAGAAAATAGCGAACACTCATCGCTCGCTGGACTGAAATCAGTGAACTCACCTCCAGCGGCCGCTCACTTCCAGCGCCGGCATCACTCCAGCGATCGCTCCAATCCAGCACCGGCTTCACTCTAGCGGCCGCTCCAATCTAGCGACCGCTGGCTTCCTGCTGCTGTTCTCGTCGAGCAGTTGCTGTCGTTCTTCTCCTGTGGCTGCCGTTCTTGTCCAGTGCTGGTTGGTCTCCAAGAGCTGCTGCTGTGTTCGAGTACTGCTCGTCCCAGAATATGAGTGAGAGAGTGAGAGCTGATGTTGTAGAAGAAGAAATAATAATGAAAACCCTAGTTGCTGTTGTTCGAGCTTCACGTCTCCTCTTCCATCACTTTTCAACCAAAAACTCGACATGTTGAGCTCTCAACATGCAACAACGAAAAGAAACAAAATAAATCAAAATACGAAAAATATAAACGAGAAATACAATTGCACGCACGCAAACACGATAAAATAACATATAAAAACGAAACAAATAACGACTAAACAATGAACTCCTTGTTGGTTCTTCCAAGTTGAGCTGATTGAGCTTATTTTCTTAGCTTGATTCTCAGCTCTGCTTCATTTATTTGGCTGGATGAATCTCCATTTGTGATTCCCAGATCAAATTCGTTGCTTTGAAGATGGAGAACAATTTTTTCATCTCCATGCTGCTAAGATCAGTTCTACTTTGGTGAACTACGTTGTGTGTACACGAATATGAGGAGAGAGCTGCAAGCACTTTCAAGTTCTTATATCGAACTGTATATTTTCCAGTTCTGATCTTCTCGATCTCGACGACGAGGTTGGAGAATCTGAGCTCCATTTGATCAATGGACTCGCAAGAGAGTTGGTTGAAGTTGTCGAACTTCTGACATGCAATTGAGAATTTGTTCTCTTGAATTTCCTCTGAGCCTACACACAGCTTGGCTAGAGTGTCCCACATCCCCTTAGCTGTCTCGCAGTTGATGATCTTGCTGAGATAAGCGTCCGTCACCGTTGAGAAGATGACGTTGCGAGCATAGCTGTCCAATCCAGCTTGTCTTCTTTCTTCTGGAGAGTACTCCCTATTGGGCTTCACAACTTGACGGAGTACTGGCTTCACAACTTGACGGAGTACTGGTTCAGCTCCAGGTAAGGTTTCTGCTTCTCTTTCTAACTTCATGGTGATGATGGGTCCGTCAGAGATAACATTCCACATCATGTCGTGATGCGCATTCAGAAAGCTTTTGAGTCTGAACTTCCAGATCTAATAGTCATCGACAGAAAATGTCGGAAGATCTCTGCATAGAGAAGATTCCATGACAGTATGCAATATAATGATTTTAGAAAGATTTTGAAAATTTTAAGGATCTGTTTAGGTGGTCACTATCAGCAAAGAGGCTGACTTGACATAGATACAGTGATCTTTTGAACCACTGCTCTGATACTAATTGATGGTCCCAAGACGGATACCTTGATGTAGAGGGGGTGAATACATCAAGGTTTAAAAACTTTTCCAATTAAAACTCTTTGAGTGAGCTGGCTGTGTTCGATCCAGATGGAATGCAGCTTGATCGACACAGCTGGCTGTGTGTGTGCAGAAGTTGGTGGGTTTGGAAAGTCCGTCTGTTACTTCAAAATATATTGCAAAACTTTGTTTCTCTTTTCTCTTAGTCAGATTAAGCAACTTGAAATGTATGCTTATAAGGAGTTAGCTGAATGCATAAATAAAGCAGGAAAGAACAAAGCTATATAACGTGGTTCGGAGAAACTACTCCTACGTCCACGACCAGAAACCTTCTGGTAATCTACTAAGGATACCACTGACTTTACGCGCAGTCAGCAAGCGTTGCAGCTTAGTTACTTAAGCTGGATACAAGTTTACGCGTACTGTATCGAAACGTAACCTGTCTGTTTACGGGCACAGCTGAAGCTTACATTCAGTTTACGGGTACTGAAGAACCTAACATGTAGTTTACGGGTACTACAGAACCTTAACCTTAACCTAACATTTTTCTGTATTTGAGGGTTTGGTTTTGGTGGTTTCCAACTATGAACGAGTTCTTACAACGAAGATCTTTGAGAATGATGAACTTGTTCAAACTAGGCTTAAGATAGGAAGAATTTTATGCCTATATACTAGTGGGAGAGAGCTTCAGCAGCCTGAGGATGATTAAGTACTCAGAAGGATATAGACTGCTGGATCTTGAAGCTTTTCTGAGAGATCTTGATCTTTGGTTAAACTTCTTTCTCTGTTGATCTCTCATTTATATTCTCTCCCCCGTCTCTCATTTCTGATGATGAAGAAGACTCATATTTATAGGGAGAGATTAGAACAGGCCGTTGGAAAGAGCCGTTCTGAATCTCTACCTAACTTCTGACAAATTGGTCTTGTATTCTTTCTTGATTTTCTCGTAAAGTAATCCTAGGTCTGACTTCTAGGTACTGAGGTGTCGAGTTCCCGATGGTCCAGGTCAGTTCTGACTTTATCTCAAGTTGACTTCGACTCTGCTGTGCTGGTGACTCTGAGCTGTCTTGAACTCTGCTGGGTCTTTGACGCTGAGCTGAGTCTTGAACTCTGCTAGGTCTTGACGTTGAGCTGAGTTGCCACACAAGCTGGGTCTTTCCTACAGCTGTGTCTGGATGAACTTGATCGTCTTGAATCTGGATAACATAGCTAATTACTCGACTTGACTTGCCCTGCTGTGTACTCAGCTGTTTCAACTGAGTCTTTCTCTTGTGTGTTGTAATCTTATACAGCTCTGCAGGATCTCTCTGTTGAGTTAGCTCTGATTACTCAGCCGATCTTCTGCTGTCTTCAACATCTTCACCTGTAAACTTAGAAACTCTATAAGCTGAAACATGTGAGCTGGAAAAATACTTAGGGTTGCGCAGTCATCTACTCAGTTGGGGTTAGCTGGGTTTTGGAATCAAATCAAAACTCTTTATAATTTTCCCAACAATATATTTCATTTGTTCTTTTTTTTAATATTCTTTATTTTGTAATCTTTTCGTTCACAAGATGATTTATATTAATTCTTTATATATAGTTTTTTAATTTACTTATTATCAATTAAAGAAATACTTATTTATGTTTATTTTGTTGGTTTCTACAGTTTTTAATTTGCTTATTACCAATTGACGAGATGCTTATTTATTTTTATTTTGTGTTTTTTAATATTTTATTTGCTGATTATCAATTAGGGAGATGCTTATTTATTTTTAATTTTGTATTTACTTATTACCAATTGGAGAGATGCTTATTTATTTTTAATTTGTTTTTTTATTTGCTTATTATCAATTGAAGAGATGTTTATTTATGTTTATTTTGTTGCTTTTTCTATTTTTTATTTGCGTATTATTAATTCGTGAGATGCTTGTTTATGTTTATTCTATTGTTATAATTTTCTAGTTTTTTATTTTCTTATTATCAATTAGAGAGATGCATGTTTATATTTATAAGCAAAGCTAATTATTATTTTAAGCAAATAATTGAATTTAATATGCATATACAATATCACTTATAATCTATGATTTAAACAAGTAAATTTAATTTTAAAAGCTTAAAAAAATATCACTTGTAATAAAAAAACAAAAATAATTATTATATCAAGCAAATAGACTAAATTTAAAAAACAAACAAAATATCAGATTTTATACAAAAGCAAATCTAATTAGTAATTTAAGCAAATAACTTAATTTAAAAGCTTACAAAATATTGTATATAATTAAAGCAAAATTAATAAGGATACCAAGCAAATATTAAAAAAAAACTTAGAAAACACATACAAAATAAATCTCATATCAGCCGGAAATTAAGATTGTGAGATTGACGCTCACTTAATTTTACTTCCCTGCCCCCAACGCTTATTTTACGTTAGAAATGGTAATCTTGCCAACATTGTTAAAATTTAATCCTAACTGTGAAAATAGAGCCAATCAATGGCTAACATAGGTTCCTAGTTAACACCTAGGGAATGGTTCTCATTTGATCCAACCCATATATATATATATATATATATATAGGGATATGTTACTATAGAAACTATTCCTCCCGTGAGAACTTGAGAACATGTTTAAATCTATATATATTTATGCTTAAATCTATATGTAGTCATGCTTAATGAGATTCATGCTTTTTTGTATAAACAATTGTGCTAATATAAAATCATGCTTAAATTTATATATATTCATGATTCGAATAATGACAACCATAGATCATACAAAGATCAACAGTTCAAATCGGTTCCAAATTCCCACACTAGGAATAGTTTTTATTTGAACCAATTCCTATATATATATATTAAAACAGAATAGTAACTGCTATTTTCAATTTCAATTCAATTTGAATGGCAATTTTGTAAATAAATTTAAATTCAAGGATTAATACAGTTTCATTTTATGGTTTCATAATAATAATAATTGATGGTCCCAAGACGGATACATTGGTGTAGAGGAAGGGGATGAATACACCAAGGTTTGAAAACTTTTTCAATTAAAACTCTTTGAGTGAGCTGGCTGTATTCGATCCAGTTGGAAGGCAGCTTGATCGATACAGCTGGCTATGTGTGTGCAGAAGTTGGTGGGTTTGGAAAGTCCGTCTGTTACTTCAAATATATTGCTAAGATCTGTTTCTGTTTTCAATTAGTCAGTTTATGCAACTTGAAATAGTATGCTTATGAAAGGTTAGCTGGATGCATAAATAAAGCAGTAAAGAACAAAGCTATTTAACGTGGTTCGGAGAAACTACTCCTACGTTCACGACCAGAAAACCATCTGGTAATCCACTAAGGATACCACTGACTTTACGCGTAGTCAGCAAGCGATGCAGCTTAGTTCTTCAAGTTGGATACAAGTTTACGCGTACTGTATCGAAACGTAACCAGTCTGTTTACGGGTACAGCTGAAGCCTACATTTAGCTTACGGGTACTGAAGAACCTAACATGTAGTTTACGGGTACTACAGAACCTTAACCTTAACCTAACCTTTTTCTGGGTTTGAGGGTTCGATTTTGGGGTTTCCAACTATGAACGAGTTTTTACAATGAAGAACTTTGAGTATGATGAACTCGTTCAAACTAGGCTTAAGATAGGAAGGATTTTATGCCTAGATACTAATGAGAGAGAGCTTCAGCAGCCTGAGAATGAATAAGTACTCAGAATGATGTATACTGCTGGATGTTGAAGCTTTTCTGAGAGATCTTGATCTTTTGGTTAGACTTCTTTCTCTGTTGATCTCTCTTGTATATTCGCTTTCTCTCGTATTCACCTGATGATGAAGAAGACTCATATTTATAGGGAGATATTAGAGCTAGCCGTTGGAAAGAGCCGTTCTGAATCTCTAACTAACTTCTGACAAGTTGGTCTTGTCTTCTTCCTTGATTTCCTCGTAAAACAATCCTAGGTCTGACTTCTAAGTACTGAGGTGTCGAGTTCCTGATGGTCCAGGTCAGTTCTGACTTTATCTCAAGTTGACTTCGACTCTGCTGTGCTGGTGACTCTGAGATGTCTTGAACTCTGCTGGGTCTTTGACGCTGAGCTGAGTCTTTCTTTAGTATGCTGTAATCTTATATATCTCTGCAGGGTCTCTCTATTGAGTTAGCTCTGATTACTCAGCTGATTCTCACTCAGCTGATCTTCTGCTGTCTTCAGCATCTTTACCTGTAAACTTGGAAACTCTATAACCTCAAACAGGTGAGCTGAAAAAAACACTTAGTCTTTGCGCAATCATCTACTCAGTTGGGGTCTGCTGGGTTTTGGTATCAAATCAAAACTCTTATAATTTTCCCAACAATTTCCCACTTTTTGATGATGCCAAAATCCCAAGTTGGAAAAACAATTTAATTTCCCCTTAACAGGTAACGGGGTTTTTTAAAGGTTAAAATATACACAGCAGATAATTATATTCAGAGCCTGGACAAAGAGATATTGTCTTCGGGTTGATTTTGATGAAACGAACTTTTCATTCATAAGAGGAAATTTTACAACTTTCTAATTACAAAAAAATAAAGAAAATTCTCAGTTGGCTGGGTCTTCAGCTTTGCTACTTCATCTGTTCGTCAATTTGATGGTTAGTCTTGACACCATATCTGTTGAATATAAATTCTTCCAACTCCTTCCATTCGTCTTGATTTTCGTTTTGGAGATTTCTCTCTCTCCAGCCCAGTGATGAGCTTCTTTGATAATTTGGGCCTTGTTAGGAAGGTTCGTTCCAGCTAAAGTGGGATGTTTTAATTGCTTGACTTTCGGAGCCTTTAGCTGGATGTTATTTCTCTTGGTACATAGAGCAATTGATATTTCCATCATTGGATCCGTTTCATGGAGTTCGAGAAGATAATCCTGGAAAGTAGTTTCTGGAATCATGCCTTTGTATTGATTCAAGTAGTAGAATTCTTTGATGAATTCTGTTTTGCATCGTTCCTAGTTTTCATTGAAATCATCTGAGTTCTTCTTGTCGGCTGAGGCTGCTTGGACTTATTTCTTCTTAGCTTGCCTGTAGCTCTGCCTTTTCTTCTTCTACTTTTTCTCAGCAGGCTTGAGCGATTCAGCTTTCGTTTTGATGATTTTGTCGAGCTCCTCTATTTCTCTTCTTTGCTCATTGTGAAAGTTACACAGCCAGTGGTAGTCCTCGTATTCTTCTGGCTTATATCCACAAGCTTTGGCAAGAGCGACTATTTTCTCTCTCCATGTCTCTTTGACTTCTGTAGTTGGCTCTTCCTCATCCAGCTCTTTGGTAAAGTCATCGATTTCTGACTGATTTGGCTGCACAGGTTTCCCCTGAGCTGCAGCTTCCCTCTTAATTGTTTTTCCAGCTTTATTCTTTTCTTTCCCCTTTTTGGCATTATAAAAAAGGGAGACAGAGAGGTCAGCAATTGTTGTGTTAAGCTTAGAGAGAGCAACTTCAACATCAGCGATCTTGGCTGTGTTGTCAGCTGTGGCGATGTTCAGCTGAGCAGTGCTGCTGCTTCCAGCTCTGAACTGAGCATCCAGATCCTTGAATAGGTTGAAAAGTTGGCGATGTCAGAGCTGTTGGAGAGAGTAAACTTTTTGATGGCTTCCAGCTGGCTTGAAAGATTTGCCATGTCGTCGACCAGTTGAGCTTGTAGTCTTGTTACTATCTCAGGAACTCTCTTCTCTAGATTGTTTGATTGATCAATGCTTTGAGAGACGAGAGATTGCTTGAGAGCTAGACTTGTACGTTCTTGTAAATTTTGGGCAAATTTATGAACTTCATCAATTGTCCGCTGTTGTTCTCGAAGTTGACAGTCTAGAGCTGTGAATCGCATGAAGAAATCGACTTGAGACTTCAGTCTATCCTGAAAAAGAATTTCCTCAATCTCCTTAGAGATTACTTCTTTCATGGCGGTTGAGATCTCGACAGCTGAGTCCGTCTGGGTCTCGGATTTGACATGACTGGGTTTGTCTGCCTCGAACTCGACCAGTATGCGAGTGTCATCGGCAATTGGACTTGGTGGGGCTGCCGACTCTGGTTCAGCTGCTGTATCAGCTAGTTCTTCAGTGATCATTACCTCAGCTGTATTTTCTGGTACAACTTCCTTGGTAATCTCAGCTGAGACTTCTTTGGAATTGTTAGCTCTAGAATGTGTCTCCCATCCCGCTGCTGTAAGAAGCTTGTTGGCTGACTCCCAAACATCTATTGGGTGCGGCTTGGGGTACAGCTGAGATACTTCGATGATACCTCTAATGAGCTCATCCTGATGCAGGTATGCATCATCCAGGCTTCCAAAGCCAAAAGTGTGCTGGAGGCATGCTTCATCTGTCTTCAACTTCTCATAAGAGAAGGTTTCTATCAGCTGCTCATTTTGGTACCAAGTCTCCATTTTGGTGGCAAGATAGAGCTTGAGATCTCCGACTTTGGTGAGGGCGATAGGCAGGTGCGCCAAAATTGGATACTGAGTTAGAACACTCTTGATCCCTGCAATCCGCAAATCCTCATACATGGCTTCCATAAAGGCTGAGCCAGTGGAGTTGAGTAATGAAGAGGCAGTGGAATCACTCCCTGATTCAGTGGAGATTTGAGGAATTGGTTCAATTGGATTCACAGTAGGCTGTGAAGAAGCATCAACCAACTGCGTGGGAGCTGGGATTAGTGGTAGTGGGTTCAACTTGGGTGTCAGCTAGCTGTGAAGGAGCTTCAGCCAGTTGAATATCTGTCTGCTCTCTTACAGGAGATGGCTCTTTGGTTGAAGAGCTGGGTAGAGGAGAAGGTTGTTTGGGCGGAGAGCTGTGAGGCGGTAAGGGTTGGGGTGAGCTGGGATGCACAGGAATATCTGTTTCAACTCAAAAATACCTTCGAAATGACTCGCAAGAGAACGAGGTCAATGTAGGGCGTCAAGCTAACCCAAGTCGTATTCTCAAGGAAGGCTCAACAGGGCTAATGCAACTCGTATTATTTACACAAAACAGAAAATAATCCTAAACATTCTAAACCAAGATTTTGGGAGATTAAATATTAAACTAACAAATGAAATAAAAACAATAAACGAATAAATAAATTGGACAATGAAATAGGATAAATATATTAGGATTTAGAATCTTCTCCTCGAATTCTCACCTAGCTTGTTTCAAATCAATTCAAATAATCAATCACGCGTAATCAACTTCAATGTAGGGCCAATATCAATTACTTTTGCTTAAATCCGTTAAACCCTAAAGACTAAATTACACGATCACGACTAATTACTAGACATGCGTTTCCGGTCAATCTAATGTTGAAAGAATCACGATAGAGCAATAGAATCATCTATCAATCTCATCTATCACTTAGCAATATCAAATAATGAATAATTATTTAATATAATAAAATCAATTCGATCAACGGAGGAATTAATAATTAACAAGCATGGTTCGAACACGATTCGAATATCTAAACCCTAAATAAAGAACTAACTAGACACCACACGATTCATCCAAATAAATTCCCAAGAATTCATCAATAAAACTATAAGAAAGGAACAACGACGAAATTCTTACAATTCGATGTATGGAATTCTTGGATGATAATCTTTTCTCATTCAAAAATAATCCAACTGATACAAATCGAGAAGAAAAGAATGAAGTTGAAAGGAATTTGCGTGTGCTGCAGCTGCTCCAGCCCCTCCAAGCTACTGCTATTGTTCATTTTCAAGAAAGAGAATGATGCAGAAACCCTAGCTGAATGGGATTTAAAGTCACGTACGAGCGTTACAAACTCTGCCCAACGTTCGTCGGAAACCAGCGCTCGCTGGGAGCAAATCTGCGAATAGCACCCCAACGACCGCTCAAATCCAGCTGCAGCAGCTCCAGCGCTCGCTCAAGACTAGCGACGGCGGCGTTCCAGCGGCCGCTCACTTCCAGCGCCGGCGTCACGCCAGCGGCCGCTGGCTTCCTGCTGCTGTACAAGAAGCTGCTGTGCGTGGAGCTGCTGTGCGTGGGTTTGCTGCTCCTGCTGCTGTTCTTCTTCGTCGAGCTGCGGCTGCCATTCTTCTCCAGTTGTAGTTGGTCTCCAAAAGTTGCTGCTGTGTTCGAATTCTGCTCGTCCCAGAATATGAGTGAGAGAGTGAGAGCTTAACGTCTCCTCTTCCATCACTTTTCAACCAAAAACTCGACAACCTACACTAACCACATGAAAAACCAAAAAGAATAGAACAAAGCCAAAATACAAGTAAAATAACCGGGAAACATAAATACATGCACAGAAATACGATGAACTAAACACCTAAAAACTGCACAAATAACGACTAAACAATATCGCCAAGTACTTGGGCGATAACCTGGGTCGGGGAAGGAGGAAGAGGTGTCTGACTCTTTGGATTATCCAGCTCGTCCTCTGAGCTGGATGACGAAACATCATTCAATCCCATCTCAGCCAGGATGTTTGATCCGAACTGATTGAAGGCCAATACTGGCTGTGGGGAGAGAATAACAATTTCTTGACTAAGCTTGCTTGGTGAGATTGTTGGAGTAGCCTCTGAAGATGAGTTCGCCTCAGTTGGTGGAAGGACAACTGTTTTCCTTTTCTTTTCAGCTGGGCCTCCAGCTGGCTTCCTTTTCCTCTGTTTCTTCTCAGCTGGAACTTCTGGCTCTGTTCCTTCCAGCTGCTTCTTCCCTTTGCTCACAGCAGGCTGTTTCTTCAGGAGATCATTGATTTGACTAATTCTCTGGAAGAGAATCTTTGTTTCTGGAAATGGTTCTGAATCAGCCCACTTTACTGTGTGCTATTTCACAGCTTACTCTATCAAGAACGAAATCTTAGAACATAGATACAGGGGCTCTGAGCTTGAATATGTCGTCCTGGTGGAGTCGTGCTTGATCTTTTCTGACTCCTTGATCAGTCGGTTGAGTAGGAAATCGAACCAGTTGATATTTGCGCCCTTGATCATTGCAATCATTGGCTTGAGCTTTGGAATACTGATCTCTCCTTGAGATCCAGCTATCCCAAGAATACATTTCTGCGTAATGTCCAGCAGTAGCCTGTACTTCGGCTTGAGTAGGAGCTTTGACAGGCTCGCTCTGTACGGTTCTGGAGATATAAACATCTCTTGACTGAGGAATTCATCCACTTCCTCACGGCTGTAATCGTCTGGAATGAATTCTCCTTTGCTGGGCAGATTGAACATCTTTCGCAGTATTCTGTTGAGCTTGATATTGACGGTTGCTGAATCATACTTTGCGTCAGCGCTCTTGACGATCATATCGAATAAGGATGAATGGAAGCAGTCTTCATCAATGATGTTGAGGTAGAAGAGGGTATCGTCTCTCTTTAGAATAAGCTTGGGCATGGAGGTTGCCCACAGCAAGAGACCGGAGTCTGCAACTAGATCTACCATCTCTTTTTGTTCTGAAACGTGGAGGTTGGAGGTGGACAGAACACTCTCAAACGACAACTTTGTCATTAAAGCTTTAAACTGATTCATTCCTGCGGTTGATTTCTTGGGTGCCATCTCTGCAATCTTTTAGTTTGATCGTGCGAATAAATTGCAGAAAATAGATAGAGGTTTTAATGTTTGAACTTCGCAAAGATAGAGATGAAAGACGAAAGAATCCGCGTATCTTTTCCATATATATCAACTGCCATAAAGGATCAACGGTTGAGATTGAAGCAGCTGATATTCAGATCAACGACTAGGAGTAAAGCGCTCATCACATCTGCTAACGTGCGTACAGCGAGTGCATTACAATCACGCGTGACGCAGTTCAAACGTTTGACGTTCTGCCTCGATCCTACCGTGCTACAGTACTCTGCAGACTTTATAATTAATGCGATGGGAAATGAAACTTATCAAACAATTTAACTAAGGAATATATGTCCGCTGAAATCAAGAATTCAAAATAATTGGACTTAAATAGCATATTCCTCAGAGTAATAAATGCATGAGACACAAACCGGTCAGCTTGGACATAGTATCCAGCTGATACCATAGCGGTCTTCTCCTTTGCTTGACTGAGTTTTCTCCTCAGCTGAGTATAAGGGGATTAGCTTGAATATCCTTCAGCTGAGTTCCCTTGAGCTCTGCGACTGATGTCCAGCTGAGCTTGATTCCCCTCAGCTGGGTAATCCTTCTGAACTGAGCTTTGAGATCCAGCTGAGTTTGTTCCCCCTCAGCTGGATGAACTAACTTTATCTGGACTTAGCAGTCCAACTAATCCACATCATCTTGATTTAGATTTCAGCATGTTGTGCTTCTGTAAATTTTCCTCTTGAGACCAATGTACTCAGCAGTGTGACTGGCTGAGTTTTTAGTTTTGTATCCAGCTGTCTTTATTTCACAGCTGGTCCCAGTCAGCTAGCTGGGTTTCTTCATTTTCTTCATAGGATGACTCAGCTGGGTTTCTCTTTGGATAGAGTTTCTTGTCGTGATGAACCTTCATGATCTTCTTGTATCTTTTCTTGCTGTGATCCAGCCAATTGATGCTCCGTACAAGCATGGCAACTTCTTCGCGCAATTCTTCTTTGCTCATATTTTTGAACTCCTTTCTGACTTTTTCAGTCTGAGTTGATTGAGCTGATCTTCTTGATTCTGCTCTGAGAGCAGTCTCCTTTGCTTTGGAGGTCAGTTCTGTTTGATACATCTGGCTGGATGATTCTTCATTTGTAATCCCCAGATCAAATTCGTTGGCTTTCAGAATGGAGATAAATTTTTCTGTCTCCATGTTGTCAAGATCAGTTCTGCTTTGGTGAACCACCATGTGTGTACACCATTCCGAGGAGAGATCTAAAAGAACTTTCAAGTTCTTGTCTCGAACCGTATATTTTCCAGTTCGGATCATCTTGATCTCGATGACGAGGTTGGAGAATCTGAGCTCCATTTGATCAATGGACTAGTAGGGGAGTTGCTTGAAGTTGTCGAACTTCTGGCATGCAACTGAGAATTTGTTCTCTTGAATTTCCTCTGAGCCTTCACACAGCTTGGCAAGAGTGTCACACATCCCCTTAGCTGTCTCGCAGTTGATGATCTTGCTGAGATAAGCGTTCGTCACCGTTGAAGAGATGACGTTGCGAGCGTAGCTGTCCAATCCAGCTTGTCTTCTTTCTTCTAAAGAGTATTCCCTTTTGGGCTTCACAACTTGACGGAGTACTGGTTCAGCTCCAGGTAAGGTTTCTGTTTCTCTTTCTGACTTCATGATGATGATGGGTCCATCAGAGATAACATCCCACATCATGTCATATCGTGCGCACAGAAAGCTTTTGAGTCGGAACTTCCAGATCTGATAATCATCGACAGAGAATGTCGGAAGATTCCTGCACAAGGAAGATTCCATGACAGCATGCAATATAATGATTTTTAAAAAGATTTTGAAACTTTGAAGGTTCTGTTCAGGTGACCATTATCAGCAAAGAGGCTGATTTGACACAGAAACAGTGATCTTTTGAACCACTGCTCTGATACCAATTGATGGTTCCAAGACGGATACCTTGGTGTAGAGTGGGGGGTGAATACACCAAGGATTGAAAACTTTTCCAATTAAAACTCTTTGAGTGAGCTGGCTGTGTTCGATCCAGCTGGAAGGCAACTTGATCGACACAGCTGGCTGTGTGTGTACGGAAGTTGGTGGGTTTGGAAAGTCCTTCTGTTACTTCAAATATATTGCTAAGCTCTGTTTCTCTTTTCAATTAATCAGTTTATGCAACTTAAAATATGCTTATGAAAGGTTAGCTGGATGCATAAATAAAGCAGTAAAGAACAAAGTTATTTAACGTGGTTCGGAGAAACTACTCCTACGTCCACAACCAGAAAACCATGTGGTAATCCACTAAGGATACCACTGACCTTACGCGCCGTCAGCAAGCGTTGCACGTTAGTTATTCAAGCTGGATACAAGTTTATGCGTACTGTATCGAAACGTAACTAGTCTGTTTACGGGCACAGCTGAAGCCTACATTCAGCTTACAGGTACTGAAGAACCTAACATGTAGTTTATAGGTACTACAGAACCTTAACCTTAACCTAACATTTTTCTGGGTTTGAGGGTTTGGTTTTGGGGTTTCCAACTATGAATGAGTTCTTACAATGAAGAACTTTGAGTATGATGAACTCGTTCAAACTAGGCTTATGATAGGAAGAATTTTATGCCTAGATACTAATGGGAGAGAGCTTCAGCAGCCTGAGAATGAATAAGTACTTAGAATGATGTAGACTGCTGGATGTTGAAGCTTTTATGAGAGATCTTGATCTTTTTGTTAGACTTCTTTCTCTGTTGATCTCTCTTGTATATTCTCTCTCTCGTATTCACCTGATGATGATGAAGACTCATATTTATAGGGAGAGATTAGAACTAGCCGTTGGAAAGAGCCGTTCTAAATCTCTACCTAACTTCTGACAAGTTGGTCTTGTCTTCTTCCTTGATTCCTCGTAAATCAATCCTAGGTCTGACTTCTAGGTACTGAGGTGTCGAGTTCCTGATGGTCCAGGTCAGTTCTGACTTTATCTCAAGTTGACTTCGATTCTGTTGTGCTGGTGACTCTGAGCTGTCTTGAACTCTACTGGGTCTTTGACGCTGAGATGAGTCTTTCTTTTGTATGCTGTAATCTTATACATCTCTGCAGGGTCTCTCTGTTAAGTTAGCTCTGATTACTCAGCTGATCTTCTGCTGTCTTCAGCATCTTTACCTGTAAACTTGGAAATTCTATAACCTCAAACAGGTGAGCTGAAAAAAACACTTAAGTTTTGCGCAATCATCTACTCAGTTGGGGTCAGCTGGATTTCTGTATCAAATCAAAACTCTTATAATTTTCCCAACAATAATAATAAAATCAATTTTAAAGCTGTCTGCTTAGTTGTGTCCGCTTCATTGTATCTTCTGCAATATCTTCTGCTGTCTTCAACTGCTACCTGTAAACTAAGAAACTCTATAAGTTCAAACAGGTGAGCTGAAAAAAAATGCTTAGGCTTGAGCAATCATCTACTCGGTTGGGGTCAGCTAGGTTTTGGTATCAAATCAAAACTCTATTAATTTTCCCAACACGGAGAACGACGGTCGGAATGCTGGTACGAAAATTGCTAGAGAGAGGAGAGGAGTGGAGAGAGCAATTTTGTGAAATCTGAAAATTTGAAAATGGAGTGGAATTTTGGTCAAATGGGATATAAAGTGAAAATTGACTCCTCGTCCCTTGTAAGGGTATAATAGTCCAAAAATTGAAAAGATGGCTTGAATTTGTGTAAACTAATTTTGGTTGACAACTATTGATTTTTACTAACGGATTTGACTTATTCAATTTTTGCCTAATATATATATATATATATATATATATAAGAATTCGACGAGCAGGACTCGATTAACGGACCAAGCAGAGTCAAAGATCCTGAATTATCAAGACCCAGCTCAGTCACGGAAACCCAGCTCAGTGTAAAAGACCCAGCTTAGTATCGATGAAACAGCTCAGGTCTAAAACACAGCTCAGGTTGAAGCCACAGCTCAGGTTAATGATATAGCACAGGTCTGAGACACTGCTCAGAGTCAAGACGCAGCAGAGTCCAAGCCGCTGAAGACACAACAGAGAAGCTTAACAGCTCGAAGACGAAGACCTTCTCCAAGACAAGATCCCGATGTCAGAAGATCTTATCTGATGCAGTCAATTCAGAGAAGAACTAGCCTCTGCAGATGCAGACCTACTTTGTAGGTTAAAGGCCAGAAGTCAATGAGAGTAGGTAAGATTCAAACGGCTCTCTTCCAACGGCTAGTTTGAATCTCCAACTATATATATCTCTCCTCCACCATTGAACAAGGGGAGACTGGCAAGATGACTGAAGAAATAAAAGAGCAAAACAAAAAGATGAACAACAATCTTCAAAGCCATATCTTTCAAGAACACCCAGCCAGTCAGCTGTGTTCTTAGTTGTTCACACATTCAGTCTTAGGCAGAATAGATCAGAATAAATATCTTAAGCCTAGTTTGAACGAGTTCATCTTACTCCTTGTTCTTCATTGTAAGAACTCGTTCATAGTTGGAAATCCCATACCCAAACCCAAACCCAGAAAGGTTAGGTAAAAGGTACGCTTGCTCGAAACGTGTAATTCAAGTGGTTAGGTTCTTCAGTACCCGAAAACTGAAGGTGTAGGCTTGACAGTGCCCGCAAACTGTTGGAACACAGCTCGGGTTAGAGTTGTGAAGTTGCTTGGTACTTGGAAACCAAGTTGTAGTGAATTACCAGTGAACCTGGTCGTGGACGTAGGAGGTGTTACTCCGAACCACGTTAAAATTGCTTTGTTCTTTATCACTTTATTTTATGCATGTTACTAACCTCTCATGAGCATACTGTTGGGAAAATTAATAGAGTTTTGATTTGATACCAAAATCCAGCTGACCCCAACCGAGTAGATGATTGCTCAAGCCTAAGCGTTTCTTTTTCAGCTCACCTGTTTTAGCTTATAGAGTTTCTTAGTTTATAGGTAGCAGTTGAAGACAGCAGAAGACATTGCAGAAGATACAATGAAGCGGACACGGCTAAGCAGACAGCTTTAAAGAATTCAGCAGAGCAGACTCAGTTAAGCAGACCAAGCAGAGTCAAAGATCCTGAAGTATCAAGACCCAGCTCAGTGACGGAAACCCAGCTAAGTGTCAAAGACCCAGCTCAGTGTAAAAGACCCAGCTTAGTGTCGATGACACAGCTCAGGTCTAAAACACAGCTCAGGTTATTAACACAGCTCAGGTTGAAGCCACAGCTCAGGTTAATGATACAGCACAGGTCTAAGACACAGCTCAGAGTCAAGACGCAGTAGAGTCCAAGCCGCTGAAGACACAGCAGAGAAGCTTAGCAGCTCGAAAATGAAGACCTTCTCCAAGACAAGATCCCAATGTCAGAAGATCTCATCTGACGCAGTCAGATCAGAGAAGAAATAGCCTCTGCAGATGCAGATCTACATCGTAGGTTAAAGGCCAGAAGTCAATGAGAGTAGGTAAGATTCAAACGGCTCTCTTCCAACGGCTAGTTTGAATCTCCACCTATATATATCTCCTCCACCATTGAAGAGAAGTGACTGGTGAAGAGACGACTGAAGAAATAGAAGAAAACAGAAAAATGAACAACGATCTTCAAAGCCAAATCTTTCAACTAAAAAGACAGTTGAGAAAAATCTCAGCTGGTTATAACGCTGAATACCAACCGAGCTTCACACCAAGATTCCAGCAGACGGGATATCAAGCTAGAGATCAAGTTGACAAACTCCAGTTATGGAATGAACCTCATTAAAGAAAAAGGAGTCAAGAACATCCAAAGAAGGAGTGGACACATTCAAGGACCAACCAGAAGTATCACTCACAATCGATAAAGACAAATCTGGGTTTTTAACGGAACCCTCAGCAACAAAGTCGGACACAATCACAACTGGGTTCCGAAGGAGTGATAACAGGTCGAGGGACAGACGCAACTGAGGATGTCACCAAGCTTGCTGTAAAGACAGCAGATGATCAAAGCTCATAATTCACCTCAAAGCTCTTTAAAGATTATGTCAAGCGTATTGGTCCCAGCCAATTGTTGTGAACGAGTTTTCTGGTGAGATCAACGCGTATGGATGCAATGCAAAGAATAGAAAATCAAAGATCATTCCCCGGAAAGCAGAGGTGAACTCAGCTGGTCATAGAACAGCTGACATCATCAAAAAAATGAACCAGTAATGACATTCCGATCAACTCAAGTAAGAAGTAGCTTAGAAATGACAGCCACCGTCTATCAAATTTAGGAGGGAACTCAATCAAGCTGGAAATCAACACAGCTGTGATATCAGCTGAGGGCAAATGCATTCCAGCAGAATATTCAGGTGAAGAAAGTTCATATAGCTGAGGGGGAACAAACTCAGCTGGATCCCAAGGCAGAAAGGGAACTCAGCTGAAGAAGGATAAAGCTAATCTCCAGAAACTCAGCTGAGAAGATATTTAAATCAAGCAAAAAAGAAGACCATCGTGATATCAGCTGGATACTCTGTCCAAGTTGACCGGTTTGTGTCTCATGTATTTATTTCTCTAAGGAATATACTATTTAAGTCCAATTATTTTGAATTCCTATTTTAAGCGGACATATGTTCCTTAGTTAAATTGCTTGATAAGTTTCCTTTCCCATCGCATTAATAATAATGACTGCTGAGTACTGAAGCACGGTAGGATCGAGGCAGAATGTCAAGCGTTTCAACTGCCTCACGCGCGGTTGTAATACACTTGCCGAAAACACGTCAGAACGTGATGAGTAAATCTCTCCCTGCCGTTGATCATAATACCAGCTGTCTCAATCTCAACCGATGATCCTTTATGGCAGTTGATATACATGAAAAATATACGGAGGATTCTTCCATCTTTATCTCTGCGAATTTCAAATCTTCAAATCATCTGTCCATTTTCTGCAAATTCCTCGCTCGATCAAAATCAACTCTGCAGAAATGGCACCCAAGAAATCAACCGCAGGGATGAACCAGTTCGAAGTTCTTATGACAAAGTTGTCTTTCCATCGCCAACCTTCAAGTTTCTGAACTCAAAGAGATGGTAGATCTCGTAATTGACTCCGGTCTCTTACTGTGGGCAACCTCCATGCCCAAGCTCATGCTGAAGAGAGATGCCGCTCTATTCTATCTCAACATCATTGACGAAGAAGGCTTTTACTCATCTTCATTCGATGTGAATGTCAAGGGCGATGACGGAAAATTTGACTCAGCAGCCGTCAACATCAAACTTAACAAGATGCTACGAAAGGTGTTCAACCTACCCAGAGAATGAGAATTCATCCCAGAAGATTACAGCAGAAGTGCATGAATTCCTCAGTAAAGAGATGCTTATCTCCCCAGAGCCGTACAGAGCAAGCATGTCAAAACTCCTACTCAAGCCAAAGTACAGGTTGCTGCTGGATATCACACAAAAGAACATTTTAGGCATAGCTGGATCTCAAGGAGAGATCAGTATTCCAAAGCTCAAACCGATGATTACCATGATCAAAGGCGCAAACATCAACTGGTTTGATTTCTTACTCAACAGATTAGTCAATAAGTCAGAGAAGATCAAGTTTGACTCCACCAGGACGACATATTCAACCTCAGAGCCCCTGTATCTATGCTCCAAGATTTCGTTCTTAATAGAACAAGCTGTGAAAAGATACACAGTAAAGTGGGCTGAATCAGATCCGTTTCCAGAAACAAAGATTCTCTTCCAAAGAATGAGTTAAATCAATGATCTCCTAAGAAAACAGCCTGGTGTGAGCAAAGGCAAGAAGCAGCTGGAAATATCAGAGGCAGATGTTCCGGCTGAGAAGAAGCAGAGAAAAAAAAAGACAGATGACCCCAAACCAGCTGAAGGTCCAGCTGAGAAGAAAAAGAAAACGGCTGTCATTCCACCATCTGAGGCAAGACATTCTTCTGAAGAAACTCATAGTCGAGCAATAGTAATTCTCTCCCCACAGCCAGTATCAGCCTTCAATCAATTCGGATCAAACATCTTGACTGATATGGGAATGAATGATGAATCATCATCCAGTTCAGAGGACAAGCTGGACAATCCAAAGAGTCAGACAACTCTTCCCAGCTCTCCCCAGCCCTTACCGCCTCACAACTCTCCTTCCATACAGCCTTCTCCTCCACCCATCTCTCTAACAAAAGATTCATCTCCTGTAGACGTACAGGAAGAGATTCAACTGGCTGAAGCTCATTCACAGCCAGCTGATAATCAAAATGAACCCTCCTCCACCAATCAAATCTCCACAGAATCAGAGGAAATTGACTCTATTGCTTCTCTATCACTCAACTCCTCTGGCTCAGCCTTCATGGAACTTATGTACGAGGAGCTACGCATCGCAGGGATCAAGAGTTTTCTAACTCAGTATCCCATCTTGGCGTACCTGCCAATCGCCCTCGTCAAAGTTGGAGACCTCAAATTCTATCTGGCCACCAAGATGGCAACGTGGTACCAAAATGAGCAACTGATCGAGACCTTCTCCTACGAGAAATTGAAAATGGATGAAGCTTGCCTCCAGCACACTTTTGGCTTTGGAAGTCTGGAAGATGCTTACTTACATCAAGATGATCTCATCAGAGGTATTATTGAAGTATCTCAGCAATACCCCAAGCCGCACCCAGCTGAAGTCTGGGAATCAGCCAATAAGCTTCTAACAGCAGCGGGATGGGAGACATCTTCTGGAGCTGTCATGTCCAAAGAAGTCACAACTGAAATTACCAAGGAAGTTGTACCAGATAACACAGCAGAGGTAATAATCATTGAAGAACCTGCTGGTGAAACAGCTGAACCAGAGACAGCAGCCCCACCAAGTCCAAAGGCCGATGACACTCGCTCGCTGGTCGAGTTCGAGGCAAACAAGCCCAGTCATGTTGATTCTGTAACTCAAACAGACTCAGTTGTCGAGCTTTCAACCGCCATTAAGGAAGCAATATCTAATGAGGTTGAAGAAATTCTTTTTCAGGACAGACTGAAGTCTCAAGTAGATGTCATTACACGATTCACATCTCTAGACTGTCAAGTTAGAGAGCAACAGCGGACAATTGATGAAGTCCATAAATTTGCTCAAGATTTACAAGAAAGTACAAGTCTAGATCTCAAGCAATCTCTGGTCTCTCAAAGCATTGATCAATCACACCTTCTAGAAAAGAGAGTTCTTGAGATTGTAACAAGACATCAAGCTCCACTGGTCGACGACATAGCAAATATTTCAAGCCAGCTAGAAGCTTTCAAAAAGTCCACTCTCTCCAACAGCTCTGACATCCGCCGACTCTTCAACTTATATAAAGATCTGGATGCTCAGTTCAGAACTGGAAACAACAGCACTGCTCAGCTGAACATTGCCACAGCTGACAACTCAGCCAATATCACTGATGTTGAAGCCGCTCTCGCCAAGCACAAAGCAACAATCATTAACCTCTCTGCCTCCTTTGTTGATAATGCCAAAAAGGGGAAGAGAAGAATGAAGCTGGAAAAACAATGGAGAGGGAAGTTACAGCTAAGGGGAAACCTGTGCAGCCTTTTCAATCAGAAATCGAAGATTTCGCCAAAGAGCTGGATGACGAAGAGCCAGAGCAGTCAAAGAAACGTGGAGAGAGTAGATGGTTGCTCTTGCCAAAGCCTGTGGACATAAGCCAGAAGAATACAAGGACTATCACTGGCTGTGTAACTTTCACAACGAGCAAAGAAGAGAAATGCAAGAGCTGGATAAGATTATCAAGAAGAAAGCTGATTCACTCAAGCCTGCTGAGAAAAAGTAAAATAAGAAAAGGCAAAGCTACAGGCAAGCTAGGAAGAATCGAGTCCAAGCAGCCTCAACTGACAAGAAGAACCCAGACGATATCAATGAAAACTGGGAACGATGCAAATCAGAATTCATCAAAGAATTCGACTACTTGAATCAGTACAAAGGCATGGATCCAGAAACTGCGTTCCCTGATTTTCTCCTCGAACTTCATGAGACAGATCCAATGATGGCAAGATCAATTGCCCTATATGCCAAGAGAAACAACATCCAGCTAAAGGCTCCAAAAGTCAAGCAATTGAAGCCTTCATCCCTAGCAGGAATGAACCTTCCTGACAAGGCCCAGATTATCAAAGAAGTTCATCACTGGGCTGGCGAAAGAAGAATTTCCAAATCAAAGAATCAAGCAGAATGGAAAGAACTAGAAGTGTTTATCTTCAACAGATATGGTCTCAAAACTGACCATCAGATTGATGAGCAAAGGAAGCAGCTCAGTTGATGATCCAGCTATCTGGGAATTTTGTCTTTTGAATTTCTGTAATTTTAAAATTGTAAAATATCCTTTATTAATGAAAAGCTCACTTTTATCTCAAGCTCACCCTGATGACAATAACTCTTTGTCCAGGCACTAAACTCTGAATTTGATCTTCCTGCTGTGAATGGTCAAACTTTTGAAAACCCGTTTTTTTTGTTAAGAGGAAGTAAATTGTTTTTCTCAGTTAGGTTTTGGCATCATCAAAAAGGGGGAAATTGTTGGGAAATTAATAGAGTTTTGATTTGATACC
Source organism: Agastache rugosa (assembly GCA_031470985.1). Lineage (NCBI taxonomy): Eukaryota > Viridiplantae > Streptophyta > Magnoliopsida > Lamiales > Lamiaceae > Agastache > Agastache rugosa. The sequence goes on along the minus strand of CM062601.1, from coordinate 59,607,424 downwards.
AAAACCCAGCTGACCCCAACCGAGTAGATGATTGCTCTAGCCTTAGCGTTTCTTTTTCAGCTCACCTGTTTGAGCTTATAGAGTTTCATAGTTTACAGGTAGTAGTTGAAGACAGCAGAAGACATTGCAGAAGATACAATGAAGCGGACACGGCTAAGCAAATAGCTTTAAAGAATTCAGCAGAGCAGACTCAGTTAAGCAGACCAAGCAGAGTCAAAGATCCTGAATTATCAAGACCCAGCTCAGTGATGGAAACCCAGCTCAGTGTCAAAGACCCAGCTCAGTGTAAAAGACCCAGCTTAGTGTCGATGACACAGCTCAGGTCTAAAACACAGCTCAGGTTACTAACACAGCTCAGGTTGAAGCCACAGCTCAGGTTAATGATACAGCACAGGTCTAAGACACAGCTCAGAGTCAAGACACAGAAGAGTCCAAGCCGCAGAAGACATAGCAGAGAAGCTTAGTAGCTCAAAAACGAAGACCTTCTCCAAGACAAGATCCCGATGTCAGAAGATCTCATCTGACGCAGTCAGATCAGAGAAGAAATAGCCTCTGCAGATGCAGACCTACTTCGTAGGTTAAAGGCCAGAAGGCAATGAGAGTAGGTAAGATTCAAACGGCTCTCTTCCAACGGCTAGTTTGAATCTCCACCTATATATATCTCCTCCACCATTGAAGAAAAGAGACTGGTAAAGAGACGACTGAAGAAATAGAAGAAAACAGAAAAATGAACAACGATCTTCAAAGCCAAATCTTTCAAGAACACCCAGCCAGTCAGCTGTGTTCTTAGTTGTTCACATATTCAGTCTTAGGCAGAATAGATCAGAATAAATATCTTAAGCCTAGTTTGAACGAGTTCATCTTACTCCTTGTTCTTCATTGTTAGAACTCGTTTATAGTTGGAAAACCCATACCCAAACCCAAACCCAGAAAGGTTTGGTAAAAGGTACGCTTGCTCGAAGCGTGTAGTTCGAGTGGTTAGGTTCTTCAGTACCCAGAAACTGAAGGTGTAGTCTTGATAGTACCCGCAAACTATTGGAACACAGCTCAGGTTAGAGTTGTGAAGTTACTTGGTACTTGGAAACCAAGTAATAGTGAATTACTAGTGAACCTGGTCGTGGACGTAGGAGGTGTTAGTCCGACCCACGTTAAAATTGCTTTGTTCTTTACTGTTTTGTTCTATGAATTTAGCTAACCTCTCACGCATACATTTCAAGCTGCATAAACTGATTAACCGAAAAGTGAAACAGAGCTTTGCAATATAATTTGAAGCAATAGACGGACTTTCCAAACCCACCAACTTCCGCACACACTCTCTCACAGCCAACTGTGTCACTCAAGCTGTCATTCAGCTGAGTTAAACACAGCAGGCTTTCTCAAAAAGTTTTTTAACTTGGAAAAGTTTTTAAACCTTGGTGTATTCACCCCCCCCCTACACCAAGGTATCCGTCTTGGGACCAACAATTGGTATCAGAACAGTGGTTCAAAAGATCACTGTATCTGTGTCAAGTCAGCATTTCAGTACTGATAGTGGTCACCTGAACAGATCTTTCAAAGTTTCAAAATCTTTTTAAAATCATTATATTGCATACTGTCTTGAAATCTCCCTTGTGCAGGAATCTTCCGACATTCTCTGTCGATGACTATCAGATATGGAAGATCCAAATCAACAGCTTTCTGAACGTGCGTCACGACATGATGTGGGATGTTATCACTATCAGACCCATCATCATAAATTTAGAAAGCCAAGCAGAAGACTGAATCATCAGGTACTTGAAAATAGCCAAAGCTGTATCAGATCAAAGAATGGATCCAGCCAATGCAGACCCAGCTGGAATCTAGCCAACGATATATCAAAAAGGTCTTACATAATCAAGCCAGCTCTCCAAGTTCAGTCCAATCAGAGAAGAAAATCTGCACAACAACTCCCAGCCGATCACAGAGCTCCAAGGCAACAGATAAATCCAGCTGACTGGAATCAAAATCAAAGACAGAATGTCATCAAGCACAGACATCAAGCTCAACTAAAAAGACAGCTGAGAAGAATCTCAGCTGGTTATAACGCTGAATATCAACCGAGCTTCACACCAAGATTCCAGCAGACGTGAAATCAAGCTAGAGATCAAGCTGACAAACTCCAGCTATGAAATGAACCTCATAAAAGAAAAAGGAGTCAAGAAGGTCCAAAGAAGGAGTGGACACATTCAAGGACCAACCAGAAGTATCACTCACAATCGATAAAGACAAATCTGGGTTTTTAATGGAACCCTCAGCAACAAAGGCGGACCCAATCACAACTGGGTTCCGAAGGAGTGATAACAAGTCGAGGAACAGACGCAACTGAAGATGTCACCAAGCTTGCTGTAAAGACAGCAGATGATCAAAGCTCATAATTCTCCTCAAAGCTCTTCAAAGATTATGTCAAGCGTATTGGTCTCAGCCAATTGTTGTGAACGGTTTTTCTGGTGAGATCAACGCGTATGAATGCAATGCAAAGAACAGGAAATCGAAGATCATTCGCCGCAAAGCAGCGGTGAACTCAGCTGGTTATAGAACACCTGACATCATCAAAGAAATGAACCAGTAATGAGATTCCGATCAACTCAAGTAAGAAGTAGCTAAGAAAAGACAGCCACCTTCTATCAAATTCAGGAGGGAACTCAATCAAGCTGGAAATCAACAAAGCTATGATAACAGCTGAGGGAAAATTCATTCTAGCAGAATATTCAAGTGAAGAAAGTTCATCTAGCTGAGGAGGAACAAACTCAGCTGGATCCCAAGGCAGAAAGGGAACTCAGCTGAAGAAGAATAAAGCTAAGCTCCAGAAACTCAACTGAAAAGATATTTCAATCAAGCAAAAGAGAAGACCACCGTGATATCAGCTGGATACTCTGTTCAAGTTGACCGGTTTGTGTCTCATGCATTTATTTCTATAAGGAATATACTATTTAAGTCCAATTATTCTGAATTCCTATTTTAAGCGGACATATGTTCCTTAGTTAAATTGCTTGATCAGTTTCCTTTCCTATCGCATTAATTATAAAGACTGCTGAGTACTGAAGCACGGTAGGATCGAGGCAGAATGTCAAGCGTTTGAACTGCCTCACGCGAGGTTATAATACACTCTCCGAAAACACGTCAGAACGTGATGAGTAAATCTCTCCCAGCCGTTGATCAGAATACCAGCTGTCTCAATCTCAACCGATGATCCTTTATAGCAGTTGATATACATGGAAAAGATACGGAGGATTCTTTCATCTTTATCTCTCCGAATTTCAAATCTTCAAATCATCTGTCCATTTCCTGCAAATTCCTTGCTCGATCAAAATCAACACTCTGCAGAAATGGCACCCAAGAAATCAACCGCATGGATGAACCAGTTCGAAGTTCTTATGACAAAGTTATCATTTGAAAGTTGTCTTTCCACCGCCAACCTTCAAGTTTCTGAACTCAAAGAGATGATAGATCTCGTAATAGACTCCGAACTCTTACTGTGGGCAACCTCCATGCCCAAGCTCATGCTGAAGAGAGATGCCGCTCTATTCTATCTCAACATCATTGACGAAGAAGGCTTTTACTCATCTTCATTCGATGTGAATGTTAAGGGCGATGACGGAAAATTTGACTCAGCAACCGTCAACATCAAACTTAACAAGATGCTACGAAAGGTGTTCAACCTATCCAGAGAAGGAGAATTCATCCCAGACGATTACAGCCGTGAAGAAGTGGATGAATTCCTCAGTAATGAGATGCTTATCTCCCTAAAGCCGTACAGAGCAAGCATGTCAAAGCTCCTACTCATGCCAAAGTACAGGTTGCTTCTGGATATCACGCAAAAGTGCATTTTAAGGATAGCTGGATCTCAAGGAGAGATCAGTATTCCAAAGCTCAAGCCGATGATTGCCATGATCAAAGGCGCAAACGTCAACTGGTTTGATTTCTTACTCAACAGATTAGTCAAGGAGTCAGAGAAGATCAAGTTTGACTCCACCAGGACGACGTATTCAACCTCAGAGCCCCTGTATCTATGCTCCAAGATTTCGTTCTTAATAGAACATGCTATGAAAGGATACACAGTAAAGTGGGCTGAATCAGATCCGTTTCCAAAAACGAAGATTCTCTTCCAGAGAATGAGTCAAATCAATGATCTCCTAAGGAAACAGCCTGCTGTGAGAAAAGGCAAGAAGCAGCTGGAAGAATCAGAAGCAGATGATCCAGCTGAGAAGAAGCAAGGAAAAAGAAAGACAGCTGACCCCAAACCAGCTGAGAAGAAAAAAGAAAACAGCTGTCATTCCACCATCTGAGGCGAGACAATCTTCTGAAGAAACTCCTAGTCGAGCAATAGTAATTCTCTCCCCACAGCCAGTATCAGCATTCAATCAATTCGGATCAAACATCTTGGTTGATATGGGATTGAATGATGAATCATCATCCAGTTCAGAGGACAAGCTGGACAATCTAAAGAGTCAGACAACTCTTCCCAAATTTCTCCCTCAAATTTTACCGCCTCACAACTCTCCGTCCAAACAGCCTTCTTCTCCACCCATCTCTCCAACAAAAGATTCATCTCCTGTAAACGTACAGGAAGAGATTCAACTGGCTGAAGCTCCTTCACAGCCAGCTGATAACCAAACTGAACCCTTCTCCACCAATCAAATCTCCACAGAATCAGAGGAAAGTGACTCTATTGCTTCTCCATCACTCAATTCCTCTGGCTCAGCCTTCATGGAAGTTATGTACGAAGAGCTACACATCGCAGGGATCAAGAGTGTTCTAACTCAGTATCCCATCTTGGCGTACATGCCAATCTCCCTTGTCAAAGTTAGAGACCTCAAATTCTATCTGGCCACTAAGATGACAACGTGGTACCAGAATGAGCAGCTGATCTAGACCTTCTCCTACGAGAAATTGAAAATGGATGAAGCATGCCTCCAGCACACTTTTGGCTTTGGAAGTCAGGAAGATGCTTACTTACATCAAGATGATCTCATCAGAGGTATTATTGAAGTATCTCAGCAATACCCCAAGCCGCACCCAGCTGAAGTCTGGGAATCAACCAACAAGCTTCTAACAGTAGCGGGATGGGAGACATCTTCTAGAGCTGTCATATCCAAAGAAGTCGCAGCTGAAATTATCAAGGAAGATGTACCAGATAACACAGCTGAGGTTATTACAAAGGCCGATGACACTCGCTCGCTGGTCGAGTTCGAGGCAAACAAACCCAGTCATGTTGACTCTGCAACTCAAACAGACTCAGCTGACGAGCTTTCAACCGCCATAGAGGAAGCAATATCTAAAGAGGTTGAAGAAATTCTTTTTTAGGACAGACTGAAGTCTCAAGTAGATGTTATTACGCGATTCACAGCTCTAGACTGTCAAGTGAGAGAGCAACAGCGGACAATTGATGAAGTCCATAAATTTGCTCAAGATTTACAAGAAAGTACAACTCTAGATCTAAAGCAATCTCTTGTCTCTCAAAGCATTGATCAATCACACCTTCTAGAAAAGAGAGTTCCTGAGATTGTAACAAGACATCAAGCTCCACTGGTCGACGACATAGCAAATATTTCAAGCCAGCTGGAAGCTCTCAAATAGTCCACTCTCTCCAACAGCTCTGACATCCGCCAACTCTTCAACTTATATAAAGATCTGGATGCTCAGTTCAGAACTAGAAACAACAGCACTGCTCAGCTGAACATTGCCACAACTGACAACTCAGCCAAGATCGCTGATGTTGAAGCCGCTCTCGCCAAGCACAAAGAAACAGTCATTAACCTCTCTGCCTCCTTGTTGATAATGCCAAAAAGGGAGAAGATAAGAATGAAAATGAAAAAATAATGGAGAGGGAAGCTGCAGCTAAGGGGGAACCTGTGAAGCCTTTTCAATCGGAAATCGACGATTTCGCCAAAGAACTGGATGACGAAGAGCCAGAGCCAACTACAGCAGCCAGAGCAGTCAAAGAAACGTGGAGAGAGAAGATGGTTGCTCTTGCCAAAGCCTGTGGACATAAGCCAGAAGAATACAAGGACTATCACTGGCTGTGTAACTTCCACAACGAGCAAAGAAGAAAAATGCAAGAGCTGGATAAGATTATCAAGAAGAAAGCTGATTCACTCAAGCCTGCTGAGAAAAAGCAAAAGAAGAAAAGGCAGAGCTACAGGCAAGCTAGGAAGAATCGAGTCCAAGCAGCCTCAACTGACAAGAAGAACCCAGACGATATCAATGAAAACTGGGAACGATCCAAATCAGAATTCATCAAATAATTTGACTACTTGAATCAGTACAAAGGCATGGATCCAGAAACTGCATTCCAGGATTATCTCCTCGAACTTCATGAGACAGATCCAATGATGGCAAGATCAATTGCCTTATATGCCAAGAGAAACAACATCCAGCTAAAGGCTCCAAAAGTCAAGCAATTGAAGCCTCCATCTCTAGCTGGAACGAACCTTCCTGACAAGGCCCAGATTATCAAAGAAATTCATCACTGGGTTGGCGAAAGAAGAATTTCCAAATCAAACAATCAAGCAGAATGGAAGGAACTGGAAGAGTTCATCTTCAACAGATATGGTCTCAAGACTGACCATCAGATTGATGAGCAAAGGAATCAGCTCAGTTGATGACCCAGCCATCTGGGAATTTTGTCCTTTGAATTTCTGTAATTGTAAAATTGTAAAATATCCTTTATTAATAAAAAGCTCGCTTTTATCTCAAGCTCACCCTGATGACAATAACTCTTTGCCAAGGCACTGAACTCTGAATTTGATTTTCCTGCAGTGAATGTTTAAACTTTTGAAAACTGGTTTTTTTTGTTAAGGGAGAAGTAAATTGTTTTTCTCAGTTAGGTTTTGGCATCATCAAAAAGGGGGAAATTGTTGGGAAAATTAATAGAGTTTTGATTTGATACCAAAACCCAGCTGACCCCAGCCGATTAGATGATTGCTCAAGCCTAAGCGTTTTTTTCAGCTCACTTGTTTGAGCTTATAGAGTTTCTTAGTTTACAGGTAGCAGTTGAAGACATCAGAAGACATTGCAGAAGATACAATGAAGCGGACACAGCTAAGAAAACAACTTAAAAAAATTCGACGGAAGCGAGACTCGGTTAAAGCACCAAGCAGAGTCAAAGATCCTGAAGTATCAAGACCCAGCTCAGTCACGGAAACCCAGCTCAGTGTCAAAGACCCAGCTCAGTGTAAATGACCCAGCTTAGTGTCGATGACACAGCTCAAGTCTAAAACACAGCTCAGGTTATTGACACAGCTCAGGTTGAAGCCACAGCTCAGGTTAATGATACAGCACAGGTCTAAGACACAGCACAGAGTCAAGACGCAGCAGAGTCCAAGCCGCTGAAGACACTGCAGAGAAGCTTAGCAGCTCGAAGACGAAGACATTCTCCAAGACAAGATCCCGATGTCAGAAGATGTTGTCTGACGCAGACAATTCAGAGATGAACTAGCCTCTGCATATACAGACCTACTTCATAGGTTAAAGGCCAGAAGTCAATGAGAGTAGGTAAGATTCATACGGCTCTCTTCCAACGGCTAGTTTGAATCTCTACCTATATATATCCCTCCTCCACCATTGAAGAAGTGGGGACTGGCAAGATGACTGAAGAAATAAAAGAGCAAAACAAAAATATGAACAACAATCTTCAAAGCCATATCTTTCAAGAACACCCAGCCAGCCAGTTGTGTTCTTAGTTGTTCACACGTTCAGTCTTAGGCAGAATAGATCAGAATAAATATCTTAAGCCTAGTTTGAACGAGTTTATCTTACTCATTGTTCTTCATTGTAAGAACTCGTTCATAGTTGGAAATCCCATACCCAAACCCAAACCCAAACCCAAAAAGGTTAGGTAAAAGGTACGCTTGCTCGAAGCGTGTGATTCGAGTGGTTAGGTTCTTCAGTACCCGGAAACTGAAGGTGTAGGCTTGACAGTGCCCACAAACTGTTGGAACACAGCTCAGGTTAGAGTTGTGAAGTTGCTTGGTACTTGGAAACCAAGTGGTAGGGAATTACCAGTTGCCCGCAAGCTGCATAAACTGATTAACCGAAAAGTGAAACAGAGATTTGCAATATGATTTGAAGCAACAGACGGACTTTCCAAATCCACCAACTTCCGCACACACTGTCACAACCAGCTGTGTCACTCAAGCTGTCATCCAGCTGAGTCGAACACAGCAGGCTCTCTCAAAAGAGTTTTAACTTAGAAAAGTTTTTAAACCTTGGTGTATTCACCCCCCTCTACACCAAGGTATCCGTCTTGGGACCAACACTCTGCCAATCTCCGTCCATCCCCGTCGTGCTCTGCAACTCACAACGCCACCACGTCACCCATCGCCCAGATCCAACCACCACCGGAAATTATTGATCTCTTTCATCTCCCTCCTTCTCTCTCTCTCTATTTCTATCTCTCTCTCTTGTTCTAGAAAACTATAGATCTCGTCGGAAATAGCCACCGCCAGCCCGCACAAACCATCGTGCCATTTACAATCTTCTCGCCGGAATCCATGGCATGTTTATAATCGAGATCCATGAACAGATCTGAAATTAGTGATTTTTTTTGAACTTTTGTTAATTTATGGTTTTTTCGTATTTATTTTTGATGATTTATAGGGTTTTTTTTATTATTTCTGGTGATTATTGGTACATTAGGGTTGATTTTCTGGGTGATTTAGGTGTTTTTGTGTTGATTTCTGGTTCGTTTGTGTTGATTTTCTGGGTGATTATTTTTGTGCTATGGTTGTTTTTGTGCTTGATTTATGGGTGCTTTGGGTATTTTTGTAGTTTATTTCAGGGTAGTTTGGTTATTTTCATGCTTGATTTATGGGTGATTTGGTTATATGCATTGATTTAGTTGTATTTATGGGTAATTTTGGAGGGTTTCGTGATTGATTATTGGTACGTTCGAGTGTCTTCATATCATCCGTACCATACGGACATGACACGTTGTATTTGTAAGTTGGAACGAACATGATTTATTCGTACTGGCGTACCAAGCATGTGCGGGCGCAAACTTAGTACGTCGATACGAAAATGGTGAGTTCGTACTAGCGTATCATCCGGACGCATCGCACTTACTTGGTAATCTGGTATGAATATGGTGAGTTCATATCCACATACACGACGTGCTACTTTGGTACGTTAGTACGAATATTGTATTTTCATACATGTGTACCTACATATGCTGGTACGAATATGAGCATTCGTACCTATCGTACTGGGTGCTACTGTAAGGTTGTACTATTTTTAAAACTGTTTTGTTTATTTTATTTTTTTTGAAGTTTATATGGGGCTTAGACATCACACAAGGTGCAAAAAAATAATATCAGATGTGGTCCTTTCACGTTGAAGTACGCCGAGCTCTGACTAACAAGCAGTGCACGTGAGAAGCAGATGACAAAGAAATAAATAAAAAAATGTCAGGCACACGTTGCTGAGAGCATCTCAACACGGATGAAAGAACATTGACAATAAAGATTTAACTAGATTAGGGTTCATTGAATGAATAATTCTAGTTATGACAATTTGCTACAATTTATCGTTTGTGATGGTCCCGAGACAGATATCTTGGTGTAGTGGGGAGTGAATACACCAAGGTTTGAAAACTTTTCCAAGTTAAAACTCTTTTTGAGTGAGCTGGCTGTGTTCGATCCAGCTGGAAGGCAGCTTGATCTACACAGCTGGTTGTGTGGGAAATGTGGTGGGTTTTGGAAAGTCCGTCTGTTAGTTCAAATATATTGCAAAGCTCTGTCTCTTTTCTGTTAGTCAGTTTATGCAACTTGAAAATATGCCTATGAGGGGTCAGCTGGATGCATAAATAAAGCAGTAAAGAACAAAGCTATTTGACGTGGTTCGGAGAATGACTCCTACGTCCACGACCAGAAATCTCTGGTAATCCACTAAGGATACCACTGACTTTATGCGCAGTCAGCAAGCATTGCAGCTTAGTTCCTCAAACTGGATACAAGTTTATGCGTACTGTATCGAAATGTAACCAGTCTGTTTACGGGCACAGCTGAAGCCTACATTCAGTTTACGGGTACTGAAGAACCTAACCTGTAGTTTACGGGTACTACAGAACCTGAACCTTACGGGTACTACAGAACCTGAACCTTAACCTAACTTTTTTCTGGGTTTGAGGGTTTGGTTTTGGGGTTTCCAACTATGAACGAATTCTTACAATGAAGAACTTTGAGTATGATGAACTCGTTCAAACTAGGCTTAAGAGAGGAAGGATTTTATGCCTAGATACTAATGGGAGAGAGCTCAGAAGGATGCAGGCTGCTGGATCTTGAAGCTTTTCTAAGAGATATCTTGATCTTTGGTTAGACTTCTTTCAATATAGTCTGTTGATCTCTCGTCTTGTATTCTCTCTCTCATCACACTCTCTGCACTCTTCTGTTGATGAAAAAGACTCATATTTATAGGGAGAGATTAGAACTAGCCTTTAGAAAGAGCCGTTCTGAATCTCTATCTAACTTCTGACAAGTTGGTCTTGTCTTCTTCCTTGATTTCCTCGTAAAGTAATCCTATTTCTGACTTCTAGGTGCTGAAGTGTCAAGTTCCTGATGGTCCAGGTCAGCTCTGACTTTATCTCAAGTTGACTTCGACTTTGCTGTGCTGTTGACTCTGACATGTATCTTCAACTCTGCTGGGTCTTGATGCTGAGCTGAGTTCCCACACAAGCTGGGTCTTTCCTACAGCTGTGTCTGGATGAACATGATCGTCTTGAATCTGGATAACGTTGCCGATCACTCGACTTGGCTTGCCCTGCTATGTATTCAGCTTGGTCAGCTGAGTCTTTCTTTTGTATGTTGTAATCTTATACAGCTCTGCTGGGCTTCACTGCAGTGGTAGCTCTGATGAGTTACTCAGCTGGGTCTTCAGCAACTCCACCTGTAAACTTAGACTCAAACAGGTGAGCTGGAAAAACACTTAGGTTTGCGTAATCATCTACTCAGTTGGGGTCAACTGGGGTTTGGTATCAAATCAAAACTCTATTAATTTTTCCAACAGTTTGTAAATAATTTATTATTAATATTAATATTATTCTACTCAGTTTAATTATATAGTCCAAAATCAAACCAATCCTTGTATATGTTATTTCATACTCCTCCATAGACAACAAGCAATAAAGATGACATTGTCTCCATGAAATAAATATGAAATAATCAGTTTAAAATTAATGGTACAGACTATACATTGATACGATGATACGAATATACAGTGTCCGTACCATCCTGATGGCACGCTGGTACGAACATACTATATTCGTACCATCATACCGGGAGTAGGTGCATATCCAACGTTGGTATGCTGGTACGAACACACAATATTCATACCATCATACGTGTTGGTGCGCTGGAACGAAAAGGTACGAATTCAAACATTCGTGCCAACAGTGTATATGAATATACTCTTTTCTCCCATCCTCGTATATATTTTCATTCCATTCTCCTTCATGGGCAACAACTAAAGAAGATGATCTCGACTGCATGAAATAAGTCAAGATAATTAGGGTTGGTACTAATAATACAGTGTAGGAACCGCCAATTGATAGGCCGGCTCATATTTGCCCACGGATCTATTTTGGTTATCTAATGAACACTTGTAAATCCAACCTATGCATGCTCCTATGAATTTAATAACAATCATAGGATGTTTATTAGATATACATGCGAACTGTGAGATTAGAGACTCCAGAGTTGATCTTCTGAACTGTTCCCGAGCCAAGGATCGACGGTGGATGGCAACGAGCTTCGATATCTTCCTCTCACTAAAGTAACGGTTGCTCCCACTTTTCTCTCTAAGTTTTCTGCTTTTAATTTTTACGTAGAATGATTTAATTTTGATGTGAACCCAGATATATATAACTGGTATATAATACCTAATTATCATGGCCCATCTAATTAAATCAAGCCAAGCCCAGATGGGCTAGAAGAGAGAATGAGCCACCACTTTTAGAGGCTAGGGCCTAGTGGGGCAGTTCAGGGATCTACTACCTTAAATAAGATGTAAGTGTCCCAGTGTCTGATTTCTTTTATTCAGCCCAGAATATAAATCAGCCCACTAGTATTAATTTACTCCACTAAAAAATTAATAATGAATTACCACCTTATTTATTGAGTGAGTCGGGGCTAGTATTAGACATAATTAATCCTCGTGTCTAAGATTACAAATATCCATTAATTAATTAATTACTTCTGACAACCTTTTAATTAATTAATCAATTAATTAATAATAATTAATATCTTGAGTGCTACCACTTAAACTTATTATCATACTGAAACTAACTTCCACCTACAGGGTTTAGTATGATAAATTTATTAAGTTTCTCAAGAGGATATTATCAACCTGTTATTAGCAGGACACGATATTCTTAATGCAATTTCATTGCATATCAAATAAGAATTGCTATTATCCAAAATATCAAGCATATTGGACTTTATATGCCAAAGTCCTCACCCATGATAAATCAAAATAATTAACAAATACTTATTTATACCAAGAAACTCAATTAAGGTTAAGACTATATTAAGTCACCGAGATCTTGATCATTTATAAGTCAGAATAAATAATACATCTCACTGTGATCATTTAAATACGATAAACATACTAGCATAAATAAATAGTTAAGATAAACTATTTAATCAATTATGCTACAGTCTATACCATCAACTTGTCCAAAGTTGTCTCGACTGTGAAATCAGTTTATATCTCATAAGATACCGATTATATAATCTTCTGTGATCTACAACACACTATATAATCTATAATATTGAGATAATTGAACAATTAAATAATTATGCAATAGTATAAATTCAGATAGAAGAATTATAGTGGATATTAAGAACAATGTATACAAGCAAAAAGTTTGCTTTCAGTATACAACCCTTCAATTCTCCCACTTATACTAAAGCGAACTTTTAGTATACCATGAGACTAATATCTACGTAGTTTCCATCCATTAAAATTCTCCCACTTATACTGAAAGTTTTTAGTGTGGGAGGTCGCATAGCTCCATTCCCTCAACATGCTTGTCAAAGACCTTAGCTAACATACTCTTTGTAAATAGAACAACCAGATTCTCCACTCTTGTGATTTTCTTCACTTCAATGTCACATCTCTAGACAATTTGTCAATCTAGATAGACTTTCTCTCTATGTGTTTGCTTGCCTAATGACACATTCCTTGTTATTTGCCACTGCACTAACATTATCACAATAAATTGCGATATACTTGGGCAAACTTGGAATCACATCAAATTCCATTAGGAAGCTCTTGAGCCATATAACCTTCTTAGTAGCTTTACAAGCCGCCAAATATTCATCTTTTATGGTGGAGATTGTAATGCATTTATGCTTTACTATTCTCCAAATAATGGCTCCACCTCCCAACATAAACACATAGACTGAGATAGACTCCCTCTCATATTTGTCAGCCTGAAAATCCGAATTCTATATACCATATATTGGGACCAGTTCATCAGACCGGTAAACAAGATTATAATCTCTAGGCCGTTTAAGGTACTTGAGAATATGTTTTCCGTCGTCCAATGACTCTGTCCAGAGTTGGATTGATATCTTGCCACCATGCAAACGACAAAGCAAATATCAAACTTGGTATACAATATTGTCTTATTTTAATCTCTCTTGTAATAATCTGTAAGAATTAATACATATAAGCCACGATAGTGTGAACGTTTATACGTAAAACTCCCACTATTCATTGAGATTAAAATATTCTCTAGACAATATCAATTCTAGGATATTTGAGATAAGCTCAACATTCTTTTTGGTCAATCACAACCGACCTTTATTCCAAGAATGTAATTAGCTCCAAGATCCTCATGAAAAACTGTTCGGATAACCATTTCTTTATGCCTGATAATACATTCACATTGTTGCCAATGAGAAGTATATCATCTACGTACAGTACAAGAAATACCACGCTTCCGTCGATACATATCTGGTACACGTAACTCTTGTTCAGACATTGTTCAAACCTAAAGGATTGTACAATCTCGCCAAAACATCTTTTTCGTGACCTAAAACCTACTTAAGCCCATAAATAGACTTCTTAAACTTCCATATCAAATGCTTCTAGTATTTCTTTATGAAACTTTTAGTGTGCTGCATATAGATGTCTATCTTCCTCAAGATACCCATTCATGAATGCGGTCCTGACATCTATTTGCCAAATTTATAGGTTCATAAAAAAAATGGACAAGAAAGCTCAAACAGACCTTTAGCATGGCTACTGGCGAAAAAGTTTCATCATAATCGATACCTCTTTCTGAGTGTAACCCTTCGCCACTAGTCTCGCTTTGAAGATTATGACCTTCTGTCTGGTCCTTTCTTTCTCCTGTATACACACTTGCAGCCAAAAGGTAGCAAGCACTTCTTGTATACATCAATGGTAGTAATAGAATCGAATTCTGATTCCATACACAACTGCCAATCGAGAACATTTGGATCTGCTAATGCATCTGAGTAAGTCTAGGGGTCATCTTTCTTCCACCACCTCATTGTCCAGTAAATAAAAGATTTACCATACAATGAATAACAACTGGGTTTATTTATAACCCTCCCATTATGACGAGGCTCTATATAGCAGATGTAGTATCAACAACTTGTGCAGTATCTAGTGATACTTCTTCTTGCACACTTGGCTGAATATATTTACTAACTGTACCATCTCTTTCAATTTATTGAAGTACAATCTCATTCCTTGACTAATAGTTACTCACACAGTCATCTTCTAAGAATCTCGAATTAGAGCTAATAACGAGTTTCTGATCCTTAGAATCATAGAAGTAACCATCCTTCGTTCATCTAGGATATCCTATAAACAACCTTATCTCGGTTCTAGTACCTAACTTATCGGCATCCTTGCTCAGCACACGTGCTGGACTGCCCCAAATTCGGATGTGGTAAAGACTAGGCTTGCGCCTAGACCACAAGTTCGGACGGGGTCTTTTGCAACCGATTTAGAATGAACTAGATTGAGTATATAAGCCGTTGTATCTAAGGTATAGCCCCAGAACAAAATAGATAAATATGCGTAGCTCATCATACATCAAACCATCTCAAGAGAAATTTGATTTGTTCTCTCTACTACACCATTCTGTTGGGGTGTGCCTGGTGCAGCCAACTGAGATGTAATCTCAAAATCTGACAATTATCTTTAAATTCGTTACTGAGGTATTCGCAACCGAGATCAGACCGCAATGACTTGATACTTTTACCATGTCACTCCTTAACATAGTCTTAATGTCTTGAACTTATCCAAAAACCATTCAGACTTATGACGCAACAAGTAAATATATCCGTATCTCGAGTAAGTGTCAATGAAAGTGACAAAATACTCATACCCTTAACGAGCTTGAGTGGACATAGGCCCACACAAGTCAGAGTGAACCAATTCTAGCACATCTTTGGATCTATATCCCTTGCCTTTGAATGGCCTAGTCGTCATCTTTCCTTCCAAATATGATTCGCAGACTGGGATTGGTTCAGCTTAGAGTAACTCCAAGATACCATCTGAAACTCGTCTTTGGATCCTTTTTAGATTGATGCGACCCAATCTTAGATGCCAAAATAGTGTTGGGTTCGATTAAGAAGAAATTTTTCTCTTCTTATGGTTTGAAATTGAAGAATTAACATATGAAGAGAATCATACAAACATGTAATAGTATAGAGAGAATTATCCAATGTACCCAAGTAAATAATCTTATTATTTCTCATGATAATCACACGACTATAAAAAATAATATAATATTTATCACAAAACAATTTCGAAACTGAAACAAGGTTTCTTCGAAAAACTCGGCACATATAAAACGTCTCTCAAAACTAAAACAAAATATACTTAGCCCTCCTCATCATAAGATAATCAGTCTTCCAATGTCCAGATCTTTTGCACTTAGAAACATTTGTCCTTCCTCTTTGGCTTTTAAAAGCCTCTGATTGGACTGTTTTCATTACTCCCACTATTTCAGTGACATTTCTTACGAACTAGGTCCCTTTGACTCTTTTCACCTTTCGGTGTAAAATTTAGACCCTTCGTAATTAAGTCTGGAGGTGTAGGAGTAGTGGTGTAGGAGTAGTGAATACATTATTGTACTCTTTTGCAACTAGGACATTATTCAAATTGCGCTTTCATTCCAAAACTTTGGTATGGTAAGCGTCTTTGAAGTAAAAAAACATTTAACAAAGGAGTAATAGTTATATCTGAAAAATTAAAAACATGCAAATGCATATAAGTCACAATTACTGCATAAAAGAATTCGTAACTGTAATATTGTAACTTTTTGATAAAACAATATTAACAGAAACCTCCATTAGCCCAAGCAATTTGCACGCAAGCCACGTTCGTGTGGACGTTTACGCACTTATCACTTGACCAGACACCCAGTCTTTGAATCTTATCATCTTGTCAACTTAACCTTATGACAAATAAGAACAATAAATGGACCTCAACTAGACCATATTAATTTGAAAAGGGACTCCGTTGGGGAGTTGTATTCAAACTAATATCCAAGCAATGACCACAATTTAATCAAACCAAAATTAATTCTCAAGTTGATGAAATTACTAGAACGGCATCGTCTGAGAAATAATTTACATTGATTATCTCTATTTTATCCTCACCTAGAGTCTTTCGCAAGAATTAATACGTGCAAGTCACGATAGTGTGAACGTTTACATGCACAACTCCCACTACTCACAGAAAATAAAATATTTTTTTAAGAAGTTTAACATGACAAAATGCTATAAATTGAAAATATGCGCAAGCCACGTTCGTGTGGACGTTTACATATACTCACAATTTAATTTGTCTTCAACCAATTGTGGAGGTCTTTAATAATTTTAACAAATAAAATTATTTATTAACTTGCTTAGTCATTTTTCTTCAAAAGGTTTGTAGCATGCAAATCACGTTGACACGGAATTATCTAAACATGTTGTTCTAGAACTCACATAATAAATCATGCTCGCTTAATGTTTCAACTCAAAACACCTTCGAATTGACTCGCAAGAGAACGAGGTCAATGTAGGGTGACAAGCTGACCCAAGTCGTATTCTCAAGGAAGGCTCAACAAGGCTAATGCAACTTGTATTATTTACACATAACATAAAATAAACCTAAACATTCTAAACCAATGAATTCGAGACGATAAGAACTAAACTAACCAACAGAATAATAAAATGAGCAAATAAATAACAAGAAAAACAAGAAGAAAGAAAACTGCTAGGGATTAGATTCTTCTTATCGATTTCTCACCAAGCTTGCTACAGATTAATTCTATTAATCAACCACGCATAATCAACTTCAACATAGGGCTAACATCAATAGCTTTCGCGTCAATCCGATAAACCCTAAAGACTAAATCACACGATCCAGATTAATTATTTGACATGCGTTTCCGGTCAATCTAATGTTGAGAGAACCACAATCGAGCAGTAGAATCATCCATCGATCTCATCCACTACTTATAAATATCGAATAGCGATCAATTATTCAATATCAAGAAAATCGATTCAATCAACGGGCAATTAATTAAAGAACAAGTACAGATCGAAAAACGATTCGAATCACTAAACCCTAACGAAGAATTAGCAAAGCATAGAATAAATCATCGAATTAAAACCACAGAATTCACCGATTGATATCGCAAGAAATAAACGGTTAAGAAATCCTTACAATACAACGATTGCAATCCGGTAAGAAGAATGCTGCTGCTGCGTGTTGTTCGTGAGAAATGAGTGTCCAAGAATGATCCAGATAACCCTAGCTGCAAACTAATTTAAAGTCGCGCAAGAAATGAGCGTTACAAGTTGACGCCCAGCGCTCGCTCGAACTCATCGCTCGCCGACTTCCACCGCCCGCTCAAGTCCACCGCTCGCTGAAGATGAATCCGCGAAGGGCACCTCCAGCGCTCACACAAATCCAGCGGCCGCTGCCTGCCGGATTCCAGCGCCGGCTGGAATCCAGCGGCCGCTGGGTTTGTTGCTGCTCGTGCATGCTGCTGCTGTGCGTGGGTTTGCTGCTCCTGCTGCTCGTGCATCTTCTTGTTGTGCGTGGGTTTCTTCTTCCTCCATTTGCTCGTACATCTTCTTCTTGTGGTTCTTCTTCCAGCAGAAGAATGAGCGAGTACAGCTGCTGTTGTCCATCGTTTTGCTGTTGCCGCTGCTATTCTTGCTCGTCGAGCTGCGGCTGCCGTTCTTCTCCAGCTGTGGTTGGTCTCCAAGAACTGCTGCTGTGTTCGAGTTCTGCTCGTCCCAGAATATGAGTGAGAGAGTGAGAGCTTAACGTCTCCTCTTCCATCACTTTACAACCAAAAACTCGACAACCTACACTAACCACATGAAAAACCAAAAAGAATAAAACAAAGCCAAAATACGAGTAAAATAAACGGGAAATACAATTGCATGCACGCAAATATGATAAAATAAACACATAAAAATGAAACAAATAACGACTAAACACTTGAATTCTAAAACATGCTTAGAAACGCGATAAAACCTAGCATGCATATTTCTAAATGCAAATATTTGCAAATTATTCAAATATATTATGCTTTAGAACACCTTAACGGTGATTAAATCCACGACATGCAAACATGCTTTTTACGACAAAATAAAATTTGCCGTCTTATCGTGGGTGCTTTGGAACCTGTCCGTCCTTGCCTATTTTATTACACCGAATAAAATAAATAAATTCCTAACTATTACAAAATAGTCTTGGTCTTGGGTCTTCAAGCTTTAAATCTGGCCCAAAAGAATTAAATTTGCTTGGGCCTCTTTAATTATCAGCAAACTGGGCTCAAAATGGGGCTGGTCAACCATTATTCCAGTCAACAGCCCTGATGGACAGCCCAAAAGCTCAGGCCCAATCCGCCAGCCCATGACCCAATCCTTCAGCCCGCAACCGTTCCAGCCCGACCCGCGACCCAGACCCATGACTCGCGACCCGCTGCAAACCCTAGGGTTTCAACCCTAATTGCAGCCGCTGCCTTTCCTGCACCGCCTGTCGGAACCCTAGCCGTCGCCGGCGCCGCCATGCCAGAAACATGCAAAAAATACCGCAGCAGATCTGGGAACCCACGACGAACGCCGACAGTGACCGCACCACCACCATCGCGGTGCAAGTCAGCCGCAATGCCGCCGACATCCCTTGCCACTGCTCCTTCGTCGGAAACATGTTGTTGCCGTTGCTGCCTCGATTCCGCAGCAACGAAGAACAGTAGCTGCACCGCGCTACCACCACCGCAGTACTGGTGCAGCTCCATGACCACCGCAGCCATGGAGTAGCGCCGACGAGCCTCAGTGAAGACACGAGAATCAAACCCAGCACGCCGCCGCCGTCGCACTGCTGTCCTCAACCACCACGAGGAAGCCACCTCCGTTTTCAACCATCGGAATCGCGACATCACAGATCGACTGCTGCTCTTCACCGTCGAGACTTGCCTCCGCGCACGCTGCTGCATCGCCACTAGCACGTCGCTGACGTGGCGTTGAAGAACTACAGCAGCAGCCGCTGCTTTCTACTCCATCCACCGCTGTCAGCAGAAATGGCATCGCACCGACAAATCCGGTGCGGTCTCCGGCGTGACAGTGCACCAGACCACACCCCGCCGTTCATCACGCGTCCGAACACCAGCAGCTCTGACGCGCTCAGCCAACGCCCCGCCGCTGCCACCTCATCGCTTTGTCGCCGGTCTCTACTTTCCTTCTTCCTCTTTCGTTGTTCTCATTGGACAGGTACAACAAATACAAAAGAAGAAAAAAATACAACGCAGAAATACTAAACTATTTCACGGATTTTCTCGTGAAATTACAGCAGATCTAAGCCAAACCGGCAAAACAACGAATTATTAAATATTCCCACGATAAGACGACGAAAACGAATCTGCAAGCATAAATAAATCCAAAAACAGGGATTTACTGTTCGTTAATCTGACAGAGCCAAAATAACTGATCCAGGCTCTGATACCAACTGTAGGAACCGCCAATTGATAGGCCGGCTCATATTTGCCCACGGATCTATTTTGGTTATCTAATGAACGCTTGTAAATCCAACCTATGCATGCTCTTATGAATTTAATAACAATCATACGATGTTTATTAGATATACATACGAACTGTGAGATTAGAGACTCCATAGTTGATCTTCTAAACTGTTCCCGAGCCAAGGATCAACATTGGATGGCAACGAGCTTCGATCTCTTCCTCTCACTAAAGTGGCGGTTGCTCCCACTTTTCTCTCTAGGTTTTCTGCTTTTAATTTTTACGTAGAATGATTTAATTCTGATGTAAATCAGGGCCCATCTAATTAAATCAAGCCAAGCCCAGATGGGCTAGAAGAGAGAATAAGCCACCACTTTTAGAGGCTAGGGCCTAGTAGGCCAGTTCAGGGATCTACTACCTTAAATAAGGTGAGGCCTCCCAGTGTCTGATTTCTTTTATTCAGCCTAGAATATAAATCAGCCCACTAGTATTAATTTACTCCACTAAAAAATTAATACTGAAACACCACCTTATTTATTGAGTGAGTCGGGGCTAGTATTAGACATAATTAATCCTCGTGTCTAAGATTACAAATATCCATTAATTAATTAATTGCTTCTGATAGCCTTTTAATTAATTAATCAATTAATTAATAATAATTAATATCTTGAGTGCTACCACTTAAACTTATTATCATACCGGAACTAAATTCCACCTGCAGGATTTAGTATGATAAACTTATTAAGTTCCTCAAGAGGATATTATCAACCTGTTATTAGCAGGACACGATATCCTTAATCCAGTTTCATTGCATATCAAATAAGAATTGCTATTATCCAAAATATCGAGCATATTGGACTTTATATGCCAAAGTCCTCACCCATGATAAATCAAAATAATAAACAAATACTTATTTATACCAATAAACTCAATTAAGGTTAAGACTATATTAAGTCACCGAGATCTTGATCATTTATAAGTCAGAATAAATAATACATCTCACTGTGATCCTTTCAATACGATAAACGTACTAGCATAAATAAATAGTTAAGATAAACTATTTAATCAATTATGCTACAGTCTATACCAACAACTTGTCCAAAGTTGTCTCGACTGTGAAATCAGTTTATATCTCATAAGATACCGATTATATAATCTTTTGTCTACAACACACTATATAATCTATAATATTGAGATAATTGGACAATTAAATAATTATGCAATAATATAAATTCAGATAGAAGAATTATAGTGGATATTAAGAACAATGTATACAAGCAAAAAGTTTGATTTCAGTATACAACCCTTCATACAGTAGGTCAGAATAACCAGGTTATAATGCAGTACCCCGATACGAAATGATTATTTCGTTCCAAATTAACAATCTATAATGCGGTATCCTGGTACGAAATTTTAATATTCGTACCAGATACGGTACGAAATAACCTAATTCGTACCCAAATGTGATATGAACTTATCGAGGAACTGTCGCACGGATGCTCTGTGATAGATCTAGGGTTTGCGAAAGTAGCTAAAAGAAATAATAACACGATGACACAGTAATTTACGTGGTTCGATCGATGTGATCTACGTCCACGGGAGAGAATGCAGAGAGCTTTTATTATATTTGAGAGTACAATGAGTATTGAATGTCCCTTCCACCTCTAATCTCGCATCTATTTATAAGTATTGAGTCAAGCCCTAATCCTTCTAGAGATCGGACTCCTTATACATATCCGGTTGCTTGATACATGCATATCCGATTCCCATTAGTAGTAGAATTCTATCTTCTTCCAAAGTGGGGTTTCGTTACTTGGTCTTCAAGGCAGATGTTGACTTTGTCTGGGCCGAACTCCGCAGGCCGAGCTTTAATATATAGGCCCAAATAGCCTTAGATCGGGCCCAGGATGAGGCCGGTACTATCACATCCCCCCCCAAAAAAGAGGAAAGAAGACATGTAGACGCAGACTACGAGGTCTAATTGCCGAGGTGATTGATCGCGCAAATCACTTGAACGAACTGAATTACCGAACTGATAATCCGAGCTGAAGTAGCAGGCATAGTTAGATGAGCGATCTGAGTATCAGGGGCTTGTTATGTTCTTTAGGTTGATCAATAGGCGCGGCCCATATAAAATTTAAAGGGCGGGGAAAGCAATGGGCCGTTTGAATGTTGTGGAGGGACGGTTCATGTTTCGAGAAAGGCGGGCCCCGGTCACACGTGTGTCAGACGCAACGGTGGGATTCAAATGTATATCCACAGAAGTTGAAACGTTTCTGCCCATATCACACTATTTCACATCCGCCGTCTTGCGCAGAAAAGTTCCTTCTTCCCCCAAAATCTTCAATTTGCTGCTTCCCGTACCGCCCTGCTAACACCGTTGGTCCCTCTGTTCACAGTTGCAAATCCCCCGCCGGAGCATTTATCTTCTGTTTAACAAGTAAGTATGGCTTCCCATTCTCAATCTACGAGGGTTAGTGGGTCTTCATTGGCGAGTGCCGTAGATAGCAGTGTAGAGTTTAGGATTTTCTCCCTAGGATCCTCCATTTCTGTTGAAACTTTGATAGTGCCCCGGTGTGTAGAGGGGAAAGTGGCCGATTACCCTCGCTTTTAAACGAGTGTAGGATAAAATGCCTCGCCCGATCGTATAATTTCCTCGGATGTCGTCTTGATAGAACCTCGTTCGGAGGATAGGGCATGTTCGCCCCCGATGGGGTTCGTTACCGTTTACGAGGACAGTCTGCATTCCGGTCTTCGTCTACCCCTCCCTGAGCCGTTTGCCCAGCTCCAGAAGAAACTTGGTTTAGCTTTGGGGCAGATAATGCCTAATTCTTTTAGGCAATTTACTGATTTGGGCGTGGCAGCGATCCGTGAGGGTTACCAATTATCAGCCGAGCTCATTCACGAGCTCTTTGTCTTCAAAAAATCAGCGGACTGGTACTATGCCGCTGCCCGTACTGAGTTCAAGGGTCGAACTCAGAATAAAGTAGAAAAATGGCATTCGAGATACTTTTTCTGTCGTCATGAGAGTTTAGCCGAGCATATGTGGAGGGTAGGTAAGCCTTTTACGTGGGTGGGAGGCGAGGTGGATAAGGATCTGGAGGCTGCTGTTAGAGCAATGAGGAATTGTGGCCCCTTCAAGGGGAACTATGGCGAAGATTCCTTAGCTGAGGCGGGGTTGAGCCCGTTTGAGCCCCAGAGGATGGTGGATCCTGCAACGGGTGAGACCCCGCTAGTGCTATTAGGATTGTAATGCTTTTGTTTATTAATCATCCTAACTCTCGTCACGCTTTGTATCGCAGTGAAGTTCGGGAAGATAAGGGGAGTCGATGCCAAGGCCGCAGCTCGATGGAGTAAGAGGCCGAGGTCGTCAGGCCGATCTGCTTCCTCGTCTGACCTGGTTCAGCGAGCTGAGGTAACAGAGCCTACCACGACAGATGCTCGCTCTCCTTCCGCCAGTCCTCACAAAAAATCCAAAGTCCAGGATATCGTCGAGGTCTCGGGTGGTGATGGGAGCCCGGTGGCACCTTCAATGAGGCTGGAGAATCTTCCTTTTCCTGAGGTAAAGATTTATTGCCTTCGTTTATTCTCTTTCGGTATTTCTGCCCTATGCTTTTCTTTTGTTTAACTCCGCTTTTTCTTGTAGAGCCTCGGTAGGGTGATGAGATGGCTAGAAGATGGCGTCGGGCAGATGTTGGCTCGGCATGAGGACGAGAAGAGTCAGTACTCCGATAGGCTGACTTCGACCAGGCTGGCGAAGAAGGTGAGGGGACACAGTCAAGGCCGAGAGAGGAGGTGAAGACTCTCAAGTCCGAGTTGGCCGCTCGCTTGCGAAGGCCGAGGTGGAGGGCGAAAGCCCGAAAGATTTGAGGCCGAGCCGAGTGCGGCTAAAGACGAGACCCGGTAGCGGGCGGTCGGCGGGGTCTTACGGGCATTTACAAAGAGGCTTCATTGTCGGAGAAGCTTCTCGGCCCGGCCAATGAGTTGGCTGGGCTTATCAATGGAAACTACGCTTTGGCCGCTCCTGGAGGAGGCCGCTAGAGAATTTCCCGGCTTGGATGCTTCCAAGTATGGCTACGAGCGCCTAGAGGACGCGGCTCTCGCTTTCTCGGTACGCCGGCGTGATCCGAGATCACCTCAACCGCCCACCGTCCCGGACGACCTTGCCAACTCGTACGTTCGCATCCGCCGAGCAGATTGCCGCCTGCCCGACAGATCGGGACTCCACCCTGGACGCGGTCTTCGATGCTCTTCCTGATGAAGCCGAAGAAGGAGGCGAAGCCCACGAAGAGGAAGTGGAGGAGGAACGGGAAGCCGGGACTGGTGAAAATCTGACCTCCAACAAGGATGTGGAGGACCCCCCCTCCGAGCAGCAACCTTCTCAAAATAAGGAGGTCGGCGATGTTTAGTGTAGTTTTTTTTTTTTTTGTATATCTGTACTGAACATCTTCGAATCAATGAATTTGTTTTCTTCTTCTTGAGTGTAGAGCTTGGATTCTGTCGATATTTCTACTTTGCGCATACAAATAGCTCTCCTTTCTCAAGATGTGGTTGACCAACGGTCCATGGCTCAGCAATGGAGGGAGAAATGCCGCCGAGCTGAGGAGCTTTTCAGCCAAAAGTGTATTTTGCTGAAATCCCAAGAAGCCGAGCTGACGGGATGGCAGATGAAGTTTGAGGCACTTTGTGAGGAGGTCGAAGTCAAGCGGCTCACTTTCCAAGAGAGTACCGACTTGCTTCAAGCCAAGCTTCTTCAGGCTGAGGAGGAGTTGGAAGTCGCCCGAGGTCGAGCTGGCCGCGTTCCGAAAGATTACGAGATGATCGTCGAGGAGCATGCCGAGTATGAAGATATTATCCGTCGCGGCGGTGGTATCACCATCTCCGAGGCGGAATTAAAGGCAAAAGAGGACTTGGAGCAATATATCGCCCTAAAGGAAGCACTCGGGTCCGAGTCTTTTGGGCTTCAGGGTGCTTTTGAGATGCTGAAGGAGAGTGCGGGCAGGTATAAGTGTATTTTGGACCGGCGACCTAAGTTACGGGCGCTTTTGGCACGTGGTCCGGGGGCAGACCTTTCTTCTTCTATTCGGACAATGCCTGCTCGCGAGGTGAGAACGGCTTCGCGGGGACATCAGGTCGGTCCGAGCCAGGGTAGGTGAGCTGTTTGTCGCGGTTCGGCTACCCCGCGAGGTCAAAGTTCTCCTGCTGGAAGAAGTCGAGGTCGGGGGCGAGGTCGAATCTCAATTGATGATCTCCTAGGGCCTTCCTCCTTTGAGGAAGATTGGCTTAGCTTCAGCAAGAAACATCCTTCCCCCTAGATTAGCTCGCTTCTGCCTGTAATTTATGTACACACAAACTGTTCCAAATAGTTAGAAATAAAAATATATATATTGAGTTTTTGAACTTTCCTGTTCATTTTGAAGATTGCTTCTTGGTTTTGTTGCATGTTGCATCTTTGAGGGAGTTTGGACTCGGACCTCTTTGTGTTGACAAGGGAACCATGGTTCGGACCTTGTATTTTATTCTCCCGGGGGAACTTGGTTCCGACCCCAGTTGAGAACTAATTATCCTTCGGAGGGAGTTTGACTCGGACCTCGTGGGATCTTCCTTTTTGGAGGGAGACGAGCTCGGACCTCGGAAAGGGTTTCCTTTGCGCATTATAGGAATTTGTTACCCCATGTCGGGTCATTACTGACCACGCAAGGGAACCGTAGTTCGACCTTATGAGGGGATTTTGATATTAGGGATACTTCGTATAAGCAAATCAAAAGACACGAGATGCAAGACAAAAAGGAAATTTTGTTAAAAATGACCAAAAACAAAGTAAAAAGAGTTTTGACGAGCTCGTTAAAAAACAAAACATTAAGGACCAAAAAGACAAAAAAGAAAACCTAAGACTCTATATGCAAGATTTTGTTGCTTATACGAAGAATCTCTTTAGATGGGCGATGTGCCATGTTCTGGGTATTAGTTCGCCCGAAAGATAGGCGATTTTGTAAGCTCCTTTACTGGGGACTTCGTGTACTCTGTAGGGCCCTTCCCACGTAGCTTCGAGCTTGCCGAGCTTCTCTGAGAGGCTGACCTCATTGTTTCGAAGCACAAGATCACCGACCTGGAACTGTTGGGGTTTGACCCTTTGGTTGTAATACCGAGCCATCTGCTGTTTGTACCGAGCTTCTTTTATGCTGGCTAGTTCCCTTTTTTCCTCCAATAAGTCTAGGTCGGTTCGGCGCTGCTCTTCGTTAGCTTCGGCGGAGAAATTGATAGTTCGGGGACTGGGTGCTCCGATCTCGACAGGTATGACTGCTTCTGACCCGTATACTAAACGGTACGGGGTTTCTCCCGTTGGAGTTCGGGGCGTAGTCCGGTACGACCACAGGACATTTTGGAGGTTGTGGATCCACTCTGTTTTCTCCTTCTCTAGGCGGGCCTTGAGTCCGTTCACTATCGTCCTGTTGGTGACTTCAGTCTGGCTATTAGTTTGAGATCGGTTGACCGAGGTGAACTTTTGCTGGATATTGAGTCCTTCACAGAATTCTCTGAATTCCCTGCTCGTGAATTGCGTTCCATTATCCGAGATGAGGACTCCTGGTACCCCGAACCGGCGCACGATGTTTTTCTAGACGAAGTCAACGGCTTTATCACTTGTGATTTTTGTGGAGTGTTCAGCTTCTACCCACTTGGTGAAGTAGTCGACGGCGACTATTAGAAACCGTTTTTGTTTAGGTGCCGGGTAGAAAGGCCCTGCGATGTCAATGCCCCACTCCATAAATGGCCACGGACTTTGAATAGTAGAGAGGTCGGTTTGGGGTAGTCTCGTCACTCTGGCATGCAGTTGGCATTTTAGGCACTTCTTCACGAACTCTTCCGCATCTTTTGCCATTGTTGGCCAATAGTACCCCCATCGCATGATTTTCTGAGCTAGCACCCGAGCTCCAATGTGGCTTCCGCACGATCCTGCGTATACTTCATTTAATATGTAGTCCGCTTCCTTTGGTCCAACGCATCTGAGGAGAGGCTGTAAGTAAGACTTTCGATAGAGGACCCCTCCCTCGAGGGCATACTGCGTGGATCTAGCTAGAATTTTTCTAGCCTCCGTCTTGTCCTCGGGCACTTCCCCGTTTCCCAAACATCTGATTAGGGGGGTCATCCAATTTGGGTCGTCCTCTATGATTGCAGTGACTTCCGCCTCTTCTATACTCCTGTTTCGGACTTCTTCCACTAGCGTCGAGCTGGATGGGGAGGTCGCCAGCTTACTTAGCTCGTCAGCTCGGGTGTTTTGGCCTCTGGGAATGCGGACTATTTTGAAGAATTGGAAAGACTGTCCAAGGAGCTTGACCTTCTCTAGGTACTTCTTCAGCTTCTCACTTTTCACTTCGTATTTCCCTAACACATGGTTGACCACGACTTGGGAATCACAATGGGCTTGGACAGCTCGTACCTGGAGGGTTTGGGCGAGATGCAGTCCAGCAATGAGAGCTTCATATTCCGCCTCGTTATTCGTAGTGGAGAACTCGAATCGCAGCGAATATGTTAGTTCCTTTTTCTCTGGGCTGATGAGGAGTATGCCGGCTCCACTTCCTTTCTTTCCTGAAGCTCCATCCACGTACATCTCCCAGCAGTCCGGGGGTGTCTTCTCTGGGACTTCTTGGAGCCTGGTTTTGGCTTTGATTTCTTTTGGCTCCACGAGGTCCTTATACGTAGCTTCTACAAGGAAGTCTGCCAGAGCCTGTCCTTTTATAGCTCATCGGGGACCGTACGATATAGAATGTTCTCCTAGCTCGATTGCCCATTTCGCGATCCTTCCTGAAGCTTCTGGCTTAGTGAGAACTTGCCGAAGTGGTAGATCGGTCAGAACTTGTATCGGGTAAGCTTGGAAGTAGGGCTTTAGGCGCCGAGCTGCGTTTATGAGAGCTAGAGCGACCTTCTCGAGAGGCTGATACCTCGTCTCTGGGTCTTTAAGAACTCGGCTGACAAAGTACACCGGTAGCTGCCGATCTCCTTCGTCTCGGACCAACACTGCACTTATTGCCTCCTCAGATGTTGCGAGGTATAGAGAGAGAGGTTCTTCCTTCTGGGGGACTGACAAGATCGGTAAGTCCTCGTGCTTTCGGCAGCCTTGGAAAGGAAACGACTTAGCGCGGTTATGCACCCTGTCAACTTATGCACGTCGCGGATAGTCCGAGGTACCTTCATCTCCTGCACGGCTCTAATCTTCAGTGGATTGGCCTTGAATTTTCCCGATCGCACGTTGAAAGTGCACTTCTTCGGGTTCAGCTTGAGGTTCGCCTGCCTTAGTATGTGGAGCGTGGTTCGCAGGTCGCTCACCGCCGAGGCCTCTTCTTTACTCTTGACGACAATGTCGTCTACGTATACTTCGACAATCTTGCCGATGTGATCTCGGAAGAGGAAATCGACCATTCGCTGGTAGGTCGCCCCGGCAAAGCCGACCTCGACAACCTTCGCTGGATCTGCTTCGGACAGGGGAACCTGTTCCGCCGGGGTGTCTGGGATCGACGTCATTTCGTCCGGCTCCTTGGGATACTTTGATTGCTATGCTTGGGGTTGACCTCGTAGAGCAACCTGCATGCACTCCTTGGCCTTTATCTGGTCACCTCGGACCGTAAGGGTTCCAGCCGAGGTCGGGATCTTCAACGTGGTAGGGCGAAATGATGGCCCCGATCGCATTCAGCCAATCCCGACTTAGTATGATGTTGTAGGGGGAGTTCGCTTTAACCACATAGAACTGAACCAGCTTATTGACGCTGGTCGGCGGGCTGCCAATGGCAACGTCGAGCGCAATGGTCCCTTCAGGTCGCGTCTCTTGCTGCGTAAAGCTCTTGAGAGGCAGGGGCGTGGAATTCACCCGAGCTGGGTCGAGGCCCATCCTATCCAAGCAGTGTTGGAAGATGATGCTCACGCTGGCCCCACCATCGATGAACACGCGGTGGACTATCTTGTTGGCCACTCCGACCTGTATAACCAGGGCGTCGTTGTGTGGTGTAGCGGCAGGCACAGGGTCATCCTCGGAGAATGTGACGGTTTCCCCCTTCTTGAACCTCTTTTTCGTTTGCTCCTCACCCGATGGGACCGGTGGTCTGCGAGCTTCTGCCTTCAACCGGTGATGGTGGAGACCACTCCGTCGTACTGTGGTGCGTCGTACGGAGGGTCGTCATCCTCCTCGTCGTGATCGACCTTAGCTCGCTTATTGTGGGGAGCACAGCGACCTTGTCCTCCTTTCCGTTTTCCTTTTGTGTTTTTCTTCCCCCTGGCTTCGTATCTCTTCAGAGCTCCCTCTTGGGCTAACCTCTCTATCTGTTCCGCGAGGTCGCGGCAATCCTCCGTGTGGTGCCCATGGTCATCATGGAAGGAGCAGTGCTTGTTTTGGTCCCGAGGTTTAGATTTTGACATGGGACGTGGTTTAGCGAACCAATCCTCGTGGAGTGCGAAGATCTCGGCATTCGTTTTCATAAAAGAAGGTCGTTGGGACGGCTCCAGTCCCACCCGAGGTCCAAGCCGGGACTGGATTGGTCCTCTTTGGAGGCGCTCGTGGGCACTTCTCCGATCATGATCGCTCCGACCTCGATCCCCTTCAGTTCTCTTCTTCTCGGTCTCCTCCCGCTTCAATCGGTCCGCATCCTGGCCATCGGCGAACTGGTATACAATCTTCCACATCTTCTGGGCTGTCTCAGGCTTCCGCTTAGCGAGCTCTTGGTTCAGGGACCCGGGGGCAACTCCATTTCGGAAGGCCGAGATGAGGAAGACGTCGTCGATTTTATCGACCTTCAAGCTTTCCTGCATGAACCTGGAAGCGTACTCCCTTATAGATTCTTTGTCCTTTTGCTTCACCGATAGGAGGTATGCTGTGTCTCGGCGAGCCTGAACCTTCGTATGGAATCTTTGCTTGAATATTTTTTCCAAATAGGTCCAGGACCCCACGCTGCCAGTTGGATGGCTGTCAAACCAAGCTCGGGCATAATCGATCAGCATCTCGGGGAGTAGCTTGCACATGTGTTCCTCCCTGAGACCCTGGTTGTGCATGCTGTACCGGAAACGCGTTAGGAAGTTAAGGGGGTCGTCCAGCCCATTGTAGGCCGGTACGTTTGGCAATTTGTACACCGTGGGGAGTTTGGTGTCAAGCGCCTCGTCGGTGAACGGGCCGATCGCCCGAGCCGGTTCCTTTTCATGTCGGTGTCGATTCCTCGCGGATCGCGACTCTCGCTATAGCTCGGGCTTCGATACCTTCTCGGGGCTCCGAGGTCGCCTTTGGGTATGATGTCGCCCGGGGCTACTCGCGAGCTTGGACTCCGACGTCGATCCGAACCCCGCCGGGCTCGCGCCTCTCCTTTAGCTCCGGTCCGGTCTCTCGGTGTAGTGAGGAGCTTTAGGCGAGATTTTTGCGTGGAACTCTCCCCGGCTTCAAGTATGGGAGACATCCGGGTTGTCGCAAGAAAGCGTTTGAAACGCTCGCTTGTTTGCTTTAGCGACCCGGCCGCGGCGTAGGTGGTGGCAAGATCAAAGTCTGCGGAGAGATCATCCTCCTTCAACTCGGATCCCTTCGGCTCCGACTCGTCGTTGATCTCTAGCGCGCGCATCCTTTCGGAGGGATTTCCTTCTATCGGGTCCCCGGCGTGCCTCTCCTTTGGGACCGAACTGCGCCTTCGGCGATTCTCTTGGCTTATGGGGCGCTTTCGCCGTTAGGATTCCTCGTTGGCTTTGGGCCTCCCGCATGCTTTGTGATCGCGTTACCATCGTAAATCAGCTACGTAAGAACCGTTGATGAGGTTCCCACAGACGGCGCCAATGATAGATCTAGGGTTTGCGAAAGTAGCTAAAAGAAATAATAACACGATGACACAGTAATTTACGTGGTTCGATCGATGTGATCTACGTCCACGGGAGAGAATGCAGAGAGCTTTTATTATATTTGAGAGTACAATGAGTATTGAATGTCCCTTCCACCTCTAATCTCGCATCTATTTATAAGTATTGAGTCAAGCCCTAATCCTTCTAGAGATCGGACTCCTTATACATATCCGGTTGCTTGATACATGCATATCCGATTCCCATTAGTAGTAGAATTCTATCTTCTTCCAAAGTGGGGTTTCGTTACTTGGTCTTCAAGGCAGATGTTGACTTTGTCTGGGCCGAACTCCGCAGGCCGAGCTTTAATATATAGGCCCAAATAGCCTTAGATCGGGCCCAGGATGAGGCCGGTACTATCACTCTGGTACTTTTACTATCCTAAGTGGCTAATATAAACTGTTCCCTCAAAAATAGAAGACAACCATCAGTTGACACCAAATTTACTACTACTATACATGACCCTAGTAAAATGCCAGGATATAATTATACATTCTACTACTACTCTAAGTTCAACCTCAAAATACAGTAGATAATAAATAATCGTAATATTTTTTTGGGATAACTAAAAAAATTAAAATATACAAACGCCTTCATAATACACACGCCCACATACGAATCACTTGAAGGTCTGGTATGAAATATCTGCACATATCATGATGAACACAAAAAGTTAAACTGTAGATATAATGCAATCTTGTTCCAAAGGCCAGTTCTACCATAAGATAAGATGATATATACCGAATTTCTTCACCAAACCATAATTTGGTTCTGCAAAAACAAATTCAGCAAAGAAAAATTGGTCGATCGATCATTCAATTCGACAAAAAAGTATCAGATTCCCAAGAAAATTACACAAACGTCTCAGCGTAGACGCCGCCACTGCCTATTATGTCTTGTTTGCCATAACGCCGCCGCCATGGCTTGCTGGCATGTGCGTGCTTGAATTTGTGTATATGGTAAAGAATTTGTGTTTCTACTTCGTCGACACTTCTCATTTTGGTGAAGTTACTTTTTTGTTTGGAACACGCGCGGCCTTTAATACAACAACAGATTTTCAAGGCATTCGTCCGCCATTGTTGGTAGATGCATCATCATAAATAATTTTTCAGGGTGATTATCAACTACAAAATTGAGATTTCTTCATTTTCTCTTTCTTTTTTCGTTTAACAGGTGATGATAGAAATATTAATTAAAACTGTCAAATAATCGTGCAAATAACTGTTAATAATCACGATTTTGGTTCGTTTGCACAAGACGTGGAAAAAAATGTATACCAAAAGAAAACGACGCAAATACACTCTATCAAAACATGAAATATCAAAATTGCCATTAAAATTGAACTGAAATCAATTGCAAATAAAAAACGAGTGTGCTTTAATATAGAATAAATTATGCTTTTTTATATGTAAAGTGAGAAATAAGAACTCTATATAGTGATCCATCCGTTACATAATAGGTGGCTCGTATATTTTATCGGTCGTTCCATAACAAATGGTTCATTTCTAAATAATGAAATAATTATCTCTTAAAAATTTATGGGTCATACCACTTTAATCACTTTTTATATTTTGCCTAAATAATCGTACCCATAAAGTATGAGCCACTTGTTATGATATGGAGGGAGTATTGGTTTACCATAAAAACTCATACGATTGAATTAATGGGAATCCATGTGTAACGCCCCAATTTATTTAAATAAAAAGGAACATTATTATTGAAAACTTAATAAAATATTTATCTCAAAAATACAGCGGAAAATAAATTAATATAAATTGTCCAACTGAAAATATAAACCCTAGGATTTATTCTTAATATTTCTTGATAATTGACCATCGTCACGCGCCACACCGATCATCGTCCGAGTCCTCTCCTGAAAAAGATATAGACTCAGTGGGGTGCATTTATATAAACTCAGTGGGGTGCATTTATCCAAATTATATAAGTTACAACAATAAAAATACATGGAAAACTGTAACTTTAATAACATCGCCCGAAATCAATGTTTAACTATCTGGTAGCCTGAAGGCTTAACTGATAGCCCAAAGGCTTTAACTTTACTGTCTCTAGCCCGGAGGCTACAACTGCTTAGTCTCAAATAGCCCGAAGGCTAACTTCTTTTACTGAAATAGCCCGAAGGCTTAGCCTGCATATCACATGTATAAATTGTGCAAAATATATAATAAGGATAAATATTAAAATGCAACTTTAAACCCCACCTTAACCTTCTTGACTTGACTTGAAAAAACTTGCAAATTAATTAATTAAGTCCTACGCGCAGATCCAATAAATGATTATGGAACATTAAGATGCATGTTTTTTTTAAATAAAAAAAATGAAATTCAATGTGTTGACATTAATTAATTGACTATTGTACACAAATCGTATTCATTCCACAAAGCATAAACGTGTATATATATATAGTAATAGTATATGTTTAAAAAAAATAAGTTAATAAAAGCATGTGTTCATCTTAAACTTACGAATGATTTATATAATAGACACACACACATATATATACATATAAGTTTAATTTATCAACTGTAAGAAAAATAAAATCTGATAATTTTTAATTATTAAACAATAAATAATCTCAACGCTATTACTACACATGCTGAAACACCCATAAGTTCTATACGCACATACACGTACAAAAATAAAACAAAACCAAACATTTATTAACTTACTTTGCTATACTATTAACAAACTCCGCTATCTCATATGACATTCATGAACTCTATGTCCCTCCTGGTGGCATCGATAGCAAATATTTTTTCCAACTATGCACTTTCCGAAATGACATCTTTGGCATTCTGGGCAAAGGGGTTTTGTTGGGAAAATAATAAAGTTTTGATTTAATACCAAAATCCATCTGACTCTAACCGAGTAGATGATCGCATAAATCTAAGTAGTGTTTTCCAGCTCGCCTGTTTGAGCTCTAGATTTTCTAAGTTTACAGGTTCAGGAAGCGAAAAACAGCAGAAGATCCAGCTGTGTTTACAACAGGAGTCAACTATCAGCTCAGCTGAGTTCAAAACAAAGCAGGATCAAGCTGAAGATTAATCGAGCTGAGTTCAAGACACAGCTGATCCAGCTGTACAGACCAAAAGAATGTTAACTCTGAAAGCATTAGTTCAAGTCAGAGTATCAGATCCAGCTCCAAGATTCGTAAAACAACTTGAAGACAAAGATCT
Organism: Agastache rugosa; assembly: GCA_031470985.1. Taxonomy (NCBI): domain Eukaryota; kingdom Viridiplantae; phylum Streptophyta; class Magnoliopsida; order Lamiales; family Lamiaceae; genus Agastache; species Agastache rugosa. The sequence goes on along the minus strand of CM062601.1, from coordinate 59,573,355 downwards.
CGGTGTCAGAGGAAGTCAATATACCTCGACCAATGAGAGATCGACAAATCAGCATCCTACACCTCAGGAACTAGGATGTGACACTGATGAAGACAGGTGCAGAAACGCCCAACGGCAGATTATGAATTTAAGAAGAGTATGTAAGATTCAAACGGCTCCTCCAACGGCTAGTCTTGGATCTCTACCAATAAATACCCGTCTTGAACCTCAGGATCAGATACGAAAAACTCTCTACAAGCTTTCATTTTCTGAAATTTTCAAGCCTTCAAAAGCTCATTAGCAGTTCTAAACAGTTAAAAGAACACTTTATCTTAAAGTGTTTCTAGCCTAGAAATTGCCCAGTTTTTCGTCTGATTCCTAGGCAGAATTCATTGTATATCTTAAGCCTAGATTTTGAACGAGTTCATCTAACTCTAAGTTCTTAATTGTAAGAACTCGTTCACAGTTGGAACCCCGAACCAAACCCCTCTTAACCCAGAAAGGTTAGGTCAAGGTTACGCTTGATTGAAGCGCGAAATTCAAGTGGTTCTAAGATTTTTTCAGTACCCGCAAACTGAAAAGTTAGGCTTGACAGTGCCCGTAAACTGTTGGAACACAACTCAGGTTCGAGTTGTGAAGTTGCTTGATACTTGGAAACCAAGTGGTAGTGAATTACCAGTGAATCTGGTCGTGGATGTAGGAGGTGTTACTCTGAACCACGTAAAATCTCGTGTTATTTTCTTTCTCGTTATTTTTAATCTTTATACTAACTCCATTGGCACTTTGCATTCTTATCAAAACTGCATACTCAGCTGCTCTTCAAAGACAGCTGTGTGTTCTCTGAAAATTGCATAACTTGATTAAGCTGAAAACGTGAAGACAATATTTTCAAGCTGAGTTTTTCTAAGTAAACGAGCTAAGTTTTAAAACCACCACTTTCCGCACTGCCAGCTGAGTTATTAACCCAACTGACACTCCTCAGCTGGATTCATAACTGAGCTCTCACACTCTGTTTTAAACTTGTGAAAAAGTTTTAAAAAGTCTATCTTTGGTGTATTTATCTCCCCTCTACACCAAAGACCCAGCTCAGGGACCATCAATTGGTATCAGAGCAGTGGTTCAAAAGACCGCGGTTTCTGAATCAAGTTGTCTTGAAACTCTGTCAGTAGTCATCTGAACAGATCCTCTTTTGAAAAACTCATATTGTTTCATACTGTGTATATCTCCATGGATTCTTATCTTAACAGGAATCTTCCCACCTTCTCGGTTGATGACTATGCAATCTGGAAGTTCAGATTGAAAGCTTTCTTTGTGCGCATCATGACATGATGTGGGACGTCATTACAGACGGACCCATCCTCATTTACAAGCAAGGAAACGAGCTTGTACCTGCTCAAGATGGAGGACAGCCAACGTATCAGTTCATTCCCAAGCCAAAGAATGAATATACCTCAGAAGAGAGGAAACAAGCTAGATTAGACAGCTTCGCAAGGAACACCATATCATCAACTGTCTCCAACACCTACCTCAGCAAGATCATCAACTGCAACACCGCAAAGGAGATGTGGGAAACCCTAGCCAAGCTATGCGAAGGGTCAGAAGAGATAAAAGAGAATAAATTCACTATTGCATGCCAGAAGTTTGATAACTTCAAGCAGCTTGTCAACGAGTCCATCGAAGAAATGGAGCTCAGATTCTCAAATATCGTGGTTGAGATTGAAACCATCAGAACTGGGAAATACACCCTGCGTGAAAAGAACCTAAAAGTCCTTTCAGCGCTCACAGCTGAATGGAACACATACAAGGTGGTACATCAAAGTCGAAGTGACTTAGGTGATCTTTCAACTGAAAGATTATTCTCTCTGCTCAAAGCCAACGAATACAACTTGAAGATTACCATGAAAAAATCTTCAAGCAATCAAAATGATGGAGAGCTGACACCTGCGCCAAAGGAGATTCCGTTCAGAGCTAACTCTGAAAAATCCACATACATACAGTCAGCTGAGTCCTCGAAGAAGGACAAGAGCAAGGAAGAGCTACTTGAAGAGATAGCCATGCTGGTCAAAAACTACAACAGACTCAACACCAGCAAGGGCAAGTACAAGAAGTTCGCAAGAACTTACAGAGACAAGTACGCAGTAGCTGATGAGAAGTCAGCTGACAAACGAACAGAAGAAGATTGCTTCAACTGCAAGGAACCGGGACACTACATGCTACAATGTCCCAAGCTATCCAAGAAAGATAAAGACCAATTGAAAGCTAAAGCAGCTGACAGAAAGAGAGCCTACATCGCCGACGAGGAGTCGGAGTACAACAAAATAGAGGATAACATGCCATTTTCAGATTCAGAAGAAGAAGCACTGATGGTCCATGATGAACCGGAATGAGATACATGCTTCATGGGGCAGACAGACGGAATCGATGAGGATGAGGTAATGTCAAGAACTCAATATATCAGGACTACCTGATTGGAGTTTAGTAGAGAAAGTTATGAACGATTTCAAGGAGCTTCAAGAGATCCTTGACATCATGATGTGTGAGAATGCCGAGCTGAAGGTGGAAGTGAAAAAGAAAGAAGCATCAGAAGTAGCTGATGCCACACAGCTCAAGGAAGAAGATGTCTCACTGAAGGACACAATAGTAAAACAAGATCAGCTGTTGAAGGACTTCTACTATGAGAAGAAACAGCTGGTTGAAAAACTGGAAAAGACAACAGCTGAATCAGAAAGAAAGACAGCTGAGATCTTAGTGTTGAAAAAATCTGAAGAGACGCTAACTATGAAGATGGCAACACTAATCAAAGCTACCACCACAATGGACGAAATCATAAGTGTTCAGCGTCCAGCAGCACTCAAGACAGGATTGGGTTATACTGGAACTAAAGATATTACAAACATCACCTCCACAAGTGGAACAAAGGTAATGTTTGTAGAAATAAAGGAAACCCCAATTCCAGCCGCTCAGCAACAACTATTGAGGACACATCAGGCATCAAGAAGGCCAGCTGTGAGACAACCTCAAGCACAGATCAGACAACAACGTGCTCAAACTCAATAGAGACAGCAGACTGGACAGTTCAGATACCAGCATCAACAACATCACGTCGAGAGAAATTAACCAAGATATCAAAGGAGATACCCAGCTGGATATCACTCATATGTTCACCAGCTGGAGTACCAGTCTCAGCCGAGATATCACAAAAGACAGTAGAGACAAATGAACGTCTCAGCTGGATACCGAAAAAGACCCGGACATCAATAAAGAAATCAAACAAGGAAAATACAGAGATCAAGACCCCACCAGCAACAACCAATGAACACAAAGAATGTGTACATTGACTCAGCCGGAAGGATCATCAGATCAAATGACCCAATTCGAGTCATCAAGCAGATCTGGGTCGTGAAAGGATCTCTGTCTAACCCACAAGGACCCAATTAAAACTGGGTACCTAAATTTTGATTTTTGTCATAGGTTGCAAGGGAACGATGCATCATTGAGGAGTCGATGAGAACGCTATGGTACTTGGACAGCGGATGTTCAAAGCACATGACCCACTTAAAGCATCTACTCAAGGAGTACATCGAGCGTCCAGACCCACAAGTAATATTTGGCGACAACTACAAAGGTCTAACCAAAGGTTATGGTACATTTGAAACTAAAACTGTTAAAATCTCTAATGTTTCATATGTACAAGGACTGCAACATAACTTGCTTTCCAATAGCCAATTCTGCGACAACGGTTTTTCTGTCAAGTTTGATGTACAGGGATGCACAGTGAAGCACAGGAAAACCAAGCAGATACTACTAAGAGGGAAAAGAGAAGGAAATATGTACTTCGCTGACTGGAACAGCAGCCCTCCTGAGACGTGTCTTGTATCCAAAAGCAGCAATGAAGTCAGCGGGCTGTAGCACAGACGGCTGAATCATCTCAACTTCAAGACGATCAACAAACTGGCTAGAAACCAGCTCGCTAATAGAATTCCAGATCAAGTATATGACAAGAGTCATATGTGCAGTGCATGTCAACAAGAAAAACAAACAAGAATTTCATTCTCTCTCAAGCCAGTACAGTCACCTGATCGCGTTCTTCAACTCCTACACATGGATCTTTTTGGTCCAGTTACTCCAGCAAGCTTCAACGGCAGAAAATATACTCTGGTCGTAGTAGATGACTTTTCAAGATTCACATGGGTGTTATTCCTGTACCAGAAGAGCGAAACAAGGACCCAACTGCCAATCCTGCTGGAAAGACTCTCAACTTAGAAGGAGTGCAAGACAATGTCAATCAGATCAGATCGGGGAACCGAGTTTCTAAATGAAACTATATATGAATACTGCAAGAAGAACGGAGTTCAACATCAAACCTCAGTAGCACGCACACCCCAGCAGAATGGTGTAGCAGAAAGGAGAAACAGAACACTCAAAGAAGCGGCCACATCGATGCTTGCCAGCTCTGTCATTCCAAATAAGTTCTGGGCCGAGGCAATCAACACAACTTGCTTCACTCAGAATCGCTCTCTACTCATATCAAGGCAAGGAAAGACGCCGTATGAGCTATGGAATAACAGAATACCATACATTGAATATTTCAAGGTCTTTGGATTCAAATGTCATATCCTAAACAATGGAAAAACACAGCTCAAGACGTTCGACGTGAAGACTGACCGAGGAGTATTCCATGATTACTCAACTGTGAGTAAAGCTTACAGAGTCTTCAACAGAAGAACTCAAACGGTCGAAGTAACTCCCCATGTTACCTTTGACGAATCATCATTCGAATACAGAGATTCTATCAAATGAAGAAATGAAGGAGAATCCTCAAGGAAAATTCAAACAAGAGCTCAAGAGAATCGAATCAGAAATCTTGCCGAACCATTAATATGGAATGATGAGCTAGAGGAGGAATCTCAAATCAATCAGGAAGTTCCACCATCTGGAAATCAAGAGAAACCTCCAACGCCAAATCAAGGGGGAATGCCATCAGCTGGAAATCCAGACACAGCTGAATCCCCAGCTCTAACTCCAGCAGAGCCACTATAGAAGTCACCTCAAAACATAATCCAAGTAGAGTCTCTTTCTCAAGACTTAACTCCAGAACAACTCCAAGCCAGACGAAATCTAGCCACTTCTAGCATCAATCAGCTGGAAGAAGAAATTCGTAGAAGGAGAAGATGGATCGAAGATCATCCATCATCAGCAATAATTGGAGAACCATCTGACCGAGTCAGAACCAGAAGCTCAGCTGCTTAAGCTACATTGGATCATCAAGAAGCAGCTGACACAGCTCAATTCTCAGTAGAGCTAGAACTGACTATCTACGACGAAGACACAACTCTAATGGTGTGATATGTCGCTCAAGTTTCAGAGCCTCAAACCATTCTAGAAGCCTTAAACAGCATACCCTGGACAAACACCATGCAGGAAGAGCTCAATGAATTCCTCAGAAATTGTGTCTGGGAATTGGTCGACAGACCTGAAGTAGTCAAAGTCATCGGACTCAAATGGAGCTTCAAAAACAAGATGGATACCCTTGGAGTCATCATCAGAAACAAAGCTCGACTCGTTGCCAAGGGTTACACACAGCAAGAAGGAATCGACTTCGAAGAATCATTTGCTCCAGTAGCACGATTGGAAGCAATCAGATTATTTCTCGCTTATGCAGCACATCACAAATTCAAGATCTATCAAATGGATATGAAGTGTGTATTTTTAAATGGAGAAATCAAGAAAGATGTCTATGTTGAACAACCTCCAGGATTTGAAGTAGAAGGAAACAAAGTCTACAAGTTAAAGAAGCGCTTTATGGATTGAAACAAGCACCTCGAGCCTGGTATGATACTCTATCAAATTTCCTTGTATCCAAAGAATTCAAGAAGGACTCAGTAGACAGAACACACTTCACCATCAAGTTGGGAGAAGACATCCTGGTTGTTCAAATCTATGTAGACGACATCATCTTCGGCTCAAGATCAACATTCTTATGCCAAAGATTTGGAGAAATGATGTCAAAATAGTTCCAAATGTCTATGATGGGAGAAATGAGTTTCTTCCTAGGACTTCAAGTCAAGCATTCAGCAGAAGGAATTTTCATAAATCAATCCAAGTACGTGAAAGACTTGATAGCGAAGTATGGAGTTCAATCCAGTAGGACGGTGAAGATCCCGATGAACACCAACTGGAAAATTGAACCCGGAACTGAAGGAAAATCAGTTGATTCAAGCAAGTACAGAGGGATAATAGGTTTCCTGTTGTATCTAACAGCCAGTCGTCCAGGTTCAGGAAGCGGAAGACAGCAGAAGATCCAGCTGTGTTTACAACAGGAGTCAACTATCAGCTGAGTTTTTCAGCTGAGCTGAGTTCAAAACAAAGCAGGATCAAGCTGAAGATTAATCGAGCTGAGTTCAAGACACAACTGCTGTACAGACCAAAGGAATATTAACTCTGAAAGCATTAGTTCAAGTCAGAATATCATATCCAGCTCCATGATTCGTAAAACAGTTTGAAGACAAATATCCCAGTGTCTGGGGAAGTCAATATAACTCGACCAATGAGAGATCGACAAATCAGCATCCTAGACCTCAGGAACTAGGATGTGACACTGATGAAGACAGGTGCAGAAACGCCCAACGGCAGATTATGAATTTAAGAAGAGTAGGTAAGATTCAAACGACTCCTCCAACGGCTAGTCGTGGATCTCTACCTATAAATACCTGTCTTCAACCTCAGGATCAAATACGAAAAACTCTCCACAAGCTTTCATTTTCTAAAATTTTCAAGCCTTCAAAAGCTCATTAGCAGTTCTAAACAGTTAAAATAACACTTTATCTTAAAGTGTTTCTAGTCCAGAAACTACCCAGTTTTTCTTCTGATTCCTAGGCAGAATTCATTGTATATCTTAAGCCTAGATTTTGAACGAGTTCATCTAACTCTAAGTTCTTAATTGTAAGAACTCGTTCACAGTTGGAACCCTAAACCAAACCCCTCTTTACCCAGAAAGGTTAGGTCAAGGTTACGCTTGCTTGAAGCGTGAAATTCAAGTGGTTGTAAGGTTTTTTCAGTACCCGCAAACTGAAAGGTTAGGCTTGACAGTGCCCGTAAACTGTTGGAACACAACTCAGGTTCGAGTTCTGAAGTTGCTTGGTACTTGGAAACCAAGTGGTAGTGAATTACCAGTGAATCTGGTCGTGGATATAGGAGGTGTTACTCCGAACTACGTAAAATCTCGTGTTATTTTCTTTCTCATTATTTTCAATCTTTATACTAACTCCATTGACACTTTGCATTCTTATCAAAACTGCTTACTCAGCTGCTCTCCAAAGACAGCTGTGTGTTCTCTGAAAATTGCATAACTTGATTAAGCTAAAAACGTAAAGACAATATTTTCAAGCTGAGTTTTTCTAAGTAAACGAGCTAAGTTTTAAAACCACCACTTTCCGCACCGCCAGCTGACACTCCTCAGCTGGATTCATAACTGAGCTCTCACACTCTGTTTTAAACTTGTGAAAAAGTTTTAAAAAGTCTATCTTTGGTGTATTCACCCCCCTCTACACCAAAGACCCAGCTCAGGGACCATCAGGTTTAGTTTGTAGCATATCATAATTTTCTTCTTCAGTAGCAATAAATTTCTTTTCAACCGAAGAATCTCTTTCTTCATTGTGTTCGTCTCGACTTCTTTTTCCCGCTTGGCTGGTTGGTCTGGAGAACGTCCAACCTGCAATGAGAATTGTTGGACGAGTTTAACAATCTGAAGTGCGACAATGTAAGGGAAGTGGAAGTGTAATTGTTGGAAATTTTGGACCTTTGGGGAAGGATGGACAAAGCCAATTGTACACCAGACTCCTATGAAGCAGCAATTCAAGTCCTTGATATCATGCCCACCGTAATGCGCAAGGTGGTTGTAGAAGTTATGGATGACCTCGTCATAGATTTGGACGGGGAAATGATGATAGATTTTGAGAAATTCATTCTAGACGTTATAGAAGAATGGAAGCACGACGCCTATGCGAGAGATTGCAAGATGATGACCCCCAAAGCTATCAATCTTTTCAGGTTGAACTTGGGCGATGTGCGGCGGAACGAGTAATGATGGTCAAAGAGTCAAAACATGATTTATATTTTATATTAAATGTTATTTATTTAATCTTTCGCTGTAAAAGTCATTATTATTGTCATTAATGGAAGAAGGATAAAGTCTCCCTTTTATTTTCGAAAATTGGGGCGTTTACAGTGTGGTATCAGAGCAGGTCTACAATCCTATAGACTTGTTTTGCGTAATTAAAGCTAAAACCGATGTTTTTTTTTAATAATAAAAGTTAAGACCATCATCGCACCGCTGCATCGCTCCGAGAAAAATGAACAAAGTTTTCAATTGGTTCTTATATTTTATGATGTTTATCTCACCAAAAGTTGTAATCTTTCATGTCCTCGAAATATTTAGATGGTTAGACTACTCAAAACAGCTAGAATGAGATGTGGTGAGAAAATCCCAACGAAGCAGTTGGCCTGGAAAACGTCCAGCCTGCAATGGGAATTGTTGGACGAGTTTGACAATCTGCAGTGGGACAATGAAAGGGAAGTGAAAGTGCAATTGTTGAAAATTTTGGACCTTTGGGGAAGGATGGACAAAGCCAATTGTACACCAGACTCCTATGAAGCAGCAATTCAGGTCCTTAATATCATGCCCACCGTAATGCGCGAGGTGGTTGTAGAAGTTATGGATGACCTCGTCATAGATTTGGACGGGGAAATGATGATAGATTTTGAAAAATTCATTCTAGACGTTATAGAAGAATGGAAGCATGACGCCTATGCGAGAGATTGCAAGATGATGACCCCCAAAGCTATTAATCTTTTCAAGTTGAACTTGGCGATGTGCGGCGGAGCGAGTGATGATGGTCAAAGAGTCAAAACATGATTTATATTTTATATTAAATGTTATTTATTTAATCTTCCTCTGTAAAAGTCATTGTTATTATTATTAATGGAAGAAGGATAACGTCTCCCGTTTATTTTCGAAAATTGGGGCGTTACACCATGGATTACCTGTGGCATGTATTGATAATAATGGAATACAGAATATAATATAAAAATAAAATAGCAATGTCTTTTAGGTATTGCTGTTGTAGTCACTTCGATTCATCTAGCTTCTGTTAGGTGTTTAGCTAATCGCCAATATATTGTACTTCCTTCGTCCCGAATTAGTGTGGTATTTTTAATATTTTATATTTTATAATAAATCAAATACATACCATATTAATTCTGACTGAGGGAGAACTATATTGTAGGCATGCACATCATAAATTCTCATTAGTCCAACTAGACACGTCATATTATCTGATATTTGATTTAGATTTTGTATTAAGAAGATTGAATATCTAACCCATTAAGAAAAAGAGAAAAACAAACAAACAAACAAACAAACATGGATTATGGATATACATCTTTCAACCAAACGATGATAACAATTAGGGCAGTTGACGAATTATATAAATCTAATTAATTCAACCTAACATTTTATTTCTGCACTAATTAATCTTCATAGTAATTGTATTGTTTTGTATGTGAAATGTTAGATGAAGTAGGCGCAGTAACTCTTCTACTAGCTTCAATTATGGCCTAGCTTGTGGGGACTCCATAATATCTGTCTTCTTTCCTTTTCATATTCAGAATGCATATAATCAAAGAGCTTTTGACGTTTCAGGTACAAAACAAGTGGATATAATTAGTTGTATTCGCATTCAGGACAATGAGAGAATTATACATAACAAAATGAATTGTCAATATATAAACAATAACTAAATAATTTTGAAACAAAATAAACAAGGGAGAAAAATGAAAGAGGAAAAAAAAAAAAAAAGCTAACTTGTAACATTAATTGACTAATAATTCTTCATAAACGAATCAATTAGAGGACGGAGGCCCAAAAAAACAGAATAGTAAGCGGCTTGAGTTGGGTGCACGGCGTCCCAAAACAGATATTTTGAGTCATCGGAGCAAAGTGTAGAGTATGAATTGCATAACACCGAGAATTCAATTGTTCCACTCCCGCAGCACCCCAGGTTCACATTTTCAAATCCTGAAAATTCAAACTGATAGTTTTAAAAGGAAAAAATGTGATTGTTAAGTGAAGTGGAATGGAGGTGGTTACCGTATTGTTGGGGGTTATTAACCATGTGCTGAATGGGATTATATATATCCACGTAAGTAATTGCGGCGCGGGGACTCTGCCTTTGTAGGGCCGCTAATTTGATTTGGAGTACGCGATTGTAATCACGCGCGACTGACGACAGTCGTTGGATGCAGCCGCGGTGGGTGAGAGCATTGTCCGAATTAAGTGTGATGACAGCTGGCACGCATCCTATTGGTGGCAATCCCACAAAACCAATCTTCCTCGCCCCCATCTCCAATAAACCCTGCACTTGCACCACACCACTTTTATGTTATAATATTTGAGGTGACTTTTATGTTATTACCACTTCATACATAATAGGGAATATGTATATACCATTTTTACACCCTAACTTTTATACTCCCTCCATCCATAAAATACATATCACATTGGTGTCAATACGAATTTTAATAAATGTTGAGTAGATATGTTTTTAAGTGAAGAAAGAGTCTCACCGTAATGAATTATTGTGAGGTTTAAAATAATTAAGGAGTATGGGATATTGTCATAAAATAGAAAGTGATATGTATTTAGTGGATAACCTAAAAAGGAAATTGTGATATGTATTTCATGGACGAAGACAAGAGGGTATTTTTTTTCAAAATTGTAATATTAATTATAATACTACTCTAATATTATGATATTTTTATTCAAAATTATCATACTACAAACATTCAAACAAAACTATCTTATTTTCCACATCATTATTCAAGTGAATTTTCGACGTGCTGGGTCAACACTCAACCGTGAGATCTTGAATGATAGGGTAGCTTTAAAAAAGATGTGTAAATTAGAGTATTCTTGTAATTTTTTATACATTATGATACAATTACGAAGATGTAAATGTTAAGGTATAAAATGGACTTTGCTTCATGACATTTAGTACAACCTACTTTTATTGGTCAATACTGCATATGTTAAGTAAATTCATATCAGATAATAATGGTGGTATGTATGTTTAAATTACCTATATTTTCATTATATAATATTTTGGTAATATCATGAAAACTCGCAACCGTTATTTTTGGTGTGTAGTGGATAAATCTCCGTCTATGTGCAATAGACTACAAACTACACTTGACAAATACATTATATTTTTAAAGTATATGTGTGACATATTCGATCTAGATGCATTAGTGAATCTGTTTTATTCCCAGGGAGTTGGTATTTTGTTCTTTTTGTAATGATCTTTAAAATTAACAAATTTTCAATTAAGATAATTTTTTTTTATCAATCTGTATGAAAAGCGCGATAACATATTCTTGAAGGACAAATTTGATGTGGCCCACCTCATAAATATGAATATCATGATGCTTAAACTGCCCATACAGAGAGTACTACACACTCTTTACTCAACGACAATTAATCGAGTAAGGCTGTCATTGACAAATGACAGCACATTTAGGTTTTTTTACCCTTAGTTATTTAAATTTTGTTTTAATTATCTTTGTATACCAAATTATGTCTTCGGCAACATAATAATTACATGCTCCTTCTGTCTCATTATTCTCGTTTCATTTCTTTTGGACACGAGTATTAAGAAGTATTCTCGTTTCATTTCTTTTGGACATGAGTATTAAGAAGGAAGGAATTAAGGTGGGTAGGGAGAGAGTGAATAGTGTTTTTAATTGAATACTTAATAGGGTATAAATAGTGAAATAAAGTAGGTAGAGAGAGAGTGAATAGTGAACTACACATAAAATAAGGGAGAAAATAATGAAAGGTGGAGTAGTTAGGAGAAATAAGGCCACATTAGCAATTTAAATAGGGTCTTAATAACCCTGAATTTAGCCTAAAAAGAAAACAAGACAAGAATAACGGGACGAAGGGAGTACTTTTTTCTAACTAGAAACAACACTAACACTATTTGATCTCCACTAATTAATTCATACTTAGTAACAATATTTGATCTGAACTATGGGCGTCATCTTCGGATACTCTTATCTTATATACAAAAAACCGTCAATATCATCTTAACAAATTAGATACGCTACCAAATAAGAAAAAAAAAATACTATATTTATTTGCGCAGGTGACTGGTCCTAAGAATTTCTTTTTCCATATTTTGCATATTGAATATATATTTTGAAGGCAAAATTTGTGCGAGTAAATAATAATTTTATTTTGAAATCTGTGTAAATAAAATTTTGAATGTACTATATAAGTCGAGAGATCCCTCTTATTTAGAAGAATGATAGACCATCATAATCCCCTACTAATAAAGGGAAAAACAAATTCCAAATAGATGTTACCTAAATTATTGTTGGAATATTATTCAATTATAAATCACTGTACCATCCATGCAATTTTTATTTTTATTTTTTATTAATTTATTAAATGTTAAGTTATAATCAAATTGGTGAAAAATAAATTCTGATTAGGATTACTTAAGTATAATTGAAATTAATAAAATTTAACTAAAAACTAAAAAATTGTAATAAAAATTAATAAATATTAATTGGATATAATTAAATATATTAATTAACTACATATTAAATAAAAAAAATTGTAAATGACCGTATGGTTTTAGGGGACCACATGCACCAGAGACCAGAGTCTTTGTCTTGTGTATTACTCCATGTTAGCTAACTTAATTTTTCTTATTATATTTAGATTAATGTGTGGTGCTCATGTTAGTGATTCCATGCATGGTATATGGGGAATTTAATAAAGTTGAAAATTAACCCAGCGAGTGAATTTAATTAACACCGACATGTGTATATATATAGTTGGAAGCATAAGTGATAAATATAATATAAGTAGAAGAATTGAAATAAAATTATATATGTAAATGGTAAGTGAAATTAAAAGTAAACAGTACCTGAAGGAGTTGTTGGGCAAGCTGTAATAAGAAGTCCTGATAGGAGGAGATATTGTAGCTTCTGCTCCGAATTTGTGTCGTCCCATAATAATTTACCATAAAATCGTTTGTGCCTGCGCTTACTAGGAATATACCATTTCGGATCACCCTTCTTGTTTTCTCCTTTCCAATTTCCCCTTCCATTCTTGATTTGTACTCTTTAAAATACTTCAGTTGCTCATCTATAGGAATTACGATCTGCGCGCGCGCATTAATCAATTCCATCCCCGTCAAATTAATTCACAAAACCACCACATATATAATATATATCACTCATCTGTCACTGTGTGTGTGTGTGTGCGAGAGAGGGAGAGAGAGAGAGAGAGACATTAAGTTGTGCAGTAAGGGGGTCGAAACCAGTGCCAGCAGAAGCAAAACAAACTCCGGTCGTGAGGTCGTCAATGCTAAGCGTTGGGTCTAAGTAGGGTGGTATGAAGTCTTTGATCCCCGCATAGGATGCTGCAGTTTCATAAATTTCCATAATCATTTATACATGCACAAAAACTAAATTGCAACATATCTCACATTTTCAACCACTTATTTTTTTTTTATATCTTATTTTGTAAACATGATATACCATTATTGTAGGAGATATATATAATTGATATATTTATTAATTATTATCTAAAGAAAATATATACTGTATAATAAAGATGCAATTTGTAATTTGAAAGCCCGCCTACATAATACGAAAGCCCCCACACACCAAATTTAGTCTAAAGCATCATAAATTAAAGTTGACACTTAACATTAAGCATTAGACTTAAGTGTAGTATGCAACAACATATAAAATATATATCGTTCCAAGATTTAGATCACACATGCAACTTAAGTATTAATCATTAATTAAGGAATTATCTTATTAACAGAATATAAATATTATTTCTCATAGTATATAATAAGGAATGTTATCCTACATGTATATTACAGCTACCTCCGCCCTCTGTCCTGGGTTAGCATGGTGTGGGAAGGTGGCACGGGGTTTAAGAAAAAAGTAAGTAATGTTTGGTATGAGTATTTTTAGTGGAGGAAGTAACCCATTTAAGATGTAATGTTAATTTCTAAATGGAAGAAGAAATTTTCGGAGTAAATTTGTGAAACTTTTAAGGGCTAAAAGATAAAAACATGTTCTAAAAAGGAAACATCATACTAACTTGGGACGACTAAAAAAGGACATAGACCATACTAACTTGGGATTAAGGGAGTACTATATATGTACTCTGTACTCAAGGGGGTACCACAATATAAATATATATATATCTATATATATATATAGGATTTGGTTCATATAAAAACTAGTCTTCATGTAAAAATTACAAACTAATCTCAATCGTTGATCATGGTATGATCTATGGTTGTTAATAATCAAAGCATGAAAATAGTATGTAAAAAAACATGATTTTATATAAGCATCATTTTTTATACAAAAAGCATGAATCTAGAATAGTAGTATTAAGCATCATTGTATATATTAGAAAGCATGATTTTATATTGAAAAAAGCATGGTCTGTAGTTTGTACGGAATGACCGATTTTTATACTAACTCATATATATATATATATATATATATATATACATATAGGTGATGTGCTACACACTGATCACCATTCTCAATTTATCCACATTAACATTATTCTGTTTAATTTATTTTAATACCTTAGAAATTGTTCTCGATATTGTTAAATTTATAAATTAATAAAAATCAAATCTTGATTTTTTCTTTTTCCCTTTACTTCAAAAAAATGAATAAATAAAACAAGTCGAGATTTGATTTTTATTAATTTGTAAATTTAATTAACGATGTCAATAACAATTTCTAAGGTATTAGAATATAATGCAATATAAAAAATTAAACAAAATAATATTAAAAAAATTGTATAATTAATTGTTGTTGAAATTTAAATAATAGTAATAATAATAATAATTACCGAGAAAATCAGTGACGAGCTTGCCGTTGGTAAACCTTCCTGTGGGAAGGTGGTCGGGAAGATCCTTTCCGTAGGGGGAGAAGTTGCTCCTACTAATAGTCTCAATGTAGTTGTTGTTGCCGGAATCAACCGTAGAATCTCCGAACACGAAGATTGCAGAAACTGATGAGCTGTAATTAAGCCTTCTTTTCTCACCCAACATTCGCGTTTCTGCACTTCGCAGCTGCAATGTAAAAACTACTACTAGAAGCACAAAATGAACAGGGAAAAGCACGCAAACAGCTCTAAATGAACCGGAGGGAGACATGCTGCAAAAAGGAAACAAAACTGCTTTTCCGAGTAGAAGAAAATAAATGACTACATTTGTCTATATATATATAGTCAAAGAACGACCCGTTTGCAATAATAATAATAATATACTTTATGGTCACAAAAATTTAAAAATAGTGTAAAATACAGAAAAGTGGTAGAGTCCACATTTTTTGAACGGTTACATTTTGTCATTTTAGATTCTAAACTATATTTAGCAGATAACCCAAATAGGAAAAGGAAAACGAGTCATATTTAGCGGGACGAAGGGAGTATATGTTACTCCCTCCGTCCACGAAAATGACTCTCATTGTATATTGGCACCAGTTTTAATAAATTAACTGAAGTTGGTTATGAATAGAATAAGGATCCTACTTGACATAAGTAGAAAAAGTGAAATGAAAGTTTTTTTCGTGAACGAAAAAATGGTCAAATGAATTTTATTTTTTTTTTTGTAAACGGAGGTAGTGGAGTATTATTTATTGTGCAATTGAAAAGGAAACATAAAAAGAAAAAAGAAATATATGGATGGCCAAGAAGATGGGAGGTTTTATATACATTGAAATGTTAAAAATATATTGCAAGGCGACGACAGGTTCAACTGTTCGAGAGATCATTAAATTAATACTTTGATTGATTGAAGGGGGCACGTGGTAAATGTCCTCATGTATTCTTTTTTTCATTCTCATCTTTTTTACAGTATTTTACTATAACGAGTAATGTCGTACGACGCATGTACTATTGATAGATTTTAAAAATAAAAATATATATGTATGAAAAATAAAATAATCATATCATAATAAATTTAAATAATAAATATAGCTACGTAAAAAATAAATAAATCATACCACAATTTTGTGTCTTATATCAAAGGATTATTATCTCATATCAAATAAATAAAACACATTTATATTAATTTATTAAAGTATACCCTAAATAATTTAAATAAAAAAGAATATTATAAGTAAAATCTAATAATATGTAATAAATAAATATAGTATAATATATTTTCCTATAATTAAATCTATAATAGGGGTAAAATAGGCAGATCAATTTTTGTAAACACTTTTATAATAGGTATATAGATATACTTCCTCGGTCTTGATAGATCTAGGGTTTGCGAAAGTAGCTAAAAGAAATAATAACACGATGACACAGTAATTTACGTGGTTCGATTGAGGTGATCTACGTCCACGGGAGAGAATGCAGAGAACTTTTATTATATTTGAGAGTACAATGAGTATTGAATGTCCCTTCTACCTCTAATCTCACATCTATTTATAAGTATTGGGTTAAGCCCTAATCCTTCTAGAGATCGGACTCCTTATACATATCCGGTTGCTTGATACATGCATATCCGATTCCCATTAGTAGTAGAATTCTATCTTCTTCCAAAGTAGGGTTTCGTTACTTGGTCTTCAAGACAGATGTGGACTTTGTTTGGGCCGAACTCTGTGGGCCGAGCGTTAATATACAGGCCCAAATAGCCTTAGGTCGGGCCCAGGATGAGGCCAGCACTATCGAGGAAAGAAGACATGTTGTAGACGCAGACTGCGAGGTCGAATTGCCGAGGTGATTGATCGCGCAAATCACTGGGACGAACTGAATTACCGAACTGATAATCCGAGCTGAAGTAGCAGGCATAATTAGATGAACGATCTGAGTATCAGGGGCTTGTTATGTTCTTTAGGTTGATCAATAGGCGCGGCCCATATAAAATTTAAAGGGCAGGGAAAGCAATGGGCCGTTTGAATTCTGTGGAGGGACGGTTCATGTTTCGAGAAAGGCGGGCCCCCGTCACACGTGTGTCAGACGCAACGGTGGGATTCAAACGTATATTCTCAGAAGCGGAAACGTTCTGCGCATATCACACTATTTCACATCCGCCGTCATTTAGAGAAAAAAGTTCCTGCGCAGAAAAGTTTCTTCTTCCCCAAAAATCCCCCAATTTACTGTTCTTATACTGCCGGTGTTCACTCCATTGTTCTTCTGCACCCAGTTGCAAATCATCCGCCGGAGCATTTACCTTCTTTTTAACAAGTAAGTATGGTCTCTCCTTCTCAGTCTAGTAGTAGTGATATCTATCTGGCTCCGTCCGTCGGCTCGAGTAGAAGTGTTGCCTTTAGCATTTTTTCATTAGGATCTGCTATTCCTTTTGTCGAATCTTTAATAGTGCCCCCGTGTGTGAAGGGGAAAGTGGCTGACTACCCCTCGACCTTAAACGAGGCTAGAATTAGGTTTCTTGCCCAAACGTACAATTTTTCTAACGAGGCGGAATTAATAGAACCTCGCCCAGAGGATAGGGCGTGCTCTCCCCCGATGGGGTTTGTCACTATTTATGAGGACAGTCTGCACGCTGGTCTTCGATTACCCCTCCCTGAGCCCTATTCCGAACTCCAGAAAAAGTTGGGCTTAGCGTTAGGGCAGATAATGCCGAACTCGTTTAGGCAGTTTACGGATTTGGGTGTGGCAGCAGTAGATAGGGGTCACCAAATATCCGCCGAGCTCATTCACGAGCTCTTTGTCTTCAAAAAGGCGGGGGGCGGTATTCTGTTGCGGCCCGGCGAGTTCAAGGGGCGAACTCAAAATAAGGTGGACAAGTGGCACCATAAATATTTCTTTTGTCGCCACAGTAGTTTCATCGACCTGATTTGGAGGCTAGAAAAGCCTTGCGAGTGGGTAATAGAAGAGGTCGATAAGGATTTGGAGTCCGCTGTAAAAGCGATGAGGGACCACGGTCCTTTTGAAGCGAGCTACAATGAAGACTCCCACTAGGCCGAAGCGGGGTTGAGCCCGTATGAGCCTCAAAATACGGTGGATCCGGCGACGGGTGAGGCCCCGCTAGTGCTATTAGGATAGTTGTCTTGTGTTTATTTATCGTCTGACTCGCTTTCATGATTTGTATGTGCGAGTGAAGTTCGGTAAGATCAAGGGGGCGATGGTAAGGCTACGGCTCGCGGGGCTAAGAGAGCGAAGCTATGCGGGCGATCTGCCTCCTCCTCCAGACCGGGGGTCGGCTCGCGGGGGCTGGCTGGCACATGGCCGGTCGCTCTCCTTCCCCAAACCTTCCCCGAGAAACGGTTGAAGGTCGGGGACCGGCTCGAAGTGGACATCATTGATGTCACGGGTAGTGATGCGAGCCGGCGACTCCCTCCAACAAGTGGCCGGGTCTGCGCTTTTCCGAGGTGAAAAATTACTTTTTAGTAATACGAGTTTCCCTTGATTGTTGCCGGTGTAGCTAAGCGTATTCCTTCTTGCGGGGCCTTGATATGTTCGTGGGATGGGCGAAGAACGGCGTTGGGGAGATGTCCTCGAATCACGAGGACGAGAAGAGCCGATACGCGAGAAAAGGCGATGTCGGCCAATGCCGAGCGAAGAAGGTTGAGGCCGAGCTGGTCAAGGCCGGCGAGGATATGAGAGTTGTCCGATCCGAGCTGGCCGCTCAGCTCGAGAAGGCCGAGGTGGAGTCCGAGAGAGCTCGGAAGCTGGAGTCCGAGCTGAACGCGGCGAAGGACCGGGAAGGTCGCCTTGCCGCTAGCCAAGGCGAACTTCTGCGGGCATTTACAAGGAGGTTCCTTTTGTCGGAGAGCTTCTCCGAGCTCGCTAATGACTTGGCCATGCTTATCAACGGGAACTTCGCCGTGGCTGCCTTGGAGAGGGCCGCTAAGGACTTCCCCGGCCTGGATGCCTCCAAGTACGGCTTCGAGCGGCTAGGGAATGAAGCCCTCCCTTCCCGGTACGCCAGAGTGGTCCGAGATCACCTCGATCATTTTCCTATCCTGGAAACTCTGGCCAGCTCGTCCACTTTGCTGTCCGTCGAGCAAATTGCTGGCTGCTCGGTAGACCGGGACCTCGACCTGGATTCTGCTTTCGATGCCCTTCGCGACGAGGAAGAAGAAGGCGCGGGCCCGGAAGAGAAAGTGGAGGAAGTGGAGGAAGAGCAGGAGGCTGGGGCGGGTGAAGATCCGGCCGCTGACAAGGACTTTGACGGTTCCCCCTTCGAACAGCCACCTTCTCAGGACAAGGAGGTCGGCGATATTCTAGTGTAGTTGGTTTTTTTTTTTCATTGTATATCTGTACGGAATATCTTCAAATGAATGAATTTGTTTTTGTTTTTTCTTGAGTGTAGAGCTTGGATTCTGTCGGTGTTTCTACTTTGCGCATACAAATAGCTCTCCTTTCACAAGACCTGGTTGACCAACGGTCCGTTGTTGAGCAATGGAAGGACAAATGCCGCCGAGCCGAGGAGCTTTTCAGCCATAAGTGTATTCTGAAATCTCGAAAGCCGAGCCGACGAGATGGCGAGATGAAGTTCGAGGCACTTTGTGAGGAGGTCGAAGTTAAGCGTCTCGGCTTTTCAAGAGAGTACCGACTTGCTTCGGGCCAAGCTTACGCGGGCGAGGAGGAGTTGGAAGTTGCCCGAGATCAAGGCGGTCGCGTTCCCAAAGACTACGAGATGATCGTCGAGGAGCATGCCGAGTATGAAGATATTATCCGTCGCGGGGGTGGTATCACCATCGCCGAGGCGGAATTAAAGGCAAGAGGACACGGAACGGTATATCGCGCTAAAGGAAGCACTCGGGTCCGAGTCTTTTGGGCTTCGGGGTGCTTTTGAAATGCTTGAAGGAGAGTGCGGGCGAGGTATAAGTGCATTTTGGACCGCCGACCTAAGTTACGGGCCACTTTTGGCACGTGGTCCGAGGCGGATCTTTCTTCTTCTGTTCGGACAATGCCTGCTCGCGAGGTGAAAACGACTTCGCGGGGACATCAGGTCGGTCCGAGCCAGCGTAGGCGAGCTGTTTGTCGCGGTTCGGCTGCCCCGCGAGGTCGAAGTTTTCCTGCTGGAAGAAGTCGAGGTCGGGGACGAGGTCGAATCTCAATTGATGATCTCCTAGGGCCTTCCTCCTTTGAGGAAGATTGGCTTAGCTTCAGCAAGAAACATCCTTCCCCCTAGATTAGCTCGCTTACGCACTTTTGTAATTATGTACACCCAACTTGTTCCAAATAGTTAGAAATAAAAAATATATATATTGAGTTTTTGAACTTCCTGTTCTTCGTGAAGATTGCTTCCTTGGTTTTCTGCATGTTGCATCTTTTGGGGGAGTTGGACTCAGACCTTTTTGTGTTGACAAGGGAACCATGGTTCGGACCTTGTATTTTATTCTCCCGGGGGAACTTGGTTCCGACCCCAGTTGAGAACTACTTATCCTTCGGAGGGAGTTTGACTCGGACCTCGTGGGATCTTCCTTTTTGGAGGGAGACGAGCTCGGACCTCGGAAAGGGTTTCCTTTGCGCATTATAGGAATTTGTTACCCCATGTCGGGTCATTACTGACCACGCAAGGGAACCGTAGTTCGACCTTATGAGGGGATTTTGATATGATGGATATTTCGTATAAGCAAATCAAAAGACACGAGATGCAAGACAAAAATGAAATTTTATTAAAAAATGACCAAAAAACAAAGTAAAAAGAGTTTTGACGAGCTCGTTTAAAACAAAACATTAAGGACAAAAAAGACAAAAAAGAAAACCTAAGACTCTATATGCAAGATTTTGTTGCTTATACGAAGAATCTCTTTAGATGGGCGATGTGCCATGTTCTGGGTATTAGTTCGCCCGAAAGATAGGCGATTTTGTAAGCTCCTTTGCCGAGGACTTCGTGTACTCTGTAGGGCCCTTCCCACGTAGCTTCGAGCTTGCCGAGCTTCTCTGAGAGGCTGATCTCATTGTTTCGAAGCACAAGATCACCGACCTGGAACTGTTGGGGTTTGACCCTTTGGTTGTAATACCGAGCCATCTGCTGTTTGTACCGAGCTTCTTTTATGCTGGCTAGTTCCCTTTTTTCCTCCAATAAGTCTAGGTCGGTTCGGCGCTGCTCTTCATTAGCTTCGGCGGAGAAGTTGATAGTTCGGGGACTGGGTGCTCCGATCTCGACAGGTATGACTGCTTCAGACCCGTATACTAAACGGTACGGGGTTTCTCCCGTTGGAGTTCGGGGCGTAGTCCGGTACGACCACAGGACATTTTGGAGATTGTGGATCCACTCTGTTTTCTCCTTCTCTAGGCGGGTCTTGAGTCCGTTCACTATCGTCCTGTTGGTGACTTCAGTCTGGCCATTAGTTTGAGGTCGGTTGACCGAGGTGAACTTTTGCTGGATATCGAGTCCTTCACAGAATTCTCTGAATCCCCTGCTCGTGAATTGCGTTCCATTATCCGAGATGAGTGCTCTTGGTACCCCGAACCGGCACACGATGTTTTTCCAGACGAAGTCAACGGCTTTATCACTTGTGACTTTTGTGGAAGGTTCAGCTTCTACCCACTTGGTGAAGTAGTCGACGGCGACTATTAGAAACCGTTTTTGCTTAGGTGCCGGGTAGAAAGGCCCTACGATGTCAATGCCCCACTCCATAAATGGCCACGGACTTTGAATAGTAGAGAGGTCGGTTTGGGGTAGTCTCGTCACTCTGGCATGCAGTGGCATTTTAGGCACTTCTTCACGAAATCTTCCGCATCTTTTGCCATTGTTGGCCAATAGTACCCCCACCGCATGATTTTCTGAGCTAGCACCCGAGCTCCAATGTGGCTTCCGCACGATCCCGTGTGCACTTCATTTAATATGTAGTCCGCTTCCTATGGTCCAACACATCGAGCGAGACGTAAGTAAGACTTTCGATAGAGGACCCTCCTCGAGGGCATCTTGCGTGGATTTAGCTAGAATTTTTCTAGCCTCCATCTTGTCTTCGGGCACTTCCCCGTTTCCCAAACATTTGATTAGGGGGGTCATCCAATTTGGGTCGTCCTCTATGATTGCATTGACTTCCGCCTCTTCTATACTCCTGTTGCGGACTTCTTCCACTAGCGTCGAGGCTGGATGGGGAGGTCGCCGGCTTACTTAGCTCGTCGGCTCGGGTATTTTGGCTTACGGGAATGCGGACTATTTTGAAGAATTGGAAAGAGCTGTCGAGGAGCTTGACCTTCTCTAGGTACTTCTTCAGCTTCTCACTTTTTACTTCGTATTTCCCTAACACATGGTTGACCACGACTTGGGAATCACAATGGGCTTGGACAGCTCGTACCTGTAGGGTCTGGGCGAGGTGCAGTCCAGCAATGAGAGCTTCATATTCCGCCTCGTTATTCGTAGTGGAGAACTCGAATCGCAGCGAATATGTTAGTTCCTTCTTTTACGGGGCGATGAGGAGTATGCCGGCTCCACTTCGCTTTCTTTCACGAAGCTCCATCCACGTACATCTCCCGGCAGTCCGGGGTGTCTTCTGCAGGACTTCTTGGAGCCCGGTTTTGGCTTTGATTTCTTTTGGCTCCACGAGGTCCTTATACGTAGCTTCTACAAGGAAGTACGCGAGCTCGTCCTTTTATAGCTCGACGGGGACCGTACGATATAGAATGTTCTCCTAGCTCGATCGCCCATTTCGCGATCCTTCCTGAAGCTTCTGGCTTAGTGAGAACTTGCCGAAGTGGTAGATCGGTCAGAACTTGTATCGGGTAAGCTTGGAAGTAGGGCTTTAGGCGCCGAGCTGCGTTTATGAGAGCTAGAGCGACCTTCTCGAGAGGCTGATACCTCGTCTCTGGGTCTTTTAGAACTCGGCTGACAAAGTACACCGGTAGCTGCCGATCTCCTTCGTCTCGGACCAACACTGCACTTATTGCCTCCTCGGATGTTGCGAGGTATAGAGAGAGGTTCTTCCACGGGGGCCCGACAAGGTTGGTAAGTCCTCGAGGTGGTGCTTGAGCTCCTCGAAAGCTAGCTCGTGCTCTTGTCCCCTTCCAAATTCCGGGGCCTTCTTGAGAATTTTGAAGAATGGGAGCTGCCTCTCGGCAGCCTTGGAGAGGAAACGACTTAGCGCGGTTATGCACCCTGTCAGCCTATGCACGTCGCGGATAGTCCGAGGTACCTTCATCTCCTGCACGGCTCTAATCTTCAGTGGATTGGCTTTGAGACCTTCTGGCGAGATCCAGCACCCTAAGAATTTTCCAGATCGAACATTGAATGTGCACTTTTTCGGGTTCAGCTTAAGGTTCGCCTGCCTTAGTATGTGGAGCGTGGTTCGCAGGTCGCTCACCGCCGAGGCCTCTTCTTTACTCTTGACGACAATGTCGTCTACGTATACTTCGACGATCTTGCCGATGTGATCTCGGAAGAGAAAATCGACCATTCGCTGGTAGGTCGCTCCGGCATTCTTTAACCCGAAAGGCATATACTTGAATGCAAAGATCCCGAAGCTTGTTGCGAAAGCTGTCATGATTGCATCCCCCTCATCCATTAGAACCTGATAGTATCCTTTGTAGAGATCGAGAAAGCAGAATACTTCGTGTCCCACCAAGGATTCGATCTTTTCATCGATGTTGGGGAGAGGATAGCAGTCCTTCGGGCAAGCTTTGTTGAGGTCGGTGTAATCTACACACATCCTCCACTCTCCTTCTTCTTTCTTTACCACTACCGGATTAGATAGCCAAATCGGGTACCTGACTTCAAACGAAGCCCGGCTTTCAACCATTGCTGCACCTCGTTGTAGATAACTTGATTTCGTTCGGCAGCAAATGATCGCCGTTTCTGCTTGACCGGGGTCGAGTTCGGGTTAATGTTAAGCTTGTGCGTAATGATTTCCGACGACACCCCCGTCATATCCGTTGGAGACCAGGCGAAGACGTCTAGATACTCCCTTAGGAGCTGGATTACTTGCATGCGTGTTTGAGGTCCCCCGGCAAAGCCGACCTTGACAACCTTCGATGGATCTGCTTCGGACAGGGTAACCTGTTCCGCCGGGGTGTCTGGGATTGACGTCATTTCATCCGGCTCCTTGGGATACTTTGATTGCTATGCTTGGGGTTGACCTCGTAGAGCAACCTGCATGCACTCCTTGGCCTTTATCTGGTCACCTCGGACCGTAAGGGTTCCAGCCGAGGTCGGTATCTTCAACAGCAGGTGGTAGGGCGAAATGATGGCCACGATCGCATTCGGCCAATCCCAACCTAGTATGATGTTGTAGGGGGAGTTCGCTTTAACCACATAGAGCGAACGAGCTTATTGACGCCGGGTCGGCGGGGCTGCCAATCGCAACGTCGAGCGCGATGGTCCCTTCGGAGTCGCGTCTCTTGCTGCGTAAAGCTCTTTAGAGGCAGGGGTGTGGAATTCACCCGAGCTGGGTCGAGGCCCATCCTATCCAAGCAGTGTTGGAAGATGATGCTCACGCTGGCCCCACCATCGATGAATACGCGATGGACCATCTTGTTGGCCACTCCGACCTGTATAACCAGGGCGTCGTTGTGTGGTGTAGCGGTAGGCACAGGGTCATCCTCGGAGAATGTGACGGTTTCCCCCTTCTTGAATCTCTTTTTCGTTTGCTCCTCGCCGATGGGACCGGTGGTGCGAGCTTCGCCTTCAACCTGGTTTTTGTCTTGCACAGGGGTAGCCCGGTGATGGTGGAGACCACTCCGTCGTACTGTGGTGCGTCGTACGGAGGGTCGTCATCCTCCTCGTCGTGATCGACCTTAGCTCGCTTATTGTGGGGAGCACAGCGACCTTGTCCTCCTTTTCGTTTTCCTTTTGTATTTTTCTTCCCCCTGGCTTCGTATCTCTTCAGAGCTCCCTCTTGGGCTAACCTCTCTATCTGTTCCGCGAGGTCGCGGCAATCCTCCGTGTGGTGCCCATGGTCATCATGGAAGGAGCAGTGCTTGTTTTGGTCCCGAGGTTTAGATTTTGACATGGGACGTGGTTTAGCGAACCAGTCCTCGTGGAGTGCGAAGATCTCGGCATTCGTCTTCATAAAAGGAGGTCGTTGGGACGGCTCTGGTCCCACCCGAGGTCCAAGCCGGGACTGGATTGGTCCGGATCCGAGCCGGGACTGGATAGGTCCTCTTTGGAGGCGCTCGTGGGCACTTCTCCGATCACGATCGCTCCGACCTCGATCCGCCCGGTTCTCCTCTTCTCGGTCTCCTCCCGCTTCAATCGGTCCGCATCCTGGCCATCGGCGAACTGGTATACAATCTTCCACATCTTCTGGGCTGTCTCAGGCTTCCGCTTAGCGAGCTCTTGGTTCAGGGACCCGGGGGCAACTCCATTTCGGAAGGCCGAGATGAGGAAGACGTCGTCGATTTTATCGACCTTCAAGCTTTCCTGCATGAACCTGGAAGCGTACTCCCTTATAGATTCTTTGTCCTTTTGCTTCACCGATAGGAGGTATGCTGTGTCTCGGCGGGGCTGAACCTTCGTATGGAATCTTTGCTTGAATATTTTTTCCAAATAGGTCCAGGACCCCACGCTGCCCGGTTGGAAGGCATCAAACCAAGCTCGGGCATAATCGATCGGCATCTCGGGGAGTAGCTTGCACATGTGTTCCTCCACGAGACCACAGTTGTGCATGTCTACCGGAAACGCGTTAGGAAGTTAAGGGGGTCGTCCAGCCCATTGTAGGCCGGTATGTTTGGCAATTTGTACACCGTGGGGAGTTTGGTGTCAAGCAGCTCGTCGGTGAACGGGCTGATCAGCCGAGCTGATTCCTTTTCATGTCGGTGTCGATTCCTCGTGGGACTGCGACTCTCGCTATAGCTCGGGCTTCGATACCATGCGGGGCTCCGAGGTCGCCTGGGTATGATGTCGCACAGGGCTACTCTGCGAGCTTGGACTCCGACGTCGATCCGAACCCCGCCGGGGCTCACGCCTCTCCCCGCCCAGCTCGGTCCCGGTCTCTCGGTGTAGTGAGGAGCTTTAGGCGAAGATTTTTGCGTGGAACTCTCCCCGGCTTCAAGTATGGGAGACATCCGGGTTGTCGCGAAAAGCGTTTGAAACGCTCCTTGTTTGCTTTAGCGAATTCGGCCGCGGCGTAGGTGGTGGCAAGATCAAAGTCTCTGGAGAGATCATCCTCCTTCAATTCGGATCCCTTCGGCTCCGACTCGTCGTTGATCTCTAGCGCGGGCATCCTTTCGGAGGGATTTCCTTCTATTGGGTCCCTGGCGTGCCTCTCCTCGCTGGGACCGAAGCTGCGCTTTCGGCGATTCTCTTGGCTTATGGGGCGAACTTTGCCGTTAGGATTCCCTCGTTGGCTTTGGGCCTCCCGCATGCTTTGTGATCGCGTTACCATCGTAAATCAGCTACGTAAGAACCGTTTATGAGGTTCCCACAGACGGCGCCAATGATAGATCTAGGGTTTGCGAAAGTAGCTAAAAGAAATAATAACACGATGACACAGTAATTTACGTGGTTCGATCGAGGTGATCTACGTCCACGGGAGAGAATGCAGAGAGCTTTTATTATATTTGAGAGTACAATGAGTATTGAATGTCCCTTCTACCTCTAATCTCACATCTATTTATAAGTATTGGGTTAAGCCCTAATCCTTCTAGAGATCGGACTCCTTATACATATCCGGTTGCTTGATACATGCATATCCGATTCCCATTAGTAGTAGAATTCTATCTTCTTCCAAAGTAGGGTTTCGTTACTTGGTCTTCAAGGCAGATGTGGACTTTGTTTGGGCCGAACTCTGTGGGCCGAGCGTTAATATACAGGCCCAAATAGCCTTAGGTCGGGCCCAGGATGAGGCCAGCACTATCAGGTCTCATTTAAAATAATTCATTTCTTTTCGATATATGTATTTAGAAGAGTGATGATTAAAAAATAAAGAAATAAAAAGTGATGGATCTCACCTTTTCATGAGAGAAAATGATTTTCTTTTTCGGACTGGGCCATTTCAAATGGGACAAAAAAAAAACACAGATCATTTTGAATGGGACGGAAGGAGTATATTATAGATATCGATATTTTTAATGAAACTATAAATATGTACCGTTTAATCGTCTAGTACACGTTTTTTAGGCTGTCAACAATAATGATGGAAATTAAGTTAGAGGTAGTTGTACCAATATTATTTTTGTTTCTTTCTTTTTACCGTGGAACCCAGCTACTTTCTATAAAAAGTAAAATAATTTTTTAAGCTTCACTTATAATGATATTTTAACTCTTCACATACACAAATTTTCACTCTTTTTACTATGCTATGTTTACTGCTAATATTATTATCTTCCTATGCTGGACAGCTGGAGTGGTTACCGTACGTGCTTTTGATTTGCAAAAAAAAACAAAAACAAAAATGAAAAATGAAATTATGTAAAAGAAATCACCACTTCACAACTGTATACTTGTACCCATGATATCTAAAATTAATGAATTATATATCAATTTACACATGGGTGGACTATATACAAAATGATGTACTCCTATCTGTTAATTAGAGATCGAGTTAATGAAGAGTATTTTATTTGTTGTAGCGGTTGATGAAATTGCTTTAAGACGCATAAGTTTAACTATTGTATATGCATATCTAAACAAATTCTAAAAGTTCATGCTTTGCTGATTATCAATACTAATATTATGTGCTTTAGTTAATGTGGGCTCTCACCAGTCACCGCTCATGGTGCAACCCATTTCAAAATACAGATATGCACATATTTTTGGTCTAGATCTGCATATTAATTAAATCTTCAAATTAGTTCATCGTAGGCTTCCAACTTCAAAGTAGAGTTTTGTTTACAAGGCATATAAAAAAATAAAAATAAAAAAAGGCATATAAACAGGAAGCAAAATTGAATTACTTCTTCCGTCCCACTCAATTTATCTATCTTCTCTTAAATGGATGTCTCACTCAATTTGTCTATTTCCAAATAAAAAAATAATTAATCCTTCAAAATCATTCAAAAGTGATGAGACCTACCCATTTTCTATCCTTTTTTCCTTATTTTTAATCTTTGTGCCGTATAGTAGGTAGATAAATTAAATGGAACGGAAGGAGTATAAAATAATTTTGAGTTGAAGACGTACATCAAGTACCCAAAAAAATTTGTATACTATGAAAACATGTGTCGAAAAGTATCGGGTCAACCTGGTCCAACGCCCGATCCCACCAAGTCAAAGAAAAATTTAGTTGAAAAATCAATCGAGCCTAAAAATAATGGTCCAATACAATTAAAAAAATATGATTATAACATAAATTTATCGTCTAACCCCACAACTCAAATGGACAATACGGTCTCGACCGACGTTGCCCGAAAACATGTCACTTGTCAGTAGGGGTGCATAAACGGGTACCCATAGATATTCTATCCGTTTTTTCACATCTGCATCTGATAGTAAAATTGAATACCCGTCATTCGTCCGTTTTAAGCAAATCGGGTATCCAATACCCGGCCAGGTATACCCGACCCGGGTAACGGATACCCGATCTACCCGTTTTTTTTTTTATTTTAAAAAGGCCATCTCCATTTTTCAAATTTTCACCTATATTTTTAACTCGATTTTTCGACAATTATAACGACGCAAATAATCATCAACAATTAAAAACAACAAAAATTTAATACCAAATACATAGTTCAAATATTTCAACTTGAACAACAAATAAACTAATAAAGTATAAAATTTCAGTTGGACAAACATCACAGGGATGGATGAAAAGTTGGAAAATGGAAACTGTGGGTGGTGGACAGACAAGTGGAGTGTGGGAATAGAGTGGAGTCTCTAACCTATTTTTTTTTTAAATAATATAATAATTTTTTGACCGGGTATTGACCGAGTACCCGATACCCTAACAGGTATACCCGGTACCCGGAATTTTGGTAAAACTAATACTCGTACCCTACCCGTACCCGGAAATTACGGGTATTGGATACCCGTTACCCGGCCGGGTACGGGTTACCCGAAAACCCGTTTACGGTTTATTCACCCCTACTTGTCAGGCCAAAAGAATATGGCCCACCCGATCAACCCCATCCAAAATAGGACCGATGATTTATCTTGATTATTTTGACATCTCTAACCATATAGTTATCAAAAATGTATTATTATTATTATTATTAGTTTAACACCCGTGCGTTGCACGGAAGAATACATTATAAATTTATGTAATAATATATAAATTATAAAATAAAACTAATAAGGAGTAAAAAGTGTAAATTATAAAATTACAGGAAGCGAGACAGAATGTTAATGTTTATATTAAAATGGTAATAAAAAAATAAGAACATGTTCACGAATAATAGTAACAAATAACACTTACATTTCAGACATTTCGAAAAACTTCTTTGTACACGACATTTTGGGTAACTGTTGAGGAATGTTTATCATCACCACATACCAATATTTTCAAGCCTTTCCGATTTGTAACTCTTGAAACAGCCACATGAAGTTATCCATGGCTAAACACATTTTTTTTTAGAAACAATCCAACATAAGAGAGAGAGCATGTCCTTGGCTCTTATTAATAGTCATTGTATATGATACAATTAATGAAAATAGTCTTCGCACAAACTTGAATGACAACCTTGTATCAGATGGAGTCATCTACAATTGAGGAATCAAAACCATTTGTCATGCGTTATGTGCACTGATTGGTTTAGCTTCTAATACATGCATTCCAAGTTTTGTAATAACCATTCTAATACCATTACACAATCCATTTGAATGATCGATATTTCTCAATAGCATCACTGGAGTACCAACTTTAATAACTAATTCATGATTTGGCGTGCCAGAACACTTCAACCCATTCAAGAATTCAGGTGTGTGTATATCTTCCAAGAAATTTGAAGTTGAGTCAGATTTCGATGTACTATCTGAACTCAAATATTGTCGACTATCTGATGAATTCAAGGAAATCGTATATTCATTAACTGAATCTATAACTTTTAATGTAGGAGCAAGTATAGCACGATCCTTTAAATATGACATATCATTAACATTATTTGTGTATGTAGAATAAGTGCTAGAAATAATGGTCTCCAAATCTTTGTCACAACTCTGCAGCAAAATATCCTCTGGAATAGATATACTAACATGACTATCATTTGGACCTCCAATCACACCATATCCAATACTTGCAATCCAATCTGAAAACTCTATCAATTCAAAACCTTCAACAGATGAATCTAGATTTTGAAGTCTCATATTTTTCGTCAATTTTAATACTTTGCAACTATTCCAAAGATAAGAAGAATTTATAGTTGCATTCACAATGTCGTGTCTACTACCTTTAGGAATCACTGGTAAAATTTGACGAAAATCTCCACCAAAGACAACTGTTTTACCTCCAAAAGGTAAATTCACACTTAACTTATTCGAAAATCGCATAAGATCTCTTAGACTGCGATCCAAAGCTTCAAAACAAAATCTATGCATCATAGGAGCTTTATCTCATATGATAAGCTTTGCCTTCATAATCAACTCTCCCAATGGAGTACCTTGTTTGATGTTACAAATAGAATCTTCATTTGGATTTATCGGAATCTTAAAACGTGAATGAGATGTTCTCCCACCAGGTAATAATAAAGAAGTTATACCACTCAAAGTAACATTCAAAACAATTCTACCTTTTGATCAAATACCAGCGGATAATGACTTCCATATAAACGTCTTGCCAGTACTTCCATATCCATAGATGAAAAATAATTCACCCACATTTGATTCTACTGAAGTCATCACAGAATCATAAACATGTCGTTACTCACCAGCAAATTTAGAAAGAAATTATGCAAGATCATTTGACAAACTTTCTTTATCGTACGATAACTCTCCAACAATCAATCTATTCAAACTTGGTTCAAAATACTCAGCTGATGGAAATGGCATTGAATCAAACTGGCATAAACTTCGACCTAAATTCAACAACAACTTTTCGATCTCAACCAAAGCAAAATTTTGGATTTCAGCTTCAGTCAACGTTAAATTTGAAAAAACATAAGTGTAAAAATTAGAGAAATAATAATAACCTAATTACTAACAACATAAGAACAAAGATATGATAAAACGTAAATTATAATTTACCTGGATAATGTAGTTTCGACCTTTGATTATAAAGAATATCACCGGATAAAAATTTCCAACAACTATTCCAAACAAATTGAGGATGGCTGATAGAATCAGAAAACAACAATGTCACAAACAAAGTTCGGAGTGCAGTAGTAGAAGCTAAAAAATCGGCTTCTATAATTCCATCAATGTATTCTTTATCATCTTCTAGCAATCCTAATGCATAGCAAGCTTCTTTAAAGGTTGAATATAAGATACCATTGACATGCCTCAAGTCATCGAAGCAAGTCGCACCCGTTTTAATATTCAAAATACATCTCAAGTAATATAATTCTTCAGATCTAGGATGAATATAAATCAATCGACCAATAGGCATTCTTTGTTATTGAGGAAACCATTTTCGAGTTTTGGGCTTCCACAAAACATTGATGGAAATTCAGCATATGTCAAGTCTTTAGCATGTGGATATATCTTGTTTGCCTCCATCCATGCTAGAAACATGCTATGCTTGACAGTATCTCGACTTAGAAGAACATGCTATGGGTGTCAAAATGAATTTTGGCCCGTGCAACGCATGGGTGTTATCAAAAGTGCATTATTATTATTATTCTTATTTCCCCAATAGCATATACATTAACACATAGTTGATCACAACATAAAATCTTTTTTTATCAAATCATAATTTAATAATTCCTCTGTCCCAATAGCAAGGTTTCTCTTATTTTGGGCGCGGTTATTAAGAACAAGATTAAAAAGATAAAAAGTGGTGGGTTCCAAGTCTTTTGAAAAGTTAATTATTTCTATTTTTGAAATGAGATCTTGCTATTGGGACAGACGAAAAAAAGGACTTGCTATTGGGACAGAGGGAGTAGTATATTTTATATCTTACGAGTTTCCATTGTGGTCAAATTTGAGGTTGATGTTTTTGTACCAAACAAATTGTATATGGAGTTAAATAGTATTCCCTCCGTTTCAACAATAAAGTCTCACTTGCTTTGGGCACGATTATTAAGAAATAAGAGTAAAAAAATAAAAAATGATAGGTCTTATAACTTTTGAAAAGTTAATCTATTTTTAAAATAAGATTATGCTAATGAGACAAATAAAAAATGAAAAGATGAATCTCGCTATTGGGACGGAGGGAGTAGTTCGAATAGTTTGACTTATATAGTGTGCTTGGAAAAGGTAAATAAAAAGGAAGAAATATTGTGGCTCCGGATGGACCACCTATACATTTCGTACACATCAACTATTGTTCAATAAATGAAGGGCCTCACCGGCCAGATTCGTTTTAATTATTTGTGACATCTCCAGCCTACACCAATTCTAGAATTTAAAATTCACACAGAATTAATGGTCCCCATTTCATTTAATAACACCGACTATACTTTCAGTACCACATCCACCCTTTCTTCAAATTATGTATGCCCTCACTTATTATTATTATAATTATTATTTTTATTATTATTATTAAATATCTTTATGCATATATTCAAATTTTATCAATTGTTTTTATCAAGTGTCTGGACTTTGGAGTAGGGGTGACAATTACTAATGGGTCGAGTCTCATGTGCGGTGGACTGCACCATAAGGTCATTGCGGTCCACCTTATTTCTATTATTTTTTTATTTTTAAAATTTAATTAATTAATATTTCTCATAGGGGATTCTCAGTAACCACACCATTAATGAATTACAAATATAAATAACTGTTATGCGCAGTAACTTAGTCTGCATTGATACTACAGAAATAACTAGTAAGTAGCCCGTCGAGACTCGACTGGAAATAACTTTATGTTTTAATTTAGAGTTTATCATGTCAAATAGCCACTATGGATAATGGAAAATAAAAGTTGTCAAAAACTTAATTTGTTATAAATTTTAGCAGATTTTAAGGTGATAAGATAATTATAACCTTAATTTTTAAATCTCTGTAATTTGTATTTATTTCTCTCTCATGTGCAAATTAATTTACGTATCTCACATCTATTTCTCTCTCTATCTTCTGCTCCTCCCTCCTCCGCCTCCGCATTCATCACCGTCGTCCGCTACTCCACCTTCATCCGCCACCGCCGCCTCTTCTCCCTACTTTCACCTCGCCGTAGCCCGCATCTACCTCCTTGATTTCAACTCCAAATCCTCCACCCTCTTCTTCGATACCGACGCCTCTTTCTCCCACCTCCACCTCACCGTCGCCGACCACCACGATGCATCTGCCTCCTTGATTTCTGTTCCAAATCCTTCGCTCTCCTAGATCCTTCATGGATCCAAAATCAATTGGACTCCTGGTGCATCGCCGTCATCTCCAGCCCCTCCATGTTCTCCGTCTTCTGCTTCTTCAAGTACTTGCCGGAGTATTTCTCTTGCTCCGCTGTAATCCCTTCGATTCATGTCATTGTTTAGTTTTAGGGCTCAGGATATTCATGTTGTCGATGAAATTGTAGTTGGATTACACGTTGCTTGAATTTGTGCTTGGAAGGAGGGTTGTTTGTTGGGTATTTTTACTGCTATTTCTGCAGCAGTTTTGCTATTGCTCGTTATTTGGAATAGCAGCAGATTCTGGTGAACTTGGTACGACAGGTACGAATGAATCCATTCGTTCCTTTCGTACGAACTAGTTGTGATGCGTTACTTGGTACGAATCAACGCATTCGTCCCGTTCGTACCAACTAGTGGCTCACCATAACTTGGTATGAGTGGTACGAATGAATCCATTCGTACCTTTCGTACCAACTAGTGGCGCACCAAAAAATTGGTACTAGTGGTACGAATGAATCCATTTCGTATCAATCTCACCACGATTTTTGCTCTCGATTTTCTAAACCAGCGCCGCCGTGACTGGATCTAGTTTTTTGCTTTTTTGTAACAGATCGACCATTAGATCTATGTTTGGCATTTGAATTGGGATTAGATCTAAGGTTTTGTGGTTGAGATCGACGTGTTGTGAGGCGGTGTCGTCTCCAGAATATTTGGATCTAATTTCAGCGGCGGCGGCGCTATCGTGATGTATGATTGTCGGTGGTAGAGAGGCGGAAGTTAGAGTTTTCATTGTGAGAGGAAGAACGAGAGAGAGGGGGAGATAGAGATAGAGAGAGAGAGAGAGTGAAATTTGATTGTAAAGGAGGAAAAGGGTAAATTTGTCTAAAAATCCCAAAATCTGACATAATTTATGTTAAATTATGTTTTGGACAACTTTTATTTTTCACTATCCATAGTGGCTATTTCAAATTTTTACTCTTTAATTTACGTGTATACATTTTAAAAATAATTTTATGTCTTATTTAAAAGTTGTGATATTGTTCGCGTTAATTATTAATCAAACTTAGAAAATTAATTTTATTTCACGTTTCTAAATTTATTATTAGGAATGACAGTGGATCGGGTATACTCATTCATTATGTATTTTCTAAATCTAAACTTGTTTAGAATTTTTCTACATGTTCGTCCTAATCTCGGTTAAAATAATGACTTTACTGTATATAAGCGTCTCAAATCCGTTGAGTAATACTCGATAAAAATATGAACACTCCAAGTAAAATTAATGAAAATTAGTAAAAATCCTTCTTTCTATATTATTTGAATCGTCTCGTTGGTTTATGCTAAATTATTTGATAAAAATCTAAACAAAGTTAATATTAATTAAAATTTGTAAAAATTCTTCTTTTTAAGTATATTTGAAGCGTCTTGTTGGTTCATGCTAAATTGATATCTCTAATCTTTGCCAAAATGCGGGAAAAAAATGTTTACATCTTCAAAGTAATATTAATTAAAATTAGTAAAAATCATTCTTTTTATATTATTTAAACCGTCTCGTTTGTTTATGCTAAATTACTCGATAAAAATCTAAAAAAAGTTAAAATTAATTAAAATTAGTAAAAATCCTTCTTTTTAAGTATATTTGAATCGTCTCGTTAGTTCATGTTAAATCGATATCTCTAATCTTTGCCAAAATGCGGAAAAAAATATGTTTACATCTTCAAGTTTTTAGTTCTTTTCATTAGCTACTTATCCCACATTTGATTCAATGTATATATAATCTAGAAAGCACTAATCGAAGTTTTTAGAAAAACATGAATGAAAAATTAAAAGGATTCCATATAGACATGTTGATTAAATATATTTATTTAGTCTTTATAGGGATTTTCATTTACAAATTTTCTATAGATTATTATATATGAATTAAAAATGTATAAAATAATAATTTATAAGAATGCATTCCGAAACTGTTATTATTTTAATATGTATAATAGAAGAAATTAATTAAATAGAGGGAAAGATAAATATGAGATGCGATTAATAGATAAACATGTGATATTTCAAGAATATGAAATTAATAAAATT
Source organism: Agastache rugosa (assembly GCA_031470985.1). Lineage (NCBI taxonomy): Eukaryota > Viridiplantae > Streptophyta > Magnoliopsida > Lamiales > Lamiaceae > Agastache > Agastache rugosa. The sequence continues at coordinate 59,537,960 of CM062601.1, read as the reverse complement.
TTAATTAATAAAAATAAAAATAAAAATAAAAATATATATGAATTAAAATTAGACAAATTACCAGAATAAAGAAAAATTTGAACGAAACACCATAAAGGGGCAGCTTTATTTTCGTATTAATAATAAATAAATATAAAGTATATACCTCGTGTAATTCTCTCGAAAAAAAAAAAAAAAGTCCGAAAGTAAGATGCCTTATAGGCTAATATAACAACCGTCTCATGAATCTCATGCCCCTAAAACATTAGCTAGGCTCTCAGCACATCAAGTAAAAAATAAAATTAATATAAGAAATCTACTAGGTACAGTTATAAAAATATCTGATTGACTCGAATCAAAAACCTCTCTCCTCATTTTTTTTTAAAAAAAATGCTCTTACAATTAGGCTCTCTTTAATATTCGCGACTGGCCCCACACGAATACTTCGTTGATACTATAACGGTGTGAATTTCATAATTATGCGCACTATACAATTGGAATTGGGCCATCCTAATAAATTTCTAATATCGTGCAACAACAGATGCATGTGCAAAATATATATATCTACATTTTGTAATCACATGTATGTTTCATTTTCCATCCCAACGTAGACGAACAAGAGAACGTATAACCGCTAGAATTATTCAAGCCATTTATGTGATTTTATTTATTTAATTCTTATTTCATTCTTGATTCTTCTTCAGGCGAGACAACAATTATCAAATAGTTAGCGAATAAATGAGGCTGTCTGCTTCTGAGGGACAATATGTTTATGATATGGGCCTCGGCCCATCTTTCCATTGCCCGATTGAAGATTATGATACACGACAAAGATAACAAAAGTATTGCATGTACAACGAACATTGTATGCAAGGAAATTTTCAGCATTTATAGATATTTGAATTTTGAATGATTTTTTATATTGACTGATATTTTTGTTTCTTATATTTCCTTACTCATACTTATATTATTTTACAAAAATATCAAAATTCAACTAACCTCGTGCATCTCACGGGTGCAATACTAGTTAGAACAATTACAATATCTACATGCATATAATGGCAGAGCCAGAAATTTTTTTAGGAGTCCAACTAATCGTAGTTAAGTTTTAAAATTTTTAAAAAACTTTTTAAAAATACAATTAGAAAGACATAGTGACAAACTGGGTGTTCATATGCATTTTAGGTGCTTTTGATGCTATTTATTCTAAGAAAACCATGCTTAAATTTTGTTGCAAAGTGTTTTGTGGAGTATTGCACTTCTTTGCATGTTTCAACAGAATTTCAGGTAAATGAAGATCAAATTAGAGTGAAAATTTCATGGAACATTGAAGAGAGACTCGATATGAGACCATATATAGGAAGACATGATATGTAATTCGGAGCCCGGATGAAAGAGAACAAACCCAAAAAGTGGAGTGGCCAAAACTAATTTATCTTACCACTACAAAAAAAAAAATGATGTAATGAGAATACAAAGAACTAAAGTAGTATAATGAACTAATTTTCTAAAAATCCAACTGTGGATTTAATGTATCGTTGTTCATTTATATGAGTTTGCCCCCGCCCCCTTCCTTATTCAATTAGATATAGTTTAATTTTAATATGTATTGTGTAAGTTTTTATTTGAGGGAAATAAAAGTCCCTTAAACAAAAACAATCTTAAGTTTATACATTTTACTACCTTAACTTATCAACGTTTTTTTTTTTTACATATTTATATAATACAATTATTAATATTTATGTTAAATTAGTGTTGTAATATAATTTTTAAAATAAATATCATATCAAATAGTCACTATGGAAAAGAAAAAAAATAATATTTGGCAACAAAATTAAAAATATGAATTCTAGCCAATATTGATGGAAAGAGATTGAAATGCTCCCAAGACATGTATCATCTCTCTCCCCTCATTCACCTGTACTCATCTCTTGTGTACACACTCTCTCTCTCTCTACTTATATCCACGCACTCTTTCTCTCTCTACTATATACTCATCTCTCTCTCCATCTTCAGCAGTTAACACAAAAATACAGCAGTTTAAACACAAAAATATAGCAAAAATAACAAGTCATCTCCAGCAGTCTGCTCTATATTTCACACAAAAATAGAATATTCTAAGAATATTCTTTTTTTGATTAATCTTAAAAATATGAATAATTTTTGTCAATTAATAAAGAATAATTAATAACACAAAGTAATTATATTAATGAAAAATAATAACCTAAATTCATTACATTAGTATATAAAATAACATTATATTATAAATAAATAAAATTACAAATTCAAGAATCGAGGAAAAATGAGAAGGGACTAAAACTAAGCCTCATTTTAAAACACCTCAAACGAGTAGGAAAATCATTGTATCGATTTTAATTTTCATGCTTCTTTTGTGTAATTATTTTTATTTTTAATTTTTAAAAATTTTTCCCTATATATTATGTAATTAGATTTTTTTAATAATTTTAATGTTGATGTTATATATTTAGAAACATAACTAAAATAAAATATTTTGAGATAAAATAGCTAAAAAATAAGAAAAGAATAAATATAACAAAGAAGAAAAAATAGAGCAATGGACAGTATTGCTCCAAACTTGGAGCAATACTGTTCAAACACACAAAAGTAGAGCAATTAATAGAGCAAGGTTGGAGGAGGATTTTGCTCCACATTTGGAGATTTGCACCAAAATGAAGCAGGACTGGAGATGTCCTAAGAAGGAAAACCTTCTGGATGGACTCATCGGAATCATACTGCGGCTACCGGAAATGAGTTGGTCGACAACGATTTCGATGGTCGACGCTTCACACTTCTCTCTCTCTCTCTGATCTATTTTTTCAGATCTACCATCCGCCACCACCGCCGCTCAGATCCGTCATCATCGTTGCCGCTCGTGCAAATCGTTCAGATCTGTCATCGTCATCGCCGCCACTGCCGCCGTTAAGAGATTTGTAAATTCATAAAATTTGGATTTGTTCGCGATATGGTACGAACGGGACAAATGAATTTCATTCATCCCAATTGTACCACAACGCAACGCGCAACAATTTGGAACAATTGGAACTAATTGGACCATTCGTCCCAATTGTACCACGGCTCAGAGCGTCATCAATTGGGATGATTGAGACTAATAAGACTATTTGTTCCACTTGTACGTAAAAATAATAGAAATTCATAATTAACATAAAAATATAATCATCAATCATCCCAAATATCACCAACATAAAAAAAAAAAATCATTAATTATAATGAAATAACAGAATTACAGTGATGGAGCGAACGGAGCAAACTAGATCTATATATTCGTTGCAATCGTCCCGCAAATATGTATTGGAGTTATTAATGGTATTTTTGTCCAAAAATCTGAATCTTGGCCATAATTTATAATTTCTAAGTTGGTTGTCATATATTATTTTTTATGCCGCCCAAAATAACTATTTCATAATTTGCCTCATCTTTAAATTTCACAAACTTTAATTACAATTCACATATTAATAGTTGTAATTTATTTAATTTTAAATTTTAGTTGTCTATTATTAATTTAATTAATCAATCTGTACATCGCACGGGACACGTATACTAGATTCATTAAAATAAACTTTGTCAAAAAAACCCTTTTATATTAAGCAACCTAATAATTAAAATAATGAAGAAGTCAAAAAACAAATCATAGAAATCAAGACAAGATTTCAAAACGAACACGGTTTCTTGCCTTAATCACTGGACTTTTTTCCCGCCCACAGTTCATTGAATCATAAACTTCTCGCCGCATGCAATCGCATAAAATTTCAAGAATTTACTTCAGGAATAACTAAGATTTTGCATAATCTTTTGGTTATTTTTTAGCTTGTTGATTATAAGTTGTTGTGTGTATTACATATTTACATTTAAAAAAATATCGTTAAGCGCGTGATTTCTATTTAATTGTTCACCAAGAACCGTACGTGTGCAGTTTCTTTATGTATGAGAAAGCTTAGGTTTGAAGCGATGCCATGCTTGTAAATCAGTAAACCTTCCAGTTTCCACACTGCCGCATCCAAACTTCCAACCCCTTGTAATTTTTTAATTCATATTTAATTTAGGAAGTTCAACTTAATTATATGTGGTTAAAAAAAAGGGAATTGTTCATTCATATACAGATGTTAATATTTTAAATCAGCTTAAGTTACTATCTTTTACATATAAAATTCGTTAAATACTAATACTATAATAAAAAAAAAAAATATAGATCGTTTATTTTCTTGGACTTTGTTGTTTGATAAAAAAAAAAATCCTCTTAATTTCGATCACCGGTTCAAGTGTGACAATTTGAATTTTATTTACGCCAGCATGACCAAAATTAATATATGTACATGTAAACAAATATCAATTAATGTATATGTGAACACGCATATTTATATGTATATTCGTGAAATTGACTTTTCATTTTTTCTCCTACTTTTTCCACATCACACAATCTATAATCTTAAAAATTGAGCAAATTGACGACGAAATTGGTTCCAGTTACTTGCTAGCTGCCTAAGCCTATGTCAAATAAAAATTAACCTTCATTGCACGTCACCTCTTGTACCTTTTCCCATTTATGGCCCTAAACATTGCAAATATACACAACAAAGATTGCTTCTGCATCACGGAATCATCGTAAATGATTAGTATACATCGAATCGAATGTTCCATCTCGGACAAGTTATTAATACTATTACGCATGCAGACTTGTATGTGCTAATTATATTATCTCAAGTTTAATTAATCATCCGCAGAATCATCCTAGAAATTTGCTACAGATAGATTGCAACACAAGTTTGTTAGTCGGATAAAGTCAGAGTCTTAATTAGCTATTTAAAAGGATGTTCATGTTGATATCGCGATCAGATTTAATTAATTTGGAAAGATAGGAGAGATGGGCGTGGAGAGTTCAGAAACTGAAACATTAATTCTGGAAAATGTATGGGCAAATTTCATGGCGAAAACAGACGCAGAAAACGACGTAGTTTTGGAATCATCATCATCATCATCTAAGTCGTGGGAACGATTGCCTAGGCTCGACGTCGACAGAGATGTATCGATGGAGATGTTGGAGAGGCTGCCGAGTTTAGGGAGATGGATATCAATGGGAGCCGACGCGTGGGACCAGATTCTTCAAGATATAATTCCTTGCAACAACGCCAACGATGATGCGGCCAAAGCTGAGACAACGGCGGCTGCGAGAAAACATTACAGAGGAGTGAGGAGGCGGCCGTGGGGAAAGTATGCAGCAGAGATAAGGGATTCAAGGAGAAATAAAGGAGCAAGGATATGGCTGGGAACATTTGCAACAGCGGAAGAAGCTGCCATGGCATACGATAAGGCTGCTTTACGAATTAGAGGCCCTAAAACGCATCTCAATTTCCCTCTTCACACAGTGCTTAAGGCCATGGACAATAATATTAATTCTAATTATATGGTTAATATTCCGTCGTCATCGTCTGTTAATATTAATGTTGATTCCAATCATCATACGTGTCTAATTAGCAGTTGTAACTGGAAAAGGGGAGGAGAGCTCCGAGAGCATATGCGTGAAGACAAAGAAGAATCGTCATCTGTGTTGGAACAACAACAAGTACTTCCGCAGAAGAGATTAAGAGGGATGAGTTACAGTACTGTTGAAGATGTGTTAGAATTTGAGGATCTTGGGACTCAGTATTTGGAGAGTTTTTTCCACTCTCTCTCGTCATAATTGAAAGTATTCTTCATCATTTTCCAAATGGCCGAATATCAATTGTAGAACAATATTAATATATATATAGATGAACATATTTTATGCAACCTTAAAGATTGGATGGATGATGCACGCAGACGCACTATCGTATTTTTATTTATTTATTTGGTATCTCCGCTAGTATTTTCTATTTTGTTTTTTAGTTTTTTATGATGGGACTATGGGAAATGCATAATGAATAAACTCCGCCCAATCCATTAATATGTTGTCTACTTATTATCTTGTCGTCATTACAATTTGGGTCAGTATGTTAGACTAGGGTATTTTCAAACTTCATAAGAAATAGAACTATTAAGTTTATCTCACCTATGTGATATAGTGTATTTCTCATTTTATATAGTGTAGTGGTCTTATCTTTGTGTGGTGTAGTGATCTTATTTCTGTGTGGTGGTGTAGTGGTTTATATGATACTATATCTTGTGCAATTCTAAAAAAAAAAATTCCTCAAAGAAAAAACTATTGAGGACAATTTTGGATTTTAAGATGAAAATAATTATAGGTTTTAACAGGGGGTCAATTTCATGAAAATACACGAACTTTGGGCCAACTTTCATTTTTCTCACAAATTTTCAATTTTTTGTGATGATACATGAACTTTGGTCCGATTTCAACTTTTTCACAATCCTCATTTTCGCCCAAATTAAAGTTGACTTGTCGCTTATGTAGCAATCGAGAATGTGCAGTCTTTTCGTCTGGCAGATAAATTAAACGATCCCATTTGTGAATCTTCAGAAGCCGTTGTTTAATTCCAAACAACATACTTATTTAATTGTCTTGCTAGGATTTAGGGTGATATTGGGGCGAAAATTTCTCCATATTTCTCCTATCAAGACAAGAGTAGTCATCTTCTTCGAAGTTTCTCCATATTTGTTCCTAGTTTCTCAATTTTGCCATTAATCTCTTTATCCAAACTAAGTTCATACGCTAATGTCTTTTTCTTCGCTAATGTCTTGATAGGAGAAATATGAAGAAATTTTCGCCCCAGTATCACTCTAAAGCCTAACAAGACAATAAAATAGGTATGTTAATTTTGGGACTAAACGACGGTGTATGGAGATTCAAAAATAGGGTCCTTTAATTTAGCCATCAAATGAAAAGACTACAATCTCTCGATTGCCAAATAAGCAATACGTCAATTTCAATTTGGGCGAAAATGAAGATCATGGGAAAATCGAAATGAGACCAAAGTTCATGTATTGCCACAGAAAATTGAAAGTTCGTGGAAAAATGAAAGTTGGTCCAAAGTTCATGTATTGTCACAGATAATTGAAAGTTTGTGGGAAAAATGAAAATTGGCTCAAAGTTCGTGTATTTTCATGAAATTAACTCGTTTTAACATGTTAAACGGTTTATTTAATATATCTATACTTATATAAAAAGTGCCTTGTTTTACAAAATTTGAATCGCCTAAAATATCCTTGTTATATGTCAAAATTAAGGGCAATAACGTAATATAATATATAATGTAAATAGTATAATGTTCTCATACCTATTGTATTGTTATATATTTACGTATATAAAGATACCAACTATTGAAACTTACCTTATAACAATTAACCTATTGTTATTTGTTACCCAATTATTCCATGTGTTAGTTTCTCTCTTTCTCAAAGACAAATTCTATACAATTATTCCAATTGCTATATCCATAAGAAATATAATAATTCATTAAAAATTATTTTTTCCTTATATAATTTTTATTTTACCTAAATACTTCATCCTCAGTGTTCATCTACGAAAAAAAAAGATGACCCCGTGTGGAAAAAAAATAAAAAAATATTTCGACCCAACAAGCAACAGCGAAGAACCGAACTCTAGATAATCAGTTTGCTGATTGAAGAGGTAAAAATTATCAACACAGGTTATAGAATTTCGATTGCTTTTGATGTTTGTTTTGATTTTATGTTCGAATTTGATTATACGGAAGGGTTCCAACGTCCACGTTGAATTACTATTGCTTAATTTCAGAATCCTTAGCATCAAATTATTTATGAAGTGTCCAACTTTTTTATGTTCTCTAGTTTGTATTTGGTATTGAATGTTTCAGAATCCTAGTTTTTATGAATCTTTACCATGATATGGATTGTATATTTCTTGAATTCGCAACGTTGCCTAGAACTTACGTATATAAGTACAATTGTATAGTTGGTATACCTCGTTTTGTTTCCTTGAGGTGCATGATGGTATACCTAGAATACAAGTGCTATAATGTAAGCACATTTTCATATTTATTTGTGTGTGTTTTTTTTTCTTTTATTAGTGATCGAATTATTAAATTAAAATCATGGGATGAAATGTCGCAGCCCGAACCTCGATATTAGATGTCAAGGCCGGTAGGTCCCACGACTTACACAATTTATGATTAACAAAGGAAATTAAGATAGCGACCCGGCTATCGTTCAAAAGAATAACCATACTCAACAATTCACCATTTTAGAATAATGTGACATATATGACTCGAGACGATCAACTGAAATCAATATGACATACATATCAATAAACATAACTCAAATCACTTGGAATCAAAAGACCTGATCAACCAAATAACCGACAATTGATCAAGAAGATGACGAATTTATTTGAGGATCAAGAAAACAAGATAAAGAAAACTGTTTCAAGTTCGACAAAGCTTCTCGGCACAACTAACAACTTATATACATGTGATTAATTGGTTGAGTTTCAAAAGAACTTAGCAAAAGAGTTCGACTTTAGAATTTAAACGTTATAACAACATTAAACTTCATTTTCTTGCAGCGGAAAACATGAGAATATATGTATGAAGACATATATTCTAGGTCAACTTCTCAAAAACGACTTTCTTTACATAACAACATTTAACAACAACAATAGTCCATCCAGTACTCATCATCTTCATCCCTGCTAACCTGCACGTTTTAGAAATAACATGCAGGGCTGAGTACACATGCCGAAAACATTTGAAAACTTTGCTGAATACAGCTATATATGAAAACTTGCCAGAAAACATAATACGAGGATTTTCTGAAAACAACTCGTAAAATGCTAAAAATACTTTCTTTTCAAAATCATTTGTCTGCAGACATTTATAACAGTATGAACCATATCTACAAATAAATAATGGTGATGAGAAAGAGGCCTCTTTCTCAATCACTTGTAATCGGCATATCAAGGAAAGGCTCACGATTATGAATAATCGGCCTATCAAAAAAATGCGCACGATTACCAATGTGTACACAGATTTCACCTTGCGTGAAACCGAATTCGTCTTTCTGAAGTAGATGGTAACATACTTAAACATTTTTAAAATCATTTGGCAAGTATCAAAACTTTGTAAAACATACGATATCATGCTTTTCACATATTTTAGTTTAGAAAGCCCACCTGATAAACTTAAGCTTTAAACTTTAAGCTCTAACGCTTGTAGCCCTTTTACTTCACGTCTCCGCTTCCGCTTGCTCCTTTAATCGAAACGGAATAACGATTTTAGAACGAGAGCTTTTATCGACTAACGACTTCGATATCCTTAACGAAATTCTATTCGAATTTCTACGTCGTAACTTGATGAATTTCGAGAATTCCTATCTTAACTTTTCAAACGTTCTTAATCTATCTTAATCTATCTAAATTCCTCATTAAGCATCAATATTAATCAATTCTCATACAACATTAATATTTATAAACTACTATTCATCACAATTGACTAAATCGATTTTAATCCGTCTAACGGATTCAGAAAATCTTCAATTTAATTCTATACCTTTATTTAATTATAACAAACATAATTATACTTTAAATACACACATTAACTCAATTAAACATATAAATTCCCAAATCGGGAAAATCAACCAAAAATAGAAAAATCTTTATTTCTTTGAATTAAATTTCCATAAAATTATATAACACTTAATTTTTATTAAGAAGTTCATAAATGCAATTAATTTCTTAATTAAAATTTTATTAATATTTTATTTATTTATTTTAAATTTTCGGTTATATTAAAATTAATATTTCTTTAATTATTTTCTCTTCTTTTTAATTTCTAATATACTTAATTATTATCTTAAGCTCATTTCTTCATTTAATTTCATTCAATTAAGTATTAATCTTTCAACCCTAATTTAAGAACCCTAATTCGATTTTCTAGGGTTTCTAGGGTTAATCAAGCTCATTTTTCATTATCTCTTGATCTAATATACTTCATTAATATCATATATCTTTAATTGAATCATCCAATTCATCATATAGCATTACATTATTAAACCCTAATTTATATTCTTATTTAATCGGTTATTTTCTCAAAATGAAATTGGTTGGAAATTTTTAATTACTTCCAACATGAAACATTCTTAAAATACTTAACTAAACTCATTTATATCATTAAATCAATCATACAATTCATGTATTCATTATTTCCCATTTTCTTCTCATTTTCGAAAATTGCCAATTGATAGCTAGGGTTTTCCATGCTTAAATCTAATTACATATTTGATCTTATAATCATATTCTAAGCATAATTCATGAAGAACAAATCATCATTCAATGCATGAATTAAAATTTAGCATTTTCTTCTAAAATTCGATTTTCATGCAACTTAGGGTTAGGGTTTTGATTTTTCTAATTTAATCACACAAATCATCATATAATTATGATATAAGCAACATACTATAAGATCAATATCATCTAAACACTCCTCCATTTCTCCCCAAAAATGTCGAAATATATATACATGATTAGAGTTATTCATGCACCACCTTAAGCTAATAATTGATCATCTAACATCTTAAAATCATCATATAAATAACATATGAAGGCATGAACCACATCTACCAATTTCTACAAATTCTCCCCAAAATTTCGACACATATATATATATATGATCTTCCACCATGAACATGAATTAGGAGCTTGGAATAGATGAAATTAAATCTTACTTAGCTACTTGAGAAGATGACTTTGGTCTTGGAAGCTTGGATGATGATCAACAATGGAGTTGTGTGTGAGTTTGAGAGTGAGGATGAGAGATCGAGAGAGAGAGGGGCTGCTGTGTTTGTGTGTGTGCGTGTATGAATGAGAGAGAGATGAGAGTAATAATCCTCATATAATAGTTATAACCTAGGTCTAGATGTATAGGTTAGGTTATTATTAAATTATAACTTAATGGCTAAGTTTGGTTTAATTCTTTAATTAGTTATTATTTCAATTAATTAATAACTAATTAATCTTCTAATAACTCTCTAATTTCTCAACACAGTAATTAAGATTAAGGTTTCACGAACCTTAGATAAAAATCTCACAGAAAGATTCGGAGATTTGAAGCATTTTCAAATCGACCGAAACTAAATTTTTAAGCGATTAATTACGTAAAATTTCACGTAATTAAATTAAATTCTTCTTCTTGTCAATTAATGACTAAACATTTATCATCTATTGATAAATGTAAAAACTTCTTCGTTTCGGATTAACCGAGATGATAAAAATTAATTAAAACTCATTTTTCCGGTAGAATATATCTGCCGGATAAAATTTTCGGAAAGAAAATCTTTATTTTACTAAAATTCTTGTCTTTCTCAGAAGATTAATTATTTTAATTACTTAAGAAAGACGGGATACTACATTCTCTCCCCCTAAAAATAAATTTCGTCCCGAAATTTGCTTACCTTTCGGAAGAGTTCGGAATACTTTTCTCTCATTTTGCTTTCTAACTCCCATGTTGCTTCTTCTAGTCCATGATGCCTCCATTTGATTTTTACTGACGCGATCGACTTATATCTAAGCTGTTGGACCTTCCGATCCAAAATCGCTTCAGGTTTCTCTTCATAACTGAGATCTGGTTCAAGGACTACTTCTTCTCGACGAATGACGTGCTTAGGATCAAACATATATCTCCGCAACTGAGATACATGAAACACGTTATGTGAATTTCCAAAACTTGGCGGTAAAGCTAGCTTATATGCTACTTGACCTATTCTTTCCAGAATTTCATATGGTCCTATGTAGCGAGGCTTAAGCTTTCCTTTAACACCAAATCGTTGAATTCCTCTTGAAGGCGAAACTTTCAAGAAAACTTTATCACCCACATTGAATTCTAATGTCTTTGATCTTCTCGACGTCGCATAAGACTTCGACGGTCTTGTGTTTCTTTAATTCTTTGTTTGATTTGACGCACAATCTTTATCATTTCTTCCACCGAATCGAGGCCCTAATATTTTTCTCTCGCCCACATCATCCCAATGGAGCGGAGATCTACACTTCTTTCCATAAAGGGCTTCGTAGGGTGCCATGCCAATCGTCATTTGATAATCGTTGTTGTAAGCAAATTCAACAAGAGGTAAAATTTGCTCCCATTGACTTCCTCGATCTAAAACAACGCTTCTCAACATATCCTCCAAGATCTGAATGGTTCTTTCGATTGACCATCCGTTTGAGGATGAAAAGCCGTCGAAGTTCAATTTGGTACCTAATTCTTCTTGCATACTTCTCCAAAAATGAGAAGTAAATTTTGAGTCTCGATCCGAAGTGATCGACTTAGGTACTCCGTGCAATCGCACAATTTCTCGCACATACAGCTGAGCTAACTTATCTGCGCCATAAGTTATGGGAATAGGTATAAAGTGTGCAGATTTTGTCAATCTATCCACTATTACCCATATCGCCGTATTTCCTCGTTTGGATCTAGGTAACCCGATTACAAAATCCATGGTAATTTTATCCCATTTCCACTGAATATCTAAAGGTTGTAGCTTCCCATAAGTCTACGATGCAATGCCTTTACTTGACAAGGCTAAACATCTTTCCACAAAAGAAGCTATGTCTCTTTTCATTCCTTCCCACCAAAATGTTTGTTTCAAATCTTGATACATTTTGGTGCCTCCAGGGTGAGCTGAATAAGGAGTTTCATGAGCTTCGCTCATGATTTCATTCCTTAATTCTTCATCATTCGGCACACAAATTCTTTCTCGATACAGGAGAACATTATCTCCTGCCTCCTTAAAATTTTCATTTTTCTCTTGACGAATTTTCATTCGTAACTTTTCCAATTTCTCGTCTTTTCTTTGAGCATTGGAAATTCTCAATCTTAAATCTGGAATTATTTCCATAGCTGCAACCATTTGCTCAACAGATTGCGGAGGTAGAATTACTTCTAACCTCAGTTCTTCGAAACTCTTAATGAGTTCTTTCTCTTGAGTTAGAAGAAATCCAAATTCCGATTTTTCTTTTCTGCTTAACGCATCAGCAACTACATTTGCTTTTCCTGGATGATAGGAAATTTTACAATCGTAGTCTTTAACTAACTCGAGCCATCTTCTTTGTCTCATATTTAATTCTTTCTGCTCAAAGAAATATTTGAGACTCTTGTGATCTGTGAAGATTTCACATTTCGTTCCATAAAGATGGTGTCTCCAGATTTTCAAAGCATGTACTACTGCTGCTAGTTCCAAATCATGAGTTGGATAGTTTACTTCATGAGGTCTAAGCTGTCTAGAAGCATAGGCAATAACTCTTCCTTCTTGCATCAGGACACAGCCTAGTCCGTTCTTTGATGCATCTGTATAAATAACATAATCTTTATCCGAATCCCGATAGCAGGGCGTTGGTCAATCTCTTTTTAAGTTCTTGGAAACTTTCCTCACATTCTTCTGACCATTTGAATTTTGATTCTTTCTTTAGGAGATGGGTCATTGGCTTAGCTATTTTGGAGAATCCCTCGATAAATCTCCGATAATAGCCTGCTAGACCTAAGAAACTCCTAATTTCATGTAGTGTGGTTGGAACTTTCCATTCCTGAACTGCTTGTACTTTTGAAGGGTCAACTTTGATTCCTTCAGGAGATACAACATGTCCAAGAAAATGTACTTCTCTTAGCCAAAATTCACATTTACTAAATTTGGCATACAATCTTTCGGTTCTCAACCTTTTCAGAACAGTTCGTAGATGTTCCTCGTGTTCTAATTCATTCTTTGAATACACGAGAATATCATCAATGAAAACTACGACAAACTTGTCCAAGAATTCATGGAATACTCGGTTCATGAGATCCATAAATACGGCTGGAGCATTTGTCACACCAAATGGCATTACTACAAACTCGTAGTGGCCATATCTTGTTACGAAAAGTCTTGGAAATATCTTCTTGCTTAACTTTTAATTGGTGATAACCAGATTTCGTATCAATCTTCGAGAATACACTTGCTCCTCCGAGCCGATCAAATAGATCATCTATTCTCGGCAAAGGATATTTGTTTTTCAAGGTTAATTTGTTTAATTCTCGCTAAGTCGATGCACATCCTCAAACTACCATCCTTCTTTTGACAAACGTAATTGGTGCTCCCCACGGAGAAACACTAGGTCTAATGAAACCTAGGTCAAGTAACTCTTGCGGTTGAATTTTCAATTCTTGCAACTCCTTTGGAGCCATTCGTAAGGTGACTTGGAAACGAGGCTGATCCTGGTTCAAGATCTATTGTGAACTCTACTTGCCTATCTGGTGGCAATCCTGGCAAAACTTGTGGAAATACGTCTTGAAATTCTTTTACTACAGCTACATCTTCAATGCTGCTCTCCTTATCTTCCTTCTTGTTGAGATAGATAAGATATGCTTTCACATCTTTCTTTTTCAACACTCTCCTTGCTTGAACTGCCGAAATAATCGGCGATTTCTTACAACTTCTTTCTATCCCGAAAAATAGAGTTGGTTCCTGACCAGGCATATGAAATGAAATTTGCCTTTGTTTGCATTGAATGCTTGCAAAATTCTCGGTCAACCAATCCATTCCCAAGATAATATCTATATCCCACATTTTAATTAAATTTAGGGTTTTCGCTAACATCTTGAGAGATCCTAATTCAATCTCTATATTAGGACAGATGCGAGTAACTGAGATAGATTTACCTAACGGTGTTGTTACTCTCAAGTCTTGACTAGCACGTTCTACTTTAAGACCAAGATTATCTACGCATGCATCTGATATAAATGAATGCGATGCACCAGTATCAAATAAAATTATAACAGGTATGCCATTTAATTGACCCATACCGTCCAAATTTCCTTGATCTTTGTCGAACGGCTTCTAATCAAGAGCAAAAACCCTTTGATATTGCTGCTGGGGTTCCATTCTCAATTGCTGGGGTTGCTTTTGCTTTTGCTGGAATCGCGGCCCTTGGCGATTTTGTTGCTGTTGCCGTTGCTGAGGAACAACTTCTATTGCCTTCAATTTCTGAGGCTGGTTCTGAAATGTTCTATTCCCTCCGCTCCTTGCGTTTAGTTGGGCAATCGATACGAATAATGACCAACTTGACCACAAGTATAAAATGCCTATTACTTCCAAATTTTGCATATCCCTTGATGCATCTTGCCACACTTGGAACATGGAGACATTCCTTGATAAGTTTGAGATGAAGCCTTGATTGACGAAAGGCCGTTTGAATCGTCCCCGATTAAATTGCTTCGTTGTTGATGACGTTGTTGTCCTTGCCGTCCTTGCAGTGGCTTCTTACTAGGTTGACTTCCAAAATTCCATTTTCGTTTCGACTTTGGTTGAACGACCGCGGATTTGTCACTCACCGGGGTTTGAACTTGTGTGGCCGCCGAAGTCCGAGAAGACTTATCCGGCGCATTGCCAATTCCATATCCAAAGCTCGTTTAAAGTCTCGGCATACGATAATGCACTTTGATCGCCGTAACGATTCTTATTTCCCCGCCGAAGACCTCGCTCGGAAAAGTTCACGCCATTTTCTCGTCTCGTGTCCACCTTATCTTGAGCAAAACGTGCCAAATCACAAAATTCGCGATCATACTCGGCTACCGACTTCTTACCTTGCTTGAGATTAGCAAACTCATTCTCCTTCTGCTTTCGATAACTTCGAGGAACGAATTTTTCGAACAAAGCATCCTTAAATTGTTCCCACGTCAGGTTCTCCAATTGTTCAGGGGTATATGCCCTTTGACGAGCTTCCCACCAGTAATCCGCAGATCCCTTGAGCTGATAAGACATGCATGTTAGACGTTCTTGATCCGTACATCGAAGAAAACGGAAAATTCTTTCCAGCGCACGAATCCACTCTTCGGCTTCTGAAGGACTTCCTCTTCCATCGAGAGTTGGAGGATTTTGCCGCAAAAATAATTCTTCTATTCTCCTTTCGGGTTGAGGAGGAGGTGGGGTAGGTTCTCTTTCGGTTTCATCTTCAACCCTTCCTCGACCTCGGCCTCTTGGTCTACCTCTTGGCGGCATTTTCTAATTAACCAGGATTTTCATTCGAATTATTCTTTCTTTCTAACAAAGTCTTATTCTTTAATAAAAATTCTTCTTTCTTTAAAAGTATTTTAAGGGAAATAAATTTTTCTAGGTTTTAGAATTTAGAAAAATTTTCTTATCACCTCTTTAATGCATAATATACTCATCGTACTTTTAATGAATCAACAATTCATTCATTACTAAAATCACAAAAATATTTCAAGAACACATATTTTTCATACTTATCTTTGCTAAGTAAAATTTAGCTAATATGTATTCCTAATATTTCAAGGAAATAATAGCATCATCTTGGCATATAAACTTTATCATAACTTTAATGAATCAAAAGATTCACGCTTATCATCAAATAATCACTAAAAAAAATGTTTTTCCTGTAGTAATTATTATATATATACATATTTATTTGCTAAATTTAATTAGCTCTTCATTCTTTATAATCAAGAGATGAATAATATCATGTTGAGGTATAAACTTCCTCATAAATCTCTTTTGAGATTTTTAACTTTATCTTTTGAGATTTTTAACTAAATAATTACTAACTAAGCTAACGATAGCGAATAACTAATGGAACGAATAAAACGAACGACGCACTAAACTAATGATAGTCGAATAATGAACGAAACGATTAACGGACGAAACTAACGA
The DNA here is from genome assembly GCA_031470985.1 of Agastache rugosa. NCBI lineage: Eukaryota > Viridiplantae > Streptophyta > Magnoliopsida > Lamiales > Lamiaceae > Agastache > Agastache rugosa. The sequence continues at coordinate 59,521,346 of CM062601.1, read as the reverse complement.
AGAATGAAATGAACTACAACGAAACGAACTACGAACAAAATAAACGAAGAATGAACAACTACGAACGACAACGGAATGGACGAATAAACCCCCGGCGCTGGATCGAACTATCCCGCGCCAAGATCGCCGTCCCGCGCGCAGACGTCGCGCGGCCAAGAAGAGATTTCCTTCATGCGCGCGCGACTTGACCTCCGGCGGATTGTCCCGCGCCACACCAACCCGCGCCCGATGCTGAAATTGTCGTGGGGCTGGCGCGCCGCGCGCTGTGGTCGCGCCCGGTGCCGGTTCGACGCTTTGTCTTGTTTTCTTCGTCCGAGCTTTTAATCGATCTTTTTCCATTCCTTAAACCTCACTTCTTTACTTTAACTTCTATTATCTAAACCTCAGTCAGCTGGATTCACTCAATGAATTACCAGTTGAACTCGGCCATTGGATTTACTCAAATTGACTTAGTCACTGAATTACCCAAATTGACCCGATCAATTGAATTACCAATTGACCCATTGCTTTTTCCGCCACTCGATTTTTTTGCCACTATTTTTTTTCCTAATAATTTGGTTTTCCAATACTTTGCTTTTTCCAATTAGCTCGATTTTTCCATTTATGGCTTTTTCCAACTGGGCTTTTTGACTCGATTTTTCTAGCCATTTCTTTTTGATTTATCCAAATTGATCTTTTGCTCAACTTACTTCTTCATTTAGTAGGAAAATTTGCCTCTTTGAGGACTTTTACAAAAGGTAGGGAATTATTTACACCCAAAAATTCCCTATATGAACCGTGATTTTCTAACATCACGCAAAATGTTTTTATCGGAGCGGAATTCTACGTCGCTTCCGATTCGCTATGCTATCATATTATGCTTCTATGTACAAGAACTTATTTACAACATAAATGTTAAAAGTTGTTCGCTTACTAGTCTATTACATATATTTACATCATTATCTTTTTATCAACTTCCCGACACTTCCCTTCACTTGCTTCATCCTCGACGGATCCTCTTCTTCTTCCTCCTCTTCGTCGTCTCTCGGATCCTCCTCACTTGATCTTCTTCTTCCGTTTCCGTGCTCTCCTCTGCCCTCTCCACTCCGTCCAAAGTCACACGAGGGGCATAAGTAATATCCTCTCCCGGCGACGGCCTAAAGCTAGGCTGAAAAATTAAATGAGTAAATGGTATTCTACGGAGGTGGAAGTATCCTTCGGTTGGTCCAACTTCTGGGTCAACGTTATCCTCGTCACTATCATAGTGACGTGGTCCGCAGTGCTAGCCACATTAGGGTCAAATAGAATAGGTGGGCTAACTATGACATCAAGCTCGAAGAATTCAAAGCTTGCAATGTTTCAACTAAGGATCATTTGGAACTTCCTCAACACAAGAAGCTGAGGCTACGCCGTTAGGCAAAACAGAAGGCTCAGGAACAAAGGTTTGAGTCTCGATTTGGGAGGGAGACGAAACATAGCCATTTGCCAATGGCTCAACAAGAAAAGAGTTAGCATCAAATCCATTATTTCCATGGATGGGAGAAGCAATAGGTTCGGGATTTTCTGGAGGATTCTGATCCAGAATAGGGTAATCTTGGGGCATGAGATGTTGTAAACCAAACTCACCAACAGGAATCAATGGCTGATATGGTCCAGGAGGTGGGTACGAAAAACACATATATTGAGTACTAATTGCAGCTATGAACGCTCTGCAATCTCCAAACAAGACACCATCCCAATATTGGGGAGTAACGTACCTTGCGGCAATCGATGCCGCCCACTCCAATCCTCAGGAAGCAGAGGAACTAGCCTAACTATACCAATAACTCCCGAGATATTTGATTCATGGATGTCCATCCAAACCCTATGGTACCGAGCTAAAAACTCTGCTAGGGTTTTTGTGTAGCTCATATGTATGTGGTGAAATTCAATCATCGCTGCCACGCTTCTAGAGTTGGACATTCTATAAAAGAAAATTTAAATAATTAACTAAACTGAAATTACGAATAGTTTTGAGAATCCACTGTCTCAACATACTCAATGTCGCTTCCAAAAGGGTGTTCCAGGCTCATGTTACATTCCACAGATAAATACTCAACTTGCTTGCACAACTGATCCATTATCTCGCTTATGATTGATCACCAACAACCAATCACATTAGAGGCTAAAACATAACAATTATATATATACTTCAACTTCCAAACTTTATAACTAGAAACGGTTGAAATTCGTACCTGGATAGCCGGATGAGATGAGAGATGCTGGACTTCAGTTGTTGTTAAAAACTAACTAGTCTAGGAATTCAAACCAGACTAGACTTTCAGAAAATAACTTGGAGCAGAAGACATTGCTCTAAACTAATCTAGGGTTTCAAATAGACTAGATTTTAGAAAATATTATTCAGAGCAGACAGACCCGCTCTGATACCACTCTGTCGCAGCCCGAACCTCGATATTAGATGTCAAGGCCGGTAGGTCCCACGACTTACACAATTTATGATTAACAAAGGAAATTAAGATAGCGACCCGGCTATCGTTCAAAAGAATAACCATACTCAACAATTCACCATTTTAGAATAATGTGACATATATGACTCGAGACGATCAACTGAAATCAATATGACATACATATCAATAAACATAACTCAAATCACTTGGAATCAAAAGACCTGATCAACCAAATAATCGACAATTGATCAAGAAGATGACATAATGACTTGAGTATCAAGAAAACAAGATAAAGAAAACTGTTTCAAGTTCGACAAAGCTTCTCGGCACAACTAACAACTTATATACATGTGATTAATTGGTTGAGTTTCAAAAGAACTTAGCAAAAGAGTTCGACTTTAGAATTTAAACGTTATAACAACATTAAACTTCATTTTCTTGCTGCGGAAAACATGAGAATATATGTATGAAGACATATATTCTAGGTCAACTTCTCAAAAACGACTTTCTTTACATAACAACATTTAACAACAACAATAGTCCATCCAGTACTCATCATCTTCATCCTCCTTTAACTCGCACGTTTTAGAAATAACATGCGAAAGTACTACGTACTCGGTGAACACATGCCGAAAACATTTGAAAACTTTCTTTGAATACAGCTATATATGAAAACTTGCCAGAAAACATAATACGAGGATTTTCTGAAAACAACTCGTAAAATGCTAAAAATACTTTCTTTTCAAAATCATTTGTCTGCAGACATTTATAACAGTATGAACCATATCTACAAATAAATAATGGTGATGAGAAAGAGGCCTCTTTCTCAATCACTTGTAATCGGCATATCAAGGAAAGGCTCACGATTATGAATAATCGGCCTATCAAAAAAATGCGCACGATTACCAATGTGTACACAGATTTCACCTTGCGTGAAACCGAATTCGTCTTTACGAAGTAGATGGTAACATACTTAAACATTTTTAAAATCATTTGGCAAGTATCAAAACTTTGTAAAACATACGATATCATGCTTTTCACATATTTTAGTTTAGAAAGCCCACCTGATAAACTTAAGCTTTAAACTTTAAGCTCTAACGCTTGTAGCCCTTTTACTTCACGTTTCTGCTCCCGCTTCCGCTTGCTCCTTTAATCGAAACGGAATAACGATTTTAGAACGAGAGCTTTTATCGACTAACGACTTCGATATCCTTAACGAAATTCTATTCGAATTTCTACGTCGTAACTTGATGAATTTCGAGAATTCCTATCTTAACTTTTCAAACGTTCTTAATCTATCTTAATCTATCTAAATTCCTCATTAAGCATCAATATTAATCAATTCTCATACAACATTAATATTTATAAACTACTATTCATCACAACTGACTAAATCGATTTTAATCCGTCTAACGGATTCAAAATCTTCAATTTAATTCTATACCTTTATTTAATTATAACAAACATAATTATACTTTAAATACACACATTAACTCAATTAAACATATAAATTCCCAAATCGGGAAAATCAACCAAAAATAGAAAAATCTTTATTTCTTTGAATTAAATTTCCATAAAATTATATAACACTTAATTTTTATTAAGAAGTTCATAAATGCAATTAATTTCTTAATTAAAATTTTATTAATATTTTATTTATTTATTTTAAATTTTCGGTTATATTAAAATTAATATTTCTTTAATTATTTTCTCTTCTTTTTAATTTCTAATATACTTAATTATTATCTTAAGCTCATTTCTTCATTTAATTTCATTCAATTAAGTATTAATCTTTCAACCCTAATTTAAGAACCCTAATTCGATTTTCTAGGGTTTCTAGGGTTAATCAAGCTCATTTTTCATTATCTCTTGATCTAATATACTTCATTAATATCATATATCTTTAATTGAATCATCCAATTCATCATATAGCATTACATTATTAAACCCTAATTTATATTCTTATTTAATCGGTTATTTTCTCAAAATGAAATTGGTTGGAAATTTTTAATTACTTCCAACATGAAACATTCTTAAAATACTTAACTAAACTCATTTATATCATTAAATCAATCATACAATTCATGTATTCATTATTTCCCATTTTCTTCTCATTTTTCGAAAATTGCCAATTGATAGCTAGGGTTTTCCATGCTTAAATCTAATTACATATTTGATCTTATAATCATATTCTAAGCATAATTCATGAAGAACAAATCATCATTCAATGCATGAATTAAAATTTAGCATTTTCTTCTAAAATTCGATTTTCATGCAACTTAGGGTTAGGGTTTTGATTTTTCTAATTTAATCACACAAATCATCATATAATTATGATATAAGCAACATACTATAAGATCAATATCATCTAAACACTCCTCCATTTCTCCCCAAAAATGTCGAAATATATATACATGATTAGAGTTATTCATGCACCACCTTAAGCTAATAATTGATCATCTAACATCTTAAAATCATCATATAAATAACATATGAAGGCATGAACCACATCTACCAATTTCTACAAATTCTCCCCAAAATTTCGACACATATATATATATGATCTTCCACCATGAACATGAATTAGGAGCTTGGAATAGATGAAATTAAATCTTACTTAGCTACTTGAGAAGATGACTTTGGTCTTGGAAGCTTGGATGATGATCAACAATGGAGTTGTGTGTGAGTTTGAGAGTGAGGATGAGAGATCGAGAGAGAGAGAGCTGCTGTGTTTGTGTGTGTGCGTGTATGGATGAGAGAGAGATGAGAGTAATAATCCTCTTATAATAGTTATAACCTAGGTCTAGATGTATAGGTTAGGTTATTATTAAATTATAACTTAATGGCTAAGTTTGGTTTAATTCTTTAATTAGTTATTATTTCAATTAATTAATAACTAATTAATCTTCTAATAACTCTCTAATTTCTCAACACAGTAATTAAGATTAAGGTTTCACGAACCTTAGATAAAAATCTCACAGAAAGATTCGGAGATTTGAAGCATTTTCAAATCGACCGAAACTAAATTTTTAAGCGATTAATTACGTAAAATTTCACGTAATTAAATTAAATTCTTCTTCTTGTCAATTAATGACTAAACATTTATCATCTATTGATAAATGTAAAAACTTCTTCGTTTCGGATTAACCGAGATGATAAAAATTAATTAAAACTCATTTTTCCGGTAGAATATATCTGCCGGATAAAATTTTCGGAAAGAAAATCTTTATTTTACTAAAATTCTTGTCTTTCTCAGAAGATTAATTATTTTAATTACTTAAGAAAGACGGGATACTACATGAAAATTTTTAGGCTTGAGGCTCTTTTGTTTGACGGAATTGTTAGCAAAAATGGTATACACATGGGAGTTGCAAGGGGGATTGATTCTGAACTCGAAATGGAACGAAGCAGAGATCGAAATACATAAGCAATCCTTTATCAGGACAAGTCCCTTTGGAGTGTTTAAGCGGCAGATCCTTCCGCGGCCTTACCACCAAGACCCCACCTCTCTCTTCTTGCTCTCTCTCTCTATATATATATATCCTTTTTATAATTCAACTTCACCTGTGGCGTAAAGATGTTTTTTTGACGCTGATTCTTTCTTATTTTCATTCATGTATTCATCAAGATTATGTTTCATTGTTGTGATCACTAATAATTTTTTTTTTTGTAAAATTGTTCATGTTATTTTCATTTTTCTGTATACAGTTTCAAGTTATTTTGTTATGATGCATACACAACTCTGTTTCATGTCCGGTCCGACTTCTTATGAGCAGGTAGTTAATTGCAAAATTTACTTCTTGGATATAAAATATGAGAATACACGGTGCATTACCTAATTCCGACTCGTCTTCAAGTAATTTTTATTCTTAAATCATTAGAATAATATTTTTATCAATTTTTTATATGTGCTACAAGCTAATTTAAATTTTTTTTTATATCAACTACAACTACAGAGGTCTATCGACAAAGAAGACTTCTACAAATGAAAAGGAAATGCTCTGATTTAAAACAACAAAAATCATGTGATTTGAATAGTAAGTAATACTCCTTGATGTCATGGATCAACTCTTTGATATTTGTGTTCGAACTGTCTGATTCTGAGATCTTGAATTTGTTCCTTTCTTTAACATTCGTTAATCTGGTGGCAAATCTGTATGATCAGAAATTAGAATAATGATAAAAAATGCATTAGAAAAGATTGGTTGTTGCTAAAAATTCAAGACTTACTGTGTTCCTTCAATGATAGGCTCTCCTTCCTAGCTTCTTGAATTAATTTTTTGTTTCTTGCCATCCGTCATCTATGATCAGATACTTTAGAGCAGATTCTTCCTCTGCTTCTAATAGAAGCATCGGTATGAACCACCAAATCTTCGCAATTCATGAGCAGGCACATGAATCTGTAGTTTCTATTATGATTTTGCAAGAGAAGTTAATGAGAGATAGATAGACGGTATTTAATGATAGATAATAGTTATTTCATTGAAGCATTCAAGGTCAACAAGACCTATTCAATAACTAATGGAGAAGTTAGAAACATTGATACACGGTATCCTACCATCCATACCGAGAAAGAATTAGCACTTAAAAAGTACAGTGTTGTGAAGGAAGAACCATCTAACAATATTCAAGGTGATATACAATACAAATTTGTGGAGTTCAAAGATGTTGAATCAAAGTTTGACAAAAAGTTGGTAACTACACCTTCTTTCAATTATTTTGCACATATATATTATATTTACGTGGAATAGTTCTCAATCTATTATTGTACCTAAAAGTATATATGAATAATTTAGTGAATATTATAATGCATATATATTTTGGGAGTTTTGGAGCAAGTAGAAGAAAGCAAAGTGATTGTTTCTAAAGATACAGGAGCATTGAAGACTTTGAGAAACATATTTATCATGAACAAAAAGTAAGTAATCTATTTTTATTTAGGGGTAATGGCCTGTAAATTCCTCAACTTTCAATTGTTCCTAATTTTGCTTCCGGCGATGGGATCCGGCAAGAATAGTTTTGGAAATTTATAGACGTGGCTTAAATTAATCTATGTGGCACTCTCATGGCATATATGTAAATTAAAAAAATAAAAAATATTTCATGTCAACATCCCCACCCCTCTCCCAGTCTCGTTCTCCACTGCTTTCTTTCATTCTCGCAGAGATAATTCAACCGAAAAAATACAGAGCATGCGCTAGAAGGCACCCATAAAATCACAAGAATTTTAAATCCTACTCCCACTAGACCTGCCCAAACTGGAGGGACCGGCGGGCCTAACCGGAACCGGCCCGCAGTCAACGGGCCGGAACCGTGAGCTCAAGGGCCGGTTCCGGGCCTGACTTGGTTCAAACCGTGACCGCCGGTTAAAACCGCCAGTTAACCGGAATAATAAAATAATAATAATAATAATAATATATGACGTGGCCGGTTCGAACGGTCAAAACCGGCGGTTAACCGTTGGAACCGCCAGTTAACCGGCTGAACCGGAACCGCCGGTTCCAACGGGAAAAAGGCAGTGCACCAGCAGGCAGCACAGAGCATCAATGGCAGCAGCTCAAAAGGCTAGAAAAATAGCCGTTGCTGCTGCCCTCTCCCCCCTCTATTCCCCCCATTTTACCCTATAAATACCACACTATAATCTCTCAAATAATCACACCAATTCTCATCTCTCTCTATTTAATTTCAAGCATTCAATCTATTATTTGTTGCTCAAATTCTTCATTTTTTGTGTTAATTTTTTGCTCAAGTTCTCAACTTCTCTCACCACACACTTCACCAATCCATCCATAACCATATTCCATAATGTCGACCTCCTCTCGTGTCGATAAGGGCAAAGGCGTTGCCGAAATTCAAGACGATGCTCCTCCTCGATCCAAAAGATGGGGAAGATCGGCTCGGCAAGCTCGAGCAATGGCCGCTGAAGAAATATCAAGGGCGTATACTGAACAACTTCAACAACAAGAGGATCGAGAGTTTGCCGAGGAAGTTCATCGTCAAGAGGAGGAGATGCTTCGGCAATCTCAAGAACAATCCAACGAAGAAAAAGAAGTCGAAGCGCCGCCAAACAAACCGACGGGTCGACCTCTTGTGTCGGATATCTTTACTAAGCATTTAAAAAAAATGCCTAGAGCCCCGGCACCTAGCGACAAGCCTGGAGATCCTCCAAAATACAACGCCTATTGCAACTATTGCAAGAACGTCTACAAATGGACGCATGGAGGAGGCTATGGCACACTAAGGAGACACATGGAGACGTGTCATCCGGGAGAATACGAGATTGCATCAACACAAACTCAAATTCGTGGCACCGCTTTCTCGGTGACGGGTACGTCTTCTCACCCTTTATTTAAATATGATCATCCACATGCCGAAGATGTTATGGCTAGATATTGTGCTATGAAAAAACAACCTTTTACATTTGTCGATAAAATAACCTATCTAGAAAGTATAAAAGATGCATATTGTCCCGCCGCTAAAAAAATTAGTAGAAGTAATATGCTTAGACGAATTAGAAGACGAGCTTTTGATAAAAAAATGGAATTAATGAAATATTTGATGAACTTAGACCATAAAGTTTCTATTTGTGCCGATATTTAGACGGATTGTTTTCATCAAAATAATTACATGGGAATAACATGTTATTGGGTTGATGATAAATGGATACTACAAAAACGTTTAATTGCATTTAGGGAGTTCGATGATCCACACACGGCCACTAATATTTCTTTAATAATTATAACCGTTTTAAATGAATACCAATTGATTAATAAAGTATTTTCGGTTGGTTTTGATAATGCATCCGCCAACACCGCTAGTATTCCCGAACTCATTGAAGCATGTAATCCATCTTTCCAAGGAAAATATTTCATAGTAGATGCATTTGTCATATTTTGAATTTATGTGTTCAAGATGGACTTGAAATTTTTAATGAATCGGTTATGCCAATTAGAAAAGCCGTTGCCCTTTTGCATAAAAATATAACTTTAGGTAAAAAATGGCAAAAATATTGTCGTCATAAGAATATTCAACATAGGCGTTTTGTTAGAGATGTATCACATCGTTGGAATTCCACTTATGAAATGCTTAATTCTACTTTAGAGTATAAAGATTATTTATGCGAATTTTTTAGAAAAGAATTTGCGACGGTTCAATTGACTTTATTACCTTCTTATTGGGACCAATGCATGGATTTATATCAATTGTTAAAGGTTTTTAATAATGCCACCGTTCAATTATCGGGTGTTTATTATTGTACTTCCGTTCGTGTGTTGGAACATTGCATGTATATTGCACTTAGCTTTAAAAATTGTTTTAGTAAACCCAATTTGCAAGGTGTGATTTATTTTATGGTTCAAAAATGGCTAAAATATTTTAGAAATATTCCGGATGTTTTTTTAGTAGCTAAGTGCTTAGATCCTAAATGGAAATATGATGGTGTTTGTCAAATGTTAGATATTTATTATAATGCTTTTAAGAAAATGGACTTTTTAAATGTAAAAATTGAAGGAGAAATAATTTTCTTTGATATTCCTAATGTTAGTCAAATAAAAGATGATTAAGAAAGAACTTTAAGATCTCTTTTTGCCGAATATAAGATGACTCATGGATATGATCTTGACATAAATGCACCTATTTCTTCTACTTCTACATCTTCATTTATACCACTTGATTTAAACTCCTTAGATCCCTTAGTTCAACAATTAAGTAGCATGTACCAAGATAGATCTTATGAACTCCCTAGGGACCAAGGTAATAGTGAATTAGATATGTATTTGGGTTGTCGTTTTGTTTTTGGTGTTGAAGATAGTGCTCCACAAATCGACGTGATGAAATGGTGGTTAAAGAGAACAGAGTATCCCGTACTCTCTATCATGGCGAAAGAGTTGTTTGCCATCCCCGCATCCACCGTGTCGGTCGAACAAGCTTTTAGCATTGGCGGACTCATGTTGGACCAAAGAAGATCAACGATGAAACCAAGAAACATTGAAGCCACAATGTTGCTTGATGATTGGTCGAGGGCCGACCTTAGAGCTCAAGAGCTCGATTGGGATGATCGTGACGAGAGCCCAAACGAAGAGTTCACCGAGAGTGATCGATCGGTGGACGAGAACTACTAGGGAGTAATATAATGTAATCGAACTACGTGGACTTTGATTCCTCTATCAGGATACGTAGGCAACTCAATTTTAATATTAAAATTGAGCTCAAGTCCTTTTTTTTCTTCCTTTTTTTTATTTCAACTTTCAAGTGTTGTAATTTCAACAATATTAATGAGAAATGATTTAATATTTTTATTCAATGACTACTAAGTAAAATTTAAATTTTTTTGCTTATATTGTCTTAAGATATATATATACAACATTTAATTACAAAAAAAAATTACAAAAGTTGAAAAAAGTGCTCCAAAAACACAAAAACAATCTGTAATTAACCGCCGGTTTTCGGCCCTGAATCGGAGGTTTGGCAGAAACCGGCGGTTTTTAATTATTATTATTATTTTTTTTTTTCAAAACCCTAAATTCTATCTATAAATAAAATATCCCCAACCCTTTTCTCACTCACTCCCTCAGCCGTCTTCACCTTAATGATATATCATTCTATCTTCCTCATCTCTTCACCTTATCTATCTTCTTCATTTTTTCTTCTTTTTTAATTTTCTCTCTCAAGACTCAAGTTTCAACTTCAATTCTACAAAATACAAACAACAATGCCTCCTAGATCTAGTATTAAGGTTGATATTTTCAACAAGCACTACACCCGTAGTGCTCCATTGCCCGACTATTCTAATCCAACCTATGAAGTTCATTGCAATTATTGCAACAAAGTTTTCAAGTGGACTCAAAATGATGGCTATGCTTCCCTTATTCGTCACATTCAAAAAGCGCATCCGACCGAAGCTATTGAAAATTGAGTATGTAATGTTACTAATGTAATCTATATTTTGTTGTTGAAAATTGAAATATGTATTTTGTAATGTTTAATTTAATTTTCAAGTACTTGTAATTTCTATTTAGTAATGTTTATTTTAATTTTCAAGTATTAATGAAAAACTAGTTCATTTTCATTTATGTTTCATTTTCTTAATTTTCAATGTTATATATAAAAAAAAAATTAAAACTGGCGCCAATAACCGGAACCGGCGGGTTTTAACCGGGCCCGGAACCGCCGGTTAAAAAGCCCGGCCTGTAACCGTGTACAGTGTACACGGGCCGGTTACGGTTCACTCTCCGGTCTAACTGTAACCGGCGGGCTCGGGTCCGGAACCGCCGGTTCGGGGCCCGTGGGCAGGTCTAACTCCCACCCATACAATCTTGAATTCATCAAATTTCCAAATAGCCAGAACAATAATTTTTACATTCATAAGAAGGAAAATGTCGCAGCCCGACTTAGAATGAAGATAACCAAGCCGGTGGGTCCCACGACGTACACAATTTATGATTAACCAAGGAACAAGATAACGATCCAGTTATCCAACAAAAACCCATCATACAATAAATCATACTTTCAAGTCAAACCAAAATAGCCGAGAATGGTCAAAAGACAATACCATCTCGTATCAGAGTTTAGCAACGGAAACGAGGTTTATCAAGTCATAGCTTCAACATCATAATAAGATAACAACTACCGAATAAATTCAGAGTGTTGCAGCGGAAAATAACATGACATATCTTTGGTTATATGTATGAAGACATATAACCCTGCTCAACATCAACAAAGTCTCAAGAGGTCAACAACAAAAATCCGCCCAGCACACTCCATCTTCATCCGAGCTAGCCTGCACATTTTAGAAATAACATCCAGGGCTGAGTACTTTCGCACTCAGTTGACACATGCCAAAATAATTGAAAACAGCTGCTTAGAGCTATAGATTGAATCTTGCCATAAAGCATAGCACAAGTATATATATTAAAAACAAACATGTGCTTGCCAAAACCTTTTCTTTCATTATAAGTGACTTGAGTCAAATACTTTAACATGTATGTACCACATCTACTATAACTTTTGAGTGTTGAGAAGTAGGACTCCTTCTCAAACACTTGTAATCGTCCACTCCTTTTGGAAGGCTCCCGATTACAAAATAGTGTACACAAATCCTACATCTTCGTAGGACCGAATTCGTCTTTCCTTGTTAGATGGTATCTTACAAAAACTTTAAAAATTGACAAGTCAATCACTTTAAAAATCACCACACATATATATAATCATAATATCACATTCTTTATTTCTTTAGTTCAGAAAGCCCACCTGGACTGAAGCTAATTTATCTAGACTTTAACTTCTTGGATTTTTCCTCACTTTTCGGTCCCGCTCGTTCCTTCATTTAATAATTAAATTTAAACATAAGAGCTAGAAAAATTAAATATTCAAATGAGGGATGCCGCTACTATTCTTAAAATTTCTCTAATTTGTCTCGGCTTTTTCTAGGGTTTTTATCTCGGCAATTAGGAACTAAACTTTTCTAATTACTTCCTCTTTCTTACTTAACTTCTTAATCGATAAATAATCGATTATAACTTCAGGATATATTTTAAAACATAAATCCATATACTTCTCATTTAACTTCATAAATAAACATGTAATCACATAATTCCTCATTTAACTCCATAAATAAACATATAATTCAACATTTAACTTTATAAATGCATATAAGCATATAATTAATAATTAAACTCATATTAATCACTTCATCCATCATTTAAACTTATTCTTAAACATATTATCATTCCAAAGAAATTAAACATATCATTTAATCATATAAGTGTTTATTAAACACTTAAACTCTTCATCTAATTCAATAAGTATATTAAAATGCTTAACTTCTTTATTAACAAATAATCATAATATTATATTAATAAAATATGTCCTTGACATATTTATTTATTAATGACGTATCATTAATACTTAATTCGTCATTAACACGTCATTAGCAACTAATGACCATTATCATATATAATTAATAGCTAAAATCATCATTAATATTTAATTGATGATTACTATCTTCATTATCCTTTATTTAACATATATTTAATCTCTATTATTCATATCTTTAACTTAAAAATATTTTCGACTCGTCAAACGAGCTCCGAAAAATTTCAAATTAATTCCTTATACTTTTTATGCTAAATTTAGCCTATTTACATAGTCACATCATTAAACTGGATCTTCTATATGTATAAACCTCCGACTTGGAAAAATAGTCGGAAAATAGAAAAATCTCAAAACTTCGTATTCAAATTCCGAAAAATTGAACGATGCTTAATTTTTATCGTAGAATTCATTTTCATCATTATTTTCTTAATTAAAAATCATATACATGGCCTTTTAATATATGTATATTTCGGCCCTTTTTCTTGAAATTAGGTTAAATGCCCAATTTCATTTTAATCACTTCCAAACATGTTTATTTAATTTATAAACCTCAAATTTAACATTATTACTTAATTAAATTGGAGAAAATTGAAACCCTTGTTACTAAATCTTTCCAAAATTCCACCATTAGGGCTTAGGCTATTTATTTTTCTCCAATTTTACTTGTAATATTCTTAGATTTAATTATAAGGATTTATTATATCAATACTTAATCAAATTATGCTTTAGATTAATAATCCCTAATTTTATGCAAACTTGAATTTTCTAACTTCATTCAAATGAGCTTCAAAAATTCCAATCAATTCATCATAACCTTATTTCATCATTCTAAACTCAAATCCATCATCAATTTCATCATAAAAATTCATCATCAAAATTTTCCAATTTATAACCCTAATATTTTGAAATTAATTAAAATTAGGGCAAGAAAAATTCTAACTCATTAAAACCATATAACATCATGCTCAATAACATCAATTAAGCATACATTGATCATCAATTTAAGCTTAGAATATCAAAATCAATTATTCCTATTTTTAGCCAAAATTTTCGGCTATATTAAAAAAAATAGAAAATTGATTATTTTCTTCTCAATTCAATTATCTAACATGCTCATAGGCATCATATGAGCTCATATAAATTATCAATTTGATCATAGAAGATCAAATTCTAAAAATCTATATTTTGGCCAAAGTTTCGGCCATTTTGGAAATAAAAATAAGTTGATTATCTCTTGATCAATTCAATTATTTCTCATGCTTATAATCATCATAGAAACTCACTTAATTTATCAATTTGATCATAGGATCAAAGAACCAAAATTTCTAATTTATTCCATAATTTTCGAAAAAATGGAAATTAGGGTTAGGATTAATTTCTCAATGATTTAATGATAGAAATGTAATCTAAACCTCTTATTTAACATCATACTTGAAGATCAAATCCATCCTCTAACATATACATAATTTTTGAAAATTTTAAATAATAGGAAAGATGGATTTGCATGCTTATTCTTGAGCTACAAACTTAATTAATGATAGATCTAACCTTTGTGCTTGATTTGGGTACTACTTTCTTTGATCACTTGAGCTTGATTCTTCCTTCTTTAATGGAGATTTGAGTGTGTGTATAAGTGTGTGTGAGTGTGTGTGCTGCTTGAGTGTGGCGAGAGAGAGGTGAGAGAGTGATGAAGATGCATGAATTTATTTCATCCAACACACTCTCATACGTTGTATTTAGCTAATGTATTAATTAATATGTTGGTTACTCATCCAACATACATCATCATTAGGTTGGGAGACATGGTGAGGTGGCCAAGCTTATATAATAAAATAATACTCATTAGTGTTAGATTACTAACACATGGTCTAATTAAATTACTAACAATGTATATTAGTAATTAAATTAATTACTAATTATTGTTAGACAAAAATTCAATTAGGAAATAATATTTAAGCTTATAATACAAGCTTTATTTCCTAGGAAAAATTATGCTTAATATCTTAGCTTAATTAATTAATTAAACATCTAATTAATTAACTAAATATTAAGCACATAAATCTCATCTTAATTGATCAATTAATTCTCTAATTAATTAATCAATCATCAAATAAATAATCATTGAGGCTTTAATTAAAAAGCTTTCGATCTATAAAAATTTATTAGGGTTTCTCAAACCCTAATATAAACTTCCTTTGAAAATTTTCGAAAATAAAATCCGAAAATTAATTAAATTACCGGAGAAAAATTCATATATCCCTAATTCATATATCCACTTCAAATTCTAATTCAGATTTTCGAGAATCTGCATAAGATTTTTGATGATCTTGCGCTTCTTTAATCCGCTGTTTGATTTGGCGGACAATCTTGATCATTTCTCCTACAACATCGGGCTCTAAAACTTTTCTTTCACTTATTTCGTCCCATAAAGCTGGGATCTACATTTCCTTCCATAAAGAGCTTCATAGGGAGCCATGCCAATTGTCATCTGATAGCTGTTGTTGTGTGCAAAATGAACGAGAGGCAAAACTTGCTCCCATTGGTTATCTTGATCTAATACAACAGTTCTGAGCATATCTTCTAAGATTTGAATTGTCCTTTCGAACTGCCATCCGTTTGAGGACGAAAAACAGTGCTGAAATTTAAATTAATACCCATCTCACTTTGAAAACTTCTCCAAAAATGGGAGATACATTTTGAATCTCGATCTGACGTGATCGAATTGGGTACTGAAACGTCCCGGCTTCCGAACTGACGGCTAGCCCCACAAACCATCACAAATCCTTTCTAGCGTGTCCTGTCCTCACTCACACACTTCATGAGAAAACTTCCCAGGAGGTCACCCATCATAGAATTTCTCTAGGTCAAGCACACATAACCTTGGGGCTCTTCCACAATGAGCCTCAGAAAAGAAGATGCATCTTGATGGTATAAGTAGCCATATCAATTCCTTTAAGCTTTCCTCGAATATGCCGTCCCATTCTGACATATTCTTGGAATCCCTCTCATTCGGGTGTGTTTCGGTTCATTCATGTCCCTTCTGATTTGAAGTTTTATCGGAGCCGCTCCTTGTCCGTGCCTCTGCACTAGTGATTACTCCGTACTTCTATCCCGTGCATCACAGGTACATCATGCAAACGTACGATTTCTCAAACATACAGCTGGGCTAACTTATCTGATCTATATGTTTCTGGAATTGGTATGAAATGAGCAGATTTCACCAATCTGTCCACTATCACCCATATTGCTGTATTTTCTATCTTAGACTTAGGTAACCTAGTTACAAAGTCCATCGTGATACCATTCCATTTCCATTCTGGAATTTCCAACGGCTGGAATTTTCCATAAGGCCGCTGATGTAAAGCCTTAACTTGCTGACAGGCTAAACATTGCTCTACCAATGAAGCTATATCTCGCTTCATTCCTTCTCACCAAAATTTCTGTTTCAAGTCTTGATACATTTTGGTGTTTCCAGGATGAGGTGTATAAGGCGTTTCATGAGCTTCTCTCATGATCTCAGCTTTTAAATTTTCTTTATCTGGAACACAAATCCTTTCTTTAAATAAGAGAGTATTATCTCCAGCTTCACGAAAATCTTCTGCTTTTTTTTTCTTTGCGAATCTTAAGTTGCAAATTCTCTAACTTTTCATCTTTTCTTTGAGCATCTAAAATTCTCATTTTCAAATCTGGAGTTATTTCCAAAGCTGCAATTAATTGCTCTGTAAATTGTGGTTATAAAACCACTTCTATTTTTAGCTTTCCAAAACTTTTAATAAGTTCTTTTTCTTGAGTAAGCAGAAATCCTAACTCGGTTCTGCTCTTTCTGCTTAGAGCATCAGTTACTACGCTTGCTTTTCCTGGGTGATAGGAAATTTTGCAATCGTAGTCCTTTAGTAACTCGAGCCATCTTCTTTGCCTCATATTCAACTCTTTTTACTCGAAAAAGTATTTGAGGCTCTTATGATCCCAAAAGATCTCACACTTGGCTCTATAAAGATAATGTCTCCAAATTTTTAAAGCATGCACGTTGCTACCTCTAAATCATGGGTTGGATAATTCTCTTCATGAGGTCTGAGTTGTCGTGATGCATACGCAATAACTCTGCCATCTTGCATCAAGACACAACCCAATCCATTCTTTGATGCATCCATATAAATGGTAAAATCCTTGCCTGCTTCTGGCACTGCTAGAACTGGAGCAGTGGTTAGCTTTTTCTTAAGCTCTTGAAAACTTTTTTCACATTCAGGAGACCATTTAAACTTCGATTCTTTCTTGAGAAGTTGGGTCATTGGCCTTGCTATCTTAGAGAATCCTTCAATGAATCTCCGATAGTAACCTGCTAGACCCAAGAAACTACGATTCTCATAGGGTGACTCTGGAGATTTCCATTCTTGAATTGGTTGAACTTTAGTATTGTCTACTTTAATTCCTTCGGAAGAAACAACAAACCGAGAAAATTTACTGCTTTTAACCAAAATTCACACTTGCTGAATTTGACATACAATCTCTCAGATCCTTAACTTTTCTAAGACAATTCGGAGATGCTCTTTATACTCCGGTTCACTTCTTGAATACACAAGAGTGTCGTCGATAAAAACTATGACAAATCTGTCCAAGAATGCATGAAAAACTCGATTCATGATATCCATGAATACTGTTTGAGCATTTGTCAATCCAAACGGCACTACTACAAACTTGTAGTAGCCATATCTCTTTCGAAAGGCAGTTTTTGGAATGTCATCTTGATGGTCCCAAGACGGATACCTTGGTGTAGAGGGGGGAGGGTGAATACACCAAGGTTTAAAAACTTTTCCAATTGAAACTCTTTTGAGTGAGCTGGCTGTGTTCGATCCAGCTAGAAGGCAGCTTGATCGACACAGCTGGCTGTGTGCGGAATGTGGTGGGATTTTGGAAAGTCCGTTTGTTGTTTCAAATATATTGCAAAGCTGTGTTTCTCTTTTCAGTTAAGTCAGTTTATGCAGCTTGAAATAATGCTTATGAAGGGTTAGCTGGATGCATAAATAAACATGAAAGAACACAGCTATTTAACGTGGTTCGGAGAAACTACTCCTACGCCCACGACCAGAAACCTCTGGTAATCCACTAAGGATACCACTGACTTTTCGCGCCAAGAAACAGGCGGCGTTGCACTTGGTTCCTCAAGGCCGGATACAAGTTTACGCGTACCGTATCGAAACGTAACCAAAATCGTTTACGGGCATACCAAGCCTAACCTCGTAGTTTGCGGGTACTACGTAACCAACACTCGAATTACGCGCTTCGAGCAAGCGTACCTTTACCTAACCTTTTCCGTCTGGGTTTGGGGTTTTCCAACTATGAACGAGTTCTTACAATTAAGAACAATGAGTATTATGAACTCGTTCAAACTAGGCTTAAGATGGGAAGGATTATATGCCTAGATACTAGTGGGGAGAGAGCTTCAAAGAACTCGAGAATAAATACTAACTCATAAGAATGAAGGGCCAGTATCTTTGAAGCTTTTCGAGAGATCTCTTGATCTTTGGATAGACTTCCTTCAATGAAGTATGTTGATCTCTTGAATCTATTCTCTCGTCTCTCTTCGATGATGAAGAAGACTCTATATATAGGGAGAGATTAGAACTAGCCGTTGGAAAGAGCCGTTACGAATCTCTACCTAACTTCGATGTGATTGACTTGTCTTCTTCCTTGATTTCCTCGTAAAGCAATCCTAGGTTTGACTTCTAGGTGCCGAGGTGTCGAGTTCCTTATGGTCCGTCGGATCCGACTTTATCTCAAGTTCACTTCGACTCTGTGTTGGTGATCGAGGCTGTCTTGAACTCTGCTGGATCATTGACGCTGAGCTGAGTCTTGAACTCTGCTGGGTCTTGACGCTGAGCTGAGTTGTCACACGAGCTGGGTCTTTCCTACAGCTGTGTCTGGAAGAACTTTATCGTTTTAGATCAGGATAACGTTCCTCATTACTCGACTTGACTTACCCTGCTGTGTACTCAGCTGGGTCTTCTACTGTCTTCAGCGATCACCTGTAAACATAGAAAATCTATAAGCTCAAACAGGTGAGCTGGAAAACACTTGGGCTTGTGCAAACATCTACTCGGTTGGGTCAGCTGGGTTTTGGTATCACTTCAAAACTCTATTAATTTTCCCAACAATTTCCCCCTTTTTGATGATGCCAAAACCCCAAGTTGGAAAAACAAAAATTGCTTCCCCCTTAACAGGAAACGGGGATTCAACGAATTAAACATTCACAGCAGGTTAACATATTCAGAGCCTGGACAAGGAGAGATTGTCTTCAGGTTGATTTTGATAAAATGAACTTTTCATTAATAGGAAGAATTTGTACAAATATCTAAATACAAAAGTTCAAAATAAAAAATTCTGGGCCATTTGTCTTGACTGATCGTCTTTAGTTCATCAATTTGATGGTCGGTCTTTAGACCATATCTATTGAAGATGAACTCTTCCAAATTCTTCCATTCAAATTTGATTCTTTGACTTTGAAATTCCTCTTTCACTACCAGGTTGATTAATTTCTTTGATGATTTGGCCTTGTCGAAGGTTTGTTCCGGCTAGAATTGGAGGCTTTAGCCGTTTGACTTGGGAGCCTTCTGGATGTTATTGCTCTTGGCATGAGGGCGATTGACCTTGCCATCATTGGATCGTCTCTGAAGCTCGAGGAAATAGTCCTTGAAGCGCTGATCCATGCCCTTGAACTGATTCAAGTAGTAGAATTCTTTGATGAATTCTGATTTGCATCTTTCCCAGTTTTCATTGATATCGTCTGGGTTCTTCTTATCAGCTGAGGCTGTTTGGATTTTCTTCTTTGCTTGTCTGTAGCTCTGCCTTCTTCTTCTTCTCGCTTTTCTCGCGAAGTGAGAGCTTGGCCTTTCTTCTTAACAATCTTATCCAGCCTCTTGCATTTCTTTTCTTTGCTCATTGTGGAAGTTACACGGCTGATAGTCTTGGTATTCTTCGTGCTTGTGTCCACATGCTTTGGCAAGAGCGACCATTTTCTTCTCCATGTCTCTTTGACATTGTTTTGGCCGAGCAGTTGGTTCGTCTTCTTCATCCAGCTCTTTTGCAAAATCGTCAATTTCCTCTCGTATTTGCCGCACAGTGTTCTTGAAAGCCTTTCCTCTCACTTGTTTTTCCAGCTTCATTCCGATCTTCCCCCTTTTGGCATTATCAACAAGAGGTAGAGAGGTTGGCAAGCTAACCGTTGCGCCGAGCTTGGAGAGAATACCTTCAACATCGCCGATCTTGGACCGAGTTGTCACCGTGACGAGATTCACTGGCAAGGCGGCTGCTTCCTCCGAACCGAGCATCCGCATCTTTATATAAGTTGAAGAGTTGGCGGATGTCGTAGCCGTTGGAGAGAGTGGTCTTTTTGAGAGCTTCCACTGCTTGAAATATTTGCAATGTCGTCAACCAGGAGCTTGAAGGTTTGAGATGATCTCGTGGGACTCTCTTCTGGGAAGAATTGACTGATCAACTTGTTGAGAAATAAGAGATTGTTTGAGATCTCTGCTGGTGCTTTCCTGCAGATTGAGAGCGAATCTGTGAACGTCGTCAATGGACAGTCCATTGCTCTGGACTTGAGACTCTATAGCTGTGATGCGCAGGCGGTATCCACATTTGATTTGAGTCTATCCCCGAAAAAGGATTTCTCAACTTGTTTTGCAATCTCGTCTCCTTCATTGCATCGAGAGCTCAACATGATCCGTCCGGGTTCTTGAGCCCGGCTTGGCTGGGTTTCTTGCCTCGATCTCGACCGCGGTGAGCGAGTGTCATCGGCAATTGGACTACGTGGGGCGCCTTCCTCTCGGTTCAAATTTCAGTTGGCTCGTCTTCAATCATCATTACCTCGCCCGTGTTGCGGTACAGCCTTCATTGGCACACTCACCGAGACTTCCTTGAAATGTCGGCCTAGAATGTGTCTCCCACCCCGCTGTTAGAAGTTGATTAGGCCGATTCCCGTACTTCACCAGCGGCTTGGGATACCGCCGAGACACTTCAATAATTCCTCCGATGAGATCATTCTCCGGTGTAAATATGCATCCTCCGCACTTCCAAAGCCAAAAGTGTCGGAGGCGTGCTTCATCGCCTTCGCTCAAAGGAGAAAGTCTCTATCACTCGGTTCATCTCCGGTACCAAGTTGCCATCTTGGTAGCCAGATAGAACTTGAGGTCTCCAACTTTGACAAGTGCAAATGGGCAGCGCGCCGGACTGGATACCGAGTTCAGGCACTCTTGATCCCTCGTAATGCGCAAGTCCTCGTACATGGCTTCCATAAAGGCCGAGCCGCAGAGAGTTGAGAGGCGAGGTAGTGAGATCACTCCCGATTCGTGGAGATTTGAGGAAGCAGTTCAAAAGGGTTCACAATTGGCCGCGAAGCTACACAGCCAATCTGAGTGTGGAGATTGAGCTCGGGAGATGGCATTTTGGGGGTGAGCGGGATAAGAGGAAGAGGGTTCAAGATGGGTGCCGCCGGCCGTGAAGGAGCTTCGCCGCTTGAATATCTTCCAGCTCTCTTGCGGGAGATGGCTCTTTGGTTGGAGAGCCTGGTTGGAGGGAAGGCTGTTTCGGCGGAGAGTCAGGAGGAGGCGAGGGCTGTGAGCTTGGATTATCCAAATCGTCCTTCCGAGCCGGATGAAAATCCGTCATTCAATCCATCTCGGCCAGATGTTTGATCCGTATTGATCGAAGGCCGACATCAGGCCGTGGGGAGAGAATCACCATTGCTTGACCGGGAATGACAGCTCTTTTTCTTCTCAAATTGGACCTCTACTTGGTTGTCACTGCTCTTCCTCTTTCGTTGTTTCTTCTCACTGAACTTCGGCTCGTTCCTTCCAAATGCTTCTTTGCTCCTTACTCATGCGCAGGTCGCTTCTTCGAAGCTCATTGATTTGATTTATTCTTTGGAAAAGAATCTTCGTTTCGAAACGGTTCTGAATCGCCCATTTTATCGTGTGCCCTTTCACTGCTTCTTCTATCAAGAAAGAGATTTTGGAGCGAGATACAGCTGGCTCGAAGCCGAAAACGTCGTCTGGTGGAGTTGAACTTATCTTCTCGACTCCTTGACTCGGCCTATTGAGTAGGAAATCAAACCAATTGACGTTTGCGTCTTTGATCATGGCAATCATTGGCTTGAGCTTTGGAAGGCCGATCTCTCGAGATCCTATATCCCTAAGATGCATTTTTTGAGTAATATCCACAGCTTACTCGTACTTTGGCTTGAGCAGAGCTTTGACATGCTTGCTCCGTACGGCTCGGGGAGATGAGCATTTCTTTGCCGAGGAATTCATCTACTTCTTCCCGACCGTAATCATCCGGAATGAATCCTCCTTCTCCGGGAAGGCGTTGAACACCTTTCGTAGCATCTTGTCGAGTTTGATGGTGACGGTAGCCGTATCAAACTTTCCGTCTTCGCCTTTGACACTCATGTCAAATGACGATGAGTAAAGCCATCTTCGTCAATAATGTTGAGGTAGAACAGGCGGCATCTTCTTCAAGATGAGCTTGGGCATGGAGGTTGCCCAGCGAGACCGGAGTTCGCAACTATATCCACCATCTCTTTTAACTCGTAAACATGGAGATTGGAGGTGGACAATACTCTCAAATGACAAGCCTTTGTCATTAGGGCTTCAAACCGGTTCATCCTCGTGGGTTGATTTCTTTGGAGCCATTTCTGCAATCTGTTGATTTTAGATCTTGCGAAGAACTTGCAGACAAATGATGAAGATTTTGAATCTTTGAAATTTGCAGAGATAAAGATGAAGGATGAAAGGATCTGCGTATCTTTTCCATATATATCAACTGCCATAACGGATCAACGGTTAAGATTGAAACAGTTGATATTTTGATCGACGGCTGGGAGAGATTCACTCATCACGTTTTGCTGACGTGCTTTCGGCGAGTGTATTGCAACCGCGCGTGAGGTATTTTAAACGTTTGACGTTCTGCCTCGATCCTGCCGTGCTACAGTACTATGCAAACTTTATAATTAATGCGATGGGAAAGGAAACTTATCAAACAATTTAACTAAGGAATGTCTGTCCACTTAACATATGAATTCAAAATAATTGGACTTTATATAGCATATTCCTCAGAGCATTTATTGCATGAGATGCAGACTGCTTGGACACGCATCCACTCGATATCACAGTGGTCTTCTCCTTTGCTTGATTGACAGTTCTCCTCAGCTTAGTATTTCGAGATTAGCTTGAATTTCCTTCAGCTGAGTTCCCTTTTATCTCTTCGACTGATGTCCAGCTGAGCTTGATTCCCTTTTTGGCTGGGAAATCCTTCTGAACTGAGCTTTTGGGATCCAGCTGAGTTTGTTCCCCCTCAGCTGGATGACTTTTCTTCATCCGGATTGAGCGGTCCAAGTGATCCACACATCATCTTGATTTAGATTTCAGCCTGTTGTGCTTTTGTGTGACTTTTTCCCAACAATGGATTCTTTCAGATGTTGAGATAACTCTTGGATGCTTTCATGTCGTCAGCTGGGTTAGAGGATCATCTTGATTTTCCTGCTGGATTAGGTTTCTCTTCAGCTGATGATTCCAGCTGTGTCTTCTTGATAAGTGCATCCTGCTGGGTATTCTACTTGAATTTACTAAATCTTTCCAGCTATGAGAATTCCCCCTTGATTTGTCAGTAGGTGGCTTTTTCTTCAGCTGCATCCTACTTTTTCTCATCATTGGCTCATTCATTTGTTAAGGTCAGCTGTCCAAATCCAACCGATTCATCTATCCGTCGCTTCTCTAAACTTCTCTTGAGACCAATGTACCTTCTACCGTATGACTCGGCCGATTCTTCAGCTTTGTATCCAATTTGCCTTTATTTCACTGGGTCCTGGCACTAGTCGGGTTTCTTCTCTAAGATGTTTCAGACATCTTAATCAGAGCAATCATCCTCATCTGAGTCGGAGAAGGAGATTTGATCATCATCCGTTTCGCTTGATTCGATCCTTTTATCTTCTCTCCGGGAGGATGACTCAGCTGGGTTGCTCTTTGGGTAGAGTTGCTTGTCGTGATGAACCTTCACGATATTCTTGTACTTTTCCTTGCTTTGTTCCAGCTCTCTACCTAACTTCTGACAGGATTGACTTGTCTTCTTCCTTGATTTCCTCGTAAAGCAATCCTAGGTTTGACTTCTAGGTGCTGAGGTGTCGAGTTCCTTATGGTCCAGATCAGATCTGACTTTATCTCAAGTTCACTTCGACTCTGCTGTGTTGGTGACTGAGCTGTCTTGAACTCTGCTGGATCATTGACGCTGAGCTGAGTCTTGAACTCTGCTGGGTCTTGACGCTGAGCTGAGTTGTCACACGAGCTGGGTCTTTCCTACAGCTGTGTCTGGAAGAACTTTATCGTTTTAGATCTGGATAACGTTCCTCATTACTCGACTTGACTTACCCCCGCTCGTGTACTCGGGGGTCTTCTGTGTCTTCAGCGATCACCTGTAAACATAGAAAATCTATAAGCTCAAACAGGTGAGCTGGAAAACACTTGGGCTTGTGCAAACATCTACTCGGTTGGGGTCAGCTGGGTTTTGGTATCACTTCAAAACTCTATTAATTTTCCCAACACTTCTTGACGAATCTTCAACTGATGATAGCCAGATTTTAAATCAATCTTTATGAAAATGTTGGTTCCTCTGAGTTGATCAAACAGATCATCTATCCTTGGCAAATGATACTTGTTCTTCAACGTCAACTTGATTAATTCCCGGTAGTCTATACACATTCTTAGACTACCATCTTTATTTTGACAAATAAAATTGGTGCTCCCCACGAAGAAATACTAGGCCTGATAAAACTAAGGTCGAGAAATTTTTGCAACTGAATCTTTAATTCTTGCAACTCCTTCGGGGCCATTCTATACGGCGCCTTTGATATTGGAGCTGAACCAGGCTCAAGGTCGAAGGTAAACTCCAATTGCCTGTCTGGGGGTAATCCTGGCAAAACTTCTGGAAATACATCCTTGAATTCTTGGACTACGGCTACAGCATCAATTTTCTTTTCTTGATTTTCCTCTTTATTAAGATAAACAAGATATACTTGCACATCTTTTCTTCTCAACAACCTTCTTGTTTGAATTGCCGAAATAATTGGCATTCTTTTTTTTTTTACTTTTCTCTATTCCGAAGAATAGTGTTGGCTCTTTTCACGGGATACGAAAAGAAATTTATCTTTACTTACACCGAATGGTGGAAAAGTTCTCAGTTAACCAATCCATTCCCAAAATAATGTCTACATCCCACATTTGAATTAGATTTAGGGTTTTAACTGACATCTTAAGGAATCCAAATTCTAATTCTAGATTAGGGCAAACATGCATGACTGGGGTAGTTTTACCTACCGGGATCGATACTCTTAAGTTCTAGCTATCTCTCTCTATTTTAAAGCCCAGAGTATCTACGCATGCATTTGATATAAAAGAATGTGATGCACCGATATCGAAAAGGTTTATAACAGGTACATCATTTATCTGACCCATACCCGCCAGATTGCCCTGATCTTTGACACTCGCTTTCTGCTCAAGAGCAAAAACCCTCTGGTGATGATGCTGCTCTTGCTGCGGTGTTTGTTGCATCAGCTTCTGCTGCTGAGGTCGAGGAATTTAACGTTGACGCTGCTGCGTCTGTGGGACTCCTTCAATGGCTTTTAATTGTGGAGGCAGATACAGATTAGTTTTTTCTCCTCCAGTCCATTATTGCCTATTTGGGCACTGATAAGAATAATGTCGTGGTTGCCCACATGCATAACATCTATTACTTCTTGTTTTGCAAATTCCCTGGTGCATTTTTCCGCACTTAGAGCATGCAGAAATTCCTTGCTGTCTCTGAGACGAGCAACCGTGACCAACCACAGGAGGTCAATATTTTTCTTGAGTCAATTGCTGCTGACTCTGCCTATGCCATAGCTTCTTTCTAGGTTAATTCTCAGCATTCCATTTCCTCTTTTCTTTTTGAATTTGACTTGGATAAGAGGATTGCGGTTTAACAGCCGCATGAGATTGAATCGGGGGAGGTGCTAGAATCTGAACTGATTTCTCTGGCTGCATAGCCAATTCCATATCCAAGGCTCGGTTCAAAGCTTCAGCATAGGTCAAAGCACTCTGACTTGCTAAGACCACTCTTATATCTTGTCTAAGTCCGACACGAAAAAGCTCGGACATCTTCTCATCTGAATTAACTTTATCGGGGGCGTAACGAGCTAAATCATAAAATTCACGGTCGTATTCTGACCCCATCTTCTTTCCTTACTTGAGATTTGCGAACTTATTTTCTTTTTACTTACGATAACTTTTTTTTTTGAACGTATTTCTCAAAAAGGGCTTCTTTGAACTACTCCCAAGTAAAATTCTTGAGTTGCTTGGGAGTAAAAATCTTCTGACGAACTTCTCACTAATGGTCAGCTGATCTTTTCAACTGATAAGACATGCATGTGAGACGCTTTCTATTATCACATCGAAGAAACCTAAAAACTCACTCTAAAGAACGAATTCATTCTTCCGCTTCTGACGGATTTCCTCTTCCGTCGAAGGTCGGGGGTTTTTATTGAAGAAATAATTATTCGATTCTCCTCTCAGGCTGAGGAGGTAGGGTAGGATCTTGCTGCTCTTCTTCTACTTCTTCCTCTACCCAGTTTCTTCTTTTACGAGGCATTCTAATTTTTAAGAAAATATAAACTATCACGAAATAACTTTATTCTTATCGAGCTTTGCATTTAAGCACCTTTTCATCTTATTCTTTATTGCATAAGCAAATACTTCACAAGCGAATCCTTAAATCATAAAGCTTAACATTCAAGAATTCACATCACATCATAATATAATTACTTGCATAACTTCACTTAGTAATCACATAATAACTTAACTTCATAACTTTTCTTAATCATTATTAAAGCACTCAGCTTTATATCTTTTCTTAATTAGGCAATCATTAATAAAGCACTCGACTTTATAAACTTGTCTTAAATAGCAGCAGAATAACTTGTCTTATAAATTGACAGAATAAATTATCTGTCTTTAATAACTTGACTTTAACTTCTATCATTCTTAATTTATTTTCACAACATTCTTTATACTTTCATCTCATTATGTAACTTTCCTTAATAACTCAACTTTTAACTTCTAAAGAAATATTTTCTTCTTTCATTTTCATAAAAGCCTTTACTTCCTTCCTTCATCATCTTACTTATCTTTCCTCATACTTTTCTTTTCCATAGAGCATCATAACTTCACATCTTACACTTTAAGGAAGCATCAACTTAATTTAAATAACATCTTTAATCCCTTTTCTTCATATAACTTCTTTTTTTATTTATGCTTTCATTTTCTTCATTCTTCATCATATCTTTTCATAATACTTTAAGAAAACATCAACTCAACTTAAATAACTGCTTTGGTCATTTTTTTCTTTATATACTTGGAAAAATTGCCTTTTAGAGGTCTTTTCAAAAGAAGGGATTTATATACAACAAAAGCTATCCCTAGTTTGTGATGTTAGGGCATCACACAAAAATATCATTAGCCGTACGGACTATTACTCCGTTACAGATCTAACTACGTCATATTATGCATCAATATTCACACACACACATTTACATCATCATCACTTTCATAACTTTAACTTAATAATCACGCAATAGCAAAGTAACTTAATTTCATACACTTTTCTCAGCTTGGTAAAGCACTTAGCTTCATGGACTTTTCTTAATTATTCAAGTAGCAGCAAGCTAACTTGACTTATAACCTTAACAATTAAACAATTGTCAGGAATAATTTAACTTTCTTTACTTAACTTTAAACATTTAACACATCAATCATAACTTGTTTCATACTTTAACTTATTTTCATAAAATTCTCCTTCTTTACTTTCTCACTTCATTTCATTAATTAACTTCGTTATGGAGCCGGAAGACCCATATTATTGAGTTTCTAGCTATGTGGGTTGATCAGGTCCACATAACAGTCTGTCAGTCACATGGAACTTCTGTCTCTTGTCATACGGGGATTACAAACTCTTCATAAGGCTTGAAAACTTCACAATATTTACATCTTAAAACATATCTCCAAAGCTAAATTCAAACTTTAAACTTTTAAACTTTAGAAAACTTTTAATACATACCTGACTTTGTCGAATGAGATGAGGTGCTGGACTTTTGTCGTTTAAGACTTAACTAGTCTAGGGATTCAAGTCTAGACTAGACTCAAGAGAAAAATTTTAGACTTAGAGCAGACAAGCTGCTCTGATACCACTCTGTCGCAGCCCGACTTAGAATGAAGATAACCAAGCCGGTGGGTCCCACGACGTACACAATTTATGATTAACTAAGGAACAAGATAACGACCCAGTTATCCAACAAAAACCCATCATACAATAAATCATACTTTCAAGTCAAACCAAAATAGCCGAGAATGGTGAAAAGACAATACCATCTCGTATCAGAGTTTAGCAACGGAAAACGAGGTTTATCAAGTCATAGCTTCAACATCATAATAAGACAACAACTACCGAATAAATTTAGAGTGTTGCAGCGGAAAATAACATGACATATCTTTGGTTATATGTATGAAGCCATATAACCCTGCTCAACATCAACAAAGTCTCAAGAGGTCAACAACATAAATCGGCCCAGCACACTCCATCTTCATCCGAGCTAGCCTGCACATTTTAGAAATAACATGCAGGGCTGAGTACTTTCGCACTCAGTGGAAACATGCCAAAATAATTGAAAACAACTGCTTAGAGCTATAGATTGAATCTTGCCATAAAGCATAGCACAAGTATATATATTAAAAACAAACATGTGCTTGCCAAAACCTTTTCTTTCATTTTAAGTGACTCGAGTCAAATACTTTAACATGTATATACCACATCTACTATAACTTTTGAGTGTTGAGAAGTAGGTCTCCTTCTCAAACACTTGTAATCGACAACTCCTTTCGGAAGGCTCCCGATTACAAAATAGTGTACAGAAATCCTACACCTTCGTAGGACCGAATTCGTCTTTCCTTGGTAGATGGTATCATACAAAAACTTTAAAAATTGGCAAGTCAATCACTTTAAAAATCATCACACATATATATAATCATAATATCACATTCTTTATTTCTTTAGTTCAGAAAGCCCACCTGGACTGAAGCTACTTTATCTATACTTTAACTTCTTGGCTTTTCCCTCACTTTTCGGTCCCGCTCGTTCCTTCATTTAATAATTAAATTTAAACATAAGAGCGAGAAAAAGTAAATATTCAAATGAGGGATGCCGCTGCTATTCTTAAAATTTCTCTAATTTGTCTCGGCTTTTTCTAGGGTTTTTATCTCGGCAATTAGGAACTAAACTTTTCTAATTACTTCCTCTTTCTTACTTAACTTCTTAATCGATAAATAATCGATTATAACTTTAGGATATATTTTAAATCATAAATCCATATACTTCTCATTTAACTTCATAAATAAACATGTAATCACATAATTCCTCATTTAACTCCATAAATAAACATATAATTCAGCATTTAACTTCATAAATGCATATAAGCATATAATTAATAATTAAACTCAAATTAATCACTTCATCCATCATTTAAATTTATTCTTAAACATATTATCATTCCAAAGAAATTAAACATATTATTTAATCATATAAGTGTTTATTAAACACTTAAACTCTTCATCTAATTCAATAAGCATATTAAAATGCTTAACTTCTTTATTAACAAATAATCATAATATTATATTAATAAAATATGTCCTTGACATATTTATTTATTAATGACGTATCATTAATATTTAATTCGTCATTAATACGTCATTAACAATTAATGACCATTATCATATATAATTAATAGCTAAAATCATCATTAACATTTAATTGATGATTACTATCTTCATTATC
This sequence comes from Agastache rugosa, assembly GCA_031470985.1. Taxonomy (NCBI): domain Eukaryota; kingdom Viridiplantae; phylum Streptophyta; class Magnoliopsida; order Lamiales; family Lamiaceae; genus Agastache; species Agastache rugosa. The sequence goes on along the minus strand of CM062601.1, from coordinate 59,491,143 downwards.
CTTTATTTAACATATATTTAATCTCTATTATTCATATTTTTAACTTAAAAATATTTTCGACTCGTCAAACGAGCTCCGAAAAATTTCAAATTAATTCCTTATACTTTTTAGGCTAAATTTAGCCTATTTACATAGTCACATCATTAAACTGGGTCTTCTATATGTATAAACCTCCGACTTGGAAAAATAGCTGGAAAATAGAAAAATCTCAAAACTTCGTATTAAAATTCCGAAAAATTCTACGATGCTTAATTTTTATCGTAGAATTCATTTTCATCATTATTTTCTTAATTAAAAATCATATACATGGCCTTTTAATATATGTATATTTCGGCCCTTTTTCTTGAAATTAGGTTAAATGCCCAATTTCATTTTAATCACTTCCAAACATGTTTATTTAATTTATAAACCTCAAATTTAACATTATTACTTAATTAAATTGGAGAAAATTGAAACCCTTGTTACTAAATCTTTCCAAAATTCCACCATTAGGGTTTAGGCTATTTATTTTTCTCCAATTTCACTTGTAATATTCTTAGATTTAATTATAAGGATTTATTATATCAATACTTAATCAAATTATGCTTTAGATTAATAATCCCTAATTTTATGCAAACTTGAATTTTCTAACTTCATTCAAATGAGCTTCAAAAATTCCAATCAATTCATCATAACCTTATTTCATCATTCTAAACTCAAATCCATCATCAATTTCATCATAAAAATTCATCATCAAAATTTTCCAATTTATAACCCTAATATTTCGAAATTAATTAAAATTAGGGCAATGGAAATTCTAACTCATTAAAACCATATAACATCATGCTCAATAACATCAATAAAGCATACACTGATCATCAATTCAAGCTTAGAACATCAAAATCAATTATTCCTATTTTTAGCCAAATTTTTCGGCTATATTAAAAAAAATAGGAAATTGATTATTTTCTTCTCAATTCAATTATCTAACATGCTCATAGGCATCATATGAGCTCATATAAATCATCAATTTGATCATAGAAGATCAAATTCTAAAAATCTATATTTTGGCCAAAGTTTCGGCCATTTTGGAAATAAAAATAATTTGATTATCTCTTGATCAATTCAATTATTTCTCATGCTTATAATCATCATAGAAACTCACTTAATTCATCAATTTGATCATAGGATCAAAGAATCAAAATTTCTAATTTATTCCATAATTTTGAAAAAAATGGAAATTAGGGTTAGGATTAATTTCTCAATGATTTAATGATAGAAATGTAATCTAAACCTCTTATTTAACATCATACTTGAAGATCAAATCCATCCTCTAACATATACATAATTTTCGAAAATTTTAAATAATAGGAAAGATGGATTTGCATGCTTATTCTTGAGCTACAAACTTAATTAATGATAGATCTAACATTTGTGCTTGATTTGGGTACTACTTTCTTTGATCACTTTAGCCCGATTCTTCCTTCTTTAATGGAGATTTGAGTGTGTGTATAAGTGTGTGTGAGTGTATGTGCTGCGTGAGTGTGGCGAGAGAGAGGTGAGAGAGTGATGAAGATGCATGAATTTATTTCATCCAACACACTCTCATACATTGTATTTAGCTAATGTATTAATTAATATGTTGGTTACTCATCCAACATACATCATCATTAGGTTGGGAGACATGGTGAGGTGGCCAAGCTTATATAATAAAATAATACTCATTAGTGTTAGATTACTAACACATGGTCTAATTAAGTTACTAACAATGTATATTAGTAATTAAATTAATTACTAATTATTGTTAGACAAAAATTCAATTAGGAAATAATATTTAAGCTTATAATACAAGCTTTATTTCCTAGGAAAAATTATGCTTAATATCTTAGCTTAATTAATTAATTAAACATCTAATTAATTAACTAAACATTAAGCACATAAATCTCATCTTAATTGATCAATTAATTCTCTAATTAATTAATCAATCATAAAATAAATAATCATTGAGGCTTTAATTAAAAAGCTCTCGATCTATAAAAAATTATTAGGGTTTCTCAAACCCTAATATAAACTTCCTTTGAAAATTTCCGGAAATAAAATCCGAAAATTAATTAAATTGCCGGAGAAAAATTCATATATCCCTAGAAAATTAAATACTTCACTAATGACACATATTTCTCAAATAATGCAAATATAATAGCACATAATCATAAACACCTTCTTTATTTCATTTCAGATTAACCGAAACAAAAATAAAACTTAAATTATTAAAATTCGGCAAATTAGGGCTGCCGAATTAATGTATCTGCCGGAACTTAATTTCATACTAAGTTCTCACATTTAAAATCTTCTAATTACTTATCTTAATTATTTACTAAGATTAGTTATGAAAAAATGGGGTATTACAGAAAAACACTGACAAATCTAGCAATTTAATCTTGGAGAGAGAGAGAGAGAGAGAGAGAGAGAGAGTGGGTGGGTCGATCCGATTCACCAATCCCGACGAGGAGTACCAGATCGAAGGCTCATTCGCCTGCTAGAATTGCAAGGTGAGAGCAAAATCATAAACAATTAAAAGTTGAGGAATTTATAGGCAGAATCTTTAGGTGGAGAGTAAAACCAGAAATTGCTGAAAGTTGAGGAATTTATAAGCAGAATCTTTAGGTGGAGAGCAAAACCAGAAATTGCTGAAAGTTGAGGAATTTACAGGTCATTATCCTTTTATTTATGTATTATGCTCTCAAATAATTCTACAAATTATTACTATATTTGAAATTAATTTTATATTATGAATATTTATTTTATATAAAATTAATTTCTATTTTTACAGATCTGAAGTAATAAAGATATGTCTATGGGAGGATTTGGCGAAAAATGAAGGAAAGGAATTACAAGTAGTCGAACAAAGGACAAGTATTGCCATCACATATGTCTACGTAAAAAAGCAATTCGGTAAAACATACTATATACATAGTCCTTCATTTATTATATTATACAAAAACGTACATTATATATTATATTTCTAACTATCTTTTGTATTTTAGGTGATCTTGAATTACATAGCACAGTGAGATCTGTATTGCAGATCATACCAACATGTCAAGAGCTTGATCCAAATGCAACAACCGTATGGACAATAATTTTTATAACTTATTTTAATATTAACGCAATATTTAATCCGTTAACTTTAATTATCATATTAATATACAGTTCTTGTGATATTGATGATCCATTGAGAATCAGCAAGTTGACAAAGATCCAAAGAATGTCACGCGCAAAAGAAGTGACTCTCAAAGATCTTAAAGAAAATCAACATATCCTATCTGAGGTACTATCTTTATCTTTTTTTTTTTTTTCTCTATCTTTTATTCGTTCAATAATTAGTGTATATAATTGCTTTTGTTCATACTGTGTCTCTGTGTTTACTTTAAATCTGACATCATAATAATTATCATTCTTATACAGATTAGATGCGCGGTCGTCGCGCAAGATGCATGCCCGCATAAACGGCCGCAAAAAAATGTGCAGTCGATCTGCAGGATGTGCGGGTGCATAAACGGCCCCATAAATAGGGCTGAAATTTTCAACCGTTGCTCGTCCTTGCTCGTCCATTTGCGCGCCTGATCAGGCAAATGTGCGGCTGCACAACGGGGCGCACGTCCCAAACTCTTTTTTTCACAAAGTTTAACCTTCGATCATTCATTCCTTCAATTCTCGGCGTATTTTCCTATAAAAATAATAAAAACGACAACCGAGTATCACATTGTTCAAGGAAGCAAGATTTAACAATAAAGCTCACTTACATGATTTTACATTACAAATCAACATAAATAACACTCTAAAATAGTGTAAAAACCATGTTTGTCAATAAGGTAAATAATAAATTATTAATATTCATCTGCCAAAGTAAATTCAGACATATGCTAATACCATGAATGTTCTGTTCTTGTAATTGATAAACAAAATTTTAATCAGATAATATAAAATTTAAATTTGATGTACACCCTCAACTCTTCTCTCTCTCTCTCCACTACTAGAAATTCGGCCATACATAACGGGTATTTTTGGAACTGATATGTATGTGCGCTTTTTTTGGTAAAGATAACGGTCCTGCGAAAACCCGTTATCTTTTCAAAAAAGGGCACGCTCATAGATAACGGGTACTACGGTTACGTTATGTATAGTCATACTATACATAGGCTCATTTGTCTCTGATTGTTCTGTTTAAACTGATCTTTTGCATTTTACATTCAAAATAATTTAGGAGGACGAGTTAGTCAGTAAAACATTTGAAGAAGCCTTTCAGTCCGTGATAATCTTATTTTTCATATATATAAACAGGTTGGCAAACTGGCTATGATGTTCCATAAGTTTCAGAAGAGCATTTGAGCCCTAGGTTAGGTAAAAAAGACTCTCAGTTTCTTCTTATCTATGAGGTTTTGCTTCTGTGAAGTATTAAAAATCTAATGCTTTCAGTTTTTTTTTATTTGGATCTTATTGTATTATAAGTAGTGTTCTTATGGTTATTGATTGATAATATTTGGATTCTTTCTTATTGCTTTGTGTAGATAGAAATGGTTGGATTGAAGGAGGGAGAATGATTCAAGTGAAGAAGTTGTGGCTAGGCATGACATCTAGGAATCGAGGCGTACTCCCAGTTAAGATGGGCAGGTGGAGTCGGCAAAGAAGTGGATGAATATGGGTTTGGAACTAGCTAGTTTAGTTAAATGTTTTATAATTGGATGATACTCACATAGATATAATTTTTTGTGAAACATTATGTATGTTGACTATGTTAGGATGGTAATGTATGTAAGACTATGTTTTAATGATAATAAATATATTATTTTATAATTTAATGAGATTATTTATTAGTTTTGAGAATTTTAAAATCGGTAAATTGAAAAAAAAACAAAAAAAAATAATAGGTTGAAAATAAAACGAGAAAACATAACGGTTACAAAAACCGTCATCTAAAGCATAAAAAATGTTATCTTAAGAACAATACATTACGTGTTAATAAATTTTATAACGGTTAAAAACCGTTATGTATCACTTTCATAGATAACGGTGTTTGAACCGTTATCTATATAGTTAAACCGTTAAGTATAAGTGTTATACATAACGGTAAAAAACCGTTATGTATGAGCGCACTTTTCATATCATAGGTTTATATAACGGTCTTTTGTGCTCATACATAACGGGTATTACCCGTTATGTATGAGCGAATTTCTAGTAGTGCTCTCATATCAAGTAATCGACTTATAAAATCCGAAAATTATGATATGTTTCTTCCAAACATTGAGGTGCCTTGAGTCAAGTGGAACCCTTTACATTTTTATATTGTTATTACATTTCAATTTGACAACATCTTTAAACAATTCAAATCTGACACAATAATCGAATTCTCCCTAGATACATCTATTTAAGAAAATTTTGAATTTATTTCAAATTTATGAAGAGTTCTGAAGAAATCTATGACAATTTCAGCATGTTTATTACGAGCTTAATCGTATAATTTTGGCTGGTATATATTTGGGATGGGAGAAAAAGTTTCTTTTGCCTTCATGTGTTCTTTAACTATATTTGCAATAATGACAAAACTTTTTAAATGTTGTTTTGCAAGATGATTCTTAATGTTTTAGGGGTATAGTTGATAATATTGAAAATAAATCATCAATTTGGTACGATGCATGTAAAAAGTGCAATAAATCGTGCCCAAAGAATGGAGGAATCACAATATGCGTGCGCAAAGTGCAATGAGGAATTTGTTGAGACTACACCAAGGTAACAAAATTTACATGCATATACAGTAGAACCTCCCTATAATAATATCCTTGGGACAATAAGAAAATATTCTTATAGGGAGGTTATTTTTATATAGAAATTGACTTATATTTTTTTTAATAAGTTATTTAAGATTCATTGGTTCTATAATAATAAATTCATATACATCATGCATGTGGTATATTATGTATATATTTAAAAGATTCACTTAAGTATGTATTTAAAATATCAAATTGGAAATATTTTGTATTCAAGTAGAGGTGACTAAAAAACCGAAACCACCGGAACCGAACCGAAACCGACAGTTTCGGAACCGGAACCGGGTTCGGTTCGGAACCGAGAACCGCATCGACGGCGGTTCGGTTTTAGTTCCAAAGTTGCGGAATCGAAACCGCCGGTTTCGTTTCGGTTCTGGTTCCGAACCGCCGGTTCCTCTTATTTTTTTTATTTTTTATGTTTTTATCTATATTTATGTTAAGATTCATATTTATTTCACCTAAATGTTAAGTTAGAATGCATAAAATTACAATTAAACAAGAAAAAGTAGCAAAAATGAAAAAAAAATATAAAAATTAAATTCCAAAATATGCGGTTCCGATTTGAAACCTCCGAAACCGCGGAATCGAACCGAACTGAATCATGCGGTTCCGGTTTGGAACCAAAACCGAAGTGGTCGGCAGTTCGGTTCCGGTTCCCTTGGGGTGGAACCGAGAACCGCCGGTTCGGTTCTGGTTCTGGAACCGAACTGAACCGCGGCCACCTCTAGATTCAAGCATGTTGGACAAATTGGAAATGTTTTGGATTCAACAAGAAGGTGGTTGTATTGACGAGGTACTACGAACACGCAAGTTAAAAGATGGTGTGGTAACCCAAAAAATTAAATCATTGTCACAAGTAACTTTAGATAAATACTTTATGTCATCTTAAGTTTGCTGTAAACAATTCTCTTGATTGATATTTATATATAAATATATTTTAAAATTACATTATTGTCATTTTATTACTATATTGGGGTAATTTTATACATACAGAACCTTAAAAAAACCCGGAATATTATAATGTAGGAGTTATTCCTATTTATAACTGGTTCTGAGTTGGGACCGAGACTTTTTATCACTATAGGAGGGTTATTCTTATATAGAATATAATTATAGAGAGGTTTGATGTGGCCGTTGTTTAGCTCACGCAAAATGAATTTATACTTTCCTATGCCCACAGCAGGCTTTAGCCAGCGGCAAGTGTAGGGTCGAACCCAATGGAGTTGATCATAGTCTTCTCTCTCGTAACCGGTGTCACTAAAAAGGTTTTGGTTTGGTCTGAACTGTTCCGTCTCTAGTCGGAGCAATTAGTAAATAACAACTGAAATCTAAGAGCAAATAAATCAGATATAAAGGCAAAGCTCGGATATGACTTGAATCATTGAACATGAACATGGATTTTATCATAGATCTATAAAATTCCCCCATACACATATATCAATTAGTTATAGTCCCAGAACAAGGATGCCCTCATTGTCACGGTGTCACGTGCACCTTTGCCCAGAACTAATTTGTCCTGACAGTGTAAAACGGATAAAGTCTATGACGATTACCCCTTATCTAATCCAGATGCATTACCTTAAGATGACTTTTCTATAGGGCTTTTCCCAGACAGCATTCAGATTAAGACAGGCCCAATATGGCAAAAAGCATGTGCTAAGGCATACGATCACTCGCCCACATTAGTTGTACGGTCGGATGCAAGACATCCATCTCAACATTTTACCCGACTTTACTTGTGATCTAAGCTTATCAATTAATTAGTGATCAACTAACCAACCGATTTGCCCAGACTGTATTTTAATCAGACCTAATACTTCGGGAATATATGCATACAGTTTGATATAACCAACACAGATCTCACGAACTCTCAAATATTCATGCTCAAATCATCTTATAATATCCAAGCCTTGAATGAATTAGCTAGACATAATTGAAATAAACATAACGGCAAAAGTAAAGGAATACATTACTTGCTATGGTCAAACCGAGCATGTAAAACATAAACATGAATTAAAAGATGTTTGCCCGTAGGACTTGTTTTCTCCTCACACCTCTCAATAATTACAGCAAGTACGGAATATCCTTTGTGGCTGCAAGCCACAATCCTTATATAGTTGACGGATTAGGGTTTCGGCAGGCCCAGCCCAGTTGATGGGCTGTGTTTGACTTTCCTTCTTCAGCATGATCCGTCCAGATCACTTTCCATATTTAGATCAGATCTTGATTTGCAGCATATCTTCTCAATTAAGGCAAATGTCCATCATCCTTTATTAGCTGCTGAAAGTTGCGTTTTGCTCTGCCCCAATCTCACTTTCTTCTGCGCCAAGCTTGCTCTTCCGCTCCATACTTGCTTTGCCCAGATTAATCTTCGAAGGTCCGGATTCTGCACGGTACTTGGTTTTGACTTTATCACCATCGTTGGTCAGCCAAATGCCTCGCTTCTATGCCCTTGCCTATCTTGCGGAATGCGGCCTTTCTTGGCCCAAATACGCACATGTTCTGCCCTGAGAACCTTACCTTGCAAACGTGTCCTCCCAGACACTACTATGACGCACAAAGACTCAAAAGACTCAATCTTGACCTAAGAAAACGACATAAAAAAAAGCACGAAATATGGGCTCATCACACGCATACACTTTAATCACGCTTGTCCTCAAGTGTATGAATGCAATTTGCCCAAACGAAAAGACAAGACAAAAAAGAAGAAACAAATAAATGACTCAAAAAAACAGGACAACATTATCAAATAAACAATTTTGTAGAGCACAACGATTCTCATTAAAAGAAATACGCAAGCAATTCAGAATATAAAAAACGCATTGCCCAAAAGAGAGTCAAGATCGAGCTTATGAGCATATGAGATTTTCCTTCCTTTTCACTCTTCACTCTTGTGTTTTGGGGTAATGTGTTTACGCTCGTGACAATCATGACATGGTCATTCCATATGCTTGCTTACCCTCTAACGTCTCCACTCTTTTTAGACTCAGTTCTGGTACTTATCTTTGGGGCTTTATTTGGTTGAAATGTCGGCTTTAGGCAAGGGGTAGGAAATATTTAGAACGAGGCTAAGGTCTTATGAACTCAGAATCTGGGCATGTTAAGTGCTCATTCTCTGCCTTCTGCTTACCTTTGCTTTTGGCCTTAGACATTCAACTGTAGGGCTTCTTATTTTATTTTTTTTGTGTTTCTTTCCTAAGCATTTTTTTTCTTTTTCACAGCACCTCTAAGTTTTTGGGCATGAATTACATCTCTCCATCAGACTAGTGCTTTGCCCTGATAAATTCCTACTATCACCCTTGTTGTCTTCTCTTCTATGATTGTCTACTGAGTTCGTATGATCGGGTAGGTTCTGAGTTTCATGGCAATTTTCAAGTGAATTGAAAGAATTTTATTATGCTCAAAGGGGCTTAGTAAGGGGGTAATAGCAGGGTAGGAATTTTTAGGTCCTCTGGGCTGAGTGAAAGAAAGTCTGCCCAAGTCATCTAAGTACCTAAACCTGGTCAACTGAGTCTTAACAAGAGTGTAAGCAAGTTCTAGTATGATCCTAGTCAAGGTGCCAAAAACTCACAAGAAAGCAAAGCTGTTGCGACATATTACAGCATTGCAAGCTCAAATTCTCACTAGGTTTGCTCAAAGCTCTTTTCCGTCATACCCAATTAAATATGGCATGAATAACGTTCACAGACTGAATTACTTGCTCATTTAGCACTTAGAGAAATCAATATGCTCAACTTGACCATTTACCTAATCATGCTTGACAAAAAAACAAAAAACGGAGATCCCCCCACTCACACACTTTGCCTCAGGAAAAGGGTGTCAGCAAAAGGTTTCAACAGACTCACAAAAAACAAACAACAAAAAAAATAGCCCCCCTCTCCACACACACACTATGCTTTAGGCAAAGTGGTTGTTTGAAGAGGGGCTACCGAAAAACAGGGAATAAACAAAAATAAACTGAACCCCCAACCCACTCACACACTTTACTTCAGGCAAAGTAGGTGGACGAGGATCTTAAACTTAAACAGACCTAGTCAGGGCAAATAAGAAGGCCTCTGACCAACACACAAAACACAGAACAGACTCAAAAACTATGACTTAAAACATTATAACAGAAAATAAAAAAAAATAAAATCCTAACTACTAACACGCTTGGGAGGAACAGATTTAAGATGAGGATTCAGGTGTGTACTTGAAGCCTATGGATGCAAGGTAGGCAAATAGGGCAGCGTGTATTTCGGTGGTGATCTTCTTCACTTGGGCAAATCTCCTTCTTCATCTCCTGGATCTCAGTAGCTCCAACTTCCGCCTTCTCTTTGCCCTTAGCCAGGGTTTTTCTGACCTGGATGATGGTTGCTGGCCTGTCTCTTTCTTCGTCCATAGTAAACTGTGGGTTGCCTTGAGCATCCCACTTCACATCCTTCATCCGGACTAAGGTATCACAGTCCAAGTACTTCGCTGGGGTGATGGGTGTCTTTTCTTCGTCTATGACCAACCCCATCGCCTGAGCATACACGGTCTTAAAATGAACACAAGAGTAGCGCTGATCTGCTTTGCCCAACATTGTGTTGATATGCTCAAATATAATGGCACCGAAGTTGAGCTTTTCTTTCTCATACATGCACCATATGATGTAGAGGTCCTTGTTTGAGAGGGCGTTGCCGCTTTCAGTCTTTCCGAACATCTCATACGCTAAGATCCGATGGCAGACTCGTAAGACCGGATCCTTGAGCTGGTGCCCCTTAGTCCGTTGAGGGACGAAATGCCCTCCATCACCTATCGCTGCCCACATCAGGTCCCACTCTTCCTACTCAAACGACGGCACACTTCTCTCCGCCTCTCTGTACTCTTTTTTCAAAGTGTCCCGCATACTGACTATGCCCAACATCTGGTTGATGTTGTCCACATTCATCTCCATCTTTTCACCCTGAATGGTGAAGCATAAGCCCATAGGACCCGCGTTCTGGTCCACTTCAGCAGAGATACTTCCGAATACCTCTCGTACCATGTCTTCGTAGAAATTCCCTGGCCACTCCAAAAACTTCTCCTAGTCTATCACATCAAAATACTTCCTAATCTTCTTATCTACGTCCAGACGTGCCAACGACTGAAAGTCGGGCACTCTAGGCATAACGATTCTCATCTGGCCTACTTCCTCTTTCTGCTCATTTCTTTTCCTTTTGCCCTTAGCAGTCAATGAACCTTGCCCCTTGAACATGCGAATTGGGGTGATGTTGATTGGCATATTCCTCCTCGGGACAAGAACTCTCTCATCAACCTCCTCCTCTTCGTCGAACCTTTGTGCTACTACATTAGACGACATTTTTACGGCGGAGTCAGTGGTTCCCTTCTCCGTTGAGGACTCTCCTATCAACGAGGATCCCGCTTAGGAAACTTTACGGTGGACCATTTTTCCAGACAGGGTTGGCGGGAGTTTCCTTTTCTTGGAAGCCGCGACTGCCACCGCCCTCGTTTCCGCCACCTTAACCCCAACCGGCACCTTGGTTTTGATCGGGGCTGATTTCTTCTTGTTTTTCTCCGGAACCACAGCCGTCGGCATTGCCATCTCCTCATCCGGCTTCTCCTACTCAGCCTCCTCCGCCGTTCCCTCTTCTTGCTCCGCCGCCTCAGTGACTGCCACATCTTCTTCATGCTCCGCCGCCTCAGTTGCGGTACTCTCTGTGTTCGTCTCTCCTTCTCCAGCAGAGTAGGAGCATCAATCTCCATCGCGATCCCATCAATTCCTTCCATGTTGATCGGAGAGAGGGAGTTGGGGACAGATGAAGTGATGGTGGTGGTCGCAGGTGGTGTGGTGGTTTTCTCCATGGGAGTTCGTTGCTTGATTGAGGTTTCGGGTGGTGAGGTCCATGTTTGTGCTTTTTGGGATTTTTTTTGCTAGCTTTTTGTTTCGGGTAGATACCATAGTTGAGGGAAGGGTGGTTTTGTTTCAGAGGGAGAGAAATTAGGGAAGGTGGAAGGTCGTGGTTTTTGAATTTGTGAGTAGTGGGAATGAGGAAGAGAGATCGATGATTACGTGTAGATGGGGGGGTAAGTACCGGCTTTTTAGGGTTAGGGTTTGCTGATGTGACAAGACATCTTGTTGACCAAGATTCTGTTGCCTCACCCCTAGCGTCGGTCACCTTGCCCAGAACGGTCTGTCATTCTACCCTTTTTACTCCAGCGAGTACCCTTCAGCCCTGAGCTCCTGCACAATAAAAAAAACAAAGAACCACCTATGCAAGGAAAAACACTATCCTACGGGTTAATAAAAAAAACTTCGCCCAAAGGAAAATAACAAAATAAAAGAAACTACCAGGTTGTCTCCTGGTCAGCGCCGTATTTAGCGTCGGCGCACGACGTGTTTGCTTTTGCCCTTACTAATCCTCTCCTGGTGGGAGATTTGGGACCTCCCTCTGCCCAAAGTTGCTCTCGTAGTAGGCTTTAAGGCGTTGACCATTTACTTTGAATGTTTTGCCCGACTTTGGACTCTTATCTCCACAGCCTCATTGGGGAACTGAGCCTGCACCTCAAATGGCCATTCTCAATTGGTCGAAAGCTTTCCTGATATGAGATTAAATTTGGACTGATATAGAAGAACCTTTTTCCCAGAATAAAATTTATTCTCCTTGATGATGATGTCATGTGCTTTTTTCATTCTTTCCTTGTAGAACACAGCATTATCGTAGGCCTCTCACCTTATTTCCTCCAACTCATTGAAATGCAATTTCCTTCCTTCTCCGGCCTCATCCCAATCAAGGTTCATTTTGCTAACTGCCCAAAAGGCCTTATGCTCCAGTTCTACGGGTAGATGACACATCTTTCCAAACACCATTCTGTAGGGTGACATCCCAAACGGTGTTTGTGGGCAGTTCTATATGCCCACAGCTCATCGTCCAAGCGCATACTCCAATTTTTGCTTGTAGGTCCTACGGTCTTTCTCCAAATCATTTTGATGATGCGATTTGAGAGTTCCGCTAGCCCATTTTCCTGCGGATGGTAGGGCGTAGACACCCTATGGTGGACTCCATATTTCTTAAAAATGTTCTCGATCGTGGTGTTACAAATGAGTCCCTTGATCGCTTACTATTGCTCTGGGCACACTAAACCTGGAAAAAATGTTAGTCTTTAGAAACTGACCTTGGAATCATTGGTTTGTGTTGCCCTTGCTTCGACCCACTTTGAGACGTAGTCCACTGCGAGTAATATGTATTGATTTCCTCTCGAACTGGGCAGAGGTCCCATAAAATCCATTCCCCATATATCGAAAACTTCTATGGGCATAATGGGTGTCATGGGCATCTCATTTCTTCTTGTAATATTGTCTTTCCTTTGGCACTGCTCGCATCTCTTGCATAGCTCATAGCAATCCTTAAAAATTATCGGCCAATAGAAGCCACAATCCTTCGCATGACAATGATTCATTATACTTTTCTGGTTGTCCTCTTATGCCCAAAGTGACCTCCACATTCCTTCGCATGACAATGATTCATTATACTTTTCTGGTCGTTCTCAGGCACACACCTTCTGATGATTTGGTCAGAGCACTGCTTCCACAAGTATGGGTCATCCCAAATGTAAAATCGACTCTCTGCCTTCAGCTTATTTTTCTGATATGTCGAGAGTTCTCTGGGCAGAACGCCCATTGCAATGTAGTTTACCAAATCTGCGTACCATGGTTCTCCTTTGCTCTGATCAGCGTAATAGAGATACTCATCTGGAAAGACATCGCTTATGGGCAAACCATCTCCCTCTTGGATAATTCTGTTTAAATAATCCGCCACTTGGTTTTGAGCTCATGCTTTGTCCTTAATTTCTACGTCAAATTCTTGAAGTAGGAGTATCCATCTGATCAGCCTGGGCTTAGTCTCCTTTTTGGTCGTAAGATACTTCAGTGCAGCGTGGTCCGTGTAGACTATGGTTTTGCCCCTAATGAGATAAAAGCGAAACTTTTCAAATGCAAACACTACGGCCAGAAGCACTTTCTCTATGGTCGTATAATTACATTGTGCGCTATTGAGGTCTTTGAGGCATAGTAGATGACATGGCTTTCTTTACCTCTCTTTTGCCCAAGGACTGCTCCTACTGCAGATCCACTCTCATCGCACATGACTTCGAACGGCATGCCCCAATCTGGGGGCTGTACAATCGGAGCCGTAATCAAATTCTCCTTCAAAATGTGAAACGTCTTTCTATACTCCTCGTTGAAGTCCCAAGTCACATCATTTTGCAAAAGACATGTCATTGGTTGGGCAACCTTGGCAAAGTCCTTCACAAATCTTCGGTAGAAGCCCGCATGACCAAGGAAACCACATAATTGCTTAATCGTATTTGGATAAGGCAACTTTGCTATGATATCTATCTTTGCCTTGTCCACCTTGATACCCCGCTCAGAAATAACGTGGCCAATACAATGCCCTCTCTGACCATGAAATGATACTTCTCATAGTTGAGCACTAAGCTCTTATCGACGCATCGTTTGAGCACCAACTCCATATTTCCACGACACGAGTCAAACGAGTTTCCATAAACGGTAAAGTCATCCATGAAGACCTCTACGCAATGCTCTAACAGATCTGAGAAAATACTCATCATACATCGTTGAAATGTGCCCGGAGCATTGCACAACCTGAAAGGTATCTTACGGTAGGCAAAGGTTCTAAATGGGCAAGTGAAAGTGGTTTTGCCCTGATCTTCCTCAGCTATCCAGATCTGCATGTAGCCTGAATATCCATCCAAGAAGCAAAAATATTTATTCCGTGCCAATCTTTCCAACATTTCATCGATGAAGGGCAACGGGAAATGATCCTTGCGTGTCCTCTGGTTCAACTTCCTGTAATCGATGCAGACCCTCTACCAGTTTGCAGCCTCATAGCAATTATTTCTTTATTTTCATTCTCGACTACTTGTATGCCCGACTTCTTTGGTACCACGTGGACTGGGCTGACCCACTTATTATCAGATACAGAATATATTATGCCCAGATCCAACAATTTTAAGGTCTCCTTCATCACGACCTCTTTCATAGTTGGATTAAGTTTTCTTTGCGGTTCTCTGACCGGTACGGCATCTTCTTTGAGCAGAATGTGGTGCATACAAATGGTTGGGCTTATGCCTTTGATGTCGGCTAAAGTCCATCCAATAGCTTCCTTGTATCAATCCAAAACTTCGCGCACATTCTCTTCTCCCCTTATGGTCAACTCAGCACTGATTATCACGGGCAAGGTTTCATTTTCCTCGAGATAAATACTTCAAGTGTGAGGGCAGAGGTTTAAGTTCCAACTTAGGCGCTCTCTGTAAAGAGGGAACTAGTATGTCTTCTG
The DNA here is from genome assembly GCA_031470985.1 of Agastache rugosa. NCBI lineage: Eukaryota > Viridiplantae > Streptophyta > Magnoliopsida > Lamiales > Lamiaceae > Agastache > Agastache rugosa. The sequence continues at coordinate 59,476,019 of CM062601.1, read as the reverse complement.
GGCTCAGAGTAGGGATGTTGAGCGGTTCATCTTCCTGGGATCGAGCAGCCTCTGCCTTAATGAAGTTCACAGCTCTGGTTATTTCTGGACTTCCTTTTATGGCAGAGTGTTCTGTCATCCCTTCCTGTATAACCACATCAACGGGATCGTCAATTCCAATCTGAGGCCATACCTCTTCCACGACCTTTTCGACATGATTAACACTTTTCACCATCTCGATATCACTGGGTTGCTTTATTGCCTTGTAAATATCGAACGTCACAGTTTCACCTGCAAATTCACATGTCAGTTTGCCCGTATCGCAATTGATCCGGGTCCTAGCCGTTTTTAAGAAGGGTCGGCCCAATAGCATCAGTGGTGCTTTAGAACTGGATCTGCCCATGTCCAATACATAAAAGTCGGCAGGAAAAATGAGGTCCTGCACTTTCACCAAAACGTCCTCTAGTACGCCCTCAGGAAACACCGTCGATCTGTCCGCCAATTGGATTGCGACCCTTGTTGGTTTCAGTGGTCCAATGTGAACATCTTGATACATCGTCAAGGGCATAATGTTTATCGATGTACCTAAATCGAGCATCGCTTTCTCAATCCTCATTGTGCCTATAACGCATGGGATAGAGAACATGCCCGGATTACCACATTTTGCTGGCATATCATATTGCAAAATATCCGAAACATTCGTGCTCACTTGGAACTTGGCATCATCCATCTATTTGATCTTTTTGGTGCATAGTTCCTTCAAAAATTTGGCGCACCGGGGCATAGAGGGAAGCACTGTGAGCAAAGGCAGGTTAATTTCCACCTTCTTAAACACGTTGAACATGTCACTCAATTCTTGATTTTCCTTCTCCTTCATCAACCTCCCTGGAAAAGGGGGTTTCATAACATAAGTTGGAGTTTCAGCCGGTTTGGGCTTAGCAACTTCTTTTTTCTTGTTCTCATGTTCTTGCTTGTGCCCTTCTTGTTCTGCCATGTTTGTTTTGGGATATTTTTCCGGCAGAGATTCATTTTCTGCCTTCTGTGCTGCTTCGGGCAGAGCCTTTCCGCTTCTCAAGGTCACTGCATTGACTTGAGCTTTGTTTACTTCAACTTGGGCAGGTAATGCCCCTTGGTTCTTTTCTAACCTGGCGACAGCTTGGGCTAAGTAGGATGATTGGGCATTGACATTATTGAACCTACCTCCCGTTTCCATCTTGAATTTTTCATTCTCTTACTGTGCCTTTAGGTTCTCAGTAGCCATATTTTCTACGATGTCTATCAGAGAATCTCTTTTGCCCTGATCACGAGGTTGAGCGTGATGCTGTTGTTGGGGTGCATTTTGGTAATGATTATTCTCGTATCTCAGATTCTCATGTTGCCTGCACCCCACATTGTAGGTCTGAGAGTTAGGATCAAACTTCTTCTGTCCAAATCCATTACTCGTTTGCCCAACGGCATTCACATCTTCATCTTCGAACCATGTAGGGCATTGATCGGTCGCGTGTGTGGAGGCTAAACATACCTCACATCTCTTCACTGTTTTCTTCTATACTGTGCCCTGAGCAAGATTCATGTTGCTCAACTACTTGTCTATGGTACTGCACAGTTTATCCACCTTATCATCAGCTTGTGCGGGTACAGCAGATCTCGTCATTTCTTCCTCATCTCTGGCCTCTTCGGCCATCTCCTCGAAGAGTTTAAAGGCTTCACTAGGCATTTTATTGAGAACTGAGCCTCCGCACGCGGCATTCACCCAATACCTTTCTTGAGGTCTCATTCCAGCAACAAAGTATTGAATGAAGTCTTGTTCTGGAATTCGGTGCTGCGGGCATTTGCCCAGAAGCAGTTTAAATCTCGCCCAATATTTATAGAGCGATTCTCCCACCCCCATCATGATCGTGCTAATTCTTGACCTCATGGCTTGTATGCGGGCAGCGGGGAAGTATCTTTTAAGGAACTTTTTTTGCAAAATTTGCCACGATGTAACACTTCCTTCGGGCAAATCATATAACCAAGTCCGAGCTCTGTCTTGGAGAGAGAACGGAAACGTGAGTAGTCTTATATATTCTCCAAGATTAGGGTTTTCTGCAGCTGTGCGTATGGTTTCACAAGCCATCTCAAAGTCTTGGAGGTGACGATGAGGGTTTTCTCCGGGCATATAACTGAATTTGAGCAGAATTTAAATGAGGGCATGTTTTAATTCCCAATTTCCAGTGATTGCGGGCAATCGGATACCCATAGGTCGCAAACTCATGTCCTCCGGGAACATCATTACCCTGATGGTACGCTCTTGAGGTTGCTGATCTGCCATTGCTTCCTCTTCGTATTGATCGTCGGGATCAATATAGTCGTCCTCGTGATACTCTTCCTAGTCTGAGAAGTATTCTGTCTGATCAGAGGATCCGTCCTCTGAATACTGATTCTCTGCTTCCTCCTGGCTATTCTCTGCCTCTAGGATCCTCGCTTCTTGTGCCTCTTGCCTTGCCTTCCTTACGACTGCTCTGTTTGCCCGTGCAGTTTTTTCGATCTCGGGATCGTATAATAATGGTCCCTTCTCTCCTGTAGGGTTAGGATCGAGCATACACAAGAAAAAATAAAACTCACACCTAAGAGAAAGTTACTAGAATTAGCAACGACGCCAATTTTGACGTGGCCGTCGTTTAGCTCACGCAAAATGAATTTATACTTTCCTATGCCCACAATAGGCTTTAGCCAGCGGCAAGTGTAGGGTCGAACCCAAGGGAGTTGATCGTAGCCTTCTCTCTTGTAACCGGTGTTACTAAAAAGGTTTTGATTTGGTCTGAACTGTTCCGTCTCTGGTCGGAGCAATTAGTAAATAACAATTGAAATCTAAGAGCAAATAAATCAGATATAAAGGCAAAGCTCGGATATGACTTGAATCATTGAACATGAACATGGATTTGATCATAGATCTAAAAAATTCCCCCATACGCATATATCAATTGGTTATAGTCCCAGAACAAGGATGCCTCCATTGTTACGGTGTCACATGCACCTTTGTCCAGAACCAATCTGTCCTGACATTATAAAACGGATAAAGTCTATGACGATTACCCCTTATCTAATCCAGATGCATTACCCTATGATGGCTTTTCTATAGGGCTTTGCCCAGACAACATTCAGATTAAGATAGACCCAATATGGCCAAAAGCATGCGCTAAGGCATACGACCACTCGTCCACATTAGTTGTACGATCGGATGCAAGACATCCATCTCAACATTTTACCCGACTTTACTTGTGATCTAAGCTTATCAATTAATTAGTGATCAATTAACCAACCGATTTGCCCAGACTGTATTTTAATCAAACCTAATGTTTCGAAAATATATGCATGCAGTTTGATATGACCAATACAGATCTCACGAACTCTCACATATTCATGCTCAAATCATCTTATCTTATCCAAGCCTTGAATGAATTAGCTAGACATAATTGAAATAAACATAACGGAAAAAGTAAAGGAACACATTACTTGCATATATCGAAACGATCAAAGCATCCAAAAGAAAGCTATGGTCAAACCGACCATTTAAAACATAAACATGAATTAAAAGATGTTTGCCCGTAGGACTTGTTTTCTCCTCACACCTCTCAATAATTACAGCAAGTACGGAATATCCTCTGTGGCTGCAAGCCACAATCCTTATATAGTTGGCGGATTAGGGTTTCGGCAGGCCCAACCCAGATGATGGGTTGTGTTTGACTTTCCTTCTTCAGCATGATCCGTCCAGATCACTTTCCATATTTAGATCAGATCTTGATTTGCAGCATATCTTCTCAATTAAGGCAAGTGTCCAATCATTCTTTATTAGCTGCTGAAAGTCGCATTTTCCTCTGCCTCAATCTCACTTTCTTCTGCTCCAAGCTTGCTCTTCCGATCCATACTTGCTTTGCCCAGATTAATCTTCGAAGGTCCGGATTCTGCACGGTACTTGGTTTTGACTTTATCACCATCGATGGTCAGCCAAATGCCTCGCTTCTATGCCCTTGCCTATCTTGCGGAATGCGGCCTTTCTTTTCCCAAATGCACACATATTCTGCCCTGAGAACCTTACCTCGCAAAAGTGTCCTCCCAGACACTACTATGACACACAAAGACTCGATCTAGACCTAAGAAAACGACACAAAAAGAGCACGAAATACGGGCTCATCAAGGTTCTACTTCATAAATCACTTATGTAAGGTACATATAGTACTAACTATTATTTTTAACAATCCAGATACAAAATAACAATAAATCTAATAGAAGGTGACTACAACGCTCGTGTGACTATGTTCGATGAGGTTGCTGCAGTATATGTCGGATGCCCTGTAAATGACTATCTTTCATCAATCAGTGAGGTAAGTACTTAATAAAATAACTATTTCATTAAATCTGACTACTTCAAATATTAATAATAAAATTTTAATCATTACACAAAGCTAACATTTTATTTTCTCAGGGCAAAAATTATTCTACATACTATAGAGGTCTGAGCACACAAGCATTGACTGAAATACGCTTTATAACCGCACTCAAGTTTGTGAAAGAAGAAAAAGGAAATCTGAATATTATAGTAAATGGAATCCAAAAGATAGAATCCACGGACAAGATGGATGAAAAATCTGGATCAATGAGTGGATCAATTGAAGAATCGAAGCTAGATCAAGAGGAAGAAGACAAAATATCAATTGAAAAGCCTAAATGTACTAAAGTGGGAAGAAAGAAAAAAACAATTACAAAGTTGCAGTCTACAGAAGTGCAAGTTAAGAGAAAAAGAAGAAACACAAGGAAGAAGACTGATGATTACATTGAGATTCCAAGTGATGACGAACTTCCGTTGGCAAAACTGATAACTGGAAGCAAAACGAAGAACAAAAGTCCTCCACTTAAGAAGGTCATACAAGAAAAAGCTTAATATGGATAATATTTGAGTTTTTATATGCAGTTAAACAATTGTCGTATTTTAATAATTTGTTTTTATACTTACTGCTTTTAAACTTATAATTCTTAATTTTAAATACTTTTGCATTAATTTATATTTTCGATTTTATCATAAGTACTTTCAAATTTTGGAGTTCTTTTAAAGAAGTGATCTTGAGGGATGACGAGACCACTAGAAAAAGAAAGGTAATCTCAATTCAATTTAGATCTGAATTTAAGCTTTATGTTCCAATGTAGTTCAAATGTATTCATATTCAAAAAGAACTTGGCACTAGATTTCTTAATTTGCTTAACAACAATGCATGATACATGATTATCCTTGTTACAAAAATTGAACTGTATGCTTCGGAACGAAGCATTAACAATTTTGATCATTATTTCAAGTATAGGCACCAATTAATTCCTATCTTTTCAAATTTATTACATTATATTTATATTGTGAATTTTCATAAATATTGTGAACAAGATATTTCGATCAAATTTATGAACAATGATATAGATTAAAGAGGAAAATAATTGATCACACGTGCAACGCACGTTTCACATGCTAGTACTTATATAAAAAGAACCTTATTTTGCCCCTATTATATTATTAATTTATGGTTAATATTGTGAAAATTTGGCCAAATTATGAATGGATCTAGGCAGGGCCGACCCAGACATTTCGGAGGCCCTATGCAAAAAGAAAAAATGAGGCCATTTCATCGTGTTTATATAATGTGTTACATATTATTCCCCATGTCCCAATAGTAAGGTCCATCTTTTCTTTTTCGTCTATTCCAATAGCAAGGTTCCTGTCAAAAAATAAAAACAATTAACTTTTCAAAAGGCTTGAGACTTACCATTTTTTTATCTTTTTATTCCTGTTTATTAATAATCGTGCCCAAAACAACAGGGACCTTTCTATTAGGACGGAGGGACTATTTATATTCTCTAACTTTGTAACTAAAAATTGAGTCACTATCACTGATACGATTCTCGCTGTTGGTCAGATCGAACACGCGCACAGAAGACTTGAAACATCGGACAGTTGGATGAAAATCCCAAAATCTCTGAATCTAACCCACAAAATGATTTAGGAGAAACGGAATTCCTAAACCCCAACATGTTGTTGACGCAGCAACTCGGAGACGATGAACGACACGAACGAGGGATGGTTGACTCGCCGATTCGTCGATAAATGAATTCGTCTTGGAACAATCAAGATGAATTCGAAATCTCTCAAGAGAAAATGTGAAAACTCACAAAAATATTATAGATAAAAGTCTGCTGAAAATTGTCTCATACAATAGCCTTATATAGAGACACCCTAATCCTATTCTAAATAGGAATTATCTTAATTAAAAGCCCAACTAATAAACTAACAGCTAACAAAGCCCAAAACACACGAAAATAATAAAGCTACAACTACTGGGCTTTAAAATAAATAAAGTCTGCAACATAAATAAGAAATCGGTCTTCAACTTCAAACGTTGGCCCACTCGCACGTAATAAGATTAACAAAATATGGGCTGCCCAACTCGCCATCTCCAATGGGCTTCTTCATCAATTCTTGATCCCATACGTCTTGGACCAAACCCATCAAGCTCTCCTTAAATGTCTTGGCACGTGCTCTTGTAATTGGCCCAACAGGAACATGCACCGGATCTTGCACCAACGACGAACCTTGGACAACATCAATCACACAAAATGAGGTTTTCTTTTTTTTTCTTTTATTAACTATAAACTAGTATTGCCCTCCGTGCGATGCACGGATAAGAGATATGTCATAAATTCGAATAATAAAAATATTTTATTTAAAGATAAAATGAGTTAATAGGTTAAAAATCTGAAGAAAATAACAAAATAATTAAATAAGAACCAAAATAATAATAATAATTCAAAACACACATATTTGAAATTATAAAATATTGACAACGAAGTGCATCTTAGTTGTAAGACATTTTCCCTCCAACCATGAGGTTGGAAGTTCGAGTCATGTGTGCGTGTGTTGAAACTCAAATATATATATTTATATATATATATATATATATAATATTTTTAGATTTATTTCAAAAAATAGACTCTATTTTAAATTGCCCCAATTCTATTTGAATTATATGTTTTATACAGAATATTGTGTAGAATATATTATACCTTCAACTTTATATAACTAACAAAACTGCATCAAAATTGAATTGCAATTGATTTGAAATTCCACTATTTTATTTTAATATATATATATTATTATTATTATTATTATTATGAAATCATAAAATAAAACTGTATTAATTCTTGAATTTAAATTTATTTACAAAATTGTCATTCAAATTGAATTGAAATTGAAAATGACGGTTACTATTCTGTTTTAATATATATATATATATATATATATATAGGGGAAGGTTCAAATGTGTACTATTCTTTCATGTGTTAACTTAGGAACCGATCTGATCCGTTCATTCTTTTGATCAATGGTATAAATTACATGATATTTTTATGCAGATTTTATCCCTTTAATTATACAAAAGGTCACATTAGTAAATTGATTAACTTTGTAACTGCCGAAATTCCCTTGAATTGTGGACTTTTCATAAATTTTGTTTTTAAAAAAGTAACTTTGTAACATTATTTGCTTGGTCTATTATTTAATTCGGTAAGATTCTTGATTAATTATTTAATTTAGGGAGTATTTTTTTATTATATTCTGCTTATTGATTCATTTGGTTATATACTTCATTGTTATTTTAATATAATTCATTTTTTTTAATATACTTCATTTCTTTCTTTTTTATATAATTCATTTGCTTTTTTAAATATAATTCATCTACTTTTTAATACAGTTTATTTGCTTTTTTCAATATGATTCATTTGCTTTTTATAATATAATTCATTTGATTTTTTTTAATATAAACCATTTTCTTTTTAAATATACTTCATTGATTTTTTAAAATAATTCATTTGCTTTTTTAAATACAATTCATTTGCTTTTTTAACACAATTTATTTGTTTTTTTTAAATATATAATTCATTTGCTTATTTGATTATATATGAGGTAAAAAATATTAGTTGAACCACACTAACCTGGAATGGAAGAAGTACAATTCATTTGCTTTTTTAATACAATTCATTTGCTTTTTTTTTTTCTAGTTATTAATTTGCTTATTATCAATTAGATAGATGCTTATTTATGTTTATAAGCAAAACTAATTAATATTTTAAGCAAATAATTAAATTTAATAAGCATATAAAATATCACATCTAATCTAATCCAATGTACATGAAGAGATGCTTATTTATATATGTTTATTTTCTGTCTTTTTCTAATATTTTATTTACTTATTATCAATTGGAGAGATGCTTATTTATGTGTAATTTGTTGCTTTTTTTTTTAGTTTTTTATTCGCTTATTATCAATTGAAGATATGATTATTTATGTTTATTTTATTTGTCTTTTCTAATATTTTATTTGCTTATAAATTATCAATTATTTATGTTTATTCTTTTTGCTTTTTTATAGTTATTAATTTGCTTATTATCACTTAAATAGATGCTTATTTATGTTTATAAGCAAAGCTAATTAATATTTAAAACAAATAATTATATTTAATAAGCATATAAAATATCACATCTAATCTAATCCAATTTACATGAAAGCAAAACTAATTATTACAACAAGGAAATCGACTACATTTAAAAATAAACATAATATCTTATCTAATATAAAACCAATTATAATTAGTGATTTGAACGAATAAATTTAATTGAAAAAGCATACAGATATCACTTCTAATAAAAAAGCAAAACTAATTATTATATTAAGCAAATAGGCTAAATTTTAAAAATAAAATATCGCATGTAATAACATGCTGCTTTGAATCGGGTTCCACAAATCTCGCCATAATAGAAATTAGCTAAGCTATGTTTCATAATCTTTTACTTATTTACCCTTAATAGCTGAATTTAGGTAATTTTTTGCTCAACTTTACAAAACATCCGTTAGAAACCAAGATTGCATCTTAACCATTTATTTACACCCAATCTAAGATTTAGAAAGGTTCCTAGGTTAACACTTAGGGGTTGGTTCCTATGTGATCCAGCCCCTATATATATATATATAGATTTGTAGATTTGGGCTCCCTCAAAAGTAATGGGTTTTTAGGAAAAAAGAAATCATATACATTTCGGAAATATAAAAACTTACAACCATCTTACTCCACCTTCTTTACAATATCCCCAACACAGTTGAATAATAAAATAGTAAAAGGAACTGCAAATTACTACAAAATCAAAGAAATTAACGAAACTAAAGCTACCCAAGTGCTACAGTTCTTTCTGAAATCCAACCCCAAAAAATCTCCATTTCCTTCATTCTCTTCCCACTGCAGCTATCTCCCCAATCAACGGTGGCAACCGCCACCACGCCATTGTTGTGCGGCTCAAATACGTTAACCACAAAAAGTAATGAGCTTTTTCAAAAAAAAATGGGGCGCCTCAAATTTTGGGGCCGTAGGCCGTTGGCGTTGCCCCGTCAGTCTACCGTCAGGGTCGGCCCTGAGTCTAGGTTATGTGGTGACACGCATGCAGACATAAGTACACCAATTACAGTATTACATATCATCTAATCTTGTAATGCTGGGCCCGTAAGTTTATGAATTTGATCAGTTTATATGAAGTGATCGAAATATGCTTGAGAAATATGAATATAATATATGTATGGAACCAAATTAAAAGTATTTTTGGCCTTTTAAAGAAGCATATCACAAAAGGGTTGACCGATATATAATTATGCACGAGACGCAAACACAAACAAATTAAAAAGCAACAACAAGAGATGATATCCAAGTTTACAAGACATGCACTTCCGATCCATTAATCAAGTATGCCGCAATCCGCATATATATTATACTATAAATCTTGGGTCGGAATCTCTCATTAATTATCTGCTGACGGCGACACTTAACTTAAATTATCAATTTCGATCTGTTGAATTCTGATCAAGATATGAAGCTGAAGCAGCAGGGAAATTGAGCATGGCTTTTGAGCCTCGCATTCTAAACGCCGCCGTATCATAAGCCAAAGCAGCTTCTTCGGCAGTCTCGAAGGTGCCCAGCCAAATCCTCTTCCCGTGGCGGGTGGAGTCTCGGATCTCCGCCGCGAACTTCCCCCACGGCCGCCGTCGTACGCCTCTGTACCGCTTCTTGCTATCGGAGAGACGTCTCGGACGGAGGAGCTGCGGATGGCGGCTGAAAACCTCATGATCCCTCCGCAAGGCATCCGCCTCATTCAAGACTTGATGCAACATCATTTCTTCTGAATCATTCTCATCTAGAGCCAGATGCTCTGTTACTGTATGTCGTCCCATATTCATCAATTAATTCTTTAGATTTTTTTACAACGACTAATTTTGAACTGTTTAATTTAGGGGCCGGGATTATATTTATACAACCTCTGTCTATAAAGAGTGTGATGTGTGATTTTTGGTGGGTGACACGGGTTTTAACAATTAAAGATGTTATAAGAGAAAGATGTTATTTGAGTGGCAAAAGATTCATCATTTTGAATTTGTATGAGGTTTAAAATATAAGAGAGTATGTTGAGTCATTTTCTTAAATGAAAAAACCACACACTTCGTAGAAGGATCAAAAAAAAATTCTGACTACACTCTTCGTGGACGGAAAGAGTATTATTTATCATTTTCTCGCTCTAAGGAATATAATTCGAAAAAGTCGAGATAGGACGGGTAGGGAGCGTAAGCTCGTAGTATTAATTATATTTGATCATATGATATTCTTGTAGAGATCAATTAAATTCGTGTTTGGTGCATTAATTAATTATATATATGTTCCTTGTTTGACACAACTCTGCTAATTATTAGAGGTATAATAACCTGGATTTCCTAAGCTGGATTATGTGGCGATATATCAATATCAAAACAGATTGCATTTGTATAATTAAACACTGGCGACCACATTGTAACAAGCGTTTGGATCCCAAATATCATGTATTAGGAACTACAAATGAGCGAGGAGGAATTTATCAATAAGAAGATATATATTTCATACCGGACTTCGCAATTTCCACTCGACTTTTTAAATATTACAATTGTATTTATTAAAATATCACACATTAATTGGAGAAAGTGATATGAACCGCATTATATAAATGAAGTATTCCTCTCCTTACAAGCCGGGTTTTGTGAAGGGAACCGGACATAGTCCACGATGAGCATGAGATGGCGTGTTAAAATGTCTTACATTATATTAATGAAGTAACTCACCCCTTACAAGTCAATTTTGTGAAAAAAAATTGAGTCCAATATCCAATTCTAATAGCAACACCACTTCTTACATTTTTGCAATTGCTACACCCCAAATCTTCCGGTTATATATAAAACTATGTAGTTTCATCGGTAAATGGATGTGTTTTAGAATACTTGTTGAATAAAGCTTGCTAAAAATTATTGGGAACATTGTAATTGTAAAAAAGTAAAAGATGATTTTGTAATTACAACATTTTAAAAGCAGCATAAGCTATTTTATAACAATTAACCCTTATACATATTACATGTAGAAGTCTTAATCTTTGTGTTGTTGTCCAACGTTAGAATGATCAGGAAGTGTGTTTCGGTTAATGATAGTGTAATTAATATTTGAAGTTAAAAAAATTTAAATTCAGATTCATCGAGTCACTATTTTTAAATTTAATATTACGGTTAAAAAAAAAACATTGAAAGTTGAAACAACTTTGAAGATGGACATGACCTGTTTTGGAATTCCATGTGACGCGACTACATTATTTTCCACATCTGATATAAGTATATACTGTTCTAACTTTTTCCAATTTGGCGGGTCCCATGTCAAAGACGAAATGACTTCTATCACCCTCCCCGTCATGTAAGTGGTACTTAGATGTGTATTACTAAAGGGGTATTATAGTCAATTTAAGGAAGAAGCAAAGTCAAAAGTAAACTAAAACCAATCCCGAGTTCAAAGATTACCAGTACAAATTTTCTATGGAACATAAAGATACGAATTTCCACGTGTTTGAAGTTTGACCAGCGGAAGAAGATACGTGTTTCTTCATCGTACTGTGTACTCCATCCTACCATAATTTTTAGAGTGAAATATTATAATAGCTACTTAAGTTAATAAAAATAAAATACTAGCAATTAAGTTAATATTATATAAATACTGGTCACATTTATAAAAATACCTCTAGATAGAAACAGAACCGCCGTCTTTGCACAATCTCATTCCTTCTTCGCAACTCCGTTGTCTTCGCATCTCCTCCGCCGCCGCATTCGCATCTTCTTCCACCAACACCTTCGCGTCTAGGCTTCTTCACGCCTAATCTCCGCCGCTCGTGCTACCGTCGCGTCTCCCTCTCTGCCGCGCCACCATCTCCGCCGCACGTGCTACCAGTCGTGCCTCCCTCTCTGCCGCGCCACCATCTCCGCCGACGATGTCGAATAGCTCAAACAGAAGTGATTCCGTTGAATCATAATCCGACGACGATTATGGCGCCAATGTAAGTTTCCTACTACAAATCTATATGTTAATGGTGTTAATTTGTGATGCAAAACTCCGTTGCGGTGGTGGAAGGAACGAATAGATCTAGTCACCCCATGTAGGGTGCGAGTGGATCTACTCGCCCCATGTATTGTGCGAATAGATCTAGGCGCGAGCGGGCGAACGATGGTCGTTCGCGCGATTCGCGCCTGATGTGTGGGTAAGGTGAGCGGCGAGAGTGGGGCGAACGAGGGTTGTTCGCGCGACTCGTGCCTTGCTTGGGTGTGTGGGTAATATGAGCGGTGCGAGCGGGTCGACCGGTGCCCGTGCGTGCCGTTCGCGCCACACTAGTTCGCGAGGTGGAGGCGCGAACGGGTTGAATGGGCTGCCATTCGCCCGTTTGCGTACAGAACGAGGGCCGCTCGCCCCGCTCGCGCCTCACTCGCACCACTCCATGTTCGACACCCGAAGCGTACCAGACGAACGAAGGTACGATTGGAGCGAGTAGATCTCACTCAGGCCCAATATAGCAACATAGCATACTTCTAGTTAAAATGGTAGAAATATAAGTTAAAGAGTAAAAAAGTATTTTCAAACAAATAGTGGCTAGTATTTATATAACATTAAGTTTGTGACTAGTATTTTGTTTTTATTAACTTAAGTGGCTATTTCACATAGTTACTCTAATTTTTATCTTGTTTTTTAACACGATTATTAAAGAGAAAAATAAAAAGATAAAAAATGGATAGATACCACTATTTTTGAATAGTTAACTATTTTCTTTTTTGAAACAAAACATTAATAATGGGACAAATAAAAAAGGAAAGTATGACATTAATAATAGGACCGATGGTATAATAAATTGTGATATAGGAGTAATTTTTCTTCATATATAATTATCCCTCGTATCAATCATTTAAAATTTCATTTAAAAAATTTATTTCACAAATTATATATTAACATGTGACGCTGGAGAAGTGCATAAATAAGGCTGCCAAATTTCATTTCGTTGGTTAAAATTTAATTTTCTTTCTTTATAATTCATGTCTCTTTTATGTTTTAACTACGACCAACCCAATGTGGTACTAATAACGATAGCCTAAAAGAAGATTAACTTGTGAAGTGTACATTGATGAGGTACATTTCATAGTCATTTATTTGGGCTCGAATAAGTGAGGTCCAAGTGAACAAAATGAAGACTATTTAGCTCAAAATCGACATATGGCTCAAACATGGTCCAAAATATTCACACACAAATATCTATAAATATTTTCGTATATTATTACATGTCAAACAAGAAATATATAAATTTGGAACTCTCAGACCTAAACCAAAATCGGGAGTAAAGCTCGACAGTTGAAAATACATACAAAAGGACAACATAATTAGACGTGAAGAGGACAAAATCCAGCTCTAGAGACACTTGGCAGAATTGAAGACACATCAGATGTGACAACAAATAGCAAACTTGACAGCAGACAGTAGCTCTAATAACAAAAACTCCAGAATTGAAGGATAGAGAACACGTGTATGACCGAGTGGTCTTTTTCCCTATAATGTATTTTTTTCATTAGGTTTTCGCCTTCTAGATTTTTCCCGAAGCTTGGGCCAAATTGCCTTGCTAATGGACTTTTTCGTGTTAAGTTTAGTTTGTTAGGTTTAACTTGTCCCCTGTAAATAGGACTCTTTCTTGTACAAATCAGGCAATCGTTCTCTTACTTTTAAAAACTCTCCCTTGACTTGGTGCAGATTCCATTCTTATGCAGTTTTCTTTCCTTTCATTCAATTCAATTCAAATTCAAGTTTCTTACACTCTTATACTCGATTTCTTTCCATTTTACAAATTCAAATAAAACCTTGTTCCAACAATTTTATATATTTGTAATCGACTATTCGAAATGGCCCGGATATAGATAAGGATTCATGACTAAAGAAATAATATATTTTTAAATAATTATTGATAAACATTAGGAACTTTTAATTTATTCTGCCATATTATTTAATTAAAAAGCAAAAAATAGAGAGGGGGAAAGTCGAGCATTTTCTTTCTTCTGCGATTCAATTATTTCAAATTTATTTTTAACGGTATCATATTCCAAGAAATGGCCATAGATGGGCTAAATAGACAGAGAAGAGATAGAAAAGAGATAGAGTGGAAGACAGTTGCGACGGTGGTGGGTTTGCGCGAGAAGGTGATTTCGGAAAAGTAATTGAATTACTTTTTTTTTTATTATCATCATTCAAAGCATTTTATTAAATTAAGGGAAAATGTGCAAATACCCCCTCATGTTGACAGCGCCGGGCAAATATCCCCCTAAATTTTGTTTAGGTGCAAATTCACCATTCCCTAAAGTTTTCGGGTGCAATTACCCCCTCGCCGTAACGGAAACTACACTTTCGCTGGCAAAAAAAATATTTTTGATTCATTTTTATTTTTGTGGACCCTTACAATTTCCAAGAATTCATTGATGCTTAAAACTCAAATTAGGATAAAATTTGTTTCGAACCCTTGCTCACAACTATCAAAACTCAGGCGAAGCTCTCTACTAATTTGCAATCCAAGTCAACTATTTGTTGTTGACATTGATGATCTCATATTCTTCAAGTGGTCCGTCATCCTTTTTCGTACAAATTATTAGAGAACCTTACCTGAATTTTGATAGTTGTGAGCTAGGGTTCAAAATAATTTTTTTCCTAATTTGAGCTTTTAGCACCAATTATATAGTATATAACAGTTGAAAAATTGTAAGGGTCCACAAGAATAAAAATATTTTTTTTGCCAACGAAAGTGTAGTTTCCGTCACGGCGAGGGGGTAATTACACCCGAAAACTTTAGGAAATGGTGAATTTGCACCTAAACAAAGTTCAGAGGGTATTTACCCGGTACTGCTAACATGAGGGGGGTATTTGCACATTTTCCCTAAAATTAATCCCATCTGCAGTTTATCTAAAATATTTATCAACCCTTTTAGCTAGGAAACTGGCCATATAAAAAGGGCCTGGGTGGTAACGGGCTTGTAGATGCTGAAAACGGGCCCATTCAAAAAGCATCGCATTTAGCGTATACGGGCTTTCTCTTGATGGTCCAACATCAAAGCCCATACTCTTTGAAGCACTAAGGCCTAACCCAACTTCTTTTTTTTCCAAGTGTAGGGAATATTAATAATCTATGGTCCCATCACGACTCGTCCAAAAAGAAAATAATAGATTTACTTACAAGTAGGAATTCTTGAATTTTTGTTCAAAAATATCAAAAAAGATAATGATGGTATATTAGTTATGGAGTAAGCAACCTTCCACTTTGGACCATCTTCTCAATTTTATTTAATATCTCTATCGCTTGCTGGACACATAACCAACGAACTCTCACCACCGCACCTAATTTTGTTGCACCCAATTCTATCTCTGTTCTTAAACTCAAAGAAAACTAAAAGTCCTGTAAAAAATCATTATCTCATATTTCCTTTTCAAATTCTCCAAAAATAATTTATGCGTAGAAATCTCACATCAAACAGCACCGAACAAGACTGTGATATATAAACAAGGAGAGGTGGATGCAAAAGTAAGTTAAAACAAAATAAAATCAGGAAAAAAAAAAAAAAAGGAAAATGACTACAGCTAGGTTTATCAAGTGTGTGACAGTAGGCGATGGCGCGGTGGGGAAGACGTGCATGCTCATTTCTTACACTAGTAATACTTTCCCAACGGTAATATTAATTATAATTTACTTAATTAAACTTAAAATCCTATATATCGCCATATCTTTTATATTTCAGAATTAAAATCTTAATTAATTTGTTGTATTACCGCGCATGCAGGATTATGTTCCGACCGTGTTCGACAACTTTAGCGCAAATGTGGTCGTGGATGGAAGTACGGTCAACATTGGCCTCTGGGATACTGCAGGTTTTGAATTAATTGTGACAATGCAGATTTATTTTATTTTATTTTTAGTTTTGGATCGCAAATTATACTTGGTGGAAATTTGAGATGGGGATTTATTTTTGTTGATGCAGGGCAAGAAGATTACAACAGGTTACGCCCACTAAGTTATAGAGGAGCTGATGTGTTTTTATTAGCATTTTCTTTAATCAGCAAAGCTAGCTATGAGAACATTTACAAGAAGGTTATATATATTTTTTATTTCTTTTTTTATAATTTTTCTTAGACTTTCTACTCTATATATAATTAATCCTGCTCAAATTTTTTAAATTTTGTTTAAATTACAGTGGATTCCAGAGTTAAGGCACTATTCTCCAAACGTACCGATTGTACTCGTTGGAACCAAAATGGGTAAGATCCAATTATTTCATTAATTAATTTTATTTGTGAAATGCTCTGTCTGTTCACAGTCTTGATTTGACTCTATGTAAAACAGATCTGAGAGAAGATAAGCAATTTTTGAGTGACCATCCAGCTGCAGTTCCTATATCAACTGCGCAGGTATATATATATATATATAAATATATGTTATTTCTTATTTTATTTAATTTCTACAAACTATAAATTTGCGGGGGTGTGTTTGTGTGTGGATTTATCATTTATAGGTCTGATAATTGGAGAAAATTTTTGAACAGGGAGAAGAATTGAAGAAGATGATTGGAGCAGTAGCTTACATAGAGTGTAGTGCCAAAACTCAACAGGTAATTAAATAGAAGTAATAGTAGTAATTTCTTTTCTTTCTTTCTTTTTTTCTAATTCCCTTGGTAATAATTAGCTGTAATTAATGGTTTTCGTTTTTGCGAGATTTTTCAATAATCAAAGATTTTTGCTCTAATTTGATGGCAGAATGTGAAAGCTGTGTTTGACACATCAATAAAGGTGGTTTTGCGACCACCGAAAATGAAGAAAAAGACCCGCAAGTCCAGAAGATGCAATTTTCTTTAAAAAATATTCAACATTAATTTTGTATTTAAAATGTGCATCTCATATATTCAATTAGTACGAGATTTATTATATTTCTTGTTCTTCTTCTTTTTTCTCTTTTGTTGGGGAATTAAAGCATCCTAGATTTGTTCCTATATATCTTGTAACGTAGTATTAACTATTTAGAAAATTTCCCTTTAAAAAAAAAACTATTTAGAAAATCTTTTATATTATGCTACACTTTTTACCTTTCATTTGTATTATAGTTGTTGATTCTTAAGGAAGGGCAAGCTAGTTCTTTTTTAGATTCCCACAACTGTGATAATCAAAATCTAATATATAATTTATTATGATGAAATTCTTCTACCGTTCATTTAGAGGTGTCAAAAGTCCAGGCCGGGCTGGCCCGAAAAAATTTTGGGCATGAAAATGAAAAGCCCGGTTCGGCCTGAAATTTTTTCAAGCATGAGAATGTGGTGCCCAGCCCGGTCCAAAAACTGTTTTCTGGTGTAATTTTCGGGACGGGGCGGGCTGGCCCGAGCCCACTGGACTTTTACCCGTTTCGGGCCGTGCCGGCCCGAAAATTTTCAGGCCTTAAATTGTGATGCCCAGCCTGGCCCGTCAAGCCGGGCATTTTTTGACACCCCTACTTTCATTTTATCAAATAACTAGTAGTCACAAGTGTAAGAAAATTTATCAGGTACATGCACGAGCCCACTGGGTCGAAGGCTATAATCAAATATGCCCGGCCTAGCCCGATCATGTGTGAGTCCGCTTAAGTCAATGCCCAACACAGCAGGGGCCACGGGCCGTCGGGTCAAACCCACCCAATCCACTGTCCATGTTCATGTTGTCATTTATTTAAATAATTACATACTCTCTCCGTCCCGTTATTCTTGTCTTGTATTCCTTTCTGGTTTGTCCCGTTATTTTTGTCATGTTTCTTTTTTTGGGCTAAATTAAAAGTTATTAAGGCCCTATTTAAATTGCTAATATGATCCTTATTTCTCCTAACTACTCCACCTTTCACTATTCTACCCTCCATTTTTTGTGATGTTCACTATTCACTCTCTCGCTCTACCTACTTTATTTCACTATTTGAACCCACTTTATTTCACTATTTGTACCCTATTAAATATTCAATTAAAAACTCCACTAACACACCTTCTATCCCTAATTCCTTTCTGCTTAATACCCGTGCCCAAAAGAAATGAGACAAGAATAACGGGACGGAAGGAGTATTAAGTAGTGATCTTCAAAAAAGATCGTTGCCTTATTAATTACTCCATTCGTTCTTAAATAAGTATCCCCCGCCGTAAATAAATGCATACTAGAAAAATTAATAATTACTCTTTTGCATTGATGACATGGGGTAAAATGGGAAGTCTCACAACATTTTACTCTAGCTTGATTTATGAAATGAAACACTTATTACAGAACAAGACAAAATTTAAAATTGAACACTTATTTAAAAATGGAGGGAGTACTAATTTGTACAACGATCCACATAGCGAGCAATTAAGTATAAAACTATCTTTTGTTTGTCTATATTTAAAATTGTTTGATCGTGCCTTATATTCAATAACTGCTTAACAAATTTATATTGCAACTTACCTATTTCATTGTATGGAATATGTTAGGTACAAATATTCTAATTCATTAGGTATATTTGCTTAGGAACTGATTACAATGGTTTATAACTAACATTTGTTATTACCAATATATACAAATACTTGATGACAGTTAATCAAACACTTGCACAAGATTCTTAAGCTTATTGGATTTCTATAAATTATATGAGCATCTGATCCCAGTTGCATTTGATTAATAAAAATTTTGGGAATAAGATATATGTATGTGCACACCTCAATTTCCCAGAAAGAAAGAAATTATTATGAAGGTCTAATAAAGGGTGTATCCGTGTTTTGCGGATCATGGCAGATCATTAAATTCCTAAATAAAAAGGATAAATTGTTGGAAGGATGAATTCCAAAGAGCGAGAGGATAAAGTGAATCTGTATCCATTAATTAGTAGTACAATGAAACTAAGGAAATTAGGAAAATCTTTTCGTACTATAAAAAACTTAGGAGTTAAAATGATGATAATAAAAGACTAAAAGTCACGTCAAATAAAGCAACTATTTTTTTAGTTGAATTAAAGCAATTATTTTTATTATTCAGGACTCTGGAGAAAAGATTATATAGAAATTTTTATGTTGGACCGGTTCATTTGACTCAACTAGAAACCGATGGTCTTTTGGACCATTATTATGGAGTATTAGGTAAAAATAAAAACAAAGTTTCCGTTGGACTCGTCAAAATCGGTCAAAACATGTCAAATTGATTGATTAACTTGGGTAGTTTTTCTCCTTTCCTATTCTTTTGTTAAGTTTTGTTTGAAAAAAAAAATTAAATTTAAAGTTATTTGAAATTGATTGAAATTCAAAGGCATTAGGAATTGCTTAAGACTATATATATATATTCATATACCTCGTTTTAATTATAATAATATTGCACCATATTACTAGTACCCTTAAAAACATTTATTTTACTAACAAATCTAGTTGGACCTCCGTCGAAACTGTTTTGATTAAAGTTTTGTAAAATCATAAATTAGCACGCATAATCTGTAGAAGAAATATGGTCGTAAATATAAATGTTTGCATGTACAAGTGATAGAAGAAGAAATCAAAACAGAATATTCAAGAATGACAACTTCCGTGACATAATTAAATTCCCAGAACAATTAAACAAAATTAGATGATCCTTGTTTGTCGCTCACAATATTTTCAGTGCCACGTACAGGTTAATTTGATCAAATTAATGTGTTTCGATATATATAATTTTCTGAGTTGCATGTGCAGCAAATTAATCAAGCAATAAATCAGACCTGCTGAGCATTTACTAACACCACGTTTGCATTTAGTGAAGTCTGTTGGCGCATTTCGCGCTACCAACACCACACACGATTTATCTTATTCCATTAATCAATTTAATATATTATTATTTATAAATAGCAATATTCATTGTTGTTTTCATCTGCTGCCTCCATTATTGTTAATCAACTCGACATCAAGTGTTTACACTAATATTTATTATTCTAAAAAAATCCGTTTAATGACATGTACTAGGAAAAACTTGTGCGACAGGCTCAATTTACAAGATGGTTAAATAATTAGAAGTTGAGGCTTTTTCTCATAAAAATTCAATCACTCCACCAGCAAGTAATCCCTAAGAGAATTATATATTCGAATTTTATTTATAACGAGGATAATTCACAGCCGCAATTCAAAGCACGCACTGAATTAAACCCCCTATATTCTGGGTATTTCGATGCCGGATCGGGGGAGGGGACATACACACTCACCAATTGGATCTATTTCCTTTTTTTACATTAGGTATTTTATCAAAAATTTTCAGATTTTAGCACTCGTCGCGCATATATCGTGTAGTATTTAAAAAAAAATTCAAGAGGCTTTTGCTTTTAATTTCTACCCTAGACATGAATGGGCAAGGTTTAAGTCAGATTAGTCCTAAACTCATCCTATGAAGTCAGTTTTATCTATTAGTATTACGGATGAGTTTAGTATCTTTTTTATCCCTTTATTTATTCTTCTAATAAAATCGAGGCACTAAATCACAAACACTCACGTTTAGGGCATGGGGTATGCACCAATGAATAGTCATTCATGTGTTTCTTTTTTATTATATGACTGATAAACTTTATTAGAAATCATCATTCCAGCACGAACAAGGAATTAGTCATCTTTTCAAACCCTTCATATTAAATATTCCAAATTGTCAGCAATGGATTTTATTTCCATTTTTAACCAAATTAAAATTATTTATTTATTATTTTGACATATTTTGATATAAAATATATTTTATTTCTCTTTTTGACCAAATTATTGGCCAAATAAAAGAAAATTAGATCGTCTAACTTTTTTGGGCTCCATGTTGGCCTAAATAAAAGCGACAAAACTAGTTCGGTCCACCGTCACGCGGCCTTTAAAATTTCTTGTAATGTTTATTAAAAAAAAAACTAGCTCAGTCCAAACTGATTTTGGGTTAGGCTGGGCCTCAATACTTTAGGCCCATTGAAAGGCCGAAGCCAGGTGAGCTCGAGTCAGCCAGACCCAACCTTCTTTGCACTATTACGATGTTTTGGGCCTATTTTGGTTGGGCCAAGCCCGTCAGGCTTGAAGTCATTTCGAGTCAAGTTTGTCAGCCAGAGTACGAAATTCAATTC
Source organism: Agastache rugosa (assembly GCA_031470985.1). Lineage (NCBI taxonomy): Eukaryota > Viridiplantae > Streptophyta > Magnoliopsida > Lamiales > Lamiaceae > Agastache > Agastache rugosa. Next base: position 59,454,488 of record CM062601.1, on the reverse strand, counting down.
TATATATATTTCTATGGCCCATGCCCGTCCAAAAGCGGGTCGAGCTGAGACAGTTTGAACACCTCTATTCGTAACCGATAATTAAATCTTAATTTTATTATAAATTTTTGGAGTAATTATTTATTTTACACTTCTAATGTACTTTTACTATAATTTTATTCGTTGTTACTTTTAATTTTATATAATTATGCTTTAGAAAAACATTTCGATATATTTCTATCGAAATCATAAACAAATCTAATGGCATTAGATCTGAATTTGAGATTGATACGAGTTGAGGAGGTTGGGATTTAATCCGACGTGAATGTTTGACGAATCCGACTGAATTTTATTTTTACATATCAATCATCCATCAATTCAATCCATAGAAAAAGAGATTTAAAAGAGTATACATTTGATAAGATGCATAGTCAATTTGTTGCATTAAAAAAGAGTAGGGAGGGACATAGACACTAGCTTACCAAACAGACACAAGAACAAAAGTAAAACTTTTTGACCCGGTTCAACAAGTTAATGTAACAAAGCAGTAATACAAAACTTGAATGAGAGAGAGAGAGAGAGAGTTACAGTATGGGAATTAATTAAATGGTCCATTTTTGTAGGAGACAAATTGAAATGCAAAGAAGAAGCAAGGCATATGAAAGAGGAAAAGGTGATACAAAATATTGAATACATATAATATGACTAATAGGAAAGAGCCCTCCTTTTTCTGAATATCCCTAGCTACCATCATCCATTATTGAACTGCAGTTCTGCACACGTTCAATTCGATCAGGATCGCAGGTCTTGAGTTTGAATGATATATGATAGATCTGTGCATATATTGAATAAACTTAAATTAAATGAAGAAAAGCGAAGTAACTAATAAATAAAAAAATAAATTGAAAAGAAGTGGGGGGGGGGGGGGTAAGTATTGTACGACAAGGGAGGTTGTAGTGTAGTGATGGGATTGTGCGTTTTGCCCCTTTTCCATGACACTTCCTTGTCCATCTCATCTCCATTCCCAGAATCTTTTGACCCACCCAACCTATAACTCTCATACTTTATTTATTTATTTATTTATTTTCCCCCTATTTCTAATTTCAATAATATGACTATTTACTGTTATTCCTCAACATAATTGAATATTTCCGTTTTATTTAGTGCAAACCTCGATATGGTCTTAATTTGGTCTCACAAATGACATGCATATATATGTAAGTTCATGATTAATTTAAGAATCATGATTGATGATCTAATGTCTAATGTCTAATGTCATCATGTTCTCAAATCGGAAATGATTATTATCCAAAGTTATTGACACGATAAAATTTTAGGAATAATATATTGTTTCAGCTTAACAATAAGGATTTTGTGACTATTTTCTCATTAAATATATTCGAGACAAGTGCCACACTCGAAATCCGACTACCAACTATGTTTTCTGGGCATGAAAATAACATAGGGATATGATTATCACAGTCAATTTATTAAGCCTAAAATTGTATTAATGATTTATTGAGCTAAAATAATCACAAGACCTTATTATTAAGCGAAAGCATTGTATTATCCCAAAACTTTATATATATCAAGAAGCAATATTATATTTGAATTCTAAAATAAATAGAATACAGATCGATTTGACTGTAAATTGTCGAATTATATCTACGAATTTGGAGATTGATTTTCTAAAATTTCCCGAAAAATAAATTCTGAAACTGGGAGTTCAGATTGAGTTTTTGAATTTCAAACAATATATACTCCATCCGTCCCATTTATATAGGCTTGTTTTCCTTTTTCGGATGTCCCAAATATATAGGCTTGTTTCCATAAAAAGTAATGTTTTTTAGCTCATTTACTAATATATCCCTATTTAATTCTTTGATTAACTCATAAAACATACATAGTCAAATATTAAATAGGGGCATATTAAGAAATTTACTATATAATTTACTTTCCCAATAATTTTTCTTAATCCATGTGAAAATTTCAATCCGTCTATATAAATGGGACGGAGGGAGTATAATAGTACTGAATTTCAGTGTATCGGCTACAATAATAATTGTGAAATTCGTTGGTGAGATTATATATAATAGTACTGAATAAGTTTGAAATATTTCACTACAAGAAACGCGCTCATAAATAACGGATATTATCCGTTATCTATGCACCAAAAAGACCGATATATATAGTGGTGTTATGTATAGTATTCTCATACATAACGGATAAATACCGTTATCTATGTAGTTATACATAACGATTAAAACACAATACGTAACGCTTATATCTCCGTCATGTATACATCTTGCCGTTATAAAATGTATTTCAACCGTGTAGTATTGTCACTATATATAACGGTGTTTTGTATTTTAGATAACGTGCTTTTTGCCATTATCTATGTTATTATACATAACAGTTATATACCGTTATGTATTCTGCTGCAGATTTTAATATATTTTTTATTTTTTTTAATTTGTCATTTTTTATTTTCAAAAAAGAATAAATTATTATATAATAAAATGATACAAATATCACAATTGAAAACATATATTATATATTATCCAAGCATTGTACATACATAGTCATAATGCCACATGTCTTAAAAAAAAGAGTGAAATGTATATTACATAAGCCATAAGCCACCATTTACACTAATGTTTATGGTCAATCAACTCTTCAAGACTGAGATTCGATGTCTTGAACTGCAACTTGCCATCAACTGGATAAAAAATAAAAAATAGAACAAATCAACCCATATCAATGGTCAAAAACACATATCAAGACAAAGTACAAGAATGAGACAATTTGTAAAACCATCTCCCTATTCAAAAGAACTGGACTCTTAATCTAGGAAAACCTTTTCAAATCAAATTATAAAATCAACTACAACAAAAATATTAGGTTTTTGGTGGAGCACTAAATTCAATCCCACCAAAAGCAGCTAGACATTCTACAATTTACCATCAAAGAGTAAAAAAAAGTAAAAGAAAACTATGCCTGAATATTCAGTGAAGAAGAACATTCATGAAAAGTTAATTGAGATGGCAAAAAAAAAACTACAGAATGCATTAGTATTGGTATCTAAATTATAAATACGTTTGAGTACCCAATATAAATTTAGCCACAAGTTTTTAACTCTGGCATGAAGATATCTATAATAAGACAGCAGAAACGGAAGATGGGAACCTGCTGTAAAAGCACATTTAACGTACCCCCAAATGATCAGCTTCAGCACTTTTCGGAAACCAAAAATCTTTCCATTGCTGTCGAAGGTCGACTGTCACTTATCTCGCTTAAGCATTTTGTCTATCTGTATGGTTCCAAAATCAAAGGATGGGAAAAGTTGCATGTAAGAATAACACCAATCTTCAATATATAAGATCCAATACCCACAATACCAAAGAGCTACACCCAACATTTATGTTTGCTGAAGTGAAAACATGATAGAACAACTTGTATTTTAAAAAGTGCATAGTTTTAGCATTTTTATTATCAATTGACCACTTAATATTAAGAGTTTTTACAAACTGAACAAGTCATAACTTAGGCAGGAACTCAAATAAATGAGGACCAATCTCACCTCAAGACATTAAGGGACTCATACTGATTAATTGGAAAAACAGATCATACAAACCCAGTCACATAGATAACATTATTGTGCCAAATGACGGCACAACAACTCAAAAAATATTCACCCAAGCCACCTCACCAGAGTGTGTAGCAAAATCAACTAGTTTTCCAACTCAATATATGTTTATACAACTCTCAAGTAAATGCATAGCTTGCAACACAAAAACACTCGACCAGAATTTATGCCACGTTAGATAGACGGGTAAAATATGACTGGAATAGAAGTACTGAGATTCTTACAGCCGACACAACCTTTAGTGGTGACTGATAAAGAAAAGGCTCTCCAATATCGCGAACGATTGAACTGACTCTCTGAAAACTCACCGGAGCTACACATTTCCATTGTTTCTCGCCTCCGTCAAAAGACATCACCTAAACCCCACTCCCCTATCTTTTTATGTGAAAAATTTAACTCCTCAGCTTATCACTCTCCACAAACCGTCACAATCATCAACTGTTCATCGGCATAATCATAAGTTTCATAAAAAACCAAAAAATACCACAAAGTAGAATGCGACCAGGAGAAAATTAACATTACACAATCACTGTTGGTCCCAAGACGGATACCTTGGTGTAGAGGGGGGGTGAATACACCAAGGTTTAAAAACTTTTCCAAGTTAAAACTCTTTTGAGAGAGCCTGCTGTGTTCGACTCAACTGGATGACAGCTTGAGTGACACAGCTGACTGTGAGAGTGTGTGCGGAAGTTGGTGGGTTTGGAAAGTCCGTCTGTTGCTTCAAATCATATTGCAAAGCTCTGTTTCACTTTTCGGTTAATCAGTTTATGCAGCTTGAAATGTATGCTCATGAGAGGTTTGTAACATGCATAAAACAAAGCGATAAAGAACAAAGCAATTTTAACATGGTTCGGAGTAACACCTCCTACGTCCACGACCAGGTTCACTGGTAATTCACTACCACTTGGTTTCCAAGTACCAAGCAACTTCACAACTCTAACCCGAGCTGTGTTCCAACAGTTTGCGGGCACTGTCAAGCCTACACCTTCAGTTTCCGGGTACTGAAGAACCTAACCACTCGAATTACACGCTTCGAGCAAGCGTACCTTTTACCTAACCTTTCTGGGTTTGGGTTTGGGTTTGGGTATGGGATTTCTAACTATGAACGAGTTCTTACAATGAAGAACAAGGAGTAAGATGAACTCGTTCAAACTAGGCTTAAGATATTTATTCTGATCTATTCTGCCAAAGACTGAATGTGTGAACAACTAAGAACACAGCTGACTGGCTGGGTGTTCTTGAAAGATATAGCTTTGAAGATTGTTGTTCATCTTTTTGTTTTGCTCTTTTATTTCTTCAGTCATCTTGCCAGTCCCCCCTTCTTCAATGGTGGAGGAGGGATATATATAGGTGGAGATTCAAACTAGCCGTTGGAAGAGAGCCGTTTGAATCTTACCTACTCTCATTGACTTCTGGCCTTTAACCTACGAAGTAGGTCTGCATCTGCAGAGGCTAGTTCTTCTCTGAATTGACTGCGTCAGATAAGATCTTCTGACATCGGGATCTTGTCTTGGAGAAGGTCTTCGTCTTCGAGCTGCTAAGCTTCTCTGCTGTGTCTTCAGCGGCTTGGACTCTTCTGCGTCTTGACTCTGAGCTGTGTCTTAGACCTGTGCTGTATCATTAACCTGAGCTGTGGCTTCAACCTGAGCTGTGTCAATAACCTGAGCTGTGTTTTAGACCTGAGCTGTGTCATTGACACTAAGCAGGGTCTTTTACACTGAGCTGGGTTTTTGACACTGAGCTGGGTTTCCGTCACTGAGCTGGGTCTTGATACTTCAGGATCTTTGACTCTGCTTGGTCTGCTTAACTGAGTCTTCTCTGCTGAATTCTTTAAAGCTGTCTGCTTAGCTGTGTCCGCTTCATTGTATCTTCTGCAATGTCTTCTGTTGTCTTCAACTGCTACCTGTAAACTAAGAAACTCTATAAGCTCAAACAGGTGAGCTGAAAAAAATGCTTAGGCTTGAGCAATCATCTACTCGGTTGGGGTCAGCTGGGTTTTGGTATCAAATCAAAACTCTATTAATTTTCCCAATAATCACAATTATCGAAAACACACACACACACACACAATCCTCCCCGATCAGAAATAACTGCAATCATATAGGAAAATCAGATCTCATTTCAAGAACGTAGCAAAGAAAAGTAGCCATAAAACTGCAAACATTATTGGAAACAATCTTAAAAAGCCCTAAAATATCTTCAGTTACCCCTTGCAAAAATGATCATTTTAACAAGAATTGCAATCACACAAACACAATTTTTTTGCAGGAATGAATGTGTATGCCTAAATCAGAGAAATGAGGCAAATAGAATTGCACTTGTCAAACCATGGGATCCTAAAATGTGTTCCTTCAGGATAGACCTGTAAGTTGAGCAAATAAGAATAATGCACCTCGATCAGAGTGAGTCAAAAGAAAGGCAGGTTTGATAGGTCAGGTTTGCAGATGCATAACTGACACTAATCATCCTACATATCATGTGCCAAAACATAAGAATGTAATGACATTTCTCATGAAATATTATAAGTCCTCACAACACACAACACAGTAGAAGAAGTTTTTACAAATGCCGAACAAAACCTACTCGCACTACACAGAAACGAGTACAAAAGCAGTAACAAGATTAATAGCCAACTAACTCATCATCGGGTCACAAACCACTCATAAAGTATTTCTCTCAGCGGACACAAGTGCATAGTCATTAGAGAAATGCAATATAATCGATTCAAATTAACATTGCCCTCATTTTTCCCTATGCTCTGCTCGCTTTATTGCTCATAACCAACACCAAAGTCAGCTATGCTCTGCTCGCTTTATTGCTCAAAACCAACACCAAAGTCAGCACGTATACAGAGTAAGATGTAGACACTGCCATAAGAAACGAATGAAGCACGAAAGACAAATGCGGCGGCGATGGTAGAAATCGATGGCTACTGCGGCTACAGAAGAACGACAAGCCACTGCCGATTATGAGAGAAAAGAAAGAGAGTTATAAAGAAAAAAAACTAAAACTAAAATTAATCTGAAATTAGTTTTAACTAAGAAATAAGAAGAAGAATGACAGAGACTCACAACGGCGGTGGTTTCTCCGGGCTACTGTTCGTTTGGCCAAGGAGAGGACGGCGATGTTCCAGTCTACGGCGCCGGCAACGATAAAGGCGGTTGAGGAACCCAAAGGGTTCCGTCGAGACGGGGGTGGCGCGGTCGCCCTGCTGATGGCAGCGACAGCGGCTGCTGCTGCTCCTATCCGAACGCCATCGTTAGACGCACGGTAGATTCACCGAAATATGTTGGTTCCCTCGCCGGAGTCGAGAGTAAAAGAGATGTGAATTTCAGAAATTTGGGGGTTTTCAATTTAGGGTTCTAAGATTTTCGATTTGGAGGTTTGTGATTAAAAACAAAGAGGAAGGTGGGAGAGGGATGGAGACGGCGGCAAAGCTTGCCAGAACCGCATGGAGGCGGCATCGGTGATGCTGCCGTCGAGCCCAGAGAGAGAGACGGATGTAAAGAGAGAGAAAAGGGGGCGGAGCCGTGGGGATGGTGACATCGGACGCGGAGGTGGCGGCGGCGGTGATACACGCCGGAGAAGGAGATGGCCGCCGACTTCTATGAAGGAAGAAGAAAAAGAAAAGAAAAGAAGAGAGCAGAAGAGAAGAGAGATGAGAGAGTTAAGAGAGAGGAAGGGTTATATGTATATATATATATATATATATGTTTTAATTAGGCAGGAATTTTTTATTTATTTTTATTAAAAAAATATTCCCTCATATATAACGAAAATCTTAACGATCGGGAAAATCGTTTATGTATGTTACTAATACATAACACTCAAACATAACGGAATAATCATTACAGTTATAATTGTAAATAGATAACACTACATACGTAACGGATATTTAAAAACGTGTTATCTTTTCAAAAAATGCGCTCATACGTAACGGTTTTTAGAAAACTCCATTATCTATGCAGTGTTATGTATGAGAACTTTTCTTGTAGTGTTTGTACTTTAGAAATACCAATAGGGGGTGTTGTACCCTCAAGATTATGGTTGAAAATGTTATCCAAAACAGGTGAAGGTAAATTTCTAAGAAAAAACGTGCAACTTTTCGTATACTAATTAATTAAATCTGGCCTGAAAACCTGGTTCAGATTACAATTAATTTGATTTATCGTAAGGTAATTTTGTTCGCGAGACTAGACTTTTCTTGACCAAATTATAATTAGTAATAAAGTTTCACTCAAAAGTCAATCATGATTGCTTAGCAAACTCACGCATTTCCTCGAGTCAAACCAAACCACATACTTTTAGGACCTAAATCTTGAAGTAAAATCTTATTTAAGATGGATGAACTGCAACTATACTAAATTTCTATGAAATAACTTTGGCCGATAAATATGTCGATAATCCTTTGGAGGTTAAACTAATTTCTTATTCCAAACATTTTTTAGCCCCTTAATCAGAGGTGGTCTAATTAACGGAGTAGATGATAAGATCATGATCATTACTAAATACCTACTTTTTTCAAATCGAACTATTCAGAGCACATTCATGAGTCCGTAGCGGATGTAGGTATTTCAAACATCCAAACTCTGAGATCATATGATCGATGTATTTTTGTACTTTAAAATTTATGTTTACAAATTTTAATTTGTAATTACAAAAATTTTAATACTTCAATTATCGAACTTTTCATAATTGTATCTTTGACCTCAATTTTCGGCGACGGAAAACAAACGTGGCACACTAAAAGTTGATTTGTATTTTAACAAAAAGATTTACAAATGAGTAGGGTAATGATATTTTCATTTTAATTGAGGCTATGCAAATTTTATTTTCTCATTTTGTTTTCGGCATCAATGCGCAGATAATTCACAACAAATGTATGTTAAATATAAAGCATGAAAATAACATTAAAGAAATACTGTAGAGAGAAAATCGCATAGGATTAAGGTACGTAATTTGAATGTCGGAATGAGACGGACACCAAATAGACCAAACAATTACTATCCTTAACTTTAACAGTTTCACTTTCATAGGGAATTGCAAAGTGCAAACCAGCCATCAAAGTATGCAACAAATAACTGCAAATTCAAACGCACACACATTGGGATCTCTCTACAACCAATCACTATTATGGATCATCAAAAAAGTTAAAAAGCCCTTCCAACTTTCTTTGTCAAATTTTTATTAATTTTTGCCTCTATCAATGCACTTTCAATTCCCTTGAGTCAAAGTTTGCAATTATTACATTCAATTCCAACTAATAACCAATAGTAGAAATTTGAAAAAAAAGAGAGAGTAATGTGTATCCTAGATTACACCAATGCATGCAAAGTATAATTATAATATTATAATATATATTCTAAATTACATGTAATTAAGCATAATATTATTGATATTTCTATATACATATAGAAAGTGAAATATGATAGTATCTAATTACGAATATTAGTACATGTTTTTCATTACACTAATACTTTTTGGACATATATGTCCGGACATAAAATGAATATATTAATAATCTTAACTTATAATTTATCAAATAAAATAATGGTGTTGGTTAGTACTCTAATGTATTTACTTAATTAATCTAAACCGCCATTTTTAAAGAGAGAAATATGAATACAAAAAATACGAAATTAACTAATAAAGTTATTTTGTGATTTTCACTAATCTTTCGTAAATACTATTACTTAATAGATATTTATGCATTCACTTGAATTAAATTACTCAAAAAATAATAAATTGAATGAATGTGGAGAAATTACAAAATTAAATAAATAAATTAAACGGATCGAACCGATTTATTTAACTAAACTAGCTAGATTATGTCCGGACATTTATGTCCGAATAGCATCACTCTTTTCATTATATGGATATATATACAATAATACTTTTTGGACATATATGTCTGAACATAAAGGGTATATTAATAATTTTAACTTAAGATTATCTAATAAAATTATTTTAATCAATCATTTTATCTAATATTTTCATAAATACCTTTTATCATCAATCATTTTATCTAATATTTTCATGAATACCTTTTAACATCAATCATTTTACATTATTGCTGCTTCATTTTCTGCTCAAAAGTATGCAACTTTTTACCTTATTTCACGATTAATCTTTTTCAATATTATTAATTTATTACCACTGATAAAATTTTCTAATATGCATCTACCCAATTTTCTTTTTCATATTACTTATTATTATTTTCTTTTAATTACAAAATTTATGTCCGGACATTTATGTCCGAATATAGGGGTGTAATCGAGCCGAGTCGAGCTGAATAATGTCTTGCTCAAGATTGACTCGTTTAGCTAAACGAGCTTCTCATTTAATTATCGAACGAGCTTTTATCGAGCCGAGTGTAGAGCCGAGCCTAAACGAGCTTTTAAAATTTAATCATTCATTAAAAATATTAATTACTTTTTCAAAAAATATAAGTTATTTTATTCACAATAATGTAATATATTTACTATTTTCTTGTAAATAAATAAAGTTAACTAGATAGTTAATTCAAATATTACTAATTATTGTAAAAAAATATAAGATATCTGACTAATAATCTTGTATTTTTAAGATAAATCACTTAACGAGCTTGCTCATGAGCTACCGAGTCGAGTACAGTCATGCTCAAGCTTAACTCGTTTAACTAAACGAGCTTCTCAATTAATTATCGAACAAGTTTTTATCGAATCGGTCGCCAAGTAGCTCACGAACGGCTTGAGTACTCATTTACAGCCCTATCTGAATAGCATCACTCGTATATATACTACTCCCGTAATCCAATTCCAAAAAGTAAAACTTTTTTATTTTCTTTTTCGTCCACCGCTCCCCCAAAACCCTACTTGAATACTGCTTTGACTTTCAAACACCCTCAGAATATAACTTTATTTATTCCTCCACCTACAACCTCTTCCCATTAATTACAATTACAATTACAATTACAATAATACTCCATGTAATCTTATTTACACCATTCATTTCTTCCTCTATTTATTCGCACTCCCGTCTTATGAAAAAACCTCACAAATTATTACCCTCCTCCATTGAAAACTGCACACACACATGTACATGTATACAAGATAGATAGATATAATCCGAAACAAAGAGACAAACTGATCAGATACAGCCCATCTCCTCTCTCTCTCTCTCTCATATGTGTTGTGTGCAGTTGGATATCAGGTCTGCTGCAGAACCCCCACCCTCGTGCATTAAGGGCTCTTCTCTCTCTTGATGAAGATTCCAATATAAGCCCCAGTCCCAGCATGTGCTTCTTTCAATGTTCTCTTTGCATGAGTAGAGAACAAGTATTCTAGATTTTAATGCATTATTTTCCTTAGGAAAAAACGGGTATGGGTCTGTACTAGATCTCCTCCTTTCACTTTATATTTAATTCCCTTTCCCTTTTTGTTTCAATTTTTGCAGGCGATTCTTGTTGCGGTTTTGCCCTTATTAATTATTTTCCCACCAATATTTCTTTTTTCATAATAGTATTTCGTTATAATACCAATATAAATATCTTAATTTTAATTTATGTATATTAAGGACAGTCTATATTTAATAAATGCTGGTACAACTGATGACAGGAGTAGGTGATTCGAAGAGGAGGCTATAACTATAACTATCAGAGGAGATGTTGTGTTAGCACAGCTTTACCAGTTTCATTTCAATTCATCACACTCACACTACTGAAACTCTTGCTAGCTACCACCAAATACCAAATTGCTTTTCTAGAATCTCTGCAAAAGCAAATTTAAAGCTAGCTTCTTCAGTTTTCTTCAATCATGGCTTCATCAAACAGACACTGGCCTAGCATGTTCAAATCCAAGCCCTGCAACTCCACTCATCACCAATGGCAGCATGACATCAACTCCTCTCTCATTCCATCAACTGCTTCCAACAAAACTCCATATCCACAAGGTATACATACATATATCAACAACTATATATTTCAATTTCAAATTTCTTTCTGTTATTTAATTTTGATTTTAATTTAATTTTTGACCCACAATTAGGGCACGGATGTGAGGAGAGAACGCCGGAGCCGAAACCGCGATGGAATCCTCGGCCGGAGCAAATCCGGATTCTGGAAGCCATCTTCAACTCTGGAATGGTGAATCCTCCGAGAGACGAGATACGAAAAATTAGGGCGCAGTTGCAGGAGTACGGTCAAGTCGGAGACGCTAATGTCTTCTACTGGTTTCAGAACCGGAAATCCAGAAGCAAGCATAAGCAGCGCCAGCTCCAGAGCAGCAAGGCTCCTCCTCCTCAGCCGCAACCAGCCGCCGTAGCTCCGTCTCTCGCTGACTTCGTCTCCGCTCCATCTCCGTCGTCGTCGTCTTCCGACAAGTCCTCTCCGAACAACTCCAGTGAGAAATCTGTCTCCGTAGGCCCGGCCTCTATGATTGAGTTGCTGAATTCGCCAACTGCTTCGGTCAACCAACCGTTTCTCCATGGTTGTAGCGACTTCTTGGCGGAACCCTTCTATTTTCCGATGCAGCAAAATAGTGCAGCAGGAGGAGGAGGATCTCCTCCTTCTAATTTAACTCAAGAGTTTTGCTTTCCTGTGGAGGATCAAAATCCTAATTTTCTTCTTAGTGAGCTGATGCTGATGAGCAATTGCCCTTCCAGGAAGGATGATGAAGTGGAGAAGATGAAGTTTCAGCAGCAGTTTAGCTATACCGTAACCAACCCTCCTGATCACACCATCGTTCCTCCATCTTTCTGTGTTCCTTCTCCTAGTCGTCATCATCATCTTCTTCAAGGTATTTTATTCAAATCACATCTGTTTTGTTATTTTTTTCTGCCTTAGCTAGGGTTTTGTTTTATGTTTGCCTTTATAAATTATACTCCACGAAATTAATTAAACTAGTCAATGATGTCCCTTCATTCATTCATTCCATCTCTCTCTCTCTCTCTCTACAAAAGATCAACTCTTGTCATTCACGGAAGTGACTGATATGGTTCGATCTAAACTATATGCAACACTCATTTTGGCATGAATAATTCAATTGGATGGACAATAATGTCATATATGGAAAGAGACAAGGATAAATTTGTCTTTAGACCCGCGATTCGTGTTCACTGTCCCTCAGAACGTCTGCATGGATTGACTTGTATATGCATTGCTTTTCCCCCACACTACTCATTTTTTTTTATTAATAACAAAAACAAGAAACAAAAAGTAATAATGAAGAGAGAGAGATGGTGATGATGATGATGATGAAAGAACACACGATGAGGTGAGGGTGATTTGATGTGTGATGGTGCAGGTGGGGAGGAATGTGGGCCCACAAAATCAACGGTGTTCATCAACGATGTGTGCTTGGAGGTGGGAGTAGGGCCGTTCAATGTGCGGGAGGCGTTTGGTGATGACGCGATGCTGATTCAGTCATCGGGTCAACCCGTTCTGACCAACGAGTGGGGGGTGACGCTCCACCCCCTTCACCATGGCGCTTTCTACTATCTCCTCCGCCCCTTCACTCCTCCTCAGTCCTCCCCCACTTCAATTTAAAGGACCCTTCATTTGGTAACTTCTTTTTATTTTACCCACCCCTTTTCATCTCTCTCTCTCTCTCTCTCTCTCTTATGTGTTCCACTTCTCAAACCCAATATTAATGATTAATGAAAAAATAAAAATTAATGGATGGAACTTTAAATGAATATTGAAATTAATGTTAAGAACTAGCTGGCTAGGATTATCTTCAAATAAGCTAGCCACATATATATATAATTAATTTCATGTGACCGACATGCATTGATTAGATATATGTAGCACGCATGTTTGGTATGAATTGAAGTACTGATGCAATTGTTGTTTTGTGGTATGCGATTGCGACACAGATTTAGGAGAACTGAGGAAGGCTGGGCAGAAGGTGGTAGATGAATATTTCTAGTTTTGTAAGGCTTTATATATCAATTTTCTTCATGATGGGAGTTGAACAAGAATTACTGCTGCCAAACATTGGATCATCAATGTTTGGAACAATCTCTCATATATATGTTTTTAGGAACTGAATGAGATCAGACTGTACTTACTTACTTGCTCTTCTGTTTTCTCTTCATCATCACCAAGTGCTATGTACGTTTCATGTCTTTTCGAATCAATGTACCTCAAAATGGGACTCTGTTAATTTTACTACACTACTTTGTTTTAGTCCACAAGTTACGTTGAAGAATGTCTTCATCATTTCATGCTTTAGGATAATTTTATTTTTATTTATTATTTGTTGGCTAATTTAAAAGCCTACTAAAATATTGCTAATTGGATTCAATCTAAATGGGACAATTCTGTGTGTGTGTATATATATATATATACATATGTTCATTTTTTTCAGCTTTATGTATGTTATAAAATATGATTCGTTAAGTCTGGGGTTGGAACTATTTATATGAATAGGTGTGTTCGAAGAAGATGCAGTGTGTTGTCATTCTAAACTAGAAATCCTATTTCGGCCTTTAGTTTCTGCATCAGTCAAACGCTGTCTTATTACCCTTCTCCAGTAATCGATATATTGTTCAAGTTTTTTTCTTCTTTCTTTTCAACAAGCAATCAGCTGTTAATTAATTAATTAATAATTGGTTAATTATAAAAATATTGGACTTAGATAGAGCTCAATGATCTAATACATACTCTATATTGTAAAAATAATACTGTCATTTATCACTTAAAACTCGTCCTTTCAATCCGTAGTGATTATATAGTATGACCTTTCTAAATATTTAAAAATTATTCGGTCTTTGCTCCATTGTGACACTTATGACCTAAGACCGAAAATCCAGCGATATAAAACTGCGTGAGGCGGCCGGATGATGATTTGGATATTTTTGCCCTATTTTTTAAAGAATCGGTCTCATGCCATAAGTGTCACAGCAGAGCAAAGGTCGGGCCATTTTTGAATATTTCGAAAGATAAGACCATAAAATTACTACTGAGTGAAAATCGGACCATAACTGATAATTAACTTTTCATATATTGGTACTGAAGTAGCTAGAGATTTTTTTCTTGAAAAATGAATGTTTGGTTTTTTAAATTTTTACCAAAAGAAAAAATAAAAAATGAATTTAAATTGATAGAAATAAAAGAAGAAGCAGCGTGTTATTAATTTGTAGGTAGGGATTGAGTGGTGCAGAATGATTACGTGCAATGGTGTCATGGGAACAGTGTATTTGCACACACAAACACACACAGATACTTACATACACGAATAAATAAGAATACTACAATTATTGTGTGATTGATTGAGTGAGTTTGATAGATCAATGAGAACTGCAAAAATTCCTTTTCACTTGTTATCTACGTCACTTGCAGTCGTGGGATTGTGCATCATATTAATTTTATTCTTATATTTACAAGAACTTAGTTATTTATTTTTAGCATGCATTAAAATTGATCTTCATTTTTTTAATTGGGGGAGAAGGGGTTCTACTACATATATTTAAATGTTTTGAACAGCAAATACAAAATGAGTATAACCAAAATGCTAAGTAAAAATCGTATCCAGGCCACCATACAATAACCTCTAAGTATATATTAGAAGTTCATTATATTTTCGCACTTCTAATTAATATTCATATATAACTTTTTTGCGAAGAAATATTTTGACAGTGCTTCATAGAGCATGGTTATAATAAATACTCCTTCCCTTCTTTTTTAAGTGTCTTATTTAGCTCAATTTTTTGTTTCCAAATAAGTGTCATATTTCAAAATTTGAGAGTAAATAATGATATTCTTCCTATTTTATTATTCTTTAATGGTTCTCGTAATTTGTTAATTAGTTGTATGTATACATTAATGATTGTAATTAATAAGACTATATATGTAAATTTCTTTATTTTCTTGGTATGTGTAATTTAACGGTGGAGGACACTTATAAAAGAACGGAGGGAATAACAATTTATGGAGCTCGAATGATCAAAGGCGTATTATCATACTCATATTAGGTTAGGAATATCATGACGAGAATTAAGATTGATAATTTTTTACACCATGAAAGCACGGCATGAATACATATATAAAATTAATGAATTAGTGTTCAACCTATCATATTGATACGATAAGGATACGATTATTCATTGCGTGTTAGTTGATTCCGTATTATTTTTCTATAACATGATAATTTTGAATCATATAGTTTCTGTATAACACGATTATATGTATTTATACATTTTTATTATTAATATTAAAAATATTTTTATTTTTATTATTAATTTATTCCAACTTAGGTTTGACTTTATCGTGTCATGTCATGGTGTTATTGTGTTGTATCAACATATCATGTTATTTTCAAGTTTGTATCGTGTTCATGTTTGATCTTATTATGTCGATACGATAACAACACGGCAGACACAAATAACTAGCACAACAGATGACCAACCAAATATAAGAGAGGGCGAATCAAATAAACTGTGTGTGAAGTTTTATTTTATTTTATCTATTATGAGTATATTATTAAAATAAAATAAAATAAAAATATCAACAGGTCTGGTCTATTTACGAAAAAATAGTTGAAAAGTCCGATTTGTACGAAATGCTAGCTCTAATTTTGTTTTTCAATTTCATCTCCAAGATATATGTCCGATTCATCTTAGATTTCAAACAACAAAAATTTATTCAAAATCACAAGTTCTGCAATATATTTTAGGCCAACCATTTTTTCTGAAAATCCTCCGTCAAGAATAATTAAAAATTGTAACACAAAAATGGCTTCACATGATTTTGAGTAAATTAACTGTAGGAAAGGCAGAGTGCTTGATTTCAACAATTTATATAAGAGAAATGTAGGAAAATAACTCGACATCTTTTGGCTGGATTTGGAGAAATTTGACGATCTATATACAGTGAACGATTTAGAGATTAATTAGATTTGGGTTAGGGCTTTAATTTCCACGCAACAGCAAATTATTTCATGTTAATTATGTCAAAGCACCAAGGCCTTTGTTGTACATACTCCCCCCGTCCCATTTATATAGGCGGATTGAAATTTCACAATGATTAAGAAAAATTATTGGAAAAGTAAATTATATAGTAAATTTCTTAATATGTCCATATTTATTATTTGACTATGTATTTTTTATGAGTTAATCAAAGAATTAAATAAGGATATATTAGTAAATGAGCTAAAAACATTACTTTTTATGGAAACAAGCCTATATATTTGAGACATTCGAAAAAGGAAAACAAGCCTATATAAATGGGACGTAGGGAGTATGAATTACTCTTACATTGGCTAAATTGGACACGTGTTGACCAAATTTCTCCCGAATTTGTGAAAAAATACGGACATTTTCTTAAAAATCATACATAATTTCTTTAGTTCTCCAAAAGCCCATAACTAAGGGATAATACAATCAATCTGCTAAGGTATTGGTACCTTTAAGATTTCAAAACTGTCATGCATTATCTATTTCTCAATCTTTAATCAGATTGAGTTATTAGCTAATTAAGCAGTTTAAAAGGTTCGATTTTCCCATGATCGGATGAAGGGGGAGGTTTATGAAAATGTGTATTACGAAAATTCAGTTATACGAAAATGTTAAAACATTGGTAAAAAATAATCATGATATCATGCATATAATGAGGAGGATACAACCGCTGAGAAATTACGCAAAAGATGAAATAATTGGGGGTTCACTTGCAGTGCATAAAACCTGTAATACCATATAAACGAAATAAATATTTGGTCACGTAAAAATTTACGAAAAAAAATAATTACATGCTAAAAAATAATTTTATCTATTAATAAAATAGTGGTGGAAAAAATCAGAATTTGGTTTCATTAATACTTCCTCTGTCCCATAATAAGTGGGATACTTTGGTTTGTCCACCTAAGTGACCTATTTCCTTTTATGAAAACCACCTCCTCTCACATAACGGTGTGAGCTCCACCATTTCTCCTTTAAATTATACTTCTTAATTTTTGTGGCCAAAAGAAACGTCCGATTTATTGTATAACGGATGGAGTACTAATTTTTATAAAAATCTGAAAATTAATCTGAACAAGGGTACGTGAAAAAGAAGTGAATGTCTGTGCGGACAGTGGTGTAGAGTTATGGGTTGGGATGTGGATAATTTAAGGTGATACAAATCGTTTCGATTTTCCCGATGTGGGTGGTTCATGTTCATGAATAAGACAACTTTCAAACCCATCTCCTATTTTACCTTTTCATATATGACTTGTGTTTTCCGATTTGATTTAAGGACGACTCCCTCCCTACCTACACTACACTACAACTACATTTAGCCTCTCTCAACATACGCCTGCCACATCATCACATCCATCAACTTCTAACTAGATTTTGCAACATTCTAATATTTTTAAGCTCAATTTTTCTCATCGATTCTCAATTCAATCTTACGTACAACAAATAACCAAATTCCATGAACGGCAAATAATTAGTGCATATATTTTATACTCCACCCTTTCACAAAAAAATTGCTAAAAGTTAAACGGCCGGGATTTTAAAAAAATTGGTCAAAGATTTTTTTAAGTGGAAGAAAAGTCTCACATAAAAAGGTGGGTAAAAAATTATAAAGAAGTTCCACATAAAAAGGTGGGTAAAAAATTGTGAAGTTAGAAAGTAGCATTTTTCGTAAATAAATGTTAGAATAAACGTCAAAAGTATAAGAGATATTATGAGGTCATATCAATAAAAGAAAGCCCGCAAATTTTTTGGGGATAGACAAAAAGGGAAAGGCCGCAAATTTTTTGGGGTGGAGGGAATAATAATATAAGAGAGGTAAACTATAATATGCAAATCTTGTACCGAAGTCCTAAATTTTAATAATATATCAATGGAATATAAATTGAATGATCTTCGATCACAACATTACTCACTTCACCTTTGGAACCAATGTCAGATCCCATTTTGTTTGGATGGAACATATGTATCGACTTCAGATACTCTTTTTGATACTAGATGGATGGTACTTGCATCGCACATAGAAATTATGAATTTAAATAATATATATGTATATGATAATGATCAAATAAAAGGGAAATTTAAAGTAAGAAATATAAATAAATGTGGGTCATTGATCTTTGTATAAGCTATAGTATATCATATTATATACTCCCTCCGTCCTTTAAAAGTATGGTTAGTTTGTCATTTTGGGCCGTCCCCCATAAGTGTGGTTCATCTATTTTAGTACATGATTTTTACCCTTATACCCTTAAAAGCTTTTAATATTTACAATAGGCCCACTGAAACATCTCACTAACACTAACAATTGTGGGTCCCTTTCTCCACTAAAAACACCCCCCAAACATTTACTTACCTTTTATTAAAATCTGTGATGCACTCCTTGCATCACAATGCGGGACGGATGGAGTATTAAATACTCCCTCCGTCCCGTCATAAGTGGCCACATTTCCTTATTGGGCTGTCCCATCATAAGTGGCCACTTTCCTAATATGGAAATACCCTCTCTCACACAAAAGATGTGGGCTCCACCACTTTTTATCTTTTTACCCTTTAAACACTCTACTCCTAAATACCCGTGCCCAAAAGAAAGTAGCCACTTATCATGGGACGGAGGTAGTATATCTTAAAAATTAATACTTTTAAGTGTTCATATTATAGGGTGTTGCTATTCGACCACACTGTGGCTAGCTACACAACGCTTTTATTTATAAAATCAGACCGACTCAATTAATAATCAGTTTTCTAAAAAGACTTAAAATTATTGTGACTATAGTACCTCAATGTTATTTTGGCTCCAAAATTTAGTGAGATTATGTTGTAAGATTTTCATCCTCATTTTCCTTACTCTTCTAATATTTTATTTATGGAAATTTCAAGATTCAGATAAAAATATATCCTAGCCATTTAACAAAAAAAAAATCAGTAAAATAATTATTCCCACTTTGCCTCTAAATCATTCAAAACCAAACCAATATTTTTGTTTTGATGAATATCTTACAATTAATTTTTTTTTTGAAAAACACTACAAGAAATTTTAAAGGCCGCGTGACGGTGGACTTGATCCCATGACCTTTGGCCCGGGCATTAACCACTCTACCACTAAGCTAACACACGCACACCTTACAATTAATATTTTATTTTATTCAATGTTGTTCGTCTTAAGAAGAGATAATTATATTCCTTTAAACATAGATATCTTATATTCATCATCAGATACATTATAATCATATGAATGATTTTTTTTAAGAAGAACTTTGATTCAGTTATACCTTTACAACTTTGATTCGACTATATGATCAATTAATATTTGTTTGTAGATGAATTAATAAACAAGTTATTATTATTTGAGGATTTGTGTATTATTTAAAGAATTTGATATTCACTTTATTAGAAAACAAATCTAAAATTATTGTGTAGAGAGAATATTTACAAATTCATATTTGTATTACATTTCATTTTTAATATATTATCATTTTTATTATCAACACACATTGAATTAATTACAGGATAGCTTTCTCAAAAATATTAAAATCTATTATTAATTACGTATAAAATCAAAATTAAATAAAATATTTTATTGTAAATAATACTATTATTTTTATTTTTATTAACTATGGATATCTTAATTTCTCTTAATGGATATCTTAATTTCTCTAAATGTACTCTATATGGATATCTTAATTTATCTTAATGTATTAACTATTAATTTTATTTTTATTATAAAAATTTTAATAAATAAAACTACACAAAAAGATATTATTAATCAAATCATTAAACAAATGTTCATTTAGTTTAGCTCAAACTTTACTTTGATACTCCCTTCGTCCCTGAAAATTGTGATCTTATTCGTCCCTCAAAATTATGATTTTTTTTCTTTATTGTACATGACCACCCAGTTCCTTATATTTTAAACCTCACAACAAATCAAAAATGGTGGTTTCCTTTCTCCACTCAAAACATCTATTAAACATTTCTTAAAACCCGTGTCATATATACAAATTGCATTACAATTTTCATGGACGGATGAAGTATTATTTAATTTGTTATTTCGTTAATGGTCTCTCTAGTTAATTGAAATATGTAAAAGTAATTCTTTCTAAATTATAATTTATATACTTTAAATAATTAAAGATATATTAATTATCTACTTAACCTTATTTGTTGTGGGATTTTAGGATATATGTTATTTCTACCGTCCACGAAAGAATTGCCACAATTTCCTTTTCGGTCCGTCCACAAAAGAATTACCACGTCCATTTATAGTAATAGACCACACACAATTTACTTACTTATTAACATCTCATACCTTATTATTTACAAAAATTATCATTGTTGGACCCGTCATATTAATTTAAAATCCTTAAAAGTGGGACCATTATTCCACTAACAACACATTTACTCAATCTAATGCATTAAAAGTTGGACCTCCATTCTACTCACAATACATTCAACTCAAACTTATTAAAATTCATACCGGTCAAAACGTAATTAATTTTTGGTGGACGATTGGAAGTAGTATATATTTAGAACAATATAATTTTAAAAAAAAATGAATCTTTAAATTGAAATATATATTTAGAAAGCTCGTTTATGCGGGTGAAACTTGAATATGATTTCTAATAATTGAATTGAGTTTGAAGTTGATGGTACTCGTCATAATTCGATTTGATTAAAAAATAAATTATACTAATCAGTATAATAGCAATATACTCCCGTAAAATAAATTAATTCATTAAAAGATTTTAAGTTAAGAATCTTTAAGATAGTTGAAAATATTATTAATGAATAAGAATTTAAAAGTATAAAAAATTACATAGTGATAATTGATTAGTGACAAAAATAAATTATTATGTTGAATGATTTTCTATTTTCAATTACAAAGAGTAAAGAGAAAAAGTCAATGTGATCAGTATAATTAAAGTTTAAACAACAAATTATAAGTGTTCATTTATAAAAAAAAGAAATCCTTTATAAACAACAAATTAATGAAACACATAGTGTCTATATATATTGATATTGATTAATATTAACAATATATAAAATCTATATATAAGGTAAATTTAATTACTAATGAATTATTATATATTGTGTTACACTATTACCCTTAAATTAAATTATATAGTAAGGATATAATAGGCAATCCAAATTTTGTAAAACAAGGCTCTTTATATATAAGTATAGATTAATCACATCTTTAGTTAAGGGCTCATAGTCTAAAAATATTAGCGCCGCTAATCTAATATATTACTAAAAATGTTACTAAGCACTGCTAATCTAATACTCCTTCTGTCCCAGATTAGTGTAATTCAACTAATATTTTATACTTCACAATAAATCAAAAGCATATCATACTTTTAAGGGACGGAGGGAGTAAATATTATGCACATGCTTGAAAATTAAGCTTATCCAACAACTTAAGCATGCCAACTTATCAGCCCAAATCAATCAATGCAGAATAATAATGGTCAAAGCCCATATTACACACGTCTATATAATTCATTTTAGGGTTAATTATCATTTATGGCCCGACCTTTCACTCTGTGGTGATTTTATGGGCTGACCTTCCGAAATATTAAAAAATGGCCCGACCTTTACTCAGCTGTGACATTTATGGTCTGGGACCGAAAATCCGGCAACGGAAAAATGACTAGGACGACCAAATGATGATGTGGATATCTATGCTCCATTTTTTAAATGACGTGGAATTTTACATATGCCATCTAGACAAAATAAATTTGTATTTAAAAAAAAAGTTGACCAAAATTAAAATAAAAGGTTCCAGACCTTTCTTCTTCCAACACAAAATTCACCGTTCCTACTCTTTTCTACTCCCCGATTTTTTTTCGCAGTAAAATTCGATGGAGATGCGTCGTCAAATCCAGCACTAAAATTCTTATTAGTCGAAATTCCACTCACCAAAATTCTCTTTTTCCTTTTTCAACTTTCTCATTCACTTTCGCCACCATTCCTCGATTTTTATGGTTTATCGAATTGAAATCAACAAGAATTGATGCCATAAGTGGCGATTTTTCAACTGGTGGTCGTGTTGCCTCGAAAGAGGAATCATAATATTGGTTGACATTTGCAGAGTTTTAGCATGGAGTTTTATCAAGCAGTTGATGGGCATGAGATGAAGTCCTTTTTTTTTTTTTTTTGAATAACATTACAAATATTAATACTCACACACCCCACCTAGGGTTTTTTTGTGGCCGAGAGTACTCGAACCTCTGACCTATTGGTCAACAGGCAACCACAACAGGCAACCACTCCACCACTAGGCCATCCCCACTGGGACATGAAGTCCTTTTTTAGTATCTAGTTTATCTCCATATCTAGATTGCCCGTTCTGACTCTCAATCTTAAGGATGGTATGATTTGTTGTCTACCCCACAGACATTGCCCCGCCTCTGCCCCCAGAACTCAATTCTTCGTACTACTAGTAGAAGTCATAAAGAGAAAAAATCACATCTCCTCAATTTTGTGTTGGAAGAAGAAAGGTTTGGAACCTTTTGTTTTAATTTTGGTCAAGTTTTTTTTTTAAATACAAATTTATTTTGTTTAGATGGCATATGTAAATTCCACGTCATTTAAAAAATGGAGCATAGATATCCACATCATCATTTGGTCGTCCTAGTCATTTTTCCGTTGCCGGATTTTCGGTCACAAGTCATAAATGTCACAGCGGAGCAAAGGTCGGGCCATTTTTTAATATTTCGGAAGGTCATGCCATAAAATCAACACGGGATGAAAGATCAGGCCATAAGTGATAATTAACCCTTCATTTTATTGGGCGGAGGTGGAACTTACTTTTTTTTTTCTTGGGGATAGAGGCAGCGGTGGAGTTTGACACATCACTAGATTCACTGCTTATAGAGCACAGCTTGAATGTCCCCTTGAGGACAATTTGCTAAGAAACTTATTAACACAAAAATAAAAAATAAAAAATACTTATATAGTAGTATCATTTATTAGAACCGGTGTACACGTCCTTTATTGATTATAAAATAAAACAAAAAATGTAGGAAAATAAGATCACAAAAAGAACTAAAATTGAAATTACAAAATAAAATAACAAACACAAGTGATAAGTCGAGTCGAAGGAATCCTTCTCCCCGCAAGAAGAATAACGCCCCGATAGTGCTCTCGGTTTGGCGGTTCGTCCCCAAAGGTGAAACGACTTCGTCTCGACGGATGTAGCACCACAATCCGGTGAGCTCCGGCGAACTAGACAAGAATAGAAAAACTGAGCAAACTAATATGATTTTCGTATGATGATGAGATGCCGATTTTCTCTCTATATCAAACCATGCTAATGCATATGCTTTTATAGGCTAGCTCACCATATGGGAAATTAATCACAGTTAAGTGCAATCACAACCAATATGGCCGTTTCATGTGAGGGAATCAAGAGCCATTAAACTAAATGGCTGTTATACCAATTAATTGGTATTCAAAATCATTATCATCACATGCACACGTAATGCTCAATGTCAAAATTGACGGTTTCATGCAATTAAAAGTCATGGCTGTGACTTTTAATTCCAAGCAATTAAATATTCAATTGTTTAATTCTTTTCAAAGAATTAATTTAAGTTGGAAGTCCAAGACCAATTGCCAAATCTAGGCCCAATGTCTACGATCCGAGTCCGAGCTCGATTCTATTCCACGTGATAAAATCACACTAAAGAATTTGCCTACAACAAATTCAACTCCAACACACAACCTTCCTACACAAACAACCAACTTACACCATATTCATATCTCACTCACCGAAAATCGATTTTGAGACTACAGATATATCACGTTCATCTACTACGCGTAGATTAACATCCAACATTTATTTTACTTAAGTATTTAATATTTAATAAAATAAATATTATCCCGAATTGATTTAACAACACCAATTCTCCAACATCATTTCCTCAGACATTATATATAAAATGAAATTTAAGTAATATTCGAATAATATTATATCATATACATACAAGAGATGGAACACCAATTTTAATACTACGGACCATTAATTAACAGCCCCCCTACAAGTGCGGAGGTAAAAGGAAAAAATAAAAAAGCAACCATGAACCAACCCGATAACAATTCCTCCCAAGGAAAGAAAAGAAAACATTACAACTCCCCTTGGAATCAACTCTGATGAAAATTAGGAGCAGCAGTTAGAAAAATCAGAGCTGCTGCTGCTGCCAAGAACGAGGATGGCAACATTCAGAGCCGATGAGGATTACGATTACCTGTTCAAGCTGGTGCTGATAGGCGATTCTGGCGTCGGAAAATCGAACCTTTTGGGTCGCTTCACCAAGAATGAGTTCAGCAAAGAATCCAAATCTACCATCGGCGTTGAGTTTGCCACCCGTTCAATCCGAGTTGACGACAAGGTTGTCAAGGCCCAGATTTGGGACACTGCTGGTCAAGAAAGGTATTATCAGAATCTGCATTACTTTTCATAAAATTATTTCTTGCCTATAACATTATGATGTAAGGAGATGGCTTGGGGCGTCACTTACAAATCAAACTAATCATTTTCCTGTCTTCAATTCCCATGTATGCAAATTTGCCTCCTTCAAACTGAAGGTACCGTGCCATCACAAGTGCTTACTACCGAGGAGCTGTGGGGGCTTTACTCGTGTACGATGTCACGCGCCAATCGACGTATGAGAGTGTGACAAGATGGTTGAACGAGCTTCGAGGCCATACAGATAGCAACATCGTGATCATGCTGGTCGGAAACAAGGCGGATCTCCGTCACCTGCTCGCCGTCCCCACCAGTGAAGCTAGAGATTTTGCAGAGAAGGAGGGGTTGTTTTTCATAGAAACATCTGCTCTGGAATCCTTGAATGTTGATCAAGCCTTCACCGAAGTGTTAACACAGATATATCACGTCGTGAGCAGGAAGGCTCTCGATGCCACGGACGACCCTGCTACTCTGCCAAAGGGGCAGACCATCACCATCTCGAGAGACGATGTATCGGCCATCAAGAAATCTGGATGCTGCTCTGGCTGACACAACAGAGAACAAGATTTTGAAGGGGAGGGATGAATGATCAATTTAGAAGCTTTCAAGTAGAATCAATGATGTGCTTGATGCAGAGTTATGTAAGCACAAGCAAGTTCATTATCTTGACTAAAAATCAAGAAACAAACCAGTAGCATCTTGTTAGTTCGTGGGATGCATTCTTCTCATCTCCTATGCAAGCTCAGACATTATTCTTGACCAATGAAATCTGACATAATTGTACTCCGTGGTGTATGTATTTGATATGTACACAAATTTATTGGCTTGCACAATTTTCCCGCAAGTTCATCAATATACAGATGCTGCATTATCTGAGTTCAAGCTCAGAGCAGACATATTGGTCACTATGTCGGAGTGTCGGGGCATATGATAACTTAGGACAGTTAGAGTTACTGACGCCATTTACGTGGGGTATCCATTCAAAGAAACTAACACTTCTCCCACCACCTTTATTTTACCAGTAGAGAGAGAGAGAGAAAGAGATCATTCTACTAATTACGAGTGGAAGGAGTAAGTGCATTATTTATTTATCTTGTCTTGTGTACAGCCTTTAGTCCATTCAATGGTGGGATTTTAATTACAGAAAAGGGAGCCTGTACGTGAAACCACAAATCTAAACAAAGTTTAAGCAGGTTATAAACAGCAAGGCCACTCAGGATCAAACTTTATTTTTTTATTACAGATAAAAACAGAAAAAGGCAGCAGCAGAGCTCATATTCTGTCCCTATACGAAAGGAATTAAGGAAGTAAAGCCTTATCTAACCACAAGACATTAGATAGAACCCTCCACTCCAGTAAGTATCTCCATGAACTTATATGAGAGTGATGTCATGCTATCAAGTATCAACATATGTTCCCCGAAGACTTAGTTTTGCAAGATTGATCCAGCAGAACCATGATATAAACCACCTGCAACCGGCCAATAGGAGCTCAAAAATAGAAGTACATTTGCAATATGCAATTCCTCAGTTGAACCATGAGACTCAAAACCGTTTCCTTAGTTGCAAATAGCCATCCACATGCTCATATAACGTACAAGTACACGAACCAGACAGATTATATGGATTAATAGGTTTGAGTCTCAACAGATTAGAAGTCAATAGCAGCAGTTTGAGCTATTGAAAAGCAGGCTTATCATTTACACACAGCTTAATAGACATTGTTATATACTTATATCCAACCAGTAAATGCAAGAGAATCTAACCTATCACACCTAAGAAATTCCATCTCGTTTTTTTAGCCACAGAGTCATCTACCTAGCGATACGTACACCCCCCGAGAGGAAAGGCCAAGAAACAATCTTTATTTCGAAACAACAGTTAGTTGCTGCCACATCTTACATATGACACTGAGATGGTGATACTGCAAGCAAAGATGTTAGCTTTCTAGATAGATACCCTAATTTTGTATCTCAGCATGTGTATGTGTGTGCGAGCCATTGTATTGCAACTAAATTACATAGACAATCCACGCAGAAAAGAAAAGGTGTGGAGGCACGCCGGGGACTGATGACGAATTTCCCCTTGTATAGCAAACTTGAAACAAATGCAAACTTGCCCAAGAACAGAAACAGAGCAACGTATTTGAGAACATAAGCTCGATAAACTTAACCAATTCATGAATTCAAAATAGCATCAAGCAATTACATCAACCACAGTTACAGCAACCAACCAGCGAATCAAATTTCGAGTAAAAAAAAAACATAGGCTTATTATCTTTGAAGCTGAGAAAATTACCCATTACAATCAGCGCGGTTGATGCACAGGCTTATTATCTTTATCACTATCAGCGGGCGGGTTATGAGACTGGAAGGAAGGAAGTGGATTAGAACCTTTGATGATCCAACCTAGGGCGAAAAACGAGACGCCGGCGAGAATAGCGGTTCCCCATGCTTGAGAGTACCACCTGCTGTACTGTCTTACAGCGAAGCGCCATTGCTCTCTGAGCGTGGCGGCGTCCGGATTCACCGTCTCCCGGGGGTTGGGGCTGGGGCCGTGGTAGGAGTGCCTTCCACCGCCGTTGCTGGAGATTTTGGGCGGCGGCTCAGCCGCAGAGGGTTTCTGATTGGGGTTGGATTCAGGGATTTGGGGATCGCTGCTCATACTTTCAAATATTTCCGAGTGCGAAACGATAACGATGTGCAATATTGCTAACGCCGACTCATCTTTGCCGCCACGTCTTGCTTTTATTTGCCTAGTGTATTGCTTTTTTGCCTTTTCAATTTTTTTATTTTTTTTTTCAAAAGTTCAAACTATGGTATATCAACTACTTTAACTGTTAAATTTTCTTGCTAACCGAATGACCTGTCCTACTTTTATTAGAATAACCAGTAATCACAAATTATCGTGTCTAGAATTATCGCACGTACAGCCGGATCGCTGGAGAGCATACAAACTACAATGATAGAGTTGAGCATCGAGTGCGGGATATGAGGTACAAGTCAATCGTGATATTTGATGCGTGATGCGTCAAGTCGTGGATGATTTAGATAACAGAACTTTGATTATGAAAACAACAATTTAGATGAAAGAATGAATTTTGATTATAAAAACAAAAATCACGTTCTTTAGTATTTCTTCCGTCCCACTGTTCGGTGCGGGTATTAAGAAGAAGGATAAAATGTTAGAAACTGAATAAGTCAAGAGTAAATTGTTTTCTTATATAAAAACAAGACAAGTTCAGTAAAACAACTCAAAAAAAAAAAAGACAAATTCAATGGGATGGAATGAATAATTTCTATCATATCAGACGGCATTATTTGCTTTAAACGACGTGGCACCACCGCCACACGGTGAGGCAATTTAATAACAATATATTGAAAAATTGGATAGTAGCTTGCGTTTTAAAAATGAGTATGAAATTGTTTAGACTTAGAACTCTGATTTCTATGACATTATGTTTATAACAATTGTCCACATGAAAAAAAAAATCAAAAAAATTATGTCGGATATCCGATTGCCAGAAAAATTAACAGAATTTCATTTGCGAAAAAAGTACTTATTTGCTACGTTTTCAAAATATAATCAAAATTACAAATTAAATTAAAATTAATTATTTAAACGGCAATTATCACTAATTAAGATTACATAAACAACACGAAATATTCAATTATTTCATGTTTTAGTTTGAAAAGCTTCTCCAGCTTCGCAGTTCGCATATCTTTTGCCTCAACATCCCAACCCTATCACAACTAATAATTTTTTCTTGGAGAGGTAGCACAACTAATCAATTACTTATAAGCAATTATAACAGTTCACAACTCGAAAAAAAAAATAAATTATACCAACAGTTAAAAGAAAATGAATTGAAATCAACATTATAAACACTAGAGAGCAGCTACCAAATGTATAATATTAGTAATAAAGTAAAACACCAGACTAGTGGTGTTTTTTTTGCAAATGATGTTATGTATGTATATGTGATGTCTGAATACATGAGAAAGTCAAAGGAAAATGGGCGGACATGGTTAACAGAAAAGGACATACTATTGAAAATCGTTTCATATACCAAAGTAGTTGTTTGAGCAGAGCATGTCAAAATTATTTGCGACCTTCCACCTTCTTTTGTTCTTTGGCTGTAGAAACAAATCATCATCAATCATAGGTAAATAAGACTAAAGATTTGGGGGGGGGGGGGGGTAGGCGTAAGAAAGACGTTACCGGCTTTCTCCTCTTCACGTTTCTTAGCAGCTTCTGCTCTTTGCTGTCGTATAAGAGCCAAACGTTCTGCATACAATATATGTATATAGATTATGTAATTTAGGTTATTTACTATCAATAAATAATTAAGTTGCGTCAAGTTGAGCTCGAAAGATTAAGCTCCACTGGGCTCAAGCTTCATGTTTTCTAGTGCGAGAGCCAGCAATGAATAAAAACATTACCTAAATCCTTCTTTGCTTGATCGGTCTTCCCTTGTTCTTGCAGCCTCATGTATCTTTCATGAGCTTTCTGTTTCTCAATCTCCTCCCTAAAACAAAAAGAAAAAATCAAATCTGTACTCACATAAACTGAAGCAATTCATGAGAGAAACAACGTTAAATTTCGGTAAGATTTGAATTAGAAGTAGGAAGGCCACAAAGGAATAAACATTATTATGTATACTTCTGAAATTCCCAATCATCAGAATGTCAACCCATAGGTATAACTTCTAAATGTATAAAGATTTGTGAATGCAACTCAATAAAAAAAAAAATACAAATAAAGGGTCCAAAAAATCAATGAGTGAAGAGCTTTGTATGGTTTTCTTAAGTTGTCATTTACGCACAAAACAAAATGCCAAATGGAGGGTGGGACGGACATGAGAAGGATTTTGAGGTCATTAGTAAAAGATACAGTTCAAGAAACAATAAACAAAAATAACAGCAGTAAACAGGCACAAACCTTTCACGCCTTGAAAGCTCTGTTGTTTTCTCTAACTGCGCAAGAGCAAAGCAAAACCAATTTGGGGGTTGATGAGGGAAGTAATAATACCCAAAGACGGGAAAAAAAAAATGAAAGAGACAGCTTTCATGAGTACATCATAGAAAAAAAAGCTTTCTTTAGTAACTTACATCAACATCACGTGCTTTCAAGTTCTTTGGCTTTACCAGGTTAGGATTGTCAATCTGAATGACCCCCTCAGTGCCTTTCGCTTTCTGTTAGCAGCATTTAGCAGACACGATGTGAGCATGTTTAATTGTCAACTCATTTATTGAAAATCAAAATGCCAAAATAGATAAATGACATTTCAGGAACGGAGAGGTAAAATTAAACTCACTTCAGGTTCGCCCTCAGATTCCTCTTCTGACTCTACATCAGATGTCTCATCTTCTGGAACATCAGCTACTTCCTGGTAGGACAGAAACACTTAATATAGAACGAGAAAAGATCGAAGCTCTTATTATAATGACAAGTGTAGGAACTAGACTTCAAGTTACAGCATAGTGGCCACCATCCAGTTCAAAATATATTGCCAAATTAATAATTTAGTAAAGCAACAAACTAATGCCACTTACCAGCTCCACAATAATATTACGTACAAAATACATCAACAGAGGAATCTATAACTATATTTGTTCCAATTCACGACAATGTGACAACTATATGCTCACATATGCACACATATTATATGTCGACTAACCAAAATACTGATTGAACTTATCATTATTATAATCATCATTCTTTTCTTTTTACCCATGCTTCCTCATTGTAAGAAAAAATCATATAACTCCTAATGTCCTGAAAACGTTATGATCAACATTGCAGAATTCAAGGAGTGTGAAGCTCATCATTATGGTACTAACATACTTGTTGGAAAATCAAAGATATATTACCTTTCTGAAAGTGCGAGGACGAGCAGAGCTACCAGCAACTGAGTAATTGAAAAGATAAATGATAAAGACAAGGTGAGATTTTTATTGTTAAAAAATACAAGGAAATACAGAAATTCGAAACAGACTCAACCAAACAATCACAAAATCGAAATCAGATGTGCTTGAAAGACCAATATCCAAACCGTGTGAAATACATTTATTCATTACACCAAATACATGTACTACAGTGAAGGTCAAATAAAGGTGGAAACAATTAAGCAACTGAGTCAAATAGTTTCTCCAAGAAAAACATGATTTGGTTAAAAGAGCATTTAGGGGGAAGAAAGTGTGCTATGAATAATATTTAATATTTATGTTGTCCCAATTGAGAGCACATATCAAACTAGCAACATGTATTATCCTTTTACCAAGTCTAAAGGAGGAAGCTTAATATCAAAAAGGGAGTTGTATGCAAGCCAATATAGTTCTTCAGAAAGCAACATCAGTACATCTCTAGCGAAACATAAAAGGTAAACAAACAGTAAACTAGAAAATATGCTTGGAAAGTTTGTTACATATGTTCATTTCCAAGAGAAATAGGCAATGTCTTTTTTATTAACTTCTATATTGCTACGGTATTTTTCAGTTGCATACGATGAAATGGTGACTCAGTTTGCTCAATTTCATTCCCATATTTACTCGGTATCCATCCCTCTTTTTCTATCTCCCCTACTCCATTAAATGCCCCTTCCAACACAAAAAAAATAGTAATCTCTTTTCCGACGCCCAGAAACACGGGGGCAATAATCGTTGCTGAAAAAGAAACTCTAATCATCCTATCATCTCACCAAAGCAACTCAAAATCCAAGAACAGAAAACACATTGAAAATTCACAAACAAAATAGCCAAAGAAACATGGATCAAAATCAATAATTTTCCTCCCGATACATATACAGCCCCCCTTAGTCAAAATCGAATCTTATATGAGCCCGGCCTAAAAAGCTTACTCATCTCTTCGGGGGTGGAGAAATGACGGCGGCCAGTGGGCTTGCCCTTGAACTTCCCTCTCCCCATCTCTCTCTCTCTCCCTGCTTAAAATCTACAAAAAGGGAGAATGCGCGACTCTTAAATCGAAGAGAGAAGCAGATTCGAGAAATTTGTTTTTTGAGGGGCTCCTTAGTTGAATCAGATTCTGGCCCTTTTTCATAAACCCTAGTTTGGGAAAGTGAGAATCTGAAAAGAGGGCGCGTGAGATTACTCAGACTATTATGATGAAAGAAGTTTTCAACGTTCGGTTTAGTTCTGTCCGGTTGGAAGCTAATTTTAGTAAAACCGCTGATGAAAATTTAAAACTAACAAAAAACGACGATAAGAATATTGAATTTACAAGCATTCATATGAATATCAATCGCTTTAACTCACTCGATTTTGGGATAATCATATCAACAATGTCAGGCTAAATTGAACATATCTTTTTTCGGAATACAAAATTTTCAATTCTAACCTAAAACTTTCAGTTTTTAGATTAATCTGTCTGCAATTAAGTTTACGAATTTTTTAGCATGTATAAATATTTTTTATATTCGTATTCTTGTAACAAACAAATAAGTTATGTTTTCTCATTTAAGAAATTTAGCATCATGTTAGATGGAAAAATGAGTGTCTAACTTACATAATAGTAATTACTTCCTCCGTCCACGATAAGTGCAGCACAATTTCTTTTTGTGTACGTCCACAATAAGTGTAATACTTTCCATTTTGGGAAATAATCCCACCTACTACCATTATCTTAAACCTCACAATAATTTATTATAGGACTTAATCTATTTTTAAATGCCAAAGCATAAAAGCCACAAGTTATATATCCTATTCATAAAAGTAGATGTTTTGTATACCAAAATCACTCAAAAGACAAAAATAACCATTGGTCAACGCGGGACGACAGTGGTCACGCCGGAGTGCGATGATCGTGGCCACAATTGTCATCACGATCGTGATCACGATGGTGGCCACGATTGTGATCACGATGGTGGCCACGATCGTGGCCACGGTCGTGTCCAGCATCGTATCTTCGAAACCCTCCATTTATTGACCCTGCAAATTCGGATTTGATGAAGATTTTCGGATGTACTAGGTATTTAATGAAGCTACTTTAATAAATTCTTGTAAGAGAGCTATTATTTAAATCACATAACATCAATGAAATCAACATTTATCAACCAATATTCTCTTCAACATATAGATAA
Organism: Agastache rugosa; assembly: GCA_031470985.1. Lineage (NCBI taxonomy): Eukaryota > Viridiplantae > Streptophyta > Magnoliopsida > Lamiales > Lamiaceae > Agastache > Agastache rugosa. The sequence continues at coordinate 59,421,366 of CM062601.1, read as the reverse complement.
AAGACACAAGAAAAAGAAACGAAAATCCTCATAAAAACCATTCGAAACATCGGCCAAAAGGGAAGATCAACTTCAAGGGGGTGCCTTCGTGTTTCCATCTTATATAAAGGTACGCATAATATGTATAGTAGTCGAAAAATATATTTTTGAGGAACGTGATCTTAAGGTCACGATAGTAGTCACGACCGTGAACACGATGATGATTTAAACCCCACGATGGTGATTTATTGTCGCTTTTATGATTGTTTGTTGGTTTGATTTCATGATGATATGTATGTTGAACATGAATATTGCTTATTTTATGTTAAATAGGCCGCACATGTTTTAGATTTTAATGGCACGTTCTTAAGATAACATTAGGGTTTTAGTACTAGGAATATTTGCATGAAATATGTTTATTTGTTAGATATAGAATTATAAATTTCATGTTTATGCAAGGGTAAAATCAGTTCAAAAGGTTAAGAGTATCGTACTCAAGATCTAGGGTTTTTAGTTTTTTTTCTCTGGGCTTCAGCCATGCCCACGACCGTGCCCACGATCGTGCCCACGATCGAGGCAGCGGTCGTGGGCATGGCAGGTGAAGTCCTAAAAATGAATTCAATTGATTGTTGACGATTTTTTTTGTTTTTTGTTAATCGCAGATGTCGTGGCAGCGTGTTTTGATACATCACGGCGGTCGCTGGGAGCGCTCAACGTATATAGATGAATATTCCTTTTTTGACTACATTGATGCGGGCAAAGTTAGCCGAGCTAACCTCGTGGATGTTATTAGAAATGGTTTGGGTGGTCAAAATGAGACTGAGTACGTATTATGGTATTTGACACGCATGGCCAACGGCAACAAAGTAAAAGTTTTATTGCGAGGCGATACTGAATTACTTCAATTGCTAGTGGAACAGAAGATCCGGAGGTATATGTGATTGAGAACAGCGGCTCATCCGTCCCCGAGGTTAATATGGGAGGTAGCAGCTCGGGAGTAGAGCACGACAACATAGACCATAGCATGTCATCTGAAGATGAGGAAGACGAGGAATATGAAGACGAGGCAATGTCTACATCCGAAGATGAAGAGAAAGATCGTCGCAAAAACTTGATTGATTCACTGACAGAGGAGTTTTTTGCTTGGGTTCGACAACCGGCACAAATGGATAGAATTATCGGGCAACGACACTTCTCATCGGACCATCATCAGTCTAGAACCGATGCTGAGAGTCAGCATTCACTGCGCAATTGGATCATTCAATTTCCCGACTATGACAGCGCATTACCATTAGGATGGGTTGAGCAGCCTCCGCCAGTCACTGGTCAGCTCGAGGTGGGGTCTATATTTCGGTCCATAGAAGAGTTGAGGATAGATGTAGGAATGTATCATTTGGAGAACATGTTAGAGTGTGCCACTGATCGTTCCACCGAAAAACGTGTGGTGTTCATCTACAGGAGTGGTAGAGAAATTACACTTTTAGATTGTGTGCTTGTGAGGGAGCAACTCTTTGGAAAATCAGTAAGTTGACATTGGATCACAGTTGTCACATGGACTTGAATCGTGTTGCTGCACGGTCGGTGACTTCTGAGGTTACTACATTTTATTTTGCTGAAAAATTAGTCGGTGAGGGTGTCACTTTGAGGCCAAAGGAGATGATTACAGAGATGCGTAGTAGGTACGGCATTGAGATGTTATACAGCTTCGCTCTTCGGACGAGGAACATAGCGATAGAGAAGACGTACGGCTACTTTGACAAGTCGTATCAGAGGCTCTCATCGTATCTGTATTTGTTGAAGCAGCGTAATCCGGGGACTATTTATGACTTGCAGATGACTAGTGAAAGAGTGTTCTGTCACATGTTCGTTGCCCTCGGACATAGTATTCGAGCATTTGAGCTTCTTCGGCTGGTGATTGTAGTTGACGGGACCCATCTTAAGGGAAAAAACAAAGGAGTTTTATTTATCGCCGTCACAAAAGATACGAATGAACAAATCTTTCCGCTTGCAGTTGGACTTGGTCCGATAGAGAACGATGAGTCGTGGACTTATTTTCTCTACAACCTGCGCATATGCTTCAATCCTCCAGAAAATTTATTGATTGTGAGTGACCAACATAAGAGCATCGAGAATGTTGTTCAAGCCGTCTATCCGAATGCAGTGCATGGGTTGTGCTACCACCATCTACAGAAAAATCTAATAGGCTTTCGATAGCCGCCCACGACCGTGGTCACGATGGAACACCCACCGTGATCACAATCACGCAGCCCTATCGTGATCACGGTCGTGAGTAGACCATCGTGATCACGGTGGTATGCCCAACCATCGTGAGCTGAAGAACAATCTCCGATTCCAACTAATAAACAATGATTAATGTCTTTTCGTATGTTATATCATGTTTCAAACATCATTATGCTAACAAAGTTCGAATTGTAATATACAAATAATACTACAAAAACTTAACATTTATTGATGTATTGCGATATTCACATTCTCAGTATATATTATGTAACATTTCTCTAATGTTACCATCATATTACAAAAGTCCACACTAATATTAAATTATGTGTTCTAAGATGATATTGTTCAATCAATGATGTATAAACATGATACTAAGAACCTATATTACACGTTCAAGGTAGAAAAAACAAAAAAAATATCGTTAATTTGTCGATTTTGGAGAACTCCACGAATATGGTGCATGATCGTGGGTGTCCATCGTGGAAAATACATCATGCCTATGACCGTAGCCACGATCGTGCTCACGACCGTGGCCACGATCGAGCTCACAACCGTGGCCACGGTCGTGAGATCGGCAGCCCACTGTCTATTTAATTATGTACTCCATAAATATACACTGGTATTCAAAAATAGATTAGCATATAGATTAACACATAGATTAACACTTAAGAAAATATAATATAATGTAGGTAATGTCAAAACACGGAGCAAAATATTGTCTTAAACGTAAATACATATCTATCGTGGATCAATGCTAAGACAAAAAATCCTACACCCTACGAGCCATCGATATCTTCTAACGTACTTTTCGTTGATTTCACCCGAATGTCTGACTTTGGAAGTCCTACGGGCCACCAGACGATCCAAATACATGCAAGCGAAGGGGCCGCAGCTGTGGCTATCTGTTTGGGCGAACTGTACACTAGTTGGCATCTTAACAAGCTCCATTTCATCGTCTCTCCTGAATCTTGATGAATTGTTTCTCCAATAACCTGAAAGTGCTAACATACGAGGCACAAGACGAGTAATGGGCTTCATCTGGAAGTCGCGCTCTGTCACACTATCATTGTCATACTGGTGTGACATTGAGTCATACAACTCAACCTTCCAGTCAAGAAGACATATCCTCATAGTAACCCAGTGATTCTCATTAATACAACAAATTGCAATAATCTGTTCAAACAAAAACATATTCAAATGAATCAATGAAGTAACATGTTATTCAGTATATGTAAATATTATTAAAATATTATATACTTACATGATAAGCATTTGACCATGGAACTGCGGTCGGCGTATCTAGCCCTTTTACCAACTCGTCTATTCCATCAGGCATTCTCCATTTGTTGTATGTTAGTTTTCCCTTCACTCGTCTAAATTGTGGATCCTTCGAATGCAGCTTTTGTAGCTCGGAAACTAAAGCCAACTAGAAAAGTAACCATGACCAAGATCAATATTATTTATAAAAAATAATAATAACAAAAATAAATAAATTAAAACTTACATAAAATGCAGAGCCCACGACGATCGTGACAGTTGCACCAACATTTGACCGAGTGCTGAGATTCCGCCGAATCCTCGCGCGAGTGAAAGACACGTACAAGTCTATTACCTAACAAACATAAAACTTATATTAGATGACAATATAAATACAATTTAATTTATGCTTCTGATAATATAAAGGATGTTACCTCAACAGTGAAGTCTTGATGAGGATCTTCTAGAGTGTCGAAGAACTTTTGAGTTAGCACGTGCTTTGTCTCATAAGTAATTGCATAGGCGTCGGGTCCTGAATTTCTAAAGGCTCTGTACTCAATCCTCAACGTCTCGGCATTAGACGGAACATTGCCCTTGTAAGGGGTCTTTAGAGCATCAAACGGTCTGGGTTGTCGAAGACCTAAGCTCATGTCACCCACCTCATCCTCATCATCATCCTCATCCTGGAGCTCGTGCGATGAATACTGATCAGGTAAAATGGGATGAGGTGTCAGTGAACTAGAGACTTCGGGCCCAAACGACTGGTAGTTCTGATAAGATTGCCCCTCAGACTGAAAGTGCTGGTAAGTAGGCTGCACAGGCCGAAAGAGCTCAACAAATAGCTCGTGCTGAGAGTGGTGAGAAGGGGCCTGCGTGTGCTGAGAGTGGTGGGAAGGAGCCTGCTAGTGCTGAGAGTGGTGGGAAGGAGCCTGGCAGTACTGCTGAGAGTGGTAGGAAGGGGCACGCTCGTGCTGAGAGTGGTAGGAAGAAGCCTGCTCGTGCTGAGAGTGGTGGGAAGGGGCACGGTCGTGCTGAGAGTGGTGGGAAGGGACACCCTGCTGAGAGTGGTGGGAATGGTGCCCCTGCAGACTGACACCAAAAGAGTGACGGGGACGATGCTGGACGGGCTCCTGCGCACCAGACCATCTGTGTCTGTCAACGGCTGACGTAGAGTGACGGTGTGGCTCTCTACTCATTCTGTGGCTCCCAACCGAGTGCTGTGGAGAGTGTTGTGGAGGACTGATAGACCGCCTAGGAATGAAGTAGTCCTTTATCTGAGCAAACATCTTTCGAGTAAGTCGAGCAAGAAAGCCAGTATCAGACTCGTCGTTCAAAATTGCCCTCAGCCGGTGCTCTATGTCATCCCCGCCGCTAGTGCCCTCCTCGTGGTCTGGACAAGGCCGTCCGTGCACACAACAAACCCTGTCTGGCTGCCCTGAGTGTAGCAGCTCGTCTGTAGCACCTAGTGGAGTACTCTCACGGCGACGCTTGGGCATTGGTCGCCTCGTCTCAGGAGTCAACACCTTCCCCACTATACTCTTCAATTTTCCCATAGCCTTTGACTTTCTTTTCGGGTTGTTCCTTGTTGCAATTCGTACAAGAGGCTTGTATCTCACATCAAACTCCTCTCCGTTGTCAAAGCTCATCATGTACCACGTTTCTAGCTCTTCAGCAATAGGTTCCAACGAGGGATATACTACAAGCTGCAAAAAATAATTAATATTAGATATTCAACATTGAATCATACAATCAAATTTAAAAAATAAAATAAAATAAATGTACCCGTGGATTGTCCAAGAAATGACTAAAATCAACCATCTTCATCTGCCTTGTGCTTCACCTCAAACATCGGGGCAATATGACTTGTGGGTCTCGAAATCCACACACGTCTCCGAGTGCTGGAATGGCCTCATACGACCAAATCTGCAAAGCCCAAACTGGACCGTAGAAGTGGTAATCTCTTTTTGCTTGATTAGGACGCATCGCCACGTTGTCTATATAGTAACACAACGTACCATACGTGTACGAGCCCCATGGAAAACTATCCCAAGTTTCAAAGTCTTCAACTAATGTCAATGCCCAATCCTCTATCTCGGGATCGTCCCGACATATGAGGAAGAGATAGTAAACTAACAAGTTAGCCGCCTTCAAATAGTTTTCAACGTTTTTGCCCAACTCTTTGCTTTTGAATTTCTTGCGCAGCTCACTTACTTTTGTAGGTTTACCTTTGAAATATGTGTAGTAAATGCTGCCGCTAGGAATTTGATGACTTGAGTGTGGATCAAAGTCGGACAGTCCGAAATGAAGCCCAGTGATGAGGGCATAATCCCTCGCCGTAAAACGAATGGTCTCTCCACCAATCTGAAACCAACTCTCGATCTGAGGTATATCATCACCCTTCAACTGTCGGGCTAGAACGTGATGTAGGGCATTACTTGCACTGTGACTTCTTCTCACGTCAATCAAGCGCCCCACAATGCCGGATTTAAATATCTCCAATGCTTCATTACCACCAACTTCAGATAAAATCTTTGTAACCACTCGGAATATTTCAACCCGCATGTAAAGATTGATTCCACGAGTGACATAGAGCAATGTAGGTCTCTTCCAAGAACAATTAACCTACAAAAACCAAAGCAACAAAACATTAGGATCATCATCATGTGTTGGAACCAACCAAAGCAACAAAACACAAGAAATTGGAGAGGGGTCTGCCGTGCCCACGATCGAAGGGTACGATCGTGCCCACGATCGAGGTTGCGATCGTGGGCACGGTGGTCATAACCATGGTGGGCACGGTCGTGCCCACGATCGTGAGCACGGTGGTGACCGTGGCTACGGTCGCCACCACAATCGTGGGCACGGTCGTGCCCACGATCGTGAGCACGGTGGTGACCGTGGCTACGGTCGTACCTCACGACCGTGGCCACGATTGCACCCCGCGACCGTGGGCAACTTCATCCCCAAGCCCTCGATCGTGGGCTCGATGGAGTCGTCTTCCTCACCTCCATCGTGCCCACAAGAACTTAAGAACACACCCAACCAACAATGTCGAACTATATACACCCAACCAACATAAATTTCGAACTAAACACCGAAGAATTTCGAACTAAACAAACAAGAACTATACACCCATCCAACAAAATCGAACTAAACATGATCATCAAACACATTTTTAACACATAAACATGCATTTAACAGAAAATTTCAACAAAAATTTCGAAAAAAAATCCAAATTGGGGTCGAATTTGGGGCACTAACCGGCGGTTGAGGAATTTCAAAATCCTCCTCGTCGGAGTCCGACGACAACGGCGCGGGTTGCCTCTCGTTTCTCCAGTTGCTCATTTTTGCAGACACGACGAAGCGAAGATCGTGGGCGGAGATGGTGGCTGTCGTGACTGGTTGGTTTCGTGAGAGAGAAAGAGGCGGTCGAAGAGAGAGAGAATGAGAGTCGAAGAGAGGGAAAGTGGGGTTTGGGAGGGGGGGACCGATTGTGATTTGGGGGGACCAATTTTTTTTTCTGTTTTTTTGTCTTTTTATTGTTTCTTTTAATTATTTTTTTACTTAAGGTTATTTTAGTCTTTTAACACATTTTTGGTATGCAAAAGATCTAGTTTTATGAATATGATATATAACTTGTCTCTTTTATATTTTGGTATTAAAAAAGTCGGAACTCTTATTATAGTGGTCTCTTTCTCCACTCAAAACCAATCTTAAAATCTGTGTTGAACCCAAAATGTTATGCTTATCGTGAATGGAAGGAGTAATAAATAACATCATGTGATGCACCTGTTACTAGGGATGACAATTTTCCCCACGAGTTCGGGTCCCTGTGGGTACCCGCCCCTAATGGACCGGGTTCGGGTGAAGTTTTTCGGGGTCGGGGTCGGGGACGGGTTTGAATTATAATACCCGAATCGGGTACGGGGATATAGATCCCCGCCCCGAACCCGACCCGATTATTTTTTTTTATTTTTTGTAAGTAGATATTTTATTACCAAATGGTATGTAAAACAACTTCATAAGTATTAAAAATAAATTATTAACAAATTTTTAATAAGTATTAAAAATAAATTATTAATAAATTATTAATAAATTACTAATAAATTATTTTTTTTGTTATAATAAATTATTAAAAATAAAATAAATTATCTAACGGGTACCCGATGGGGATCCTTTTTCCGACGGGTAATCCCCGCCCCGCCCCCGCCCCGATTTAAACGGGGATGGGGACGGGGACGGAATTCTGAAGCGGGTATGGGGATGGGGAAGCAATACCCGGCCCCGCCCCGACCCGTTTACATCCCTACCTGTTACAGCAGTTTTAACATAAAATACAGCAAAAAAAAGTCATATTCGACGATCTGCTCTATATTTTACACAAACACATAATATTATAAGAATATATTCTTTGTTTTTTGTTTAATATTAAAATATGAATAATTTGTCAATTATTGTAGAATAATAATATGTAATTATATTAATGTACAAAAAAAACTTATTTTTTTTAGTAATTTTAATGTTGGTATAATATGTTTAAAAATATAACTAAAATATAAATACTTTGGGACAAAATAGTTAAAGAATAAAAAAAATATAATAAAATAAGAAGAAAAAAAAAGGTAGAGCAATGAACAGTGTTGCTTCAACGTTGGAAGCAAAATTGTTCAAATCACAAAACTAGAGCAACAAAATAGCACTGGCTGGAGATAAAGGTGGTCAAAAGAACCTGAATCGCTGAACAGAACCAAAACCGACGGATCCGGTTCGAAACCGAGAAACGCATCGACGACGATTTAGTTCTGATTCCAAAATTGCGGACCGAAAACAGTCGGTTCCTCCAATTTTTCTTTTATTTTTTATATTTTTATCTATATTTATGTTACAATTCATATTTATTTCACCTAAATGTTACATTATAATGCATAAAATTACAATTAAACAAGAAAAAGTAGCAAAAAACGAAAAAAAAATACATAATTTGAACCCCCAAAACATGCAGTTCCGATTTGGAACCACTGGAACCGAGAAACCGAATCGAAACTTGCGGTTCCGATTTGAAATCAAAATTGAAGTGGTCGGCGGTTCGATTCCGGTTCTCTTGAGGTGGAACCGAAAACCGACGATCCAGTTCCAGTTCCGAAACCGTAGCCATATCTAGCTGGAGAGCATTTTTGCTCCAATTTTGCCTTTTTTTGCACAAGAATAGAGGCGGGCTGTAAATGCCCTTAGTTATCACATGATTCAGATCTCTCAAAATTTATGGTCACTATACGCACATCAGATAACGATTACTTCATTGTACTCGCTGAGGTACCAAAATTGAACATCTCACCAGTGTAGATGAGTCACTTGAGCTTCCCAGTTTGGTCAAATTTTTGTTGAGGATGCAGAGGCACACTAAAGTTTTTAAGTTGAAAGATGAAGATATTGGATTGAATATCACATGAAAATTTTGTAAGGCTAATTGACAACCACGCACTCAGTATGTTGTTATTGGATGGTAAATCACAAGAGTTATGCTTATGATGATGTTGATATGAAAATTGAGGTCTTAAAACAATGAACTATTTCCCTAAAAAAAATAAAAATGAACTAATTGCAAAGCAATTTTAGAGAGAGAGAGAGAGAGTAGCAAGCAGGCAATGCTAGCGCGAGGAGACACTGGCGCATAGTGATTTGTAGGCATCCACGCAATGCTTAAATTGTTCTTCAGCAGCTGCCTGTAAGATCAACAATCCTATTGTTAAACCAAAACTAATACATACTGTACAAAATACACAGCCTTATAAATGAGCGGAAAGTCCATGCTAGGTCGATAATAAAAAAGGTTTTTCAAGGTCGACCTAGCACGGACTTACTCATGAATGAGCATTGCCCCGCGGCCATGGAAATACATCAAGCAGCACTGTGTAGGCCTTGTTCACATGATGAGGAAAGAAATGACAGTTAGTGAAGTATGGCGAGATGAAAAAACTACTCACTCGGGAAGAACGTTGATGCCTATCAGGATGCCACTTCAGAGCAGACAAGCGAAAGCTGCATAAAAGACAAATTCTTATAATAAAAAGTTCAGCTATCAGGTTGCTGATAGCAGCTTCTGAACAAACACACAAACATAATAGATACTTCATAAATGTGATGCAATTAAAGTGCTTACGCAGACTTGACATCTTCGAGTTTCAAAGGACCAGTTGCTGGCAAACCAAGGATTTTCCGATCAGCACAAGTCACACTTTTAGCGTCCTGTACGTTGAATCTACTGTTAGTTGAGTCAGAATTTTCCGTCCATTCAGATCTCTGCTCCCAGCGTCTGAAGTTCGAATTGGAGCCTTCTTTCCTAAATGCAGCAAAAAATGCTTTTGCAGAGTCGTCATCACAATCATCATATGGATTTTCTCTCTGATGCTTCCCTAAATATAGAAACAAGTTATTGAAATTTTGTGAGAAAAGAATTAGAAGATGGCAAGATTAAACCTTATAACACAAATTCAAAGGTCTATCTAATAATCCCAAGAACATGAAGAAGCCTTGAAAGTTATTAACATTATATCAGTCATAAATCTTGAAAAATAAATCTATAGATCATTATCTTTTTTATATATTTGAATGAAGATTCTAATGATGTAGTTGCATTACATATCTTTAAATTAATAAAGCAAAAGAGTAGAGCTCTCACTTTTAAGTACATTATTTATGTGAGACACTATCATTTATTCAACCAAATCGAACCATTCTTTCATATAATCTTCAAGACATCTTTTTCAGGACTTCCATTCGTGACCATGGTTCGATTTTCTTGAATTCTCTCATCATCTTCTAAATTCTTTTGTTATCTTCATTCTTCAGGAGTTTAACTAATTGGAGTTTAATTAAACTATGATACGATGAAGACAACATTTCAGCAGCACAGGACACATATTTTTAACATATCAGATCTCATGTTCCATCGAAGTGACACGTACTCATAGAAACGTGTTGAAGTGCTCAACATAATTTGTCTCCTTGACACAGGCAACAGGCCTTAAGAAGTTCATCCATTTCTGTGATTTTATAAACATTCAGAATAAAGATGGAATCTAAAACTGTAATCCAAGAAGAATAATCTTAAAGGGCCTAATAATTCAAGAAGAATTGTAAGGGTGAAACTTACGTTTCAACTTCCTCTGGGAAGCTCTCTTAGAATGATGTGCAGGCTTTATTCGAGATTTCTTGTTTAACTGATCTGTATAGTCTGCTGCTATCTTTGAAAATGAGAGAATAAAATGAACAGACTGCCATTGATTAGTATCGCAATATAGGAGAAGGAGTGAGCAATAAATAAAATGCAATATCAACAAAAGGGATCGATGACAAAACTTAAACAGCAACTGACTTTAGATAGTACAATCAAAATCTGTTTAACATAAGGAGAGCCTGTCAATTGGAGAATCTCCATGGTCAAGCAAAATTCATTTCCACAACTCACAACACATACTCCAACTAGCATTGCAGAGATAAGATAACCAACAGAAACAAGCAGAAACACAATCTGCTAATTTCTTATTTCTAGAGAATACAAACACTTTGTGCTTAAAAATAATTTGGAGTCAGGATCGAGTGAAAATTGTAGCAAAAATGCACAACATAAATGCTACACATCTAGATCTGCACACTCTAAAACATGGATTTATGATTCCTACACATATAGCACCAGAGAAAATAATTCCACATGAGGCCAGCCATGTATGTTGTAACCAAATATATGTGAATGATAAATGCATACCTCATGTCGTGATGTTGAGCAACCCCCATTGTAGAGAATACCTTTAAGAGCTTTCTTCGGGTCAGGCCCCTTCTGCCGTACTGTATATCTTATATTAGTCTGAAAAGAAAGTGTAGAAAATTCTATCTTAACACTTGACAAGATACTAGATAGTTGATGGAAGGCATTGACAGGATTGGTTAGATAGGAGGACAGCTTGTCGAAGACAAACAACGCAGAGGTTAGGAGCGTAGAGAAAATTCAAGTCTCAAGAATTCGTAGGAGCAAGAATGAGCATATCAAGTCTTTATATTTGAATATATATGTGTATACATATATATATATATATATTAAGAGATGGGATTGAGAAAAGAAAATTGATAATAACAGTCTTGAATTTAAAAAATTTAAAGACAAGGGTCATGACGGTCACCTCATGGTCATTAGAAAATATTCAAATTGAGCACAAGGAAAATAGAGTGGTGCAGGTGGATTTATTTAGCTGGCCTTATATAAGCATTGCAAAATGTCTTAACTGAGTTTAGTCTCAAGCTCAACAACCACTTATTCAAAACCAAAATTGAACAATATTTAATGCAATAACTTTTAACAAGAAATTAAGGTAACTTCTCCACCTTTGATGGTTCTTGATCTCTATTTACGCCCTGCATCATATTCCAATTGTCAAAACCACAGTACACATATATATGACAGCTAGAGAGATCAACTAGCAAATAACCACAGAAATGAAAATGAAAGAACATTGTATTGACATCACAAAATTCGGAACAATTTCCAGAAAAATTCCAAACACAAACTGTGATCTGAAGGATGATAACTGATAAAAACTGGACAACTTTTTGTCCATAAACTGGAGCAATTTTATAACTGAAAAGCATAGTCTTTCTTGGACAGGGTTAAGGACAATCAGACAACAAAATATTATGGATTTATGGTCATATAAAAGCTACAACAATGTGTACAACTTCATTTATTTTTGCCTTTAGGATATTAACTAGCAAAGAAATATGAAAACAACGAAGATGTAACAACACTGTTGACGGTTGTTTGTCATCTCAGCTATAATAAGGATTATCTTGCTACAAAAGTGAATACTTGACAGCATTTTATAGATCGATTTATAGTATGACTCAAGTCACTCAACCAAATACGAGCATTCTCGCTCTCTCCTGACTCATCAGACGAATGCAGGTATGAAATCATTGCATGATTATCGATGGTCTTCATGGTGACTTATCCCAGTAAGTATATTGCATATACAGTCATCACCCACACCCAAATTAGTTGAGCACTTTCTTAATTTCTAGTTTATATTCACAAATCATTATGAATTATAGAAACATTAAAAATTTAAAACGAGAAGAAAAAAAATCAGAGCCTTCTCTCTTATGATTAGTTCTACTCTATAATCTAAAAATACAAATGTTCTTTCCTAGCACCATAGGGGTATCAATATCATCACTGTTTCACGATGTCTCTTATTACATTCATACGACTGAAATTAAGTGATATCCAACATAATTGCAACAACATAAGAAAAAATCCCTCCCAATAGTAACCCAAAAGTCAAGATTCAAACTTTGGTCAATAACCAGCTAAAAGAGCCTCACGAAACAACCAATTTGTTCAAACATTATTAAGCCTCATATCAACCCAACAAACTACACAATACAAGCAAGAAATTCAAAATTAAAAAAAAAAAAAAAAATGACTGAAAAGAGTAAGCACATGCCGTATAACACACAAACTTAACGAAAATAAAAACCAGAAAGTGAAAGGAAGAATCTTACAGTAGTGAAGTTATTTTTCCATTTGTCGAAAAAAACATTAGTCGAATGAAATGAAGCCAAATGGGTTGCTGCCGCTGCGAGTCTTGTAGATTGAGTAACGGTTTTGTTGAGGATCAATAGGTTTTGCCATCTCTGTAACATTTGCATCATAAATCTAATGAATTCTGATAAAAGAATAAATTGCCAACACGAATTCGATGAGAGGGGGTTTTGCAATTGAAGTGTTTTATTATGGGGTAATTATGTTCAAAGCTCCCATTTTACTCATTATAGCTCCTTATTTAAAATAATAATAAAAATAATAATGAATGTACAATTTCACCCTTTAACCTCCAATTTAAATTTCAAATAATTTTTTTTTATTATTATTCCATAGCCCCTACTGATAGGAATCTAAAAACATAATTACGGCAAATGAACTATAGATTTGTCATTCATTGGAGCAATAAGCGGATGTCTTGCATAAAATTTAAGCAAAAAGGAATCACTCACCCCATCATCGATTTGGATTTCTGCTAAATCGTTTTGAGTTTTTCTCGTGCTTCTTAATGGCAATTCTATGGCAATTAATTGTTAAATAACATATGTGAATTTTTCCTTTTGCAAATTCTTGCATTATGGAAACTATTCATGTGGATGTTGTTCACGTAATTTTAAATTTGAAGAATTTGCTCTGAGGCGATGGGGATGAAAGACTCCCTTTTTTCGCAATCGTTCGTCGTCGATTTTTTGAGGGTTGTGTTGTTGAATTACAAAGTAAAATATATATATATATATATGCTGAAAGGGTGCTGCACGCACGCCTGCAGGAAAAGAGAAGTTTAATTCTCTTTTTCATTTAAGTTTTCTACTTTTGGAGATTAAAGTTAAGGATTTGATGCAAGTTTCGATTAGGTTCCGACGGAATTCACTCCATCTCTGTTGGCTTATAATTTCTCTTTTAATTGAAAATTCAAATTGGAGGCTAAGGGGTAAAATAGTACATCTATCATTATTAATATTATTATTTTATATGGGAGGCTATAGTGAGTGAAATTGGGGTTGTGTATAAAATTACCCTTTATTATGTCTGTAATTGTAATTTGTAAGATTGGTCCAAAAGAAAAGAGAGAGGCGGTTCGCTTTTCATTTTTAAACCAATTACTTCCTCCGTCCCATGACCACATTATTTTCGGCATGTTTAAAGGGTAAAAAGAAAGAAAGTGGTGGAGCCCACAATTTTTTATGAGAGAGGCATATTTTCTTAAAAGGAAAATGACCACTTATCCCGGAACAATTCAAAAAGGAAATATGGCCACTTATTACGGGACGGATGGAGTATTTATTGCTTCTGGGCTGGGTCGATCTCATAATCTTAACTTTCCTTTGTTTTCCATATTCTTTACACCAAAGAGATAATTATCAAATTTCCTCAAAAAAAAAAAGAGAGATAATTATCAAAGAGATAATTTCTAGAATTTATAGTTACCAATAATAAGAAGAAATTATCAGAATATTATTGGCGCATCCTATTTTCAAAATCTTTTAATATCTTTTTAAATATAATTAATTAATATTTCATTAAAATAATCAATTCCAAATGAATCTCAATAAGAATTTATTAATTTTAATTAAAATTGATTAAATACTTTTAAAAATTAAACAAATTTATCTTGGATATTGCAGAACTAGTATAAATATGTGTCAAACACTTGTATCATTATGCATCCAACAAAATCACCATACTTCTTTTTCACTTGCTTTCGAAACAAAATTACACACTTTGTAATAAAATATTCTGTTCTGAATTTCCTATAATGGTATTTTGTTGAATGAATTAGACTGAAATTAATATCATGATATATTATTTGGTTGGAGGGACTCAAACAGATGCTTAATCCTAGGATAGTGTCAAGTAAGATTAGTCTTGCCTTATGCTCCCTCCGTCCCCAAAAATGTGGTGTACTTTTGATTTGTTGTGAGGTATAAAATATTATTTAAACCATACTAACCCGAGACAGATGGACTAAGTCTTATCCTCTAACCTATGAAAAAATTAATCTCGAATAATCTTGGACCACTTCAATCTCAAGTAATCACTGATCAATTAGTCTTGGGTAACCAGACACCCCTATATAAATTAATTTTGTAATGCTTTATCTCACTGACCCAAATGCTGAAATGCACCCAAATGTCCTATATTAAATTATTAATTACTCCCTCCGTTCCAATAACAATGTCTCGTTTTTCTTTTTCGTCTGTCCCAATAGCCATATCTTATTCTAAAAATGAAAATAATTAACTCTTCAAAAGTTGTGGACCTACCACTTTTTATCATTTTACTCTTGTTTCTTAACAACCGTGCCCAAAGCAAGTTAGACATTACTATTGGAACGGAGGAAGTAATTTGTAAGTACAGTGGGAAGTAAATAATATAACAAATCTCATTAATCTAATTTAAATACAAAAATGGAAATAATACAAAAAAGATTAACATCTAACATTTATGATTTTTTTTACTAGATCAAAAACATATATTATACTCCCTCCATCCCATTTATATAGGCTTGTTTTCCTTTTTTGGATGTCCCAAATATATAGACTTGTTTCTATAAAAAGTAATGTTTCTTAACTCATTTACTAATATATCTCTATTTAATTCTTTGATTGACTCATAAAATATGCATAGTCAAAAAATAAATAGGATCATATTCAAAAGTTTACTGTATAATTTACATTTCCAATAATTTTTCTTAATCCTTGTGAAAAGTCCAATAAGCCTATATAAATAGGACGGAGGGAGTATAATTTGAGATTAGTTCAATATCAAACTAAGAAATAATGCTTCGGTTTCTTTGAACGGTTGTGAAACATATGAACAAAAATGTATGTAGAGCAGTTCAACCATCAAAATTTCCACTAATATCAACAGCCCTGACCAATGCAAAATTTGACTTGGGATTTAATGACATCAATAGCTCCATTACTACCATGCCACTTGGATTACGAATCTTGAGACCAGGTTCTAACAACCCTGCAAGAAAGTTTAACAAACTCAATCAAATCACATGGTGCAGATATGTAAGAATTGCTGGGTGAGATATGGATTATATACCAGGAGAGAGTTTTTTTCCACCATACAACTCTTTGGCCAATGGATTTGCAGCCCAATTATTTACAGCAACTCGATTTGTGGGTTGGAACCCTATGATTTTCCCATCACTTTGCACCATCACCTGTTTGATGTAGTTCAGTGGAGAGACAGCCATCAGATTATTAGTTGACATTCCGATGCATCAATACGTTGCAATTATCTCATTTGAACTAATTTTAGGGTGATTTGTGTGGAATTGAAATCCACGCTATTTTGGAGAGTTTTGAGATAACATTCCTAACAAATCCCTTATCCCAATGCAACCTAAAGGACATTAAAGTGCTCTTTAAGTCACCACCACTCTTTTTCAGCAGTGTTCGGTGAACATCAAAAAATTTCAAAACTTGCTTCCCCAACATCAATATAACAAAAAATCAAAATGCAAGTAATTATAAGAAGTACCTGATAACTAGCAATGTCTTCTAGTTCTTTCATCTCTTCTTCACTAGCTACTAATGGGATAGATGTGGATGACGTGTCCGACATACTGAAATTGGTATAATCCACTTCATTCACAAATCTAGGCAGTTCTCCAATACACGCACGTGCACCAGCCATTGTTCTTATTTCTCCAGGCCAACCAAAAGAATCCTTGATTTTTCTAATAATTGAGACACAGCATGTTTCCAACTAAATGTAAAGCAAAGTCAGATAGGATCAGGAAAATACAAGTCAGAAAACACAAACTAAGTCATACAGAACTCAAAGCAACAATAATAATATACTAGATAATACCAGATATTATAATATATTCGAGATTGAATATAATAATCAACTTTCAATTCAAAACTGGAAAATGCAGTTTATTATCCAGATGAACATACCACATGCGGTTTATAATATACCACACATGGACATAAGTTAGTGAATGAGAATTCAGATGAAGAAGGCGCATTTATCCAAGAACAGAAGTGAACCTAAAAATTTCACATTTGCTAATGATATTAATTTGAAAATATACCATCTAATTTAAAAAAATAAATAAATAAATAAATATAGATCCCAAAATGAATCAAGAAAAGCCATGGTAATAGTATCCCCCAATTGTCACTAGGTTCGACTGAGGCATTAGCCAAATGAACATCAGAATATTATAAAAGTAAACAATAGAGATTATACATCTATTCTGTATGCTTCTACCAGAGAGAACATTTAAATAACCTCATTTCTAGCATACCTCAGAGGGTTCTAGAGAACGGTGTGAAACACGAACATTTTCAGATAATGGGGCTTGAGAATTTTGTTGAATTAAACTCTTTCTGAAAGGTAGATGGGGTAGACAAAGTTTTCCCAGAACACTAACGGTTACAAAAAAAATCCCACTCACAAGGACTGTTGACAATGTCTTCAACAAGGAACTGCCCTGAAATGCAAATAACATATACCAGTTTAAGTCGTCAAGTTATAGTAGATAATGAACAACAGCGGTATAAGGTAAAAGCATGTTGTGCAGCAGTGTGAGTGCACACAGTACTGTAGAGTGAGTATTTGTTCGCTAAAGATACTGTTGGAAGGAGAACAAATATCCAGGTATGCTGCCTGATGCAGTGCAAGGATCTCGGAAAACAACAAAAAACCTTATTGAGGTCCAGTTTCGATGATTTTGCAACTGCATAACATGGAAGTCTCTTTTCTGGCAGTGTGAAAGTGTCCTCGTAGAACATATCTAGAATGTCGACCAAGCTAACCTGCAGACAATTGTAATCATATAGTGTGAGAGAAGAGTCACTCCAAAATTAACTCTGAACAGCATCAAGAGTAAGAAGGACAAATATGTCTATGTTTAGAAAGGATCTTATAATCTTTCGCCAAAACTACTATCAGAAGCAGAAATCATGTACGTGGATGATCAACGGAACTCAGGAAAGAAACTAATTACCATTTGGGCATGAGTGAGAACGACTCCCAATCTATTTTCCTCGATGGTCTTCCACCCTTCAAATTTCACGTTGTCAAGTTTGTTGGAATCAATTTCTAACGTGTATGATGGCACACATTCACTGATCCAAGCACAAAATTCAGGACCGCCAATCTTTTCCAGTTCCGAGAATGCAGGCGATGTCAACCAACTTTTCTTCAATTGTGAGCCCTTGAGCTTATATTTTCCTCTTTCAGAATTGAACTTCCCGTGTAGTATCTTGACATTAGCAAGTATCTCATTTTCAACCAAATTATACAGACCAACAGAAGAATTCTTGGATGTGATATGTTGGCGCTTCTTGAACCAACTTGAGAATCTCTTGGATGCTCTGTGCGCAGAACTCAAAAGAAAATGTTTTTCGGTGTTTTCAAGGGCAGCAGCACAGACAACCTCTCCAATTTCAGATATTACACGTTCATCTGACGAGCTGACGGCTAATACTACGGGTACCTGCCCATAGGAAATGGAATAAAATAACTCGTCACCTGCAGAACAGAAACATTAAATATGATATTACGACCGGGAAACAAGAAGTCTCAGTGCAACTTGCCGCTAAAGAGAACTTTTATACATTAATGTACCTCTCTTGGATTTTCAAGATCATCCATATTTCTTTCTGTTCCAGGTTCGAAAAGTGCCAGCTCAAGACTCCAAAGCTGCTGCAAAACTGCTTGTCTAAAGGTCATCGACAGTATATTCTTCGAAGAGAATCCTTGAAACATATCTTTTGCCATCGATTGCCTGAGCTTAATAGCTTTTTCTTTAACTTTCAATGTGGGTAAGAACTGAGAAGGCGAACAAAAATTAATCTAAACCTACACTTCAAGGAATTAAAAAGACCACGGGGTGGAGGAACAAATTTATTGAAATTTGAATGTAACTTTTAGCTAATGACATTGTACAAGCAGAATTATATGAATCAAAATAAAATATAACATGTCACGAACGAAGCAGATACACCGGACCAGACCCACAAGCAGAATATAGACCGCAAGGAAATTCGAAATACCAAACCTAAATTGCAAATGAAATTCGTTAAATAGACACATAATAGAAAACCACACACTCACCAATCGAGTGGAAACGGTGCTGCGGTCGTCGGCGGGGCCAGGAAATATGGTCTCGACGACCATTGCTGACATACCGGAATATATATGTTCGTCGGCGGCACTTCCACCATCAGCAGCGGCAGCAGTAATTGCTTGCCTGGAGTCGACGGCGCCGACGACGGTCAGCCGTGCCAAATCGTTTTCGTAAGTCCTGACGACTGGAAGAAATTTATCAGTATCACCAAAACTGGCTATTGCATCAAGAAAGGCATCCTCGGAAGTGAACGACGGTTGGCTGTGGGAGGAAGAGGCGGCGGAGAGGACAGAGTTGGGAAATTTAGGAGGACAAATAAGTAGTTTGGGAGATAACGTTTCAGATGGCCTAAAAGGAAAAGAGGAGGTGGGGAAAAGGGGGATGATGAGAGAGATGGCCGGAGCAAAAGCCATGGAAAATGCAGGTCGGTGGTGGGAAATGAGAATTAGGGTTTATGCTACGAGGTCGAACGTTGAGGTTTGATTTTGAACAACATGAAAGTTGAAGGGGGATGGTCGACAATATCGCGTACCGGTGCCTGTCTTAACTTGGCGATTTATCAATTATTTATCATCGTAAATTCTTCGTTTTTATTTTTTTTTTCCAGTAAATATCTTAGTTCAGATAACCTTTAAATGGTTTTGTCATTTAGAAGAACTGTCGAATTTTTATTTATTTCGTAGGAATAAGGTGTAAAAACTCACTCGGTTTTGAATGTTTAAGCTAGAGAAAAATAAAAAATGATGATATTACAAGAATTTTTATATAGATCACACTACTAATCAAATTAGTATAAATTGAAAACAAACTAATACAAAGTGAAAAGACAACCACGTTTTAGTGAAAAATGAATTTAACTATTTGAACAAGACTTCATCCACGAATAACTATAAAAAACTAATACATGTTGAGTAGGTAAATTAGCTATGGCTAGTTATTTCATACTCCTTCCGTCCTCTTATTCTTGTCTCATTTCTTTTGGACACGAGTATTAAAGAAAAAAGAATTAGGAATAAAAAGGTGTGCTAGTAGAGTTTTAATTGAATACTTAATATGATACAAATAGTGAAATAAAGTGGGTAGGGAGAGAGTAAATAGTAAATAATACAGAAAATGATGGGAAGAATAGTGAAAGGTGGAGTAATTAAGAAAATAATTGCCACTTTAGCAATTTAAATATGGCTTTAATAATCCTTAATTTAGCCTAAAAAGGAAACATGACAAAAATAACGGGACAACTCAAAAAAGAATACAAAACAAAAGTAATAGAGACAACTCAAAAAAAATATAATAACAGAGGGGTATAAGAATCCTTGGTAAAACGGAGAAATAAATTAATCCGGTAAATTAAGAAATGAGAGCCCTGATTATGTATCCAAAATTTGCAATTTTTAATGACTTCAAACATTTTTGCAATTTCAATGACTTTGAACATTGTAATTGTAAGGAAAAATTACACTAGACATTTTTCACAATTAACGCCCCAACCAAAATAAATATTTCAAAGTACGTCACGTGCGTTTGATTTCCAACAAGAGAAATTCTGCATGGCACATCTGAAGCTGAGCCGAATTTTGACAAAAGAAAATAAAAATGAAGTGACAATATAGAAGTAATAAGATGGAACTGGAACAAAATGCATTGCAGAAGTTAAAAAATACAAGCATTCTACAAAAGAGGTGCAGTAATTACAGAGATTGTCAGGCTTCAACAAATTCTCCTTACAAAGTTGCACAAGAAGTGCAATTAGTAGTATTCACCATAACAAGAAACGCACCAAAGTCATAACACCCAATTCCGGCCGTTGCGAAGCAGTTAAACACGCCCCAATATGTTATGAGTATGCTATGCATGGTAGATACCTAGATCACAACCGACTCCTATTAACAAAACATTACCATTTTATCTATCATGTTCTTCTCAGATCATTCCCAATATTTTGGAAGTAAATAAATATTAAAAAAACTTCACCACTTGCCTGGAGGCCGAGTGAAATCAAAGAGCAATCATATATACTTGGATAAAAAGCCCCCTTCTTCCAAAGCTTTCATCATGTCAAGTAGTACCCACCGATATCATCCACAAGATAATCAAGCCCTTCACCTGGACTTGCCCCAAACGCGTTCGAACCAGAATAAACTCTTCCATTTCCATCCTTCAAATTGGTTTTCCCTCTTCCTTTGACAGTGCGCTGCTTGTCGTTTGGGACTTCAGCAGTCAGCCTACCCATTTGCTTTTGCAGATCAGCAAGGGAATCATTGCCTAACTTCCCTTTCGGACTCTTCTTTCCATCAACACGCTTTACTTCCAGTCTATATAATGCGCACGCATCATACTTGTTGATCTCATATTCATAAAGGTGCCATTCAAAATTTTCCATCGGCTGAGGGTCCATGTAATAGGATCTCTTCAACCCTCCGAATTCATTCATCACTTGTTTCCGGGACTCATGCCAACCCCTCCCATTATAATCTGGAAGTGATCGTTGCTTCCTGTTACCACTCTCAAAGGCTCTGCGCGGCTTATCAAAAAACAGCCACTCCCTGATTGTTTCGCCATCCAGAACAGTGAGATCAAAGAGCTCTGCCCAACATAAGAAAATCACTCATATATGTATTTAAAAGAATAAACATAAACATAAACATAAACATAAGAGAACCACCAACGTACCAGGTGCATTCCAAGGTGATTTTGCGGTAGCAGCACCCTCACATTCAGGAACGCCTACATCTTTTCCTTGTGCCTTTGCACGAAGAGCAGCAAAAAGTAAATTATCCTTTAAGCCAATGCCATTCGGTCGTACAACAGGAGGCCTACCAAGATAGCCTTCACTAGGTGCAAGCCCAGCATGATAGACACTGCAATAGTCATCAGACTTTTGACACCAGTCTAACCCCAATGCTGGTCTAGGACAATCCCAAAGGGCACATTTTGGCCCCAAGAAAGCAGAAGGTGGGGGGCTGATATTTGGTTGATACCCAGAAATCTGAGGCATAACATCCTCGCCAATGAACCCCGTGCCATCAAAGCCTATTAAATACGGCTGTTCAAAATCTTGATGGAAATCAAAAGAATGATAATCTAGCTGTGGAGGCACATTCATATTATTCATTTCCATGTTAACTCCCAAGGCAGCATTTTTGCATTGCTCCACCGACTGGAAGCCTTGCTCTTGAGGAGCCGCGGGGACATTAAAATTCTGCGAAAAGGTAAATAATAAAATGGGTGAGAAGGACAGCCAATTCAGAATAGGGGGAAAATAATGTTTGTGTTGAACAACAGAAAGGTAGTCAAAGTCTGAACCCTATGTTCAATAGATTTTGACTCAGAAGATCTTTGAAGATTGAAAGACCATACATAGCATGCAATTCTGAATTGTTTACAGAACTCTTTTCAGATTGACATCCACTTAATGCAGCGGCTAGTTAAATTTAAGAATACACAGGCACTATTATCATGAAGACCGAGTATAAATTTACATATTCTCACTGAACAGATCCACAGAAGAAATACTAGTAATTTAATGCCTGCAGATACATAGAAGAGCAAAATGCAGGAGATAATCCAAGAGCAACACAATTTGGTTCAATAATAAATGCTGTCTTTTTATCATTAAGAGCAAAACAAAAACATAATTCTAAATTTATGAAGGACAGGCAGCCATCCGAAGTTCCCAATTAGAAAATAGATAGATAGATAGCATATTTACAACTATCCTGATAACCATTATTACAATGATATCAAACAAAAACATATAACACCAAAGATATAGTAGAAATTACTAACCTCTTGAGATGTATATCCTTCCACAACCTTCTGTGCATCAGGGTCTGGTTTTGGAGCAGCTAATGCACTGGTTGCGTCATCTTCCTCCTCACAAAGCTGCAGCAGCCGACAAATCTCCGATGAAAAACCAAGGCTTCCCCCCTGTACAATGAGCATCCATCAATTGAAACTAGAGCTCTCAATCATTTAACAGGTAACGGATGCATGTCTATAATCATTTGCATGATACACTAAAACCAAGACCACCACTAAATAGTTCCACAAATACACGTGGCTGAGGATGAAAAGCACAAGAAAGAATCTACAAAATACTTCCCAACACAAACTCTTGTATGTTAAGCAGCAAGATGGAAGTCCACATGACAATAAAAACATGATGTATAAACGCACACATAAAATCACACAATTGGAACAGTAAACAAAGGGACAGAAATGAAAAAGCCATGTGCCATCCGGCCCATCCCAAGAACTATAAAGAAAGAAATGCATAATTCGTTGTCCTCAAGCTGGCATCATCTAAGCTCACCTGTCCAAAACCAGCTTACATATCACAGAATTAAAGCGAAGATTTCATCATGAAATGTCGATGCAAGTACAAGCATAAATCTAGGCACTCTTGCCAAGCAGCATTACCTGCTGCAGAGAAGAAGCTGGGGAGGGCTCATTAAGTTCAGATTTCCACTCACGAAGCATCTGATGAACTTGCTCTTCGAGCATAACCACATCAATTGACCGGCTCTCCTTCCTAGCTGATTGAAGATCGCTAAAGACGCCCTGCAGATCATCTACACGATTCTTCGCTCTGTCCTTGAAGAGCTGGTGGGATGAGGACTTGCATGCCCCGCTCTTCGAACCCTTCCCCATCCAAGATATACTAGAAAATTTCACCCGCAGCTCTGAAGAAGTCACTGCCCGATCAGAGTAGAAAGTATTAAGGACCGATTCGGAGAAACTTGCAGGAATAAAGGCAGAACCCCCCACCCCCACCAATAAAACCCAATCTCAGCAGACCACAACCTCTTCAGCCTAAAAACATGCAACTGATGAACGAAAATTAAAGAGCAAACGATATCCTCAGAAAACTAAATCTATACCTTATCAATTCTAGTAAAATACTAACAACGAAAAATTCCCACAAGCAAACCAGATAATTCTCTACCTAAACGATAGAGAAAAATCAAATTACAAATTAGATCACAAAAATTAGGTCAATAATGTTCAAATTTAAAGGTATACCCAATTTAGATTAAGAAAGCAATAAACTGCACCAACGAACAAGTAATCAGAAGTTGAAATCAGGCTAGGGTATTCTGTTAAACAAAAACCGAAGTACAAACCCTAAATTGCCGCCAATTAGCAATGGGCTAAAGCAAACTCGCGAAATTGAGACGAATATTCACAAAAGGCAAGACTCAGAGCACAAAAAAAACATCAACAAAGGCCAGGAATATCACATACTCAAAAGAAAAGAGAAATATGCTAAATAGCAAAAGGGCAGCCAACATGAAGCAGCGTTATTATGTGCTTGCCTATGTGCCTGTGAGAGAGAGAGAGAGACAAGAGTGAAGGGATTTACCTGTTCGAAGTGGCTAGAGAGAGAGAGAGAGCGATGCAGAGTGGGCTTTGTCGTGACGACTATGTCGAGGAGGAGGGTAAAAGAAAAGTAGTGGTGTTTTTATTTTCCTCTTTTTATCTGTGAATTTTCCTTTTTTATATTTGGGTATAGGATTTATTCTCCGTGCAATTGGTGAAAGCAATGCGATTGCGCGTGCGGAAACTTCCATGTTTGCCCTTGAGATATGTTTCTATTTACCAAAAGAATTTAATGGGTCCAACTAATTTCCATACGGGGAAAAGACTCAAATAGGAATTTTTATTTTTATAAATATGTAGGAATTTTTAATTAGTCGTTTTGGTTTCACATTGTTTTTTATTTTATTTTTAATATAATTTGTAATTGTATTTGTATTTTCACATTGTTGGTTAAAGGTATGTTATATTTAATTATAATGATATAATGATAGTTTTTTTTTCATAGCACATACACGACTCAAATTCCAACTTTTAGTGGGAGAGGGAACGTCTTATCAATTAAATTGCGCTTCGTTGTATAATGATACACGATAGTTGTGATGAATTTCATTTCAACTTTGAATCCAATGCTCCGAACCATAGAGCCAGAAAATATATTAAATCAAGATAACTAAGATTAATAATATAAATAGGTAAGGGCGGAGCCAGAAAATACTAATTGGGAGGGGGTCACTATATTTTAAAAAATTAGCACCTGAGTTAAAATGTGTTTTTATCTTCACTCTTTTTTTAAATAGCGCTCCAAAATCTACTTAATACAAAATAATTTTTATTTAAACATAAAAAATAACCTAGAAATCAAGACTAATCAAAAGTTAAAATAACTAAGTAAGTTATAGTAATATATAAAAGCCTTAATACAAGGAAGCACAATTACCTACAAAACAAAATTAAAATTAAAGTTACATAAAAAAAATAAACAAGAAAAAACTTATATTGAAATGTATTTTATTTTATCATTTCTATTAAAAAGTTAAAAACGTTGGATATTGGGGTTAATAAAAGAAGTGTTATATGCCCAATGACTCTTAATATGCTATATGGGCCCACAATCTATTTAATTAATTCAATCTCTTTCCTCTATCTTTCTTTTAAACATTCATTGTGGCCATCTCTTTTTTTTTCGAAGAACTCTCGTCTTCACAGTATTGCTTCTTCTCTGCTTCTTCTTTTCGCCGGAGTTAGCATGGGCTGGCACTAATAATTTCCGATAAGCATCAAAATCATAAGTACAAAAAAAAAATGTTGGCACGGGCTTGAGCCAACCCCAGCCCAAGCGTGGTTCCGCCACTATTAAATAGGTCCATCAGCTCAGCTTTACTCACTCCGTTTAACAAATAGGTCGATCTTATATTTTTCTATGAAGTCAATTTAGTTAAATAGATCAAGTTTGGGCCTATATTAATTTTGAGAGTAGCATTTCACTATTTAAATATCTTATCAAAACAGAAAAAATAGATACATTAAAAATGTATTGAAACAGCATGATATGCTGACTTCTAGGGCTGAGAATTCGGTTAACCGCGGTTAACCAAACCGAAAAAACTGGTTAATCGAAACCGAATATTCAGAAATTAGGAAATCGAAACCGAAAGGTTGCCGGATAACCGAAAACCGATCGGTTAATGATACCGGTTTTTACCGAAAAACCGGAAAAAAATGAACAATATAAAAATGTAAAATCATGACAATACCATATCAGTAATTTCACTTTTCCTTATTGTTTCAAAAAAATCACTTTATGCAGAAAAAAGAACTCAGCACAAATAAAAGAAATAAATAAATATATAATTATATAAAAAAATAAAGTGAAAAAAAACCTTTGCTAAAACCCCACTACCCCAGTCTCATTTCTCTTCTCTGCGACTGCACTACCAAAGAAAAACTTGACTCACAAAAATTGGGGACTTCAAACACCTGATCTCCTACGGCCACCGTCTTTCCAATCAACCGCCGCCTCGCCACCTTGTTTCTCTTCTCTGCCGCCACTTCTGCTCCGAGACCAAGCCGATGCCTCCTAACCCAACACAAACTCCCGAATTCCCATTCCCATCTAGAGCCGTCGACCATTCTCGTGGCGTGGTGGTGGCTGGGCAGCTGCGCTGCACGGCGCAACACCGAGTAGTAGGAGGTTGGGTTGGACGGCTGGGTTGGAGTTGTTAGACTTGGACGACGGGCAGTGAAAGGAGATTAGAGAGAGAAATGGGTGTGATACTCTGATTCATATATTAGGGATTGATTCTTTTGTATTTTTATTTTTTAGTATAAAATTATTTATATTTAAATTAATAATAATAATATATATATATATATTATTATATAATATTTCGGTTTTGGGTGTCGGTTATCGGATAATAACCGAAACCGATAATTTCAGAAATCCGCTATCCGACATCCGAACCGATCCGACAATTTTCGGTTTTCGGATAACAAAAAACCGACGATTAGCACCGATTTTGGATAATTACCGAAAACCGGTATCCAAATTCCCAGCCCTACTGACTTCTGAGCCTAATTTTAACTTTGGTAAATCAAACTAAAACTTCACAACAGAAAGCCTAGGTCTACCTAAGCCTTGTCTATTGTCACAAGGTTTTCTTCCGACTTAGAATTTTTCGCCTTGTGCGGCGCTGATCACGCACAACCAGTCAACCCTCAATCTCACCAACTCTTGTGTTTGTTTGTTTAGTGAATCGTTTGAATTATTTGCAAGCATAGAACAGAATCACGCAACAGAATTTAAAGCACACACAACACATACGGGAATACTCACATCCCAACCTTCATATAAAACTCAAGTATACAAAGGAATGCTCAAGCTTGCACACGACAATCTCTGCGCAAATCTAAGAGGATACAACCTACTTAACGTGATGGACAATCCCCCATCACTAGGAGATTACATTTGAGCCGTCGGATGCGTTCCCAAGTGCCAAGTGTCACGATCGGGTCAACTGTCAAGTTACGTGCGGTTATTCCCAGCAATAACCGCCCAGCACCACTTTTCTTAGCCCACTACTTCTTCGCATAACCGCTGTGGAGCCAAGTAACCGCTCGTTAAGGCTGGCGCCCGTCGCCCGCCCGAACCAGCATCGAGTCCCGGCGTCCGCAACTATCTCCCGTGTCAGCTTTCCGTCGGGTGGCGCGCACACGCAGTGCCAGCGCCCCGTCGGGTGACGCGCTCGCATCCCTTCGAATGACACGCTCCCGGCATATGAGCGAGTCATCCTCGGGACAACTTGGAACCATCCGAGCCAAACACCTTCTTGTCCACACTTTGCCATGTCATTTCCCATCTCCAGCTCATCTGGACTTGCCATCACCGAAAACCAGCCGTGCCGTCCAAAATCAAGGACGACCCGACACCATCGTGTCGTGGTGTACCGATGGCTCGCGCACCACGACACCTAGCCGAGTTACGGGTGTAATAAACCACCCCCACCAGATCTCGACGACGCCCTCGTCATTGGTGTGGTGTTCTCCTTGTCTCGCCAATATTCAGCAATCTCTTTCTCAAACTGCCATAAGGACACCGCCTTCTCCCACGTAGCATCACTTTTCGTCTCACCTCCCCACTGGACCAAGTAATCTGTCCTCCGATTTTTCTTGCTTTGCGCCATAGTTCTGTGATCAAGAATTTTCTGAATGCTCTTGGAAAATTGTTGGCGAATCACCGGTGGCGCGCGTCGCGCCTGCTTTCTAGAAGTATCTAACTCATCAGCATTGAACTTCTTTAGGAAGGACACATGAAAAGTAGGATGAACCTTCAATCTATCAGGCAGTCTCAGACGATAGGCTACTCTTCCCACTTTCTTTACAACCTCAACCGGACCATCATATTTCGGAATGAGTCCTCGGTGTACCGTCTTGGAAGAAATTTTCTTCCAAATCTGAGGGGTTAACTTCAGCATCACCTGCTCTCCAACTTCAAACTGCACATCACGCCTATGTTTATCCGCATACTTCTTCATACGGCGCTGTGCCTTAGCCAAGCTATCACGAGCATCATCCAATAATTCTTGTTTCTCCCGAGTAAATCGATATGCAGCGGGATAGTTTCCCCCACTTCGTTGTAACGCAATCTCATATGGTGCCAACGTTGTTGCCCATACACAATTTCAAAGGGGCTTATCCCTGTTGCCGAAGACCGGTGCAAGTTGTAGCAAAACTGCGCCGAGTCAAGTAATCCAACCCAATCTTTCTGGCTCGCCGACACATAATGTCTCAAGTACTCCTCCAACAACTAGTTCATCCTCTCCGTCTGACCATCGGTTTGAGGATGGTTAGCTGTAGAGAACTTCAGTTCCGAACCCAGCATACCAAACAATGAAGTCCAGAATCTGCCCATAAATCTCGAATCACGGTCACTGATAATGTCCTTCGGGAGACCAAAATATTTCACCACGTTCTTTAAAAACAAGCCAGCAGCAATCTTAGTGGGACAAGCATTGGGGCAAGCAATGAAGATCCCGTACTTAGAAAATTGTCAACCACAACGAAGATAGAAGCCATGCCATCAACTTTAGGAAAACCCGAGATAAAGTCCATTGATACCGATTGAAATGGCTTGTCCGGGACATGCAAAGGTTGCAACAAACCCGTTTCTTTCTTCCTCTCGAGCTTGTCTTGTTGACAAACCAAACATGTTTTGACGTACGCCTCGACGTCGTCTTCCATTTTGGGCCAATAATATATTCGAGACAACAATGCATACATCCGTTCCACGCCCGGGTGTCCAGCCCATTAAGGGTCATGGGTTTCCCTCAACAGCTCACGCCGCAGCGAGCCCGCCGGCACGTACACTTTATTCCCTCGAACAAACAGCAAGTCATTCTCGAGCCAATACTTCCTCGACTCGCCCTGTTTCACCTGCTCAATCAATTTTAAATACACAGGGTCAGTTCGGGAAAATTCACGAATTTTCCCAAGGAAATCAGACTCCACAAGAGTCAAGGCAGCCATGAACTCCTCCACCACTTTACGACTTAACCCATCCGCAACATCATTATGTTTTCCAGGTCGATGCACCCAATCGAAATCAAACTCGCCCAAGTATTCTTGCCATCGAGCTTGTTTCGGGGACAACTTCTTTTGAGTCTTGAAGTAGGTGTTAGCAACATTGTCGGTCACGACGGTGAATTTCGTTCCCAACAAATAATGCTTCCACACTTCTAAACAATGTATCACTGCCGTCATTTCCTTCTCGTGGGTACTATAACGGGACTCGGCATCTTTCAACTTCCGACTCTCATAGGCAATTGGGTGTTTATCTTGCACGAGCACTCCCCCAATAGCACGATCTGACGCATCAACCTGTACTTCAAAAGGTTGATCAAACATGGGCAGCTTCAAAACAGGCTCCGTCGATAGAATTGTCTTCAACCTATCGAACACCTCTTGACACACTTCATTCCACTCCCATCTCGAATCCTTCTTCAGCAAATCGGTCAAAGGACTCACAATCTTCGAGTAATCTTTGATGAATCGCCGATAATAATTTGCCAAGCCGAGAAATGATCTCAACTCCGTAACTTTACCCGGTGCAGGCCAATCTAGCACAACCTGCACTTTCTTTCGATCCATCATGATCTGACCATGACCAATAATATGGCCGAGAAATGTTATCTGCTCCCGACAAAACTCACATTTCTCCTTTTTAGCATACAACTGATTTTCACGCAACTTCATAAAAACAGCACGCATATGCTTCACATGATCATCCAAGGACTCAGAATATACCACAATATCATCAAGATACACTACAACAAATCGATCAAGGAACTCATACAACACGTCATTCATCAAATTACAAAACGTAGCAGGGGCATTGGTCAAACCAAAGGGCATAACCAAAAATTCAAACGAGCCATACCTCGTCACACAAGTAGTCTTGCCTTCATCTCCCGGCGCAATCCGAACTTGCCAATAACCCGACCTTAGATCGATTTTAGTGTAGTAGCGTGCCCTCGTCAACTTGTCGAACAAATCCAGAGCATTCGGAATAGGATACTTATTCTTAATCGTAACCTTATTCAACGCTCGATAGTCCACGCAAAATCTCAACGAACCATCAGCTTTCCTTTGGAAGAGCACTGGAGAACCGTATGAGGCCTTAGAAGGCTGAACCAATCCAGCTTCCATCAACTCATCTAACTGCTTCCTTAACTTCGCCAATTCAGACGGCGGCATACGGTACGGGGCTTGAGCTGGAGGTTTTGAACCCGGTACCAACTCAATCCCGTGATCCGTAGCTCTCCTTGGAGGTAGTTCTTTCGGCAACTCTGGAGGTATCACGTCCTTAAATTCATCCAACAAATCTGACACCACTTCTGGTACATCTTGGGTCATACCCGACTTGATCTCAATCAACGTAGCAAGATACGTTGGATACCCACGCTTCAGTCCTCTTTTCAACTGTATAGCCGAGATCATGGTGCTTCCCTTTCTTCCATCATAAAACTCGCCTTGAACAAGGGATGGATGGGCCTCGTCGAGAATCATCAATCCACCTACGTGAGACATCACAGCCACCTTAGCCAGGAGCAAGAATTCATTACCAAGAATGATATCAAAATCATCTAACGGAACGGCCATCAACGAACACGTTCCTTTCCACGAGCCAACCAGCAAATTAACGTTAGCTACGCCTTGAATTGGTTTTGCCTCCGAATTCACAGCTTTAATTCGGCTCGAGTGAGGCGACAAATCCAATCCAAGTCTTTTAACTTCACGTTCAGCAACAAAGTTATGTGTAGCACCGCTGTCTACCATCGCCATAACTTGCTTCCCGTTTATTGAAACTTTCACATACATCAGTCCATTTCGACTTTTACCGTCCCCTTGAATTGTACTCAACAATTGCAACGGGTTTACCCGAGGAGCATTGGCTTCCATCTCTCTATTATTTTCGGCAACAAGTGCATTCAACTTCGACCGCTTCGGACAATCACGCATACGGTGGTCACCGTTGCAAATGAAACACCCTCGCTTCTTCTTGCCTCCATTTTGTTGGAGTGAGTCCTTCGAGCTACCGGCATTCCCGTCATTGGACTTTTTCTTCTTCCAATTTCCCTTACTTCTCTTGTCCTTATCCTTCCCCTTGCTCGAGTCCTTTTTCTTCTGACTCGACTCGGAGGAGCCAACAGACTTGTAATCAACAAGACTATCGGCGGTGGCAATGGCGGATGACAAGTCCTTGACGCCCTGCCTCCTCAATTCGGCATGAGCCCACGACTGTAATCCGGCCAAGAAATTGAATAACTTGTCCTCCTCGGACATATCTCGCACATCAAGCATCAACGAGCTAAACTCTTTGACATAGTTTCTGACCGATCCGGTGTGTTTCAATTTTCTCAAAGCATCCCGTGCTAGCCACAATGTGTTGCACGGCAAGAATTGATCCTTCAACTCCTTTTTCAACGCATCCCAAGTCTCAATCTGGGCACGATTCGAGTTTGCATCGTCGGTACGCCTAGCTCTCCACCATAACTTGGCGTCACCCGACAGATACATACTCGTGATGGACACCTTCTCAGCATCGGAGACATGGACGGCCTGAAAGTACGCCTTCATGTCCTACAGAAAATTCTCTAACTCTTTCGAACTTCGGACACCTTCAAACGGCTTCGGTTCGAGGACTCGAACCTTTGTAACGGACTGCCCTTCTTCCACCACCCGAAGAGCCCGCTTTAATACACGCAAGTCATCAAGCAACTCTTCAAGTTTCATGTCTACCATTTCCGTCAAGGTAGAGACTTCTTCCTCGCATGAGACAACACGACTCTCCACAAATGAAGAGAGAGACTATGGATTTCTGCACATTTTCGATCGTGATCTGCAGAGAACGAACACGATCAAAAATGGAGGAATCCGTGGACGTGGACGTTTTCGGGACGGATCCAATCAAGCCTTCCAATTTCAGCACCCGTTCTTCGAAAGCAGAGAACTCTCGAGCCTGCACCATTGTAGCACAGCAACACGGACCAGAGCCAACCTGACTCTGATACCAAATGTCACAAGGTTTTCTTCCGACTTAGAATTTTTCACCTTGTGCGGCGCTGATCACGCACAACCAGCCAGCCCTCAATCTCACCAACTCTCGTGTTTGTTTGTTTAGTGAATCGTTTGAATTATTTGCAAGCAAAGAACAGAATCACGCAGCAGAATTTAAAGCACACACAACACATACGAGAATACTCACTTCCCAACCTTCATATAAAACTCAAGTATACAAAGGAATGCTCAAGCTTGCACACGACAATCTCTGCGCAAATCTAAGAGGATACAGCCTACATAACGTGATGGACAATCCCCCATCACTAGGAGATTACATTTGAGCCGTCGGATGCGTTCCCAAGTGCCAAGTGTCACGATCGGGTCAACTGTCAAGTTACGTGCGGTTATTCCCAGCAATAACCGCCCAGCACCACTTTCCTTAGCCCACTACTTCTTCGCATAACCGCTGTGGAGCCAAGTAACCGCTCGTTAGGGCTGGCGCCCGTCGCCCGCCCGTACCAGCATCGAGTCCCGGTGCCCGCAACTATCTCCCATGTCAGCACCCCGTCGGGTGGCGCGCACACGCAGTGCCAGTGCCCCGTCGGGTGACGCGGTCGCGTCCCGTGTCAATGCCCCGCCGGGTGGCACGCATGCATAGTGCCAGCGCCCTGCCGGGTGACACGCTCGCGTTCCGTCGGGTAACACGCTCCCAGCATATGAGCGAGTCATCCTCGGGACAAATTGGAACCATCCGAGCCAAACACCTTCTTGCCCACACTTTGCCATATCATTTCCCATCTCCAGCTCATCTGGACTTGCCATCACCGAAAACCAGCCGTGCCGTCCAAAATCAAGGACGACCCGACACCATCGTGTCGTGATGTGCCGATGGCTTGCGCACCACGACACCTAGCCGAGTTACGGGTGTAACAAACCCACCCCCAATTATAAAGAAAACAACTAACCAACCTAAAAATATTCAAATAAGTCATTTTCATTTTAGACTACGGACATTGAATCATTGATCATGTGTTCCCATGAAAAATCACATGTCTATACTTGTTTTTTGAGTTGACATATCTTTAACTTTAATTGCATTGCCTAATATTATCAACTAGTCATTTCAAGCCAACTTCAGTCTCATAAAGTGCTAAATTTGGAACTAGGTTTTTTTTATTTATTATCATAAGTTAAATTCAATTAATTAATTTACATGGTCTCAATTAGGGGTGAGCAAAACCGCCCCGAACCCGTAAAACCGGCCCGAACCGACGGGTTCGGGACGGGTCGGTTCGGTTTTGAAGTGTAGTCGGTTCGGGACGGGTCTCAAAATGAGGACCGATAAATATTCGGGTCGGTTTCGGTTTCTATTTCTCAAACCCGTTAGAAACCGAACCGACCCGTACATATATATATATACTCATTCTCCTCCCCTCCTCACTCCTCAGCCGGCCCTAGTTTTTTCTCTCTGCATTCTCTCTCTCTCTCTATGTTGTCTTCTCTCTCTCTGTCAAAACTCCAGCCCCCTCTCTCGATCAATTTACCCATACTCCAGCCCATAATTACCAAGATTTAATTTCCTCTCTCGCTCTCCAGTCGCTGTTGCCCACTTTCGCTGGACCATCGCGGCACCCAGTCGCCCGCCTCCGCGAGACCATCGTCGTCCCCGTTGTCCCCTTTCACTGGACCATCGCGGCGCCCAGTCGCCCGCCTCCGCGAGACCACCATCGTCCCTGCCGGCCGCCGCACCACCTCCATCGCCCACCACCACCATGGAGGATCTTCTCTCTCACGCAGTCTCACTCCGTCGATCGCCTCCTCTTGCATCTCGCCATCACATATTCATAGACATAAGGTAAAGAATTGGGCAGAGCTCTTACCAAAATGAAGGCTGCGTGATTCAGTGAATAGGGTTTCTGTGAGTTTATGGGTGGTTTCCATTTTTGTCGGTTTGGACCAAAACCAAACCAAAACCGAGGTTCGATTTCGATCCGGATTCGGCTCGGTTTGTACGCTTCTTTCGGTGCGGGTAGGTCTCACATATTTGAAAATTTCGGTCTTCGGTTTTGACGGGTCAGTCTGGATCGGACCGAATGCACAGCCCTAGACTCAATCAGTATCTCTACCAGAATGCATTAAAGGAAAAAGTGAGAGCATCCACACCAATAAAATTAGGGTGTGTAATTTGTGTGATTGAGGGGAATAAAATTAGGGTGTGTAATTTGTGTGATTGAGGGGAAAAGAGGATATAAGTATGGCAAGAAACGCATAAAGCGCACATCCCACCCACAAAGATTCCCTTTGTCAACTCTTGACATATACAAATACAATGCACAATAAATAGTAATAAGAAATCTTTCTAACAAGAAGCACCTTCAAATTTATTTATTTATTTATTGCCTGTTTCAGAAATCAAATCAAATATAATTAAAACAACTGGTCAAAATAGAATTACATTCCATCATCATTATCATCATAAACCACTTCTTACAAAAAATAGAGTTTAATGTAAACAAAGAGAATTCTTCAAATATTTTTCATGATCCCATCAACTAAAGTCATGCAAAAAACTCGTGGTACCCAACTTGTTAATTTTTCATCAAAGAATAGGGAAAATTTGATCTATCTTCTTATTTTTTTACATTTTTTTTTCCGAAAAAGGGTAAAAGAAAAGGAAAAGGTGAATCAGGGTGAGGCCACAGATTCAAGCCAATGAGGGTAAATTAGAGCACTTTTTATCACCCAATATTAGATTGCATTATTTGTGACAATAGCAGATCAAGCTACAGGTGTTGGCTTGGCTTGTTCAGCTTGGGCTTGTCTGAAATTAAAGGCTCCGGCAAGCCCACGTCCCTTGGCCAATTGTTCGATCTCTGCTAGTTTTTGCTTCAGAAGCTCCACCTCTTGCGCTAACTCTGCATCCCGTTGCCTCATTCCCTGCAAACCATTAAGTTTTGAAGACTGTGTCAACACCACTATTGGTGATGACTTTCATACTCACATGACCATAAACAGAGTGATTTTGTCTTCATAAGTCAGTCATTCAAACTATAGAAATACCACATTCGTTGGAAATCCAGCAAACTTGCAAGTTTTAATCAATACAGGTACTAGAAATGTGGACAATAATATGGAATATTGACTGCTGTGTCTCATTGATAAGGAACAGAAACTCAACCCACATATTGACTGCAAACTCAGCTAAGGTAAAAAGAAGCCCAAAAATCAACGTATTTACCTCCATTTCCTGCCTGCGAATTTCCTCCTTTTTTGCTTCTGATCGAGCACTTCTTTGTACCTCGAAGATCAGTGCACCCACTGCCACCTGATCGCATAATTTGGAACATCATCAGAAAGGGAGAACGAGTCATGTACTGTGATTATTGCTTTTATAGATTGTGACAAAGCTAGTCATGATGGTAGAAAGTGAAAATGTCTTTCAATTCCACAATTGTCAAAATAATGAAACTACAACTCTGGAATTTTTTCCGGAAATGAAAGCAAAGAAGATTTGTTTGTAGTCTCTACCAGGTCATTCATTGGCTTCTTGCCAGTATATATCATCAACACTACTAACAATTTTTGCAATTTACCCATCTTCACTCTTCACTTCTTCAGAGATTTATGTTCAAGCTAAATAATGCCACCAGCACTGATTTCATAGAAAAAGCTCAACACATTTTAAAAAGTTCCCAAAGCACAACTTGATCCATTTATAATTTAGAATGGAGCAAGACCTTTTCTAGCAAAAAAATAAATAAATAAAAATATGTGGATACTCAAACAAGTTACCAAGTCTAATAGAAGGGTGTGATAAATTACGTGCACGGGCATAAGTCTTGGTTTTTTTCTCTAACCTTCTTAAGTAGTCAGTAATATCAGTTCAGAAAGTGCTGAGGCTGTACAAGCTTTCTTCCTATAAATTCTTTCATTTCAAGGACAAGTAGACTGTAGATGACCATGGACCCGGTTTAAAACTGCAGTTATATATAAAATGACTAGGCAATCTTGATTTACTTATTTATGGTTCTTGTTGCCAGTCAGTCGGTAGAATTATCAAATATAAAGAGCCAAAGGGAAACTATAGACAGTTAAAAAAGAGATTAACTGAGAAAACATTGACAGAGAGTGCAAGCTAAGGTGAGTTGGTGGTTTTCTATGGGAACCAAAATTTTCACAACTAGGACCAGAAATTACAGTCTGGAAATAGAAATGAATCGTGCACGATATCAGTGCAAATTTTTTTTTCAGCTATTCCACATTTTCATGGACAAGTTTCAACGAGTTTATTAACTAGGAGTCTTTGCACAAATGTTCATGTCCCAAGCATATTAAAGAACTAAAATTAAGAAATTACAACACAAATGAAAATGAAGGAAAGTTAAAGCTGGAGGAAAGACTACCGAGAAGACAAAAGCTTCTCCTATGAGATCAACTGCAGCCTGAACAGCCTTCTCTTCATTCAAAGGTCGGATTTCAACATCTGTCGCATGACTATATATGCGCCTTTGCATGGTTGTTGTTATCCTGTGATTAGCCTGGTTTCAAGCAATATATATTAGGACAAACCACTTCAAAAATGCAGTGATAGTCAAGCATATTGGACAACACCTGAACCAATCACTACTAGTTCACAAAGATATGTCAGCTCCTAGAGAGCTCCAAGACTGTCATTCAAAAGAGCATGATTTCGTTATGTGGTGTTTGCATCAGAGGGAAACACAAAGATGGAAATTTGAAAAAGAAGATGAAAATCAAAAAAGAAAATGATACGATCAAGACAAAAGTCACAAGATTACACATCCCACACATCACTCTAGAAATACGTAAGATTAAAGCAACAAAAACCAACATCATGGAATCATCTTATGTAATGACAAAGGTTTCCAGCAGAAGAATACTGCTGACAAAGCGAGTGAAGTCTGTTAAAGAAATTCCTACAGATGAACTTGCAAGAGCTGCACTAAAATAACAACCAAATGGGAATATGAACTTGCAAGAGCTGCAGCTCTAGAGTGCCGAAAGAAATCACCATATGCAGAAACTAATTCATCGAACATAGTTCTGTAAAAAAAATTACTACTATTCATAAATGCATTTCCAGAATCCAGATATCATTTTCATCTAATTACATATCTAAATTCTTCCACAAATCCGGCCTCCCTTGATTAAGGGTTTCAATAAGCATTTCCTCATACTGTGTTGAATTAAAGTAGTATATGCAATTTGTCGCCCCTAACCTACAAAAATCCATAACCTAAACTCCCTCACACTCCTCACTTTCATACAGGCACTAACTGTGCGGAATAAAATGTAAAGGCTCCCAGCAATAACCTATCAAATTGCTAAATCACGGACGGCAAGGAAAAAC
The DNA here is from genome assembly GCA_031470985.1 of Agastache rugosa. Lineage (NCBI taxonomy): Eukaryota > Viridiplantae > Streptophyta > Magnoliopsida > Lamiales > Lamiaceae > Agastache > Agastache rugosa. The sequence continues at coordinate 59,383,452 of CM062601.1, read as the reverse complement.
TCCAATACCCAAAATCGGATGAAGGCAAAAGTCTTAATCAATAGAGACAAAATCATTTCCAAATTAGAAAAACATTGTTTCACCCTCCATCTTAATGGATGCGATCATAAAATGCCGTCTAAAAAATGTAGTTATTACCACTAAATTTTGACGACCCACCCAATCGCAAACCCCAGAAAAATTTAAGATACCTGGGCTAAACTGATTATCAAATTTCTGAATTTGGGGTGAATCCCGGCCTGCTGCTTGATCCTAGCGGCAATGGGTTTGCTCAGGGTTTTTATGGCAAGCGTTCCGAGCTTCAATAGAGGGAGCATTACTACCGATCGCTAATCAACCTTTCGTTCTTGATTGTAGTTTGGAATCTGGTTCTTCAAGAAAACAGAATTCCCGCTTTCTGATCTGAGTATATATAATAACAGGAGCCAAAAACTTAATAAACGGAGGGGGGAGGGTTGACTGGTTCGGAGTAGTTGAGTTTCTTGAAAAGCAAAGCAAAATTGCGCGCTTCCCACATTAATTAGACCATTTTAGAATATGGAGGAAGAAGGCAAAACAAATAAATAAAATTGAAGTTTGAATGATGATGATTGATGAGCACTGCACAGTTAAAATATTGAAACATCCGCATTGAGTGAAGTTTCCTTCCGCCCTACACGTCCTGGTTGAGTGACTGAAACGTGTTTCTATCTCCCGTCCCGTTCAAAATGACCTATAGCCTAGTGGATTAGGGTCGATTCGATCAATTATTTTTACACTATAAATGCTTATTTCGGACTGGATTAGATTGCATTTTTTCATCTGGCTCAGTAGGATCGAGATGGTCATTTGCTAGCTCTAATCCCAATTTTTAGACATTTTTTCAATATATCTTACTCCCTCCGCACCTTTATTAGTGGCTCACTTTCCTTTTTAGACTGTCCCGTTATTAGTGGCTCGAACCCAAAATGACAAAAATTAACCCTTTAAAAAGTCTGAACCCTACCATTTTTCTATCTTTTACACATTCTTCTTAATTCTCGTGTCCAAAAAGTATGAGCCACTAATAGCGAGACGGGAGTAATGATTAATAAATTATAAATTGATACCTAGATTTTGAACATTTCCATAAATGGGTCCTAATGTTATATTTTCGAAAGATTGGGTCCTAATGTTATAAATGGCTCAGTAAGGCTGTAATCTCGTGCCCGCGTGAAATTTTAAGGGTGTGTTTGGTAAGTCATATTAGCCAAGATTGCTAACATATCTTGGCTAATATGGTCGTTTGGTAGCAAAGATTGGTTAAAGCAGAGGCCCGAGATTAAGGCAAGCCCGGCTTTATTTTACTGTTTTGCTTCGGTGTAGGAATCGGGCACCTTTGGCAAGATTGGTAACAAGGTGTGAACAGTAACCCATATTAATTATGAAATGCCCAAATAACTCCCCCTCTTCATCTTCTTCCTTCACCCCTCACAGTTACTCCATCACTGTGAATGGGTGTACCCCAACAGCTATTTAGCTAATTCCTAGAAACTTAATTGTCTGTCTCATCTGCAAATCCTTCACCGTCAACATCAATGCCACAAATACCTTATACTTTTAAGCCAAACTTCGAGGAGCCTATGGTGGCGGCAATCCAACACCGGCCAAAATCCAAATTCGACAAGGGCGTGAGGCGGCGAGATGGCAATGGCTTCGCCGCAAAAGGGAAATTTGAGAAAAGAAGAGTTCGATTATGCAAGAAGAAGAAGGGCTTCACCGCAAAAAAATCCCGACTTCGATTCTGCTGAAAGTTTTCGTCGTAGGAATTGCACAGTATTGGGTTCGATTTTGAGTGATTGGATGTTTCGGCGACATAACTTTTGGATTGTTGAGGAGCTGCAGCTTGTCGTTGAATATACGAACGATGTTGATGGTGGTTTTGACTCAGACGGATGAGTTGAATTTGGTGGTGGGTGAAAGATGAGGGAAGAGAGAGAAGAGAGGAAATTAATTCAAGGCGAAGCCTTTCTGGAGGTGGAAGAATTTTTTGCGGCGTCGAGGGTGGAAGAATTTTTGTGGCGGTGGTGGTCGACTATGGTTGTATAAACTTGTTTGTGGTGGTGGCGGGTTACGATGATTGAAGGGATGGGATGGTGATAGTGGCGGATGGTGGTGGAAGGAATGGGATGGTGGTGGTGGCGGATGGTGGAAGTCTGGAAGACGAGAGGAGAGAGAGAAAGAGAGATGAGGGCAGACAAGAGGAAGGAGGAGATGAGGGCAGCAGGTGGTGGTGGAAGACGAGAGGAGAGAGAGGGGAAATAATTAATTATAATTAGGGTAGAATTGTCATTTCTCATTTAATCTTGAATTTAAACCAGGGTACCAAACAACTAACCTATTATTCACTATATTTATCTTAACATTATTTTATTTACTGATGAGCCCATATTTGTGCTCATTTTTTGTCTTATTTTAGGGTCTAGGTCGAGTCTTTGTATGTCTTTTTGTTTGTTTTTGTATCTGGGAGGACACATTATGAAGGCAGGTACATCATGGGCAAGACAAAAACATTCTGGACAAAACAGGTACCATTTTGGACATAAGAAGAGTGCATCCGCGAAAGGGGTTCTGATGCAGAATTGAAGCATATGGTCACAGGACAATCGCTCTCATCTTGGGCAAAGTAGCATGCAGCTTGGGCTAAATAGCAAACATCAAGAGTGAAGTTGTTGCGCTTGACGTCCAGACCAATTCAAGTACCGTGCGGAATTCCATCCATCTTGGGCAATACATGAAGTGCAGAGGGCAAGACGAAGGACAGAACAGAGAAGAGAAAGAGTGCTCGACTTGGGCACAATGTGCGTACGATGATCTAGCAATTCGTCGTGAAAGAGTGCGGAGCAAGGAATGGATTGGCCTTATCCAAGGAGTAGATAAGAAATGATTGATTTCCTTCCTTATCCATGAAGATTCGTTGAAATCAAATGTCTTCTAAATAAGGAAGTTATCTTGGGCGCCACGCGGATTCTGTTGGAAGAAATAAACATGACAGCTGCGCCCAATCCTAGCTCCAGACCAGCCAACCAATGGGCTGGGCCTCTGGCCCATGATTTGTAACTCTATATATACCACTTCCCTTCAAGCCATTGAATTCATAATTCCATATACCTTTTGATATTCAGATTTAAAGTTCTTAGACTAGGGTTTTATTTTAGTGTTGCCGAGAGTTTGCCCCTTCAGGGGCAAACGATCTTTGTATTTTATTTCCGGCGTTATGCCCATAATAATAAGTAAGTTTTCTTTTTATTTATTTTGTCTTGTTATTTACTTTATGTCTAGGTAGTTATAAATCTGGTTCTGGACAAGATGACGTGAACATAAACTAAGAATTTGTGAGGTCTAATATGGGCGTGATGATCTGCATGCGTGTGTTCCTGAAGCACTAGGTCTGAATCCAATACGATTTGGGCAACTTGGTTAATTAATTGATCACTGGTTGACTAGGGTGTCTTGATCACAAATAATTTCAGGGTCAATGCATAGGGTGTCCCTTGTATCTGAAAGTATGACTGGTGTTGGTGAGTAGTCCGTGCTCTTGGGCACGAGGAATGGCTGTTTCGGGTCTGTCTAATTCTTAAAGCTTCCTTGGGCAAGGTTTCTATTGAAGTGTCTTCGTAGATGGTTGTCTAGGGCTAGGAGAGAACGCCTGGGGGTCTCAGGGGTGGCTCTTATTCATATGGGCAGATAAGGGTGGGGGTAATAGTGTGCGTGACGCGTGACAGTAGGGGCATTATTACTTTTTTTACTGCCTATAACCGATTGATGCATTCATGTAGTGAAAATCTTTGAACCTATGACCGAGTCGAGTTTATGTTTATTGATTTGAACCTTGATCTAATATTTTATTTGTTTATGTTTTTATTTTTGTTTTGACCAAGATGTGTCCGTTGCCCAAGATAAATCTTTTTAGTGACACCCAGTAACCAAGAGAAAGCTACACTCAACTCCTCGTGGGATCGACCCTATACTTGCCGCTAGCTAACCCTAGTTATGGGCATAGGAGAATTATAAATGTATTTTGACCGACCCTATAAAACGACAATCGGGGCGCTCGTCAAAATTGGCACCGTTGCCGGTGAGTTGTGTTTCCAGTAGTTTTCACTTTTGTTTGCTTGTTTAGTTCTTTTTGTGTGTGTTCCAAACTAACCGTGCAGGACAACTTCGTAAGTGATGCTGGGATCGAAGAAAAAATGCACAGTGACCAAGGAGCATCTATAAGGAGGGCAAGACAGGTGGACAGGAGCCCATCTATTAGTCAAAGGACAAGTCTAGCCTATTCTAGGCAAGACGCATAATGAAAAAAGTGGAGTTTCCGGGACTTTAAGATCCAGTCGACGACTATAGGATGGAGGCCACGTCATGCCCATGACGTTAACTAAGGCGCTGGCCAGGAGGCAACTTGGTATTATCCTTTTTATTTTGTTTTTTATTTATTTTTTGTCTAAACCCTAGGCTAGGTAGTATTTTTGTAGAGAGTATGGTTTGTTCATGATGGACATGAGCTTGGGTATATGAGCGTGGATAGATACATTTAGAAGCGAGGGCACAACCTATCTGCAAAAACTCATTTCCAGAACCACTAACGGAGAGCAGGATGTACACCTGTCAGGCCGAGCAGCAAGGAGTTGCAAATCTTTGAGAGCTTTGATCAGACGGGAAGGAGTCGCTGCAGTACATATGGAGATCCCCTCAAGCCACTTACTCTGCCCTAAGTACGCACTTTGCCCGCAACACATTCAGGTGTTTGGCTATACCCTTCTTCATAATTGTTTCCTCCCATTTGTTGTTGAAGTTTTTCTTTGAGTTTTATTTTTTTTATTTTTTGTTTTTATTTTGTTGAGTAGACCCTCTTATTTACCCACTTTGCTAAAGGCAAAGTGTGTGAGTGGGAGGGTCGTGTTTGTTTGTATGTATGTTGTTTTGAGTTTGTTTTGAATTGGCCCTCTTATTGATGCACTTTCCCAAGGCAAAGTGTGTGTGTCTGTTTGGAGAACCTTTTCCTTGCTTTTGTGTGTCAGTTGTGACCTTTTACTGACCCACTTTTCCCAAGGCAAAGTGTGTGAGTGGAGGGTCGCCGCTTTTTTTTTAGTCGATTGAATACCCCTTATCTGACCCACTTTGCCCAAGGTAAAATGCGTGAGTGAGGGGGTATCTGTTTTGTGTAGTAAGTCGGCATGAGTAGGATTTTTGGGTCGATATAAGCATGGTGAAATCTTTGATTTGTATTGTGCAAGTAGTTTAATTTTCAAGTTGTTAGCATGACCGTATGTGGATAAGTATGATGGATGAATTATGAGCATGCCTTGTGAGGTTTGAGCTTTATATGATGTATTAAGCCCAACGCGCACATCTTTTCTTTTCTTGTGATATTTGACATCCTTATTTAGGTTAATGCGAGAACTTGCATGTACTCTTGTTGAAATCCTATTGACCTGATTTATGTGCTTAAATGATTTAGGCAAAAATTTCTTTCATTATGCCCACAACGCCTAAAAAGCCGCCATATTATTATCCTTTGCGTAGCCACTTTTGAACCTGATAATAATTCTTTCAATTCACTTAAATATTGCCCTGATACACATTTCCTACCCGGTCATGAGAACTCATGAAGCAATCAAAGAAGGAAAGGAAATAAAGGAGATAGTAGAGGCCTTAATCTGGGCAAGACGCTTGGAATTGAATGAGGATCATTAACCTGCCCAAAATAGAAGAAGTGTCAAAGCAAAAAAGGACTAAAAAGAAAAAATAAAAAAATAATAAGAGAATTTTTTTTTGAAGTCCTAGGTTGTTTGTGCTGAGGCCCGCAATAAAGGCAATGAATTGAAGAAGAAACTGGACACTCTATTGCCCAGTAATGAGTTCATTATGACCTTAGCCTTGTTCCTAAATACTTCCCACCTTCTGCCTTAAGCCTACATTACAACTAACATAAAGACCTAATGATAAGTACAGAAAATTTTGTCTAAGGGGTGGAGACGTTAGAGGGCAGACAAGCCTATTGCATGACCAAGTTAAGGATGTCACGAGCGTAAACACTAAGCCCAATATACAAGAGTGAAGAGTGTTGGTGAGGAAAGACCATTATGCTCATTGTTCAATCCTGACTTATCTGATGGCCAATGCATGAACTTTGTAATTTGATCACTTGCTTGACTTATGTTCAGATTGATCATGTCCAATATAACCCTTCATCTTGATCGTGTTGATTCTGTTTTTGTCTTGAGTTTTTTTAATTTTTTTGTCTGTTGGGCAAGTTGGAATTACACGCTTGAGGACAAGCGTACTTAAAGTGTGTGCGTGTGATGAGCCCATATTTGTGCTCATTTTTTGTCTTATTTTAGGGTCTAGGTCGAGTCTTTGTATGTCTTTTTGTTTGTTTTTGTGTCTGGGAGGACACATTATGAAGGCAGGTACATCATGAGCAAGACAAAGACATTCTGGGCAAAACAGGTACCATTTTGGGCATAAGAAGAGTGCTTCCGCGAAAGAGGTTCTAATGCAGAATTGAAGCATATGGTCACAGGACAATCGCTCTCATCTTGGGCAAAGTAGCATGCAGCTTGGGCTAAATAGCAAACATCAAGAGTGAAGCTGTTGCGCTTGACGTCCAGACCAATTCAAGTACCGTGTGGAATTCAATCCATCTTGGGCAATACATGAAGTGCAGAGGGCAAGATGAATGACAGAACAGAGAAGAGAAAGAGTGTTCGACTTGGGCACAATGTGCGTACGATGATCTAGCAATTCGTCGTGAAAGAGTGCAGAACAAGGAATGGATTGGCCTTATCCAAGGAGTAGATAAGGAAGGATTGATTTCCTTCCTTATCCATGAAGATTCGTTGAAATCAAATCTCTTCTAAATAAGGAAGTTATCTTGGGCGCCACGTGGATTCTGTTGGAAGAGATAAACATGACAGTTGCGCCCAACCCTAGCTCCAGACCAGCCAACCAATGGGCTGGGCCTCTGGCCCACGATTTGTAACTCTATATATACCACTTCCCTTCAAGCCATTGAATTCATAATTCCATATACCTTTTGATATTCAGATTTAAAGTTCTTAGACTAGGGTTTTATTTTAGTGTTGCCGAGAGTTTGCCCCTTCGGGGCAAACGATCTTTGTATTTTATTTCCGGCGTTATGCCCATAATAATAAGTAAGTTTTCTTTTTATTTATTTTGTCTTGTTATTTACTTTATGTCTAGGTAGTTATAAATCTGGTTCTGGACAAGATGACGTGAACATAAACTAAGAATTTGTGAGGTCTAATATGGGCGTGATGATCTGCATGCGTGTGTTCCTGAAGCACTAGGTCTGAATCCAATACGATTTAGGCAACTTGGTTAATTAATTGATCACTGGTTGACTAGGGTGTCTTGATCACAAATAATTTTAGAGTCAATTAATGCATAGGGAGTCCCTTGCATCTGAAAGTATGACTGGTGTGGGTGAGTAGTCCGTGCTCTTGGGCATGAGGAATGGTTGTTTCGGGTCTGTCTAATTCTTAAAGCTTCCTTGGGCAAGGTTTCTATTGAAGTGTCTTCGTAGATGGTTGTCTAGGGCTAGGAGAGAACGCCTGGGGGTCTCAGGGGTGGCTCTTATTCATATGGGCAGATAAGGGTGGGGGTAATAGTGTGCGTGACGTGTGACAGTAGGGGCATTATTACTTTTTTACTGCCTATAACCGATTGATGCATTCATGTAGTAAAAATCTTTGAACCTATGACCGAGTCGAGTTTATGTTTATTGATTTGAACCTTGATCTAGATTTATATTTCATTTGTTTATGTTTTTATTTTTTGTTTTGACCAAGATGTGTCCGTTGCCCAAGATAAATCTTTTTAGTGACACCTAGTGACCAAGAGAAAGCTACACTCAACTCCTCATGGGATCGACCCTATACTTTCCGCTAGCTAACCCTAGTTGTGGGCATAGGAGAATTATAAATGTATTTTGACCGACCCGATAAAACGACAATCGGGGCGCTCGTCATTTACCAAACACAAAGATACACAAACAATCACCCCTTATTCACTATATTTATCTTGACTTTATCTATCTTACCTTATCCTGACATACCTACCAAACGAGCCCTAAGTATCCTAAATATCATCTTGAGACATAATTATGAAAAATATTAAAGATTGGCTAGTATCAATTTGCGATGATTTAATAAATGTTGGGACATTATTGAAATAACACTTAACGGGTTAATATAAATTGATATTTAATCCATTTTCAAAGTACATATTTTATTTTCATATAAATAGTAACTTTAGGAAAATATTCAAATTATTAAATATTATTCCATCTGTTCACTAAGAGTGTGGTTTTTGGTCGAGTGGCACGGGTTTTAAAAAAAATAAGGTATATATTATTTGAGTAGACAAAAGGGATCATCATTTTGAATTTGTGTGAGGTTTAAAATATAAAAGAGTGTATTGGATTATTTTCTTAAATGAAAAAACCACACTTTTGATGAACGGACGAAAAAAGAAATATGACCACGACGGAGGGAGTATGATGATAAAGTATGTTGTGCTCGTTTCCGGTGAGATAGTGATTAATTTAATATAGTAATATTACCATTACAATAAACATCATTTTTAGACTTTTTTTTTTTAAGTTGAACATCATTTTTAAACATTTTTTTGTTAAGTTGAACATCATTATTTTTAGACATTGACATCAAATGAAGTTTTGTAACATACATGTGGTCACCCAGTATGTTATGTTATAATCCGATTGAATCGTTAATTTTTTTTTTTTTTTTGAGGTTCAACCATAGCCCTCTCTGTTACAGAGAAGATTTTCGTTGTAATTTAACGCATGTATAAGCGAATGTTGAGTGAGATTTTTTTCTTATAATCAACTCATTTAATATCAATGATTTTTTTTTACCAGAGAAGGGAGAGCGATGGGGTTTGACCCTAAATCCCGCACTACTTACAGACTAAAGTCTGCACTCCTTTGGGGACGATTTTTTTTATTTTTTTTAATCCACGTTACACATCAAATACTAACTTGGACCATTGTGACGATGAAAGCTATTTGAATCTGGTTGGTGACTAGTAGATACAGAGGAACATCAAATTAAAGGCTCAAAGCTGCGAAGGGTTTCAATTTCAACAAGGTGAATTTGTAAACACATGTCACCTACAACAGTACTGCATGCATGCGCATGTCGATATTTGTTTAATTTGGAGAAGACAACATGCAGTTGTAATTTTTCTTAAAAACAGCCAAACTGTTATAAACTAGAGAGAACATGGAATAAAGTAGAGAGAATAAGAGTTCTATCTATTGCGATGTATTCAAAGTGTGTACAATATGAAGACCAAAGGCCTCTATTTATAATGGTACAGAGCTAGGGTTTTAGGGTGGATGACTTGGTCAACACTCATATAATGTATATCTATAAGATATTTACAACACTCCCTCTTTAGTGACCAATCCCTAAAACAAATGTTGCCTCATTAAAATCTTGCCAGAAAAACCCAGTGGGACAAAATCTGATCGAAGGAAAAAGAGTACAACTGCTCTGCTTGAACTTGATCATTGTAGTCTTTGAGTCGTTGCATGCCGATCTTGTGTACCAACTTTCTTAATGTTGACGTCGGCAATACCTTTGTGAATAAGCACGCCAAATTGTCACTTGTGCGAGTCTCCGTTGAAACAATGATACAAGTATAACATTTCACATTTGACATTATTGCTTTAATGTGCATGCCTCGTTAAAAACTTCTTCAGAAAAACTCTGTGGGAAAAAAAACTCGATAGAGGAAAAAATATATGACATACACTTACTTATGTGTTGCATTAGTTGCCTCACTAAAAACCTTGACTAAGAAAACCCATCGGGAGAAAAACTTAGTAAGGGGAAAAATACAAGTACAACCATTTGGCCTTTAGAGTATAATCTTTATGATTACTCAAAATTAACCTTCATGGCCAAATCTTCATAAATAACGTAATTTCGTATAAAGATTGGGAGGAGATTTAGTGAATAAATCTACAAGTTTATCACTAAACAAACTTTTGTGACCATAGTTCTTCTAGAACTCATTTATGCAACACAGGTTGAATTACTCTCATAGAGAATAGTGGAGAATATAGCTCATATCCTTACACCAATTTGAGATATTGAATCATGGAATGAGATAAACAACCAACATCCTAGTAGCCACCAATGTTAATCTCAATCTCTTTCATAAAATAGATTAAAGATCGCTTTAACCTTTAAGATAACGAATGATATTCTCAATATCATTTCAATGTCTCCTTATGAGAGCATTAATCTTGCTAGCAAGTTAACTTTAAATGTTATATCAGATCTGATAGAATATATAGTGCTATCGGCACTCAAAGTAAGGAACTTTTGGTCCCATAATATAATCGTTATCTTCTATATTCACTTCAAGTCAAGTGAAGAGACAATCATTGGTGTCCGACTAGAATAAATTTCTCTACAACCTTTCAAGTAGGTCGATTGGTGTAATAATAATATGCTCCTTTAGGAGATGCTCGATCTTCATATCGAGTCAATACTTAGGTTTAACTAAGTCTTCTATCCCAAACTCTACCTTTATGTACGAGTTGGCTTTTTCATCAATATAAAAGTTATTCAAAGACTTTTTGATATTTACACAAGTACATATATCATTATTCACATATCCTTATCTTACTTTATAAGGATTATTAATTCACACTTGTTGTGAATTTATATTTCTCTTTCTTAGAAATTTTAAGCCCATCAAAACATTCATATATATTCACGTACCATGACCCAACCAATATGCGGATCAATGATATTCATTACTGCGATAGATATTAAATAACGGAACGTGATGCCATATTAGGAGAATATATATAAGAAAAATCAATTTAGGATCTCTGCCTAAATCTTTGAGCTATTTACATCGCTTTATTTCTCATCATCTCATCAATTTCTTTTCTCTTAGTACAAATACTCATTTGTGTCAACATTATTTGACATGTGTACTACAGAGCAAAATATTATTTATTTAGCGAGTCAAGCTCTGCCTCAATTGCTTCTTTCAAATTTACTCAGTGCCTATGGCACTTCTATTTTCTTCGATCTGGATCCAGAATATCATTTCAAAATGATATAAGCAATTTTGTCGAGCTAAAAGTATTGTCGACAATTATAATATTTTACTATTTCTCATTTCTCTTGAATTCACATAATTCATGGCATTTTCAATCAACCAGATTTTCATCATTTCTCAATGATATTTTTCTTTACTGGTTATTCCGTAATCCCACTCTTTTAATATTTGGTGCACGTGCATATGCACTGGGATTTTCGTCCTTATGACGATCCTCTTTAAGAGATTGATGAAGTGATATAATTTCTCTATTCAATTTTATATTTCGCGGACCTTTATATTTAACACCAATAGATCTCTCACGCTTATGGCGTTAAAGAGCATCATCTAATTTATTTAGTTCACGAGGAACTTCAAGATCTTTTTGGTGCATATACAATATGTATATGAGATTTGATCACTCGTTTGGCAGTAATAGAACTTCAAGTTCATTGCGTGAATATTTAATCCAACATATATTCCAACCTTTTGTTGGAGACCCATCTTTTATATGTTGTGGGTTTGCATTATGTTCTCGACCAACAATATATGAACTAATATTGTCTCAATGTGGTCTCCTTTCTATTGGATATCATTAAGTAAGTTTCCTTTTGAACTTACTAGAGTGAGCATTCTCTAGCATTTAATTTAGTATCATTATGATACAAGCTCTTCCGGAGCCATTTATCATTTGTGCAATATATACGCACAAAAATCAGGGATAATCATATATTACCCAAATATTTAATTTCTTTGTTCTTCAAAGCATGTAATATTCTTTATGAATATTAATTGTGCTACTTCAATAGCATCAATATATAATCTTTCAAGATTATTCGAAGTTCTTGTTTCTTTAGAAACAACGATTATTATATCATAAGAATTATAGATATAATATATCACAATATATTTTGCAGTATAACATAGATTTAAAATATAACATATAATATGAGACATATATTGGTCACGTAGCATGTACAACATGCTTATATTACAAAATAAAAATTGTATGATGCAAGTAATAATCAAATTCTCGTAATATGAGAATCAAAACTATTATGAGAATCAAAGCATGTGAATCCATATTATCAATAGATAAATAAAAATATTCACAGTAAGTAATTCATATAAATCAAAACCATAAACTTAATGTCTGTATCAGGTTCCTCAAATAATAAACATCTATTTATAATTCAATCAATTGTTCCCGTTATGAGAAATCGAACCTTTCCACGACCAATGTATTGATGGGAACACATTAAATATATTATATTATAACATTCCAATGTATATGATTAAAGACAGAAACATGATTTAATTTTTATGAAAAAATCGTGAAAACCCGATTTTTAACAATCAAAGATGATATAAACCAATCAAAATTGTACCTCGTTGGAAAGACACTGTTCTTTCCTAGGGCATACCTCCAATCTAATTCATCAATTGGTATGAGACTCTGGGCTAGAGACTCGTGCTGATAACGTGTTATAAACTAGAGAGAACAGGGAATAAAGTAGAGAGAATAAGAGTTCTATCTAATGCGATGTATTCAAAGTGTGTACAATATGAGGACCAAATGCCTCTATTTATAATGGTACAGAGAGCTAGGGTTTTAGGGTGGATGACTTGGTCAACACTCATATAATGTATATCTATAAGATATTTACAACACAAACAAATATAGAAAAAAATAGCTATATTTGTGGAGAATGATTAATTTGATGGAACGGTTGTGCAAGTGCAGCTAAGTAATGACTATGGTTACAAAATTAGTGGATGAAGCTTATCCAGAAAAAAAAAAATAAAAAAATCAACGGTGGTTGTCTGTAAACAAGAGCATTTACCCCTAACCATCAATTTTCCCTGATTTTGCTGATCCTTAACTTCTTGTATTACGTCTGATTCCACCTCCTCCTCCACTTTCTTCTGGTCTCAAAGTCGGTTGCACGCAGATGGCCACCACCCTCGGCTGGTTCATCTTCTAGTCTTTGGCATATGCTTAATCACACCCAAAGACCGTGCGCCGCTAGCTTAATTAACCTAGCAAGCTATCTCACATATTGAATTCATTCGTAATTACATCGCATAATTATAGTAGGTAATTGTTGCTGCGTTTGCGTTTAATTAGGGAATTAATTAATGCTCCAACAATGGCCGGGGTGGTCTACCTCCGCACCAACCGTTTCGAGGTCAAGCTGGAAGGCATTACCTTCAAGAAGAAAATCTTCGAATCCTTATGCCAGATCGATTTCCTCTTCCCCGACGGCAAGACCTGGGACGACCCCCCCATCGTCGGCCTGGACGTCATGTGCCACCCACGTGACCCCTCCATCATCCTCCTCCTCCTCAGCTTCGGCGTCGGCTGCCTCATCCTCCGCTTCACCGCCGGCCAGTCCCTCCCCGCCCCCATCCACCGCTTCCTCGCCGACAAGCGCATCCGCTTCGTCGGCTTCGGCATCCCCGAGAAGAAGGACCTCTTCCCCTTCCAAGCCCTCGGCCTGAGCGAGGCGCACATGGACATCGGCTACATCGCCGCACGTGTCTTCAAGGACCCCAAATACAAGCGCTACGAGCTGGGCGACCTCGCCCGCAAAGTCGTCGGAATCAGGAAGATGGTCGGATTAACCGAATCCTCATCCTTCGAGCGCCACGCCCAGATCAAATGCGCCATCTGCCAGCTGTTCGTCACCACCCTCATCTCCATGGGCCTCCTCGACAAGAAGAAGCCCAACGAATCATCACCTTCCAAGAAAGCCTCCTTCCTCAAGAATCTCAATTCCCTAACCCTCCTCGCCGAGGGATGGCTCCGCCTCCCCAAGAGCAAGAAGCGCCTGCAGTCCGACGACGACGACAACGCCGACATCCAAGCTCGCATGGAGGATCTCCTCCATGCCAAGTCCAGGGACGAACACGATTCCTTCCCGGACTACTTCGCCGACGACGACATTGGGAGCGACGACAACTCGCCGCTCTTCAAGTTCGACGGCGCCTCCTCCCCGACTTATTCGTCGGGGGACAACGACAAAGGCAACAACTCGGGCGACGACTTTTCGGCCAAGTCGTCGCCCGCTCTGGCCATCAGTCCCCCGACGAAGAAGCCTATAAAAGGGATCCTCAAGTGCCCGTCCACGACGTTGAACCGCTGCAGCTCGTCTAAATCGCTCACGCCGTTGACGTTCAGCCGCTGCGGCTCGCATAAATCGTTCACGAAATCGCCGGGGACTCCTTCTTCGCCGTCGCCATGTCCGTCGCCGTCGCCTTCCCCTTCCCCGTCATCACCGTCGTTGCCTTCGCCGTCTCCTCCAAGTGACAACTATCTGAGAAGGGCGAATTCCAAAGGGTGCAATGTAAGATTTAAGTTCCAGTAATAGGTGGCTAGTTAATTACTACTATATATAATTAAAATTGCATTAGCAAAGAGGTTATGCATGGGGTAAATTAGTCAAAAAAATCCGCTGTCCTTTGCTGTGGTTGTGTAGGTAGAATTGCTGCATGCTTTTCCAACTGCTCACAGTTTTTTCTTATAATTTTGTTAATTTCCCTCCATTGCAACTCCTTTTTTTTTTATTTTCTTTTCCTTCCGAGCTAATTAATTGAGGAATTAGTTTGGAGGATTTTCCAAACTCTTGCTGCTCTTCTATAGAGGGGCCGGGGGAGTTTGGAGAATTTTCATAAAGGGGGAAAAAAGAAATGTCCTTTTTACGAAGACTAGTGGCTATACAACGGGCATTGCATGTTACATGTAATTATCGTATAGATTAATGTGTATAAAGTATTACAAGTTTTGCAACTTATGATCATTTTGTATACGTTCATAATTTATAAAATTGATTTATTTTATGGAAGTAGTTAGGTTGTAATTCTCGAATATTTTAATACGCGTGCAGAGGGTTAATTTTAGAAGGCAATTCAAGAATTGAATTATACATAGGGATGAGTTCCCATGTAAAGCATTTAGTGTAAAAAATAGGAAACAACATTCTAGTCTCTTGATAATTAAAAATACGCGTGCACAAGGATTGACTTCTTTCTACTAAAAGGATAAATTAGTAATATTGACTTACCATCATCCCGCCACAACAATAAATTAGCGAATAAAACGGGATTATTTACCCACTTAATGAAATAATTTGGCGAGAATCATGGGTTGGGATGAAACCTACCAAAATTGAAAACTACTATTCCCTACGTCACTAGCTAGTTGATTTGTTATTTTGGGTCGACCGTATAAGTGGGGTATTTTCATAAATGGAAATAATCCCACTAAATTTCTAATGTTTTATACCTCACAACAAATCAAATATGTGGGTCTCTTTTCCAATCAAATATTTACTTACCTTTTCTTAAAACGCATGACACACTCTGTGCACCACACTAACCCATGACGGGAGTATTATTTTGTTCCAAAAATATTTTGTTCATACTGGATAGAAAATAGATCCTCGTGCAGAAAATCCAAATAAATACTCCCTCATACCTGAAAATTGTATCATTAATTCTATTTCCGTCTGTTCCTGAAAAGTATATCACTTCCATTATGGGACATGACCCTGCACTACTTCTTACAAACATCTACCACATATTTTTAAAATAACGGATCTCACTTTCTACTCAACAAATATTTACCATACATTTCTTAATGTTGTGGGTCTCTTTCTCCACTCAACATACTTTTAACCAAATATTTTTTTAAACCCATGTCGGTCAATATGTAATAAAGTTTTGGGGATAGAGGGAGTATTATTAATGTGACATAATTTTAAGTGCATTTTTATTTCTAATTAATATATGCAATTTGGACATCAATATAATGCATTGAGAAGTATTTATAGTGCATTAAAATGTTCCCACAAACAATGAAAATATATAATTTTATTATAATGCCCTAAAATTATGATATAATGTAATTACGATTTCAGGATAATGCACTTCCATATAATGCATTAAAAAAACAAATAAACACTGAAATTGCAAAATTTGATTATGCACTATGGACTACTCTATAATGCATTTAGGTTACGTTTTAATGCACTTTCCAATCTGTCAAAACTAATAACGATGGATATTCCAAATTTTGCAAAGTATTAGTTAAATTAATTTAATAAAAGGACTAAATTAAAATGGGAAAAGATTTTTGGACACTAGGTGGTTAGCCACCCATGGCATTTTTGTAAATATTTAGACTTGTTAATTAATTTAATAAAAATAAAAAATTATGCTATATTATGGATTGTCTAATTTACCCTTTACCCCTATAATCTAGGAGATTAATTCAAATTTTGAATTTCAAATTTCAAAATTCGAAATTTATTTTATTTTAGGAATTCTTTTGTGATTGATTATTATCCATAATTAATTTTTGATTTTATTTCCATTATTATACCTAATTTCCACCAAATTAGGGATTCTTCAAAATTAAATCCATATTTCGAATTTTATTTTATTTTGGATATTATTTTGTGATTGATTTTTATCCATAATTAATCTTTGATTTTGTTTCCATTATTATACCTAATTTCCACCAAATTATGGATTCTTCAAAATTAAATCCATATTTCGAATTTTATTTTATTTTGGATATTATTTTGTGATTGATTTTTATCCATAATTAATTTTTGATTTTGTTTCCATTATTATACCTAATTTCCACCAATTTAGGGATTCTTCAAAATTAAATCATATTTCGGTTTTTTTTATTTTCGGTATTATTTTATGATTGATTTTTATCCATAATTAATTTTTGATTTTGTTTCCATTATTATACCTAATTTCCACCAAATTAGGGATTCTTCAAAATTCAATCATATTTTGAATTTTAGTTTATTTTCGAAATTATTTTGTGATTTGTGAGGGAAATATAATCCTAATATAATCCCACTAATTTAGGAACTAATTCGTAGAAAGGAAAAAATATTATCCTAAAATAATCCCACTAATTTAGGAACTAATTCGTGGAAGGGAAAAAATATTATCCTAATATAATCCCACTAATTTAGGAACTAATACATGGGAGGGAAATAATTACTTAGGAGAGAGATATTTTGTATAGTATTTCCATGGAATATTATTTTTTTAAATTTTAAATTCATTATAGTAGTCGAAATTTAATTTAATTTAAATTAAATACAATACTTTGAAATCGAATTAATCTACTTTAAAATTCCATTATATATATTAATTGAGAAAAAATTATTTGATTTAATTTAATTTATTTTCTTTAATATTCAACTTGTAGTCGGAATATTATGAAATTTAATTAATGAAATTTCATTTGCTTTATAAATATTAATTAGAAAAAAATATATGTTGCTATATTAAATCTATAATTAAATATAAAATGTATTATAATTTTTTTAATTATTTATAACGGTAGGAATATTATGAAAATGATTTAATATAATTTTAATAGAATTACATATGTTAATTGACATAAAAAAAGATTTTTTCTAAAATAAATATGTAGTAATTTTATAAATAAATTTCGATCATTTTGGAGGGGAAAAAAGAGAGGGAGAAATAATGTATTGGCGCCAAAATGAAAGATTAAGGAGGGAATTTAGATTAGGGACATAATTGACACAAAAAAAATACTAAAAAAATTGACCAAAAATAAGAAAAGAACCGACCGGTTTTTGGCCAAAAAACCGGATGGTGGCTGGCCACCGGGTGGCCGAATATCACTACCCAATTAAAATATAAACTATCCTTGTGGATAGAAAAAAAAAATAAACAAATAAATCAATGAAAAGAAGTATGCGTGTTTTAATAATGAAGTAATTAAATAAAGCAATTCAAACCCCCTAGTTTTAGAGAATAAACCGTCCATAATTAAAATGAAAAATACAAAACTAACCCTCCACCCTATACAATGGGATAAAATATACTAATAAAAAATACTAAAATAAATATTGACCATAGATCACAGAAAATGAACGGATAAGATCATTTCCCATTTAAGATTCTCGTTAAGGTAATTTCTTTTAACATTTTGAATGGGTAATTTTCCATTCTAGGAATTAAGTTTTAAGCACTGTACTTTACATGCAAACACTCTAAATGTTCACAAACAAGTGATCAATCAACATGCATACATCTATTAATATAATCAGTTAATCACATAAACCAACATCAGATTTTGGTTTCCTAAGCCCCAGCAATATATGACAATATATTATCACACATATGCATCCTCATCTCTGCAGTCTTTTCTCAAGCATGCACAATTTTCTTTTCACTTTGCACAACGATACGGAACATAGGATTTGAAACTAGAGACCTAAATTAGCTTTCTTTAAAAGTCAATATCTAGAAACTTAAAGAAAAAGTGTTAATTGTTCATGCAATTTGCAACTAGATACCTAAATTAGCTTCCATTTTGATTAAATTTGAACATGCAATTTGGGGAAAAGAAGTTGCTGAATAAATTAGGGCTCTAAAAGGGGGAAATATGAAATTTGGAGTCAGAAAACTACTGTTCGCCTTCCATCAATTGTTCAATAAAGACATTAATCAGCTTCAACAAACCTGATTTCATTCTGATTTGCTTTCCTTTTTAGATGCAACTAGCACAATGCGCATCACACTATTATATATTTTCCATCTCTCAAGAAAAATAGTGCAATTCATACGATAAAACAAATTGCCACCAAAAAACTATGTATCCCTCTAACTTTTTTTTTGACAATAAATTCATCATTGCAGGCTAAATCCATTTTTTATCGGTTAAGAGATCAACAAAGACCATTTGTAAATCCTATCCAATGAGGAAATCAAGTTTCTAAATTTTATGAAATTGACAGTCTCATTTACTCTTTAAGTTTAATCATACATATATGGTTAGGTTCATAACTTTTGTCATGCATACATGTTAGTTAGTTGAGAGATTTTTTTTGAAACATTCATAAACCAAAAATCGAACAGCCCTTATGGATGAATGTCAATGTAATAATATGTGTGATATTGGTTACGATGGCTAGGGCCGGCCCTAACATTTTGTGGCCCCTAGGTAAAAAGAAAGAAAAAAAAAATTCTTCATTGTTTTTCTTTTTCCATTAATTTGATTGGCGCTGCATAGCTACAAGATTAACTATAAATAAAACATTAGTAACATTTGCCAAAAAAAAAAAAGAAACAACTATCAAATCATTAATATTGAAATAGTTTTGATCTTTTAGCATTTTGAGAAGCAAAATCATCAATAACATCTTCAAAATAAAGTTTTTCCAATTCTTCATTCTCAATCACATTTTCTTTCACCGATGAACTAGAACTAGATACTAAAAACTTTTGAAGAGCCCGTCTTTGAGTGTTTTTTTTTTTTTAGCATAACCCGTCTTTGAGTTTTAATCAACTCATCAATTCCTTTTCATTTGTTTCTCTTTTTGACTTCCAAATGCATAATTTATAGGCAACATGTATTATTATACCCTTAAACTATCACAAATTCAATCAATAATAAATAAAAGGAAACTATCACAAATTCAATCATTCAATAAATTAAAGAGTCATAGATATAGAATACTAAATTTGTACTCCGGAGACTGTTGACATACTATTAAATATTAAACTATTTATTTGAGCAAAATAAAGTATTATTTGACCAAATTTAATTTTAAACTATTAAATACTAAACTATTTAGTTGAAAAAATTAATCATTATTTGGCCAATTAAATAAAGAAACCATTTGATTGGAATAAAACACATTATATATAATCTTTTTATATAGGTTCTTCAGGCGGTTGGGATTACTAAAATTTTGATGTGGGATTCAAGATTTAAAAAAAAAAAAATTCATGATGTATATTAATAGTGATATTCTTTAATAAAATACGAAAAACTTAAATATACCAAAAAGAAACCAAACAAGATTTAATTTATTTAATTTGGGAAATTTTTATTTTATTTCCTACCATTTAATAACAAAATCTATCACGTGTCAAGTCACATCTTCCTCCATTGCATTTAATTAAATTCCCATAAACTAAGCCAAAATCTTTTCATTTTCAACTCAGAAAAGGAACCCATTGAATTTTCTTAAATATCTTATATAGTTATATCCTATGCCAAAAAAAGTGAAGGTGAAAATAGCACATTATGTGAAAAAACAGCCTAAATAAAATATTATTTAGCTCAATTAATAAGAAGCTATTTCTGTTGAGAAAATATATATTATATTTAATCTTTTTATACAGGATCTTCCACGTGGGATTCTGTAGAGGCTAAATCTACAATTGATGATGACGTCAGGCACGTCCGGTTTGATAGGGCACTAGCAACCTGTCAACACAGAACACGTAAGAGCCCTAGGTTGAGCACTGGTGGGGGTGTCGACCGTAGAGCCTCCGACGCTCAAGTTAGTAACGTAATAGTAAAATAAAATGCTAAAGAAAGCGAATAAGAGAGAAAGAACAAGTTGGAAGCAATGGTTATTCCAAGTTGTCGGATGCCTCAAGAGGGTGGAGACGGTGACAGTAAGTATGTGATAATGAAAGGTTGATAGCGGAGATAACCCAGGTTGGCTATATCCGATCTGTGAGAGCAAGAAAGTAAGGCGGCAGAAGTAGAGATGGGATGGAGAAAAACGTATGAGAGAGTACGAATGATTGCGCAAGTTGGAATGAACGTCAGTCGTATGACAGGTTGTAAGGTGGATGTAAGCCGTACGACATATTGTATTGTGGGCGTAAGCCGTATGACAGGTTGTATGATGGATGTAGGTTGTATGGCAGACTGCTATAGCAGGTTGTTAAGAATGTAAATGGAGGCAGAGAAAGAATGGATAGTAGTGAGTTCAATACGTGCAAGTTGGCATCCCCAGGTTGTGACCTAGTCAGGCTGTATATATAGGACGGCAAGTCGTTAGGGCTTAGTACGTCGATCTTATCCATCCGCGCCCTACACAGGTTGTTGCTATTTTGGTGGAACCGTCAAGATACGCTCTTTGACCGTGTCAACCAGACTGACAGACTTGATGTGACTTTTAGGATTGATGATTGGATTCTTTGACTGCGCCAGCTTGGCTGCTTCATGTGTTCCCTTAGGGTTGATGACTTGGTTATTTGACCGTATTAGCTTGGCTGACCAGCTTAATGGGCCCTTAGGCCTGAGTATAGAGTATCTAACCAAGTTGCCAATCCAGGTTTGTATTTAACTTATTGGGCTAGAATGTGGCATATGCCTGGTTGACTAGGCCAACTTGGAATGCTTGTTGGGCTTGGGTCAAGTAAGCGGAATTTGCCTACTACAGATTCTAACTTTTAGAAATATATGAATTAAAAAATGTGGGATTTAAAATTTTAGAAAATATATGATTTAAAAAATGTGGGACATATGAATTAAAGAATGAATAATGTTAAATCCCCATTCTGAAATAAAAAACATCCCAATCACGCTGGCTAACTAGGGTTTTGCATTCAGCTCTTGAATTCATCCTCATTCCACAGGTTATCTAACTTTCTGACATTTCCCCCAATTTCTATATTTGTTATTGTTTCAGATCGCAAAATTGGACACTAATCCCCCTTCCTTCACCATTAATTCCAGGTTTTTGATCGGAGAACTGGAAATGAAATCGCTGTACGGTAAATTTCGGCTGGTTACGAAGCAAACCATCAACACGGTGAAAAACATTGAGCTGAGCAAAGTCGCGTCGTTTGAATCGAGATTTTCGGGATGCTCGATGAATCGGAACAGTTTCAATTCTGAGCGATCTTTTTCCGGCGCAGCATTTCTTTTGGTACAGTCATTTTTTATATTTTCCGATACTTGTTGATTGGTTGATTTGATAATGCTTATTTCTTGCTGAAACCTTTAGTTCATGAGCTTGTGAAACGTATAAGCTTTAATTTGGTTGGATATTCACGTGGTTTTTTTTTTTCCGATTAGAACTCTATAAATAATTTTGAATGTCGCAAAGCTTCACTAGTTAGTGAATGTGTGAGATATTTGATGTATGTTTGCCTACATTAGCAAATGTTTAGGGATTTTAAGAGTTCTTTGTGTGCCTCAAAATTATTCTGAGGGTATATATAATGTTTTTTAGGAAGTTCGTATCATCGGTTAGAGCTTTTGTAAGGCCATGTAACTGTTTGTTATATCCTTGTGGGATTTCTTGAACCTAGCTTTGAAATTCTACTGAATTAGTATGATCTGTCTATATTTGCTAGTGTAGATTGGTTTTTTGCTTGTGATTTAGTTCTTTTATCTTTTCTGATTGTTACATAGGGAAGATTTATGATGTTTTCTTCTTAGCACTATGTACTAGTTTCATTTTCTTCTCGTCCCATTGTTGATGTCGACATGGTCTTTTTATACTAGTTTGGATTTATCTTGTTAAGTTCTTGCTAAGGCACTGTTCTCCTGGTTCAGAATAAAACAATTGGCGGTAAAGTCGTCTCGCCAGCATCCTCTGAAAGTTGCAGTGTAGCTGCAGTGTTGCCATCTTACAGAGGCCTAACCTCTGGAAATCAGTCAGCTTCTTTGGTATTTCATTTGCCAACTAGGAATTTTTCAACTTCGGGATCTGCTCCTGAAAGTGGTTCTGCTGCTTCTGATGTACCTCCACGCATTAAATTCAAGAGGCTCGATAAAACTGCAAGGCATATAATGCAGGCACATTTTTTCCCCTTCCCATTTCATCTATTCTCTTCATATTATAGTTGGGTATTCCATTGAATTCTGATGGTTTTGCTCCCTTTAAGCTGACTGCAGATAATTGATAAAGAAGCAGTTGAGGAAGTTAAAGCAAACAGAGAGATACCGGAGATAAAACCTGGTTACATCATCCAGCTGAAAGTGGTACTGATTCTTTCTCGGAAAAGTCATGATTATTTGGTTGAATTGTTTTCTGTTGCTATATAGTATTTGCCAACTTTATAATATCTTAATTTCAAAGATTCTCGCTTATTCGGACCATCATGTCTTGTTATGAAGGTAGTACCAGAAAACAAGAGGCGTGCTTCAATTATAAAGGGCATTGTTATAGCTAGGCGTAATGCTGGTTTAAATACTACTTTCAGAATTAGAAGGCTCGTAGGAGGTGTTGGTATTGAAAATCTCTTCCCTCTGTGAGTATCCCTTCCAGCTTGAGTAATTCAACTAGTGCAATCTTATATTGTATCTTGAAACGCATACCTCTTTCGTATGTGTGTTGGTATGTTGTACTGCCTTTCAACTCAGATCTTAGTCTGTTGGTTTGTTCAATTGTCTGTCATTGTGTTCTCTAATGTGCCCATCATTCTCAATACTAGCCCATTATTATGACGAAAATGCACTATATTTTCACTAGCCTTGAACTGTTTATCGTCGTCGATGTTTTGTGTCTGTGTGTGTGCTGTCATTGTCAAAATTTACTCTATTTATTGTCATTATTGAAGCCATATTGGCTCACATGCTGTTGAATTTCATAATCCATCTAGGAATATATCCTCAAACAAGCTAACCGCCTTTGATCCTTTGTTTGCACCACCTTGACATTGTTGCCTGCTCTTCTTTTCATGATATGAGTTTGCAGTGCATTAATGCTCATATACATCTCAAATAAACAGTCTTTTCGACTCAAGCATTTGTGATTGTTACCCTATCGATTTCTTCTCGCCACCTGAAAAAAATGATTGTTACTAATTGAGTTGGAAATGACAGGTATTCTCCAAATATAAAGGAGATAAAAGTGTTGGACAAGAAGAAAGTGAGGAGGGCCAAGCTTTATTATCTTAGAGATAAAATGAACGCACTTAAGAAGCATTAAGTTCCTGTTTTGGCTAATGGATAAAAAAGAAAGTCATGAATATGTGCTGATTTTGGGCACACTTTTGAGCAGAAGGATTTTAAACTAATAAAAGTTATATATACAATCTTTGTTGGTAGTCAACAATTGGGGAACCAATAATTTATGGGGTGAGAGAGAGAGAGAGAAGTGGAATGCTTAGCTAGCCAGCAAAATGTTCTACAGTCATTTTTATGCCCGTCTCAAAAGATGAAGCATACGGAATCTCCTCCAACGTAAGTGCCAAACTTGTGTAGTTTGTCCTTCATTACTTGAGTGTTTCAAATATGCTGCATCACGCATGAGCTGTCATGTTATTTTTCTTTCGTTTATGGAAATGTTCTGAGATTGTAGCTGATGAGTGCTAGAAGTAGAAACTACTGCATTTTTCTTTGCAACTGGTTCTTATCTAGAGGTCAATGATTTGGGATTTCCTGCTCGATACCTTTGTTAGCAACTTATAGCACATTCATCCAAATATATAAATAAGACAGCTAGCAGTTGATTTCATTTGATGATCTGAAAAATACTTGCACCTTCTTGATGATGCTTCTTTTGAGCCATTTTTCTTTGATCTGTGAATGTGGTGATGGCTTAAGAATTCTTGAAAATCTTTTGATTCATGAGTCTGGTTTGATTCTTGATGTAAGATATGTTTGAACACGCATTTCTTGATGATGTTGGGTTGATTTTTTGACTGCATGGTCTAAAGTTAAATAGTATGCACGTAAGATTTTCGCAGTTTGTAGAATTTGCATTTGGTATATCTCTTTCTTTTCTTTTTGAAAAGCATTTTGTATATTTCTGGATAGTTCTCTTCTCTTGTGGAATATATTTTCAGGCTGGAATGTCAAATTATCTCAAGGGGTAGCACGTGAAAAACTGAAAATCAATTCTTTCTATATACGCCATAAAGGAAAATAAAAAAAGAAATGAAAATAATTTTTAATCCTATTGTACTCTATCTGTGACGTCAAAAATTCGTGTATCAAGGAAAATGGTTAAATTTATTCTTTTTATCCTTAATTATTGTGGAGAATATAGTCTATTCATAGTAGTACTAGAAAAGTGAATAAGAGTAAAATGAGAAGTAAAATATCATTTTTTTTTTATGAAAACTTTGAATTTTGACATTTATTAGTTCTTATTTGGGTCCGAAGGGAATGACAATCTATTAATATATAAAAATAGAGTTTTAACGGTAATTTTTTTGCGCCATATTTTGAAGAAAAAAAAATTTGATTGCAAATCCTGATTTTTCGAACAACATATCAGAACTGATTAATCTATACATATGCCCCCACTACACCACTAACTATTAAAACTAAAGTATTTTATAAAACTTATTATACGTAATAATTGATTGAGGAAAACTGCTCCACTTTTTTCTTTTAACTCCATCTTCTCTCTCAATCTCTTGCAATGACCTAGAAATTTCATATTTTCTTTGAATTACCGTATCTCCATAATTATGCAACAAAATCAATAAGAAATCTAATGTTTCGGGGAGGCATGTCTATGGCGCGATTCTATCTATACATTTATGTAAACCATTCGAGCGCAGTTGTGATGCTTGGGGAAATCCAAGTCTCAGCCATGCGAAGGATATTGGTATATTTTCAATTTTGTATAATTTGTTTGTCACTACTCTCATTTACTCCTACTGTCCTACATCCAATTATATTGTAGAATTATACTATCACCTAAACGGGTATTTATATTGAAAAAAGTAAATTCTATAAGTATTTTTCCTATCACGATGTGATTCAATTTTTTTTTTTAATGATGTTTGTGTTTAGAGAATTCAAAATTTAATGATTATGTATTGTATTCAATTTTTTTTAAGGATGTATCATGGAGCAGATGAAAGAAGCATACTGAGGAGTAATTTCCTTTATGGTTCTTTATCCGACTCTTTAGACCGGCAACAGAATCCCGAGTTGCTCAATGAGTGCAATAATATACATATATGGGCAAGGTATAAAAAGCATGATTTAAATAAGTCAGAATATATTTTTGTTTTTCCTGCATATGTCCAAGATGTTTTGCAATTCTTTGATTGTGGATTTCTGGTGAAGTCGGCAATGTATGTAAATAATGTGTGTTTAACTCTCTTCTCGCGGTGTATCTAAGATTTATCCTCAAAAATCTTATAATCATAATGAGAGGGCATAAAAGGGGCATCTTATGATTTGAATTTCCTCTTGCATGTTTGTGCTCGAAAAACCGATATCACGACAACGGTGAGGCTGGAATTTTACTTTCTCAACGTATAATGTCTAAATTTGTCTACTTTGTTATTTGCTTGATTCTGATTTATGTGGCTGGATTGTGAATTGCTAATTTGCTATGTATTAATTTTTCGAATTTTGCTGTGTTTATTTTGTAGATGTGCAGTATTTCTGGATTTAACAGTTGGCTTCTAATAGGGTTTTAGATAACCTCTCTCATGTTAAAGATATATTAAGGTCAAGTTTTTATCCATATCCACATTTTGATAGTCCACGTTCTTTACTTTAGCCCCTAAACATCTACTGAATCACATATTTTGTATTTATGCAACTTCATATTAGTTTGGTATTAGACGGAAAAGATTTAAATTGAGAAGGGTTATAGTCTTGTGAGTTCCTTGATGTTCAGAATGTCTTACTCACATTTATGATGTCATGAAATTGGTATACATTGTAATAAAAGTTGTTTTTTCTGTTGCAGAAACATTCATTCCAATTTCGAATAATATAAGTCAATATTGGGTTTGCTGCATAAAATTCTCAGTCACCTCAAAACAACTTAATACCAAATCAGCAAAGGCAAGATTCATTTTTTACTTGATTTTTCCTACCTGAAAGACGACGCAACTGGCGCCGTGATCGGAGTTGACACCATGGAAACTACCCTGACCATTTTCTGCAGGAATTAGGAAAATATTTTCAACAAGATCGCTGAGAATGCAATTCCATCAACAAGAGATAAGTCTGTCATCAGTGAAGCACATAACTTGATTTAGCAATCGACAGTGGGCTTTGAGTAATGGGATAAAAGGAACTTATTTTTATGTCGCAGAGAGTGAGTCTAATAGCTTTAGTTCAGTTTGTTGTTTATTAATTTGTTTTGTTTTTTTAGGAAAACATTTTGTAGTTTTAAATTGAAGATAGTTCTACAACGAGAAATTACCATCAAAGAAGATTATCATCAGTGTTTTGCATTCAATACAAGTTTAATTCAGATTAAATTTTCATATTCAACATTACTAACAATGGATCTTTTTTTCCGGATACCTTCCTTGAAAAATGAAAAATATAAATAAGAAAATGACATGTTATAGAACTATATAATTTTAACTAATAAGTGTAGTTATAAACAATTATATTTTCGACTATGCATCATCATTAATGTAATAAGTAAGGAAATTATTGAATTAATTAAGTTACATAGCTATTCAAATGCAAAATTATGCTCTTAAATTTAATTATAATAAAGATTTAACTATAACGATTGTTACGCATCACTACAAATTTTTTATTTATGAGAAACTACAATTGCCCATTAATTTTGTGCTAGAAATATCGATTTTTGTGCCTTTTTTTTCTCTCTAAAAGCTACTAATTTATTGCTTTAGTTAGATTAAATTTTGCTTAAATTGTAACATAGGGATCAATTAAACTAGTGTGTATCCCGTCGAAAATCGATGGCGAACTATATTATTAAAATAAAATACATCAATAAGGTTGTTTCTTCGATTTTATTGTACTTCCTTTAACAAATATTTTTATTTTTATTATTATTTTACAATATATAAACATGAACATTAAAAATAATTTAATATTATTTCGGACTGATAATATTTCGATAATTAATCAAATAGAGTGTTTCTTTGATTTTATTTCACTTTATTTAGTTGCAAGAAATCAATAGAAATCAAACTATTTTTTTTATCTCACAATCTGTAGATTTCATTATATACAATATTAATTATTGTGTACGTCTGATCATCTCGTCACAAAGTTAAATTTCGAGAATTATCCCTATGTGTATATATATACAAATCCAAGAATTATAATTGAGAATACATATTTTTGAGAATTTTCTTTTATTTACATCAATTTAAAAAAATTGTTAAATTAAACAAATTAATATTGACAACTTAATAATTGATCAAATTAAAATTGTCAATAAAAATAAAACTATTTATTTGGCTAACAAATTAATTTGCCAAATTATATTGGTTGTGCAAAATAATTGCGCAATGAGAAAATACACACGGATTGAGAATATTTATATAGGTTTTCCAAGAGTGAAGTTTTATTAAGAATCAATGTGGGACAGAAAAATTTATATTAAATATACATAGAATAAAATGAATAAAAATGTTCAAAATGAAGATTAAAGATAAATAAGAATACTGAAAGGAGAGAGCGCCACGTAGAACCTCAAATTAAGGAGATGACTCAAATCTGCAATCATTTTAATAATATATAGATTTACAAGATTGTCACTAAAATTGATTTGAGATTTTGAAAGATTTCACTTTATCAAATTTGTATACCGTGTATCGCGCGAGGTGGAGTACTAGTTAAGTGTACATTACAATTTATGATGCAAAAATATTTTAAACACTATTTAGTTTGACAAAGTGGATCTCCCATAAATCTAGACGTGCCCACGGTTCAAGGCCCGCCGGTTCCGGGCCTTGAACCGCCGGTTACGGTTTTCCCCGGGGGTGAACCGTAACCGGCCCGTCTACACTATTCCCGGTTCCGGGCCGGGCCAAAAAACCGGCGGTTCCGGTTCCGGTTAAAACCGCCGGTTCACGGTTCGGCCCGCCGGTTTTTTTTAGTTTTTTTTTTTAATATACTAATATAAATGTAGTATTATTTTGATTACAAAAAAAAGAACATTATGTAAATGAAGTACAAAACGAGCATTAAAACAAATGAAGAAAATTAACTCATTTTTTATTAATCTATACCTATTATAAAAGAGCATTATTTACAAAATTTGATTGGCCTATTATACCCTTATATAGTATTTTATTATTAATATCTATTATCATATGATTATTTTATGTTTGACATATATATATATATAATTAAAATCTATCAATATTACGTACATCGCACGTACCACTCTACTAGTACTTAAAATTAACATTACATAATTTATAATTACATTAGCAATTAGCATAAGTTCCAATGAATGCTTGAAAAGAATGAAAATTTTAGTAAAGACAAGAAGATAAAGTGTAGAGAAATGGTGTGGAATAAATAAATTATCAAAGGGATATATATTTATAGATATACATATGAGGTAATTAAATAAAATAAAAATAATATTTTAAGCCGAAAACCGCCGGTTAATCACATAAACCGCCGGTTCGCCGGTTTTATAGGCCCGCCGGTTAACCGCCGGTTCCGGTTACCAATTTGCTTGAACCGTAACCGGCCCTTCTACCGCCGGTTCCGGTTACGGTTCGGAACCGTTGACCACGGTTCCGGTTAAAAAACCGTTGACCGGCGGTTCGAGCCGGTTCCGAACCGCCGGTTCGTGAAAAATGGGCAGGTCTACATAAATCTCCATAATCCGCTTTGCTTTTCGATGTCAATTTTCTCATCAAAGTAACATTGTGAATTGAATATATAGTAAGAGATATTACGTTGGCAGTCCAATAAAAATATTTGTAAAAGTAAAAGAGGAGATTTTCTTTAGTAAATTTGATCTTATGTCTCCATAAAGTTGGATTTCATTACATTGTCTGATACATTTTATTACAGTGTCTGTCTGATGCATTTAATTTTTAAACCTTATACATTGATGCATAACCACTTATGGCTCTCATTACACTGTCTGATGGCTCTCATTACACTGTTTGATGTCTACTAGTACACTGTTTGGTGCATCTAATTTTTGTATCATATGAACCTTAGTGAAGTCAAAAGATGAGTTTGACTAAAAAAATGGATTTGATTATAAAATTAAATTATATTCATTAAATTTTATATTTTATAGGATAGATGATTTATATCTATTTTTATTTGTCATATGATATCTTCTGTATATGTGTGTGTGAATGAAACTTCTTATGGTTTACTTCTCTCATGTGGTTCGTATGTGGAGAGAGAGAGTAAATTCGATCTCAGGCTTCTCTTGTGTAGTGGATTACCATAAAACTGGCCGGCTCAATTTCCAAGGCCTATTTACAGCATATTGGGCCCAAATCATGCGAAGCATTCAAAAATTTCCCATTAGACACTTAATAAAAGATAAAACGAATTCATTTCAATACTTTTTTTTTTGTTTTGTTTTATTTTATTTTTTTTTAATCATTTCAATACTTTTAAGATTGCTTTGAGATATTTTTTGAGGGAAAACTCGTAATAGCCTTTCTTGAAACTTAAAAATAAATAATACCCTCAAAATAGTAAAATACCAATATTGCCCTTAATGAACCTTTTGAATTTTAAAAATTCAAATCCCTTTTTTATTTCTCTCTCCTCTATTATTAACATCTCCCATCCTCCTCATTTTGTTTGTTGTAGGTGTTGTTGAGAGGGTGGGATAGAATTCCGGCGACGACAACGATTTCCGGCATGGCGGCGCGATTTCCGGCAAAAATTTCCGACGATGAAGATTCAAAATTTCTGGCATATGACTGAATTTCTAGCATACATAAAAAGAAATTCATGTATGAATCTTCGTGTATGTATTTCAAAAATTTCTAAAACATCTCTAAGTTTTTGACATATATACACGTATTTGAAGTAGCTTGTGTTCATGCGTACATGAAAAACATCATACATGAAGACTTTAATGAGACTTACAAGAAATTCGTGCATTTATACAAGACTATCTTTATGTATACAAGAAGAATGTTTGTATGCTTGTATAAACGCATACATCTAAATATGTATACATGAAGACCTCATAAATATGACGATTTTTATGAAACACACACACACACAAAACATACACGAAATATTACGCTTTATGTATATAAAAATGCATACACAAGACATGAAAATTAACGACACATACATGAACATAATTAATGATACATACGTGAATAAAATTAATGAAACATACAATGATAATTAACGACACATACATGAACATGTACGCTTCATGTATATAAATCAATACAAGAAACATGTAGACTTCATGTGTATACATATTTGAAATAAACAAAAATACTCGCCATGTATATAAACACATACAATGTACACTTCATGTGTATACATATGTGTTAGGTCATGTTCATCTTCAAAAATCAAAATCGCTATCCATCTTTGCATCAGATCTAGTAGTAGATCTGGAACGGCGACGGCGGGAATGATCGACTGAGACGCGACGGTGGCGATATAGAAGATGTAGGGGACGACAACAGTATAGAGGATATAGGGGACTACAACGACGAGAAGAAGGGCGGCGCCGACTATAGAAGGTTGGAAGGTCGCCGGCAGAGAAGCTTTAAATCTTTCGATGAGGCGACAGATCCAAGAGCAGCGCGGGATGTCGACGAGACTGAGCAACAATGATGGGGAAATGGAGCGGAAGCACGTCGACGGGAAGGATGACAATGAGAAGGGTGCCCGACCGGAAAGAGGTAGACGACGAAAATGAAGGCAGAAGGAGGTGGGCGGCGTCTATATTTGCGCGCGAGAGAGAGAG
The DNA here is from genome assembly GCA_031470985.1 of Agastache rugosa. Classification (NCBI taxonomy): domain Eukaryota; kingdom Viridiplantae; phylum Streptophyta; class Magnoliopsida; order Lamiales; family Lamiaceae; genus Agastache; species Agastache rugosa. Next base: position 59,351,896 of record CM062601.1, on the reverse strand, counting down.
AGAAGTGTGCAAAGATGATGTATATGAGAGAGAAGGGAATGGGCGGATGTTTACATAGGAGAGAGAATAGGATGTTGAGAGGAGAGAGAAAATATAGATAAGGGTTTGAGTGATTTGAACTATTAAGGACCCGTTTGGTAGGCATGTTAGGATATAGTAAGATAGTTTAAAACAAGATATGTATCGTAGATAAAGTAAGATTCGTATCGTATCTTTATGTTTGGTAGATAAGATATGTAACGTAGATATGATAGATGGGTTGTTTGGTATCCTAGTTTAAATTTAAGATTAAGTGGAAAATGACAATTCTACCCCTAATATAAATTAGTTATTTCTCTCACACCTCTCTTCAATATCTATCATCTCTCTTCAATTATATTTACTCATCTTTCTCACTCATCTGCAATTTCACCTTCTCTCATCCGCCACCCCACCTACCACCACCACAACCACCTCTGCAACCCACCCACAACCATCTCTCTCTCTTCTTCCTCACCTGTTCGGCTGCTCCCCCTCTCTCTCTTTCTCTCACCGCCACCACCTCTATCTCCCCAATCTCTTCTCTCTCCCTGCCACCGCCACCACCACCCAAAAATTCTTCCGCTTCTGAAATCTCACACCATATCTCACAGACTCTGCCACCATTCTCTCATGGCGTCGGCATTTCAGCGGCGCTCGTCACCAGCAACCAATCGAGATCAACTCTCCCTAAATCCCCCCAACTTTCTTTTCTTCAACATAAATGAAACCCAAAATTAAAGACGACAATTGAATCAGACAAGTTATTATTTTCAAAGGTTCTAAGATCAATAGAGTTTCGTTGTGTTTGATTCCCTCGGCGGCGACGCCGCCTTCATCTCCTCCGTTCTCAATGGTGATTCCGCCCCCCACTTTCGCCTACTCCATCGCCTGCTCTCTCTTTATTTTCCTCTCTTCTTAAACGACTGTAGTCCGATTTGGTTTTGGGTGGGGGAGAGAGAAAACGATGGAGGACAGAGAGAGAAGTCCGAAGAGAAGATGAAGAAGAGATAAGTGAAGGGTAGTTTTGTCTTTTCAATTCTAATCTATGACACTGTTCAGTTGAAGTTGCACTATCCTATGGTCTCGGTGAGTTGGGTATTCTATAAATCAACAGTGTTTTTAACACGGGCTGTGTATAATCTCGGGCCAACCTTACTGCAGATCATGGATACCAAACACGTGATAAGCCTAGATAGGTATCCTATCTAGGTCTTATCAGGCTACCAAACAGCCCCTAAGAGTGTAGGGGTAGAAGAGTAAAAAGAGGGCCAAAATTTAATTTTGAAGTTTTGAAGGTTATTTTTTATCTTTAAATTTAGAAAATTGGCATTTTGAACATTAACTCATATTTTTTACATGAAACCCTTCAAAATAGGTAACCTAAAATTAGTTGTGATGTTTTTATTTGAGTTGACTGGTTGTGAAGTTATCACTTATCACTTATCACTTATCACATCTCTTTTTCAGTCATTATATCAGTAAAAAAAGTACCAATAATAAAATGAGTATTATTTATGTATATCCAGTATGATGATAGTGTATACCCTCCATAACCAGTTTTGAGTACATGTATAACACATAACCACCAAGACTTTTTGACTTTTCTAATTATATCTATTGGGACATTTTCTAAAAAAGTGTCTTATTTGTGTGAAAAATGGGGAAAATTGAACTAGTTAACCAAAATCATATAAAATCATGTATTTACCCTCCTATTTTAGCTATCAAAAAGATAGTTACGTATTTCTTTATTATACATTTTGCTAATCGATCATTCGCTTCTAAAATGGTATCAGAGCCCTGGTTTTATTAAGGAATTATATTTTATTTATTGCTTTAAGTATTATCCTAACGGAGGAGACATCAAGAAAAACATGGATCCGGACAATTGTCCGAGATGTGAAGGTTACAGGAATTATCTCCAAGATCTGGAGATAAAAAGAGAAAGAAATCAGATGTCGAGGATAATCTGGAGAGAATTGTTCGACTCTATAGTCGTACGAGAAAGAAGGCTGGAATACATCGAGCCTTTTACTCAAGAAATTGAGGCAAGAAGGAGATATGATTCAGATCTGAGCGATCTCCTGTTCGAGGTGACAAATACCATGAGAATGAACCATCATAAAAATCATATATGATGGATCCAGAAGAATGTCCAAGGTGTGGACATTTCCAGGAACGTCTCCAAATCTTGGAGAAAAGAAGGACCAGATACCAGAGGGTTCTGACAGGCTGGCGAAATATGCTGAATATCTTAATTCAGCATAACGAGGAGAAAGAATTAATCGATTCCTGCATCCAAGGAATCGAAAGAAAAGAAGATCTTCTACATAGATGTATACTCCTTGAATGGGAGATAGAACATGCTATGAGAAGAGACCATTGGAGTCATTTGGGAGTAAATTGGAATTCATATACTACTCCGCTCTGATGGAACAAAAGAAAGATAAAGGAGTATCATCTACTCTTTTATATCAAGAGATTTCTCCAGATTCCTCCAAGATATCGGCGGATCTAAGAGAAATTCAGAAGACAGTACAACATTATGGCGATAGCCTGTATGGTGTACCACGCGATCTTTATAAGATCGCAATGAAGCAGGATGAAATTTATAACATCCTGAAAGAGATCCAATCACGGATCGAAAGACTGGAGCAACAACCGCGTTCCAGTCAAAGGAGAAATCCGTTTGGTAATGAACCCACTTATCCAAAGCCAGTGGGAGACACCAAAATGGATCCCAACATGGAGACCTTAAAAAGAATGATTCGTGAAAAGAAGAAATGAGTAATCTTGAACGAATCAAGCTTAACGACCTCCAGGAGTTAGCAGAATCTTTTGCTAACATGACAATGGTGGACTTAAAGATGAACCAGAATGTGGTCCAAAACCCACAGCCGGTGAATCAACTACCACCAGGAGCCATCATTGGAAATCAATAAGATTTTCAAAATACACCAGGAGCCATCAATGCTGTCCAGGACTTTCAGACTGGAGCAAGGTATGATCAACATACCCCAAATGATGCATACATGGCAGCAAGAAGGACAAGGGCAAGAAGGCCGCATCCAAAGGTGCAAGATACACCCTATGGAAAGGCGACCCTAGATCCCATCCATCCTTACGGAGTGATGCTTGACCTCGATGAAGTTAATTTCAGAGATCGAGAATCAGTTATTGACAAGTGGACGTCAGCCCTGAGAATTGCAGCAGCAACTCTCGATTTGAACAAGGAAGGATTCGTAAGAATTCTCGAAATGAGTCTTGCAGGAGTTGTCAAGACAGCATGGGAATTCTTTCCCGTGGATATCAAGAATTCATGTTTTGAGAGTAATAACTACACAGAACATGTCCAGAATATGGCCGTTCTTTTTAAGAACCATTTTCTGGGAGAAGGATATTTCGAAGGATATGATCTAGAGAAGAGAAAGAAATACTTGATGGCATTGTATAATCTAAGACTTGCAGTCTTGGATCAACAATCGCTCAACAAGTTTCTACAGCTCTTTACTCTTTATCAACATCAATCTAAAGTTGATGATAGAGTGGCACTGGAAATCTTCTTTCTGAAATTTCCAAGCCCATGGAAAGAGATGCTGATCCGGGATTACGAACCAGGTGATCCTGAAAACGTCGCAAGAAGGATGTCTTATGTACATCGAAAGCTCTCGGAATGGTGTCAACAAGCAACAACTCTGAAGAACTTGAAAAAACTGAGGAGGATTAACAAATTTGCTCCTCTAAACTGTGAAGACAATGATCTACCAACGATCATTGGGGGAGAACCACCAAGGCTGAAAAAATACAAGAAAAATAGGTTTCAGCCCTATCATAAAGGTGGAGATCCAAAAAGAAATTCTTGGAAACCAAGAACCAGATGGTCAAGACAGAAAGCCAGATCGTACAAATCAGGCCAAAGAAGTGGACCATCAAGGAATAGGTATCCATTCCGAGGAGATGATAAATCTCAAGGAAGGACACCTGCCAAGAAGACTTTCAGAAGAACTCACACTAGAGTTAATGAAAGTTTCAAAGATTGCAACTGCTGGACGTGCGGTACAAAAGGACATATTTCCACAAATTGCCCAGACAACGAGAAAAGAGGTATCAACAAATTCGAATCCACTCCGGATATCGAAGATGCCGTCTACTACCAGGAACTGGTACAAATATATCAGTTCGAGGATATACCCTCGGATGAGAGTATATATGAATAAGAAGAAGTCTTCAGTGAAGAAGATTCAGAGTGGTCTGATGGAGCTAGATCGGAGTCAGACTGATCCAGAGATTGTTCATCAGGAGAAAGAGGACAGGATGGGATTCTCCAGTCACACAACTCTCTCTCAAAGTCTGATTGACAAAATCATGAAGAAGAGTCTGAATATACAAAAGTATCAAGGCTTTTCAGCAAGCAACATAGATCAAGTTCTAAGGAACTTTAATCTAAAGAGCAGGAAACAACAAATCGTCTATGGAATTTCTAGACGAGAAATGTCGCTTCCTATAGAGCTTACAGAGAATCAAGTGGAGATGCAGTTGATTCCAGCTAGTGACATCAGGGAAGATCTATCAAAGATGAAGCCTGAAGTCGCTGAAAAGATGAACTGGATCCATATTGGAGCCATCCAGTTAATGTTAAAATCGGCCCTCTTTACCGGAGTTCACACGCCGATCGATATCGCTATATGCGATAAAAGAGTTAGAAATCTGAAAGATTCCGTATTGGGAACAATTGCGGGAGATCTTTGTGCAGGACAAGTAGTGGGAATCATTTACCCTAAGATTGCTTACAATCTTAATGATACCCATTTCAGCAAAGCCCTGACGTTTTATCAGGACTTTAAACGCAAGGATTTGCTGGAGGAAGGAAACAGGCCTTACTCCATTACTTATCAGGTATCATATGCTCTTTCCAACTCACATCACACTGAGTTATTTCTGGGAAAGAAGTTTATTGAGATACCAGATATCTTCAACAAGGTGACAACAGCTGTTTGTCCCGATAGAGTTGAAATTGCTCGGTTAAGGAATGTGGATATTCAAATCCGAGATAGAGAAGTCATGAGACACGACCAAAGTCTCAGGATAACTTCAGGGAGATTATCTTTCCAAGGAGACAGAATTATGTCTTTGCCATATGGAAGGAGTCGGAGTCTCATTCGAGAAGCGCCACACCCTCAAACATCTCAGAGTAACAAAGTTTCAGTAAATCTGAAATGTCCCGATGGATGGAGAGAAGTAATAGTAAAATTTGACACTACAAGGTGGGAAACCAACTTCCCTTGTAATGTTCTTTACTATCTGCAGCAACCGGAGATCAATCATTACAAAGGTACCCTGGAAATTGGGGGACAAGTGATGGAGATCAAGGGTAGAGTTGGAAGAGAAGCAGTTTTGCTTTTGGGACTGGATTTTCTCGAGGATCACAAACCTTGGGGAAATAAAGAGGACGGAATGGAAATCACGATTAATGGAAGAAAACTATTGATCGAATGACAAGTCCATTCTCCATATACATCTCTATAGGGATGTTATATGAAAAATATAAAGCAGAATATTTTGCTGCTTATATTGATTCAGGTGCAGGAATTTGTACTGCAAAACGAGGAGTCTTCCCAGCAGAGGTAGAAGATAATCTACCCCGAATTGCAGGAAGAGATTTCTCAAAGAAGATTTTGCTCCTTGCTAAAGGAGTAAAAGAGACGGAAATTCTGATTGGAGGAGCCAGAGGTACACCTTGGTACAAGGTTAAAACTCCACCAATTTATTTCCATGATACAGGTGCAGACATTCTGCTAGGAAACAATTTCCTACAGATGTTCAAAAGATATATGCAGGATAATGAAAGAAGGCAATTGGTTTTCACAACCATTTGCGATCACAAGATCATTGTCCAGAGGCTCAAAGGGGCTTTTAATCGCCAGATACCATTGAGTTTTCGCAGCAAGCGTGGTGATGAAGGAAAACTTCGACACCCAAAAATGAAAGATCAAATGAGATTCAGCGAAGCAGTGCTAAGCTGTATTAGGGATTGGGATCTTGGAGATGAAGAGATTCAGATCCTCAAAGCTTCTTTAATATCCTATCAAGATATTAGGGAAGAGGTGAAGGTATCCCTAGAAGATGTCAAAAGAAAAATCAAAAGGAATTACAGTGAGAATCCTTTGGCATGGTGGGATAAAAACAAGCTCAATGCAACCTTGAAGGTGAAGCCAGAAAAGGAGTATGAGTTTGTAAGATACAGACCAATCCTGATGAACCTCAAAGATCAACAGGATATGAATGAGATAATCAAGGAACACCTTGATTTAAAGCTGATCGAACCAGGGAACTCGCCCTATAGCAGTCCTGGATTTCTGGTAAGAAATCATGGTGAGATTAAACGAGGTAAACCTAGACTGGTTATTAATTATAAAGGAATTAATGACATTCTAGAGTTTGATGGATATTTTATCCCAAGTAGGGAACACCTTATTAATTGCATCAGGAATGCTAAGGTTTTCTCTAAGTTTGATTGCAAGTCAGGTTTTTACCAGATTCGCATGGAGGAAGGGAGTAAGAAGTTTACAGCCTTCTCTACTCCACAAGGGCATTATGTTTGGAACGTAATGCCAATGGGGTTAGCTAATGCGCCTCAAATATTTCAGAGAAAGATGGATAATCTATTCAAAGATTATTTTTCTTTTATGTTCGTCTATATTGATGATATTTTAATAGCATCAAAAAATATGGAAGAACATATCAAACATCTTGAGATCTTTGCAGATGTTTGTTATAAAGAAGGTTTAGTACTGTCTGAAAAGAAGGCAGTCGTTGCAACTCAAAAAATGGAATTTCTGGGTATTGAGATCGATGAAGCATGAATCATTCTCCAGGACCATATTGTTCAAAAGGTCCAGAATTTTCCTGAAGATCTGAAAGAAAAGAAACAACTTCAGAGTTTCTTGGGAGTTGTTAATTTTGCGGGACCATTTATAAAAGATCTCGCAAAACATAGAAAAGTTTTCATTTCATTACTGAGAAAGGATGTTCCATTCATCTGGACAGAAGAACATCGACAAGGGATGCGGGAGTTAAAAGAGGTTTGCAAAAATCTCCCAAAGCTCGCGATACCTCAGGACGAAGATGACTTGGTCCTGTATACAGATGCTAGTGATTATTGGTGGGCAGCAGTCTTAACCAAGATCACTCCTAATGGAGAAGAACCCTGTAGATACTGCAGTGGTTTATTCTCAGATGATGAGGCTGTGAGATGGCACATCAACGAGAAAGAGTTCTTTGCAGCCAGAAAGATGTTTAAAAAATGGCCTTTATTTTTACTTGCAAAGAAATTTACTTTGAAAGTTGATAACACACAAGTTAAAGCTTTCTTAAGAAACAAGATGGAATCAAAGCCTGAAAAGACTAGATTAATTAGATGGCAAGCTGAATGCCAATATTATATTTTTGATATTGTCATTCTGAAATCTCACGAAAATATTCTTGCAGATTTCTTAACAAGAGATAGAGCAAAATGACGTGAACTCCATTCTACTAGCCCATAGACATCTCAGAGAAAATCTGGAGATGTTATCCGGCGAGTGGGACGAGTGCATTCTGAATGCTGAACAAGCAGGAAGATTGCAAACTCTCGATAAGACGAAAGTCACCGAGAGAATACGAGCTTGCATACGGTCTCAGAGTCAACTCTGGACTGCATGTCAAACACCAATCCTTCGGGTGGCCAAAGATCCTTTGGTAAAAGAAGAGTTTCGAGTACAGGGCTCTAAACCTGTAGCAGAGGATTCAAATACCTCTTGTCCAAGTTCTAAGGTGGTGGTATCTTCGGAACCATTGCCCCAAGAAAAAGATGATATTCAGGGGTCACACTCTGAACTATCATGTCAACCCAAAGACCTCCGGGAAAAAGAGGGAGAGATTAATCTTAGGCCAATGACTGGCATTTCTAAGATTAATACTGATAAGATTGAAGTTTCTTCTTCGTGGCAGGTTTATCAAGCCAATTGGGAGAAGCTCAACACAAGGACTGGTATCAACCCCGAAAAAATAAGGGTTGATGTCTCGGGGAAATATCCTCGGGTGTGGATGATGCCAAATTCAGATCCATACGAAGTCAAGAGATGGTATGAATTCGGAGCACTTGCTTCAGTTTATACCACATCCCCATCATTCGCCGAAATCAAGAATCTACCCAAGTGGATTCAAGAAGCGGTGTATGATACCTGGGCTAACAATCCGCAGCTTAGCCGAGGTGACGTTTTGGAGTTGTATTTCATCAGTGCAGCCCCAGAACCATCAGGGAAAGGAAACCATGAAGCCTTTCACTATATTAGGCTTCGAAGACCAGATGCACGCGCCCTTGAAAAGATCAAAGCGCCTGCAGAGAAAGAGACTACTCTAGTCTCAACATTGCCAGAAGATCTCATCTCCACAAGAAGAGCATGGGGTTTATGGGTTTGTCTCACTGAGATGGACAAAGTCAAGTTCCCGTTCAAATTCTTTCAGAATTCAGTGAACGGATCATTCCTGTTAAATACCATGACAGGAAAATCTACAAGATTCGCAGAGGAAGCTTTCGAAAGAAAGAGAACCTTGCTCTGGGAAAGCAAGATTACGACGAGTAAAGACACTCATCGTAAATATTGCAACATGGCTCATTTTGGGAACTGGTCCGAGCGCGTCTGTTCGGATTGCCAGAACCAGAGTTCGGGAAGGGGTTCATGCCCAGAAAGGGAAAGGAGAAGGCTCGGTCCCACGAGCATCTCGAGCAGAAGGCGTTGCCAAAAGCAAGGACGCCAAGGGCCCCGGGAAAAAAGTAGATTCCCGACACAGGTTGGTAGAGTCATGTGACTCTGAGCTGGAGCACCCACTAAAAAGAAAACGACAATAGTGGGTGGGAGGAAAAAGTGATTACCCACTAAAATACAAATGGGTAAAACTACAGGATTGTTGGGAAAATTATAAGGTTTCGATTTGATACCAAAACCCAACTGATTCTCCAACCGAATAGATGATCGCGCCAACCTAAATAGTGTTTTCCAGCTCGCCTGTTTGAGTCTTAGATATTCTAGGATTACAGGTTAAGGAAGCGGAAGACAAGAATGACCCACCGTGTCTACAAAGAGAGTCACTAGCGGAAGACAAGAAGCCGACCTACCGTGTTCACAAATGAGTCACTAGCAAAAGACAAAGAGGCGTCAACCTTCACTGAGTGATCCAAACAGAGCTCGATCAAGTCAAGAGAATTCGAGCCGAGTTCAAAACACAAATGGTCCAACAGAACAAAGGAACTATCTCCGAAGACTCCACGACGAGACTTCCGGCTCGAATTCAAAAGCCAGCTCTAAAGGCAAGATCCCGGAATCGAGGAAGTCAACCTACCTCGACCAATGAGGGATTGCTGATCGCATCCTAGACTTCAAAACCTAGGATGTGACACAAATGAAGACAAAAGTATACGCCCAACGGCGGATCTTGTATTTAAGAAGAGTAGGTAAGATTCAAATGGCTCCTCCAACGGCTAGTCTTGAATCTCTACCTATATAAACCCGTCTTCAACCTCGTGATCGTACACGAAAAACTCTCTACAAGCTTTCATTATCTGAATTCATTATTCTTTCAAAAGCTCCCAAGCAGTTCTACATAGATCAAAGAACACTTTATCTTAAAGTGTTTCTAGTTAAGAAACTGCTTAGTTTTTCGTCTGTTCCCTAGGCCAAACTCATTGTATATCTTAAGCCTAGATTTCGAACGAGTTCATCATACTCTGAAGTTCTTAATTGTAAGAACTCGTTCACAGTTGGAACCCCATACCCAAACCCAAACCCAGAAAGGTTAGGTAAAGGTACGCTTGCTCGAAGCGCGTAATTCGAGTGGATAGGTTCTTCGCACCCGCAACCGAAGGTGTATAGGCTTGATGCTGCCCGCAACCGTTGGAACACAACGGGTTAGAGTTGTGAAGTTGCTTGGTACTTGGAAACCAAGTGGTAGTGGATTACCAGTGAACCTGGTCGTGGACGTAGGAGGTGTTACTCCGAACCACGTAAAAACTCGCGTGCTTCTATCTCTCTCTCTTTACTTTTACTTTATATTCAGCTGTGTACTAACGCCTTCATTTCATTGCATACTTGTTCAAAACTGCACACACAGCTGCTCTCCAAAGACAGCTGTGTCTCTCGAAAGTTGCACAACCTGACTAAGCTAAAAACGATAAGTTAATATTTTCAAACTGAGTTTTTCTAAGTAACTGAGCTAAGTTTTTAAACCACCACTTTCCGCACCGCCAGCTGAGTTGTTTACCCAGCTGACCCTCCCCAGCTGGATCAATAACTGAGCTCTCACTCAACTCCGTTTTAACTTGATAAAAGTTTCGAAAAATCTACTTGGTGTATTCACCTCCCCCCCTCTACACCAAGTACCCAGCTCAGGGACCATCAATTGGTATCAGAGCAGTGGTTCAAAAGACCACCGTTTCTGTATCAAGAGATCTCTCTTGACGCTCTGTGTCAGTGGTCAACTGAACAGATCCGTTTCTCAGAAAAACTCATCTTATTACATACTGCACATGTCTATGGATTCTTATCTTAACAGGAATCTCCCCACCTTCTCGGTAGACGACTATGCAATCTGGAAATTCAGATTGAAAAGCTTCCTTTGTGCACATCACGACATGATGTGGGACGTCATTTCAGACGGACCCATCCTTATATATAAACAAGGAACTGAACTCGTACCTGCTCATGATGGAGGCCAACCGTAATACCGGCCAATTCTCAAGCCAAAGAAGGAATATTCTTCCGAAGAGCGAAAGCAAGCGGGTCCGGACAGCTTCGCAGGAACACCATCTCTTCAACAAGCCTCAAACGCCTACCCGAGTAAAATCATCAAGTGCGAGACAGCCAAAGAGATGGGAAACACTCGCCAAGCTATGCGAAGGATCGAAGAGATCAAAGAAAACAAATTCACAATAGCGTGCCAAAAATTCGACAACTTCAAGCAAATAGCCAACGAGTCCATCGAAGCGATGGAGCTAAGGTTCTCAAACATAGTCATTGAGATAGAGACAATCGAATCGGGAAGTATACCCAATGAAAAGAATCTAAAGGTTCTTTCAAATTTCTTTCACCGAATGGAACACTTACAAGGTAGTTCACCAAAGTCGAAGTGACTTGGGTGATCTATCTACGTAAAGATTGTTCTCACTCCTAAAAGCCAACGAGTACAACTTGAAGATCACTCAAGAAGAATCTTCAAGGCATTTAATGACGGAGAACTCACCCTACCTCCAAAAGAAATAGCTTTCGCAGCCAACTCGAAAAGTCACCATGTCAAGTCACTCGAGTCCTCCAAGATGAAGAAGGACAAAAAGGATATGAGCAAAGAGTGAGCTACTCGAAGAAATTGCCATGATGGTGAAAAGTTATAACGTACTCAACACCAAGAAGGCAAATACAAGAAGTTCTTCAGGACGTACAGAGATAAGTACGCAGCAGCTGATGAGAAGTCAGCTGACAAACGAACTGAAGAAGGTTGCTTCAACTGCAAGGAACCAGGACACTACCGACAAGATTGTCCAAAGCTGTCCAAGAAAGATAAAGACCATTTAAAAGCTAAGGCAATGACCGAAGGAGAGCTTATATCGCTGATGAAGAATCAGAGTGCAATAAAATTGATGACATGCCATTTTCAGACTCGGAAGAAGAAGCCCTGATGGCCAATCATGAACCTGATTGGGATACTTGCTTCATGGGACAAACAGACGGCATCGATGAAGATGAGGTAACGTCTCGAACTCTAAATCTATCTAACACCTCACCATCACACGAACACTCTACACAGGACTCAGAATCTGGACTACCTGATTGGAGTCTAGTAGAGAAAGTAATGAACGATTCCAAGGAGCTTCAAGAGATCCTTGACGTCATTATGTGTGAGAATGCCGAGCTGAAGGTAGAACTGGAAAAGACAAAAGCATCAGACACAGCTGATACAACTCAGCTCCAACTGGAAGTCGTTTCACTAAAAGACAGAATAGTGAAACAAGATCAGCTGATGAAGAAAGTCAACACTGAGAAGACACAGCTGATAGAAGATGTGGAAAAGGTCACAGCTGACCGGAAAGGAAGTCACCGAGATCATTGAGCCGAAAATCACCGAAGAGGTACTATCTAAGAAGATAGTAGCTCTCATCAAAGCCACGTCAACAATGGACGAGATAATTAGTGCTCGGCGTCCAAAGAAAGACTCAAAGCGGGACCGGGATACAACGAATCAAAGGATGCCTCAACATTGCCTCCACAAGTGGAACAAAGGTTATGTTTGTACGAGCAAATGAACCTTCAACCCCAGAAACAAAGATCAACAATCGAGGACACAAGAAAGGCCGAAGAACAACTGTGAAACATTCTCAAGCTCCGTTGAGGACACAGCAGACGTCAAAAAGAACAGCTGTGAAACAGTCTCAAACTCCGTCAAGAACACAGCAGACAACAAGAAGGTCAGCTGTGCGACAACCTCAAGCTCAGCTCAGACAAAGAACGTGCTCAACCTCAACGAAGACCACAAGCCGGATTTTACGTATACCAAACAAGACCAAAGACGTTGATCGATATCAACCAAGATATCAGAGATACCCAGCTGGATACCACTCATACGAGTATCAGCTGGATAACCATTTCCAGCCACAGCATCAGAGACAGCAGAGACAAAGGAACGTCTCAGCTAGGCACACACTGAAATCAAACAAAATACAGACAACAAAACAAGAAGACACGAAGATCAAGACCACGCCAAAGAATAAAAGAAGAACACAATGAATGTGTATATCGACTCAGCTGGGAGAATTATCAGATCAAATGACCCAATTCGAGTCATCAAGCAGATCTGGGTCGTCAAAGGATCTCTGTCTAACCCACAAGGACCCAATTAAAACTGGGTACCTGAATTTTAACTTTTGTTTAGGTTGCAAGGAATCGACGCATCTCTGAGGAGTCGATGAGAACGCTTTGGTACTTGGACAAGGATGTTCCAAGCACATGACGCACCTAAAGCATCTACTCCAGAGTATATTGAGCGTACAGGTCCACAAGTAACATTTGGTGACAACTCCAAAGGCCTAACCAAAGGTTATGGTACATTTAAAACTAGAAATGTTATAATCCCAAATGTTTCTTATGTACAAGGATTGCAACATAACTTGCTTTCCATTAGCCAATTTCGCGACAACGGTTTTTCCGTCAAGTTTGATGCACGAGGATGCACAAGAAGCACAGAAACCAAGCGTATACTCCTAAGAGGAAAAGAGAAGGAAATATGTACTTCGCCGACGGAACAAGAGCCCTCCGAGACTTGTCTTGTATCAAAAAGTTAAAGAATGAAGTCACTGTCAGGTACGTACGGCCGAATCATCTCAACTTCAAGACAATCAACAACCGGCTAGGAACCACTCGCTAATGGAATTCCAGATCAAATATATGACAAAAGTCATATGTACGTGTCAACAAGGAAAACAAACAAGAATTTCATTCTCTCTCAAGCGCCTACTAACCGATCGAGTTCTTCAACTTCTTCACATGGATCTTTTTGGTCCATTACTCCAAGCTTCAATGGCAGAAAATATACTCGGTCGTTGTGGATGATTTCTCAAGATTCACTGGGTATCTTTCTTATACTGCAAGAGCGAAACCGAACTAAGCCGCCTATCCCGCCGGAAAGATTATCAACACAGAAGGAGTGCAAGATAATGGCAATAAGATCAGATCGTGGAACGGAGTTTCTAAATGAAACTATTTATGATTTTTGCGAGAAGAACGGAGTTCAACACCAAACATCTGCAGCTCGCACACCTCAGCAGAATGGTGTAGCAGAACGAAGAAACGGAACTCTCAAGGAAGCAGCTACCTCAATGCTAGCTAGCTCTGCCATTCCAAAGAAGTTCTGGGCTGAAGCAATTAACACAGCTTGCTTCACTCAGAATCGCTCCCTACTCACATCAAGGCAAGGAAAGACACCGTATGAGCTATGGAACAACAGAATACCTTACATTGGATATTTCAAGGTATTCGGATCCAAATGTCAAATTCTCAATAATGGGAAGACACAGCTCAAGACGTTCGACGAAAAGACAGACCGAGGAGTATTCCTTGGTTACTCCGCTGTGAGTAAAGCATACAGAGTCTTCAACAGAAGAACTCAAATAGTCGAAGTAACTCCACATGTTACCTTTGACGAATCCTCCTTCGAATATAGAGATTCTATCAAACGAAGAAGCGAAGGAGAATCTTCAAGATTGATTCGTACAAGGGCTCAAGAAAATAGAATCGTAACTGCCGAAACATTAATTTGGGACAATGAGCCAGGAGGAAATTCAAATCAACCAAGAAGCTCCACTACCCGAAATCGAGAAGAAGCTTCAACGCCAAATCAAGTGAACATCATCACCGGGAATCCAAACACAGCTGAGTCCCCAGCTCCATCTCCAGCTGAGCCTCTACAGAAATCTCCTCAAAATCCAAATCAAAGAGAGCCAAACTCTCAAGATTTAACTCCAGAACAACTCCAAGACAGACGAAATTTAGCCACTTCAAGCTTCAATCAACTGGAAGAAGAAATTCGTAAGAGGAGAAGATGGATTGAAGATCATCCATCATCAGCAATCATTGGAGAACCTTCTGACCAAGTCAAAACCAGAAGCTCAGCTGCTCAAGCTTCATCGGATCATCAAGAGGCAGCTGACACAGCTCAACTTTCAATAGAGCTAGAACTGACGGTCTATGATGAAGACACAGCTCTAATGGCGTGTTACGTAGCTCAAGTGCCAGAGCCTCAATCAATTCTCGAAGCTTTGAAGAGTGTGCCTTGGACAAATGCCATGCAAGAAGAGCTAAACGAATTCCTCAGAAATTGTGTCTGGGAATTAGTCGACAGACCTCAAGAAGTCAAAGTCATAGGACTCAAATGGATATTCAAGAACAAGTTGGATACCCTGGGAGTCGTCATCAGAAATAAAGCTCGACTCGTTGCCAAGGGCTACACTCAGCAGGAAGGAATTGACTTCGAAGAATCTTTTGCTCCAGTAGCACGATTGGAAGCAATCAGACTATTTCTCGCCTTTGCAGCACATCACAAATTCAAGGTCTATCAAATGGATGTGAAGTGTGTATTCCTAAATGGAGAAATCAAAGAAGATGTCTACGTTGAACAACCTCCAGGATTCGAAGTAGAAGGAAATAAAGTCTACAAACTAAAGAAGGCTCTTTATGGATTAAAGCAAGCACCTCGAGCTTGGTATGACACTCTGTCAAATTTTCTCATATCCAAAGGATTCAAGAAGGGCTCAAGAGATTTAACTCTCTTCACCATCAAGTCGAGAAGATATCCCGGTTGTTCAAATCTACGTAGACGACATCATCTTTGGATCAAGATCAAGCTTCTTATGCCAAAGATTTGGAGAGATGATGTCGAGAAGTTCCAAATGTCCATGATGGGAGAAATGAGTTTCTTCCTAGGACTTCAAGTCAAGCAATCTTCGAAGGGATCTTCATAAATCAATCCAAATACGTGAAAGACTTGATCGCCAAGTATGGAGTTCAATCAAGCGTAACCGTAAAGATTCCAATGAACACCAACCGGAAGATTGAACCAGAACCGAAGGAAATCGCTGATTCCAAAGCAAATACAGAGGGATAATAGGATCCCCGTCGTATCTAACAAAGAAGTCGTCCGTACATCTCTTTCGCAATCGGAGTGTGTGCCGGATTTCAAGTTGATCCAAAGGAAGCACACATGCAAGCACCAAGAACATTCTCAAGTATCTCAAAGGAACTCGAATGTCAATGGTACCCAACAAGACAATCTACATACCGACCGGATACCCGCATTCGTACTTCGCCGGAGATCGATTGGACGTAAAATCAACTTCGTGAACTTGTCGGTTCTTAGGAAGTAAGTTGATCTCATGGTTTTCAAAGAAACAAACGCGCGTCGCAACTTCCACGACGTGCGTAATATATGGCCGCCTGCCGCCGCTCGCAAATTCTCCGTCGAAACATCGACTCGGATGACTATGAAGTAAAATCCGGCGCATTCCAATTTTCTCGTGATAGCTCAAGTGCGATTGCCATATCGAAAATCCAAGATTTCACACAAGATGCAAGCATGTAGACGTACGACATCATTTCATCGTAGATCACGTAGAAAAGAAGGATGTGATTGTTGAGAAAATTCACACGTACATACAAAATGGGATATTCTCACAAAACCGCCGATAGAAGCAAGATTCAAAATGTGCGGATTACTTGGACTTCTCAACCCGTACGATGCTTCACCCAACCGAACCAAGCAGACTACCGAATCCAAGCAGACCTACCGAATGAAAGGCATCCAAATTGAATACAAGCAAATAACCGAAAATCGTAATCAATGTCACCGATATCACCGAGAAAGAATTCAGCTAAACCAGATGCCGAAAGGAAAGGATTATTCACCGAGGGAACCACTGGAACCACGATGACCCAAAGACACCCACTCAACCGAGGTATCAGCTGACTACAATGATCAGCTGAGAGGTTTGAAATAACTTTAATTACACCTACTCAATCTGTTTTCTGTCAATTCACATCTTGTCATTTCTAATCAATATTAATTAAAAGTCTGCAAAGAATTGAATAATGGGAGTTTCGAGGCAAAAGTCAAAGCGCCTCAACCGTTCTCTCTCGCGCATTAAATTGACATGACGCGAGAATCACTCACAGTCGTAGATCTTCTTATCAACAGACAAATCTTGATCGTCCATTCTTCCAGAAATCTCTTTAAATATGCTAGAAGAAATACGCATCAAACGTAGAAAGTTTTTTTTTGCATTCTTTCTTATTCCATCAATTGGTATTGTTTGTTTCTACTAACAAAAGATGCAGAAAAAGAACATGGAATCCAGAAAGATGTCTCCCAAAGCCAATCAAACCTGAAGAATCTGTCAAAGCTTCAAGATAAGAGTTGCTTAACTCTCGGGGAACCTCAAAGAAGACGGAAGTCCAAGGCGAAGCCCATCGACGTAAACGGCCAAGAAGAGAGATCGCAAAGCTCAAGAACGTCATCCACTGCGAAGGTGCGCAGAAACATTCGGGAATGACAAAGGAAAAGACCTCCTCAACCCCACTGTTTCTCTCAACATAAAAGAGAGAACGGGACACACAACTCCCTGGGATGCAAAAATCAACGTCAACGTACCCGGACCGGATGTTGATGAAACCGGAGTATTCAAGAGCCATGTCAAAGCTCTTGCTCCGCCACAGAGGCACGTAAAGGATGCGGGAGACAAAGCAAAGATGCATCTAACTCCGTCCCACTCGGGAATCGGAGACAACTCGAGGAGACAAAATATACTGAAGCACTATCTTCAAACCGAAGACTCAAGTCAAAGGTGCTCCCACACAGAGAAGCCACCGACATTATGAGAGAATTCGTAATCACTCTCCGAGGAGAAGGCCCTCAAGCGGTCGTTTCGTACGGTGGAAGAGAAGTTCACGTCCTCGCTTGAACATAATCATCACCAACACCGCAACGGAGTATTCCAAATTGAACAACCAAGCTTAAACCCCAAAACAGATGGGATACTTCAACCGCCTTCTCTTCGCTTCTTCACTTCCACAGGACACCTTCTTCGAGATCTTTCAATAAAAGATGCTCAAGTCCCCGCACCAAGCTCAAATGAGAAACTTCACCCGAAACGATCACTCCGCAATGGATGATGATGATACGAGCCGAATACAAATCCCTCAAGTGCCGTATCGACTTTCTCATTCAATCTAAGAAGTCCGAAGAAGCAAAAGTTGCAAGGAATGAAGATTGTGCCCGACTCGAAGATGATATCTCCCGTGCCAACTCATCCTCCAAGCACTCACGGACCGCCCCCACCGAATCGTGCCAAGGACGCCGTGTCCGCAATCACACTCGAGGCTAATGCAACCGAAGAAGAGCTACGAATACAACAAATGAGCCACTAAGACTCTAAACCTCGCCGCTCGTAGCCGAAAACCACAGCTTCGCCAAACTAAAACATCGCAACAAATGAGATGGTGTATATCTCCCACCCCGTTTTGATCATGCCAAAAAGCGAAGTAAGTGAGAAGAGAGACAAGTCAATAAAGAGGCAAACCGATTGAGCTAGAGGAACCTGAATCGGGACCACTAAGAAGAGACGAGTCAAAAGAAAGAAGCAACGGATGCGAAGAGAAGACCCGGTAGATCGAAGACCGAAGATTTTTTTCTTCTTCGTTTCCCGTGTTATAATGTATTTTCTTACATTAATAAAACACAAGTTTCTCTCGCATCATAAGTTGTCTCGCTAGGTTTTGGCATCATCAAAAAGTTTAAATTGTTGGGAAAATTATAAGGTTTCGATTTGATACCAAAACCCAACTCGATTCTCCAACCGAATAGATGATCGCGCCAACCTAAATAGTGTTTTCCAAATTTCGCCTGTTCGAGCCTTAGATATTCTAGGATTACGGTGTTAAGGAAGCGGAAGACAAGAAGCCGACCCGTGTCTACAAAGCAGAGTCGGCTAGCGGAAGACAAGATCGACCTACCGTGTTCACAATGGAGTCACTTAGCAAAAGACAAGAAGGCCAACCTTCACCGAGTGATCCAACAGAGCTCGATCAAGTCAAGAGAATTCGAGCCGAGTTCAAAACACACTGGTCCAAATTCGTACGTAACAAAGGAACTATCTCCGAAGACTCCACGACGAGACAATCCAGCTCGAATTCAAAAGCCGGCTCTAAAGGCGAAGATCCCGGAATCGAGGAAGTCAACCTACCTCGACCAATGAGGGATTGCCGGATCGCATCCTAGACTTCGTAACCTAGGATGTGACACAAATGAAGACAGTGCAGATACGCCCAACGGCAGATCTTGTATTTAAGAAGAGTAGGTAAGATTCAAACGGCTCCTCCAACGGCTAGTCTTGAATCTCTACCTATATAAACCCGTCTTCAACCTCGGGATCGTACACGAAAAACTCTCTACAAGCTTTCATTATCCGAATTCATTATTCTTTCAAAAGCTCCCAAGCTTCTACATAGATCAAAGAACACTTTATCTTAAAGTGTTTCTAGTTAAGAACCGCTTAGTTTTTCGTCTGTTCCCTAGGCCAAACTCATTGTATATCTTAAGCCTAGATTTCGAACGAGTTCATCATACTCTGAAGTTCTTAATTGTAAGAACTCGTTCACAGTTGGAACCCCATACCTAAACCCAAACCCAGAAAGGTTAGGTAAAGGTACGCTTGCTCGAAGCGCGTAATTCGAGTGGATAGGTTCTTCAGTACCCGCAAACTGAAGGTGTATAGGCTTGACAGTGCCCGCAAACTGTTGGAACACAGCTCGGGTTAGAGTTGTGAAGTTGCTTGGTACTTGGAAACCAAGTGGTAGTGGATTACCAGTGAACCTGGTCGTGGACGTAGGAGGTGTTACTCCGAACCACGTAAAAACTCGCGTGCTTCTATCTCTCTCTCTTTACTTTTACTTTATATTCAGCTGTGTACTAACGCCTTCATTTCATTGCATACTTGTTCAAAACTGCACACACAGCTGCTCTCCAAAGACAGCTGTGTCTCTCGAAAAGTTGCACAACCTGACTAAGCTGAAAACGATAAGTTAATATTTTCAAACTGAGTTTTTCTAAGTAACTGAGCTAAGTTTTTAAACCACCACTTTCCGCACCGCCAGCTGAGTTGTTTACCCAGCTGACCCTCCCCAGCTGGATCAATAACTGAGCTCTCACTCAACTCCGTTTTAACTTGATAAAAGTTTCGAAAAATCTACTTGGTGTATTCACCCCCCCTCTACACCAAGTACCCAGCTCAGGGACCATCAAGGAGAATCATTATTGAACAAAGATAATGCGGTATGATTAAAGTAGCACCGAAAGTTGGGCGTCCTTTTTCAATAATGGACGACAGCGGTGGTCCTACGCTGAGTCAGACATAGGCTGGCCACAGAACAAAGGAATCCGTGGCAATAATGAAGGAAGGAGGTTGAGATTTGAGACCTCTATATAATCCACAAGTTTGGAGAGCAGAAGATTATCGAAAATCCACACCATCAATCTTGTACATCATCTCCTCTGCTCTCAAAATAAAAATTTGTTATAGTTCTTAGCTTAGTATAGTATAGTTTATGTATTTCAATTCCGCTACCATAGGTAGCTAAACAAGTCTGTCTCCTCCCTAAAAGAGATATACTTATGTTGTAATAAGTTTTATATAATTCCTATATAAAGTTCGGGCTTTTGCTCATCCCTTCCAGTGTCTATTTATTCTATAAATACCGACTTAATACCCTACGCCCCGAGTAGGAAACGAACGAGGGCTGTGCTGTGTGCTGCTGAAGGAGTCTGCGTCTGGAAACCATCGGTTGCGATCATGTGGTTGGACGAGGTCCCTAAAACTTCCGGCGGAAATACCCGGCAGCATTCCGGTCAAAAAGGTATGAAGTTGGTATAAGTAGAATTTATTTATACGGAAGTGTGATGGGCCTGATAATGTTGCATGATTTATCTCCATATTGAAGAAATGAATTGATAAATCAGAGTATGTAATGAAGAAATTCAGTAGAAGGGTAAAAGAATTGCGCATATTGTATGATTATAAGGTTGACTATGTTATATCAATATTTTCCCTTATTTTATACAATATTTTATACACAAAAAATGAATATAATAATCTTATTGGTGGGTCAGTGGGTACTGCTTATACCCGCTATCAAAAGTGGTCGTAGGAGGTACACACTATCTTGATACTGGATAGAATGAATTTCCTCTCTAATAAAATTGTAAACAACTTAAAACAAGACAATATTCTTTAACTATATTAATACTTCAGTAAAATCAAACCGTCTCTTTCTTGGTGAACTGTAAGAATTTATAAGCTCTACAAACATCGACCTACTTAATAAAAATACTGCAAAGAATATCCAACTACATATTAATCGTTGTGGTTGATGAATTAAAAAAAAAAAAAGGAAGCATTTTTTTAGGGAAAAAAAACTAAAAAAAAATGGACGCGCAGAAACTGAAGCGATATTAATAGAGTAGTAGTAGTAGTAATAAATAAAGGAATGTACGAAAATGTTTGAGGATTAAATAAAATGGGGCCAATCTACAAAATAAAAAATAAAGTACACAAAATAGCATCGGCTATGCTATAGTTGTAGGCAGTAAATAGTTAAGCTTCTAGAGGGGCAGGCAGGCATGGTCAATGCACCTCTGTTTAAACCAGGGCTTTCATTTTTCGTGTCAATCTGACATTTCTCATTACATTTATTTACTAGAATCCCATCATCTCTCTCTCTCTCCCGGTTTTTCAGAGAAAAGAAAAGAAAATAAAAGAAAATAGAATGAGGTGATTTTCTGTTGGATAATTACATAAATCCGACAATTTCACTCTTTTACCTTGACGGGTTAATTCGGAAATTTTCACATAAAAGTCTGCGCTATTATCGAAATTGCCCGTTTAAGCACTTGGTGAGGTTGAGCTGTTTTTATCACTTTGGAAAGTTTTATAAACACAAAAACAATATCTACTATTACTAGCTTTATACCTATATATATGTATACACACAAATGTGTATAGTATATAGTACGTAGTTTCTTGGAATATATTTCAAGAAAAGTGTGGTTTTCAAATCTAATTTTCATTAATTTTATAAAATTGTATTCTTTTCTGTATTAAGAATGGAATTTTATTTAAAAAAAAATATGTTTGATGTTAGAGTTATATTGTATCCTTTTGTAGTACTAATGTTCATTTTCCAGTCAACAATACATGAAGAGAATATAATATGCGAGTCATGAGTCTCACTGAATGATATATTCCCTCCATTTTCAAAAACGCATAGTCATCACGAAGTTGATAAATTATTTTATTTATCCCTAATTATTGCATAGAAAACCTACAAAATAGATAATTTGCATTGATGATAAGGGTAAAATAGAAAGTTCTAACCAATTTTATACTAGAATTATGAAATGGGCACTTATTAAGGGACAAGATAAATTTCAAAATTGGACATTTATTTAAAACGGAGGAAGTATGTACATGTGATGAAGGTATATTTTAAAGAACGTGGAATTAAAAAAATGCATTTAAAAGTGTTTCGTATGAATAAAAAGTCGAAAGAAAAAAAAATTTCTAAATGAACGACGAGTCTAAAGATTTTCCTGAATAATTTTATTTTCTTCCCAATTTTATGTTCCAAGGGATCGATTTATTCAGTTATCTTTATAAACTATAATAGCAAGCCCGGGTTGCTATTTTTAGAAACTTTTATTTTCAATTTTTTTTTCAATATTCTGTTTTTAGAAATAATTTTTATTAATATTATATAATAATTATTCGTACAATATATTTTTGAATCCATCAATTAATTTCAACCGTTACAAAACATTAAAAAATTTCAATTAGCCTAATAAATTCAATCGTTACAAAAGCAATAATCATGTCAATCAAGTAATGATTTCTTCATTTTCGTTTTATTTAGTGCCTATAAATTTTGTAATTATTGAAGGTGAGATGAGAGATGGATAATGATGTGGAAGTTCGAAATGGTGTTGTTGCTGGACTGACAGGGGGTGCAAAAGAATTGGAGAAAATGAATCTTCAAATATTTGAAGATTCGCCTCCAAAAGCTTTATAATACATTCAACAATTACAACTGAAATTGCCCACAACCAAGAAGGAGCTTCATTCTCACAAACAGGAAAATTTGGAAATGGAGCATATAGAGAAATAGTAAAAACAATATGCTCAAGTACTTAAGGTTCATGTGTAGTAATCTGATATGGTATGTAACTGAGCTATCTTAACCATCATTACGAGAGGTGTAACCGTGGAGATTATCTAAAATAGATCTTAGATGTACTATTATTTTACACAATGTATTAGTGTTGTATTTTTATACATATAGTTGTATGTACTGTTGTAGACGAAAGTTCAATATCAATGTATAATATTGTAGATGCAGAACTTACGATGTCCATCAAGTGTTTGATCTAGAGGTTGAGTATCAAATTAATAAAATTTGCACGCAAAACACCACTGATGAGGAGAAAAGAAATTAACGATCATATACGATTCCCCCGTGTTTTTTCTATTGGTTTCTTTAATTTCAGAGTGAGACTCCAAATTTATGTTATAGCCATGAAACAACATGAAACTGAAATTTAGAGCAATCTTACGAGTAGTATCAGAATTTAATGCAGTTGATATGTAGCAACCAACCTTCATCGATCTTCAAATTCTATTAATTTGGAATCTCAACGATGAAATTGAATACATCACCACCCTGCATGCTAGGTGCTACTATATTAATTAGATATAAACAACAATAATAATAATAAATAACAATATAACTATTATTATATTGGGAATATCACAATATATAATACTACTATTTAGGCCATAATTTATGAATTATCCAATAATTGATTGTAATTAATACACACACATATATATATGCACATATCTTTCAAAGATATTTCACAAAAATAAATAAATAATAAAAATAAAAAACTTTCACTATTTGGATGCTCTATTTTCATATCCGATATACAGTTCATCTCCCACATCTCACCAATCAATTTGGAAATTTGATTGCTTTGCACAATCTATTGGAAATTCGCTGATTTGTTTTATATAATATAAATAATCTAATATTTTGATTTATCCATAAAATCACATAGATTAATTACGTAATAGAAGTACAAGTTAATTACCCTTAATTATATACATATAATTACTATAGGATACTCTAACATGTTCCCAGTGAAAACACGGCAGATTGCATATAATAAATTTATTATTATTATATGTATTTATAGATTAGTTCTATTAAGTTCAACTAAAATCAAAAGCTCTATTACATATATTTATAGATTATTTGATTAGCATATTAATTGAAATGATCATATATTGTGTATAGATTTATAATAGCAACTATCATTTTTACAAACTTTCATTTTCAATTTTTTTTAATATTCAATTTTCGAAAATGATTTGTATAAATGGTATTATAATTGAACTTAAATACAATTTCAATCAACCACTTAAAAGCAACCGTTACAAAGACAAAATCATGTCACTAAAATAATTTCTTTCCTAATATTATACTAATATTGTATGCATATATATTTGAGGTTTCATCAACCAAAAACACACTTTTTAACTTTTTTTTTTCTTTCATTTAATCTTTTCCCACTAAATAATGCACTATTGATATGAAAAAGGTCACCGCCTAAAGAGTATAAATTGGCTTAAAGCTTTTGTATTTGGATAGAGAAGTGATTGTCGCAGTGAAATACGATATGAGTTCCGACTTTTTTAATACCAAAATATAAAAGAGACAAGTTATATATCATATTCATAAAACTACATCTTTTGCATACCAAAAATGTGTTAAAAGACTAAAATAACCTTAAGTAAAAAAAACAATTAAAAGAAACAATAAAAAGACAAAAAAAAGAAAACAAAATTGGTCCCCCCAAATCACAATCGGTCCCCCCTCCCAAACCCCACTTTCTCTCTCTTCGACTCTCATTCTCTCTCTCTTCGACCGCCTCTCTCTCTCTCACGAAACCAACCAGTCACGACAGCCACCATCTCCGCCCACGATCTTCGCTTCGTCGTGTCTGCAAAAATGAGCAACTGGAGAAACGAGAGGCAACCCGCGCCGTCGTCGTCGGACTCCGACGAGGAGGATTTTGAAATTCCTCAACCGCCGGTTAGTGCCCTAAATTCGACCCCAATTTGGATTTTTTTTTCGAAATTTTTGTTGAAATTTTCTGTTAAATGCATGTTTATGTGTTAAAAATGTGTTTGATGATCATGTTTAGTTCGATTTTGTTGGATGGGTGTATAGTTCTTGTTTGTTTAGTTTGAAATTCTTCGGTGTTTAGTTCGAAATTTATGTTGGTTGGGTGTATATAGTTCGATATTGTTGGTTGGGTGTGTTCTTAAGTTCTGATGGGCACGCTGGGTGCAATCGTGGCCACGGTCGTGAGGTGCAATCGTGTCCACGATCGTGGTGGCGACCGTGGCCACGGTCACCACCGTGCTCACGATCGTGGGCACGACCGTGCTCACGATCGTGGGCACGACCATGCCCACGATGGTTGTGACCACCGTGCCCACGATCGCAGCCTCGATCGTGGCCACGATCGTACCCTTCGATCGTGGGCACGGCAGACCCCTCTCCAATTTCTTGTGTTTTGTTGCTTTGGTTGGTTCCAACACATGATGATGGTCCTAATGTTTTGTTGCTTTGGTTTTTGTAGGTTAATTGTTCTTGGAAGAGACCTACATTGCTCTATGTCACTCGTGGAATCAATCTTTACATGCGGGTTGAAATATTCCGAGAGGTTACAAAGATTTTATCTGAAGTTGGTGGTAATGAAGCATTGGAGATATTTAAATCCGGCATTGTGGGGCGCTTGATTGACGTGAGAAGAAGTCACAGTGCAAGTAATGCCCTACATCACGTTCTAGCCCGACAGTTGAAGGGTGATGATATACCTCAGATCGAGAGTTGGTTTCAGATTGGTGGAGAGACCATTCGTTTTACGGTGAGGGATTATGCCCTCATCACTGGGCTTCATTTCGGACTCTCCGACTTTGATCCACACTCAAGTCATCAAATTCCTAGCGGCAACATTTACTACACATATTTCAAAGGTGAACCTACAAAAGTAAGTGAGCTGCGCAAGAAATTTAAAAGCAAAGAGTTGGGCAAAAACGTTGAAAACTATTTGAAGGCGGCTAACTTGTTAGTTTACTATCTCTTCCTCTTATGTCGGAACGATCCCGAGATAGAAGATTGGGCATGGACATTAGTTGAAGACTTTGAAACTTGGGATAGTTTTCCATGGGGCTCGTACACGTATGGTACGTTGTGTTACTATATAGACAACGTGGCGATGCGTCCTAATCAAGCAGAAAGAGATTACCACTTCTACGGTCCAGTTTGGGCTTTGCAGATTTGGTCGTATGAGGCCATTCCAGCACTCGGAGACGTGTGTGGATTGCGAGACCCACAAGTCAGATTGCCCCGATGTTTGAGGTGGAGCACAAGGCAGATGAAAATGGTTGATTTTAGTCGTTTCTTGGACAATCCACGGGTACATTTATTTTATTTTATTTTATTTTATTTTATTTTATTTTTTAAATTTGATTGTATGATTCAATGTTGAATATGGAATATTAAATTTTTATTATTTTTTGCAGCTTGTAGTATATCCCTCGTTGGAACCTATTGCTGAAGAGCTAGAAACGTGGTACATGATGAGCTTTGACAACGGAGAGGAGTTTGATGTGAGATACAAGCCTCCTGTACGAATTGCAACAAGGAAGGACCCGAAAGGAAAGTCAAAGGCTATGGGAAAATTGAAGAGTATAGTGGGGAAGGTGTTGACTCCTGAGGCGAGGCGACCAATGCCCAAGCGTCGCCGTGAGAGTACTCCACTAGGTGCTACAGACGAGCTGCTACACTCAGGGCAGCCAGACAGGGTTTGTTGTGTGCACGGACGGCCTTGTCCAGACTACGAGGAGGGCACTAGCGGCGGGGATGACATAGAGCGCCGGCTGAGGGCAGTTTTGAACGACGAGTCTAATACTGGCTTCCTTGCTCGACTTACTCGAAAGATGTTTGCTCAGATGAAGGACTACTTCATTCCTAGGCGGTCTATCAGTCCTCCACAATACTCTCCACAGCACTCGGTTAGGAGTCACAGAATGAACAGAGAGCCACACCGTCACTCTACGTCAGCCGTTGACAGACACAGATGGTCTGGTGCGCAGGAGCCCATCCAGGATCGTCCCCGTCACTCTTTTGGTGTCAGTCTGCAGGGGCCTCATTCCCACCACTCTCAGCAGGGTGCCCCTTCTCACTACTCTCAGCACGACCGTGCCCCTTCCCACCACTCTCAGCACGACCGGGCTCCTTCCCACCACTCTCAGCGCGACCGTGCCCACCACTCTCAGCACGACCGTGCCCCTTCCCATCACTCTCAGCACGAGCAGGCTCCTTCCCACCACTCTCAGCACACGCAGGTCCCTTCCCACCAGTCTCAGCACGAGCAGGCTCCTTCCCACCACTCTCAGCACACGCATGCCTCTTCCCACCACTCTCAGCACGAGCTATTTGTTGAGTTCTTTCGGCCCGTGCAGCCTACTTACCCGCACTTTCAGTCTGATGGGCCATCTTATCAGAACTACCAGTCGTTTGGGCCCGAAGTCTCTAGTTCACTGACGCCTCATCCCATTTTTCCTGATCAGTATTCATCGCACGAGCTTCAGGATGAGGATGATGATGAGGATGAGGATGATGAGGAGGTGGGTGACAGGAGCTTGGGTCTTCGACAACCCAGACCGTCTGCTGCTCTAAAGACCCCTTACAAGGGCAATGTTCCGTCTGATGCTGAGACGTTGAGGATTGAGTACAGAGCCTTTAGAAATTCAGGACCCGAGGCCTATGCAATTACTTATGAGACAAAGCACGTGCTAACTCAAAAGTTGTTCGACACTCTAGAAGATCTTCATCAAGACTTCACTGCTGAGGTAACATCCTTTATATTATCAGAAGCATAAATTAAATTGTATTTATATTGTCATCTAATATAAGTTTTATGTTTGTTAGGTAATAGACTTGTACGTGTCTTCCACTCGCGCGAGGATCCGGCGGAATCTCAGTACTCGGTCAAATGTTGGTGCAACTGTCACGATCATCGTGGGCTCTGCATTTTATGTAAGTTTTAATTTATTTATTTTTGTTATTATTATTTTTTATAAATAATATTGATCTTGGTCATGGTTACTTTTCTAGGCGGATTTAGTTTCCGAGCTACAAAAGCTGCATCCGAAGGATCCACAATTTAGACGAGTGAAGGGAAAGCCAACATACAATAAATAGAGAATGCCTGATGGAATAGATGAGTTGGTAAAAGGGCTAGATACGCCGACCGCAGTTCCATGATCAAATGCCTATCATGTAAGTATATAATATTTTAATAATATTTACATATACTGAATAACATGTTACTTCATTGATTTATTTGAATATGTTTTTGCTTGAACAGATTATTGCAATCTGTTGTATTAATGAAAATCACTGGGTCACTGTGAGGATTTGTCTTCTTGACTGGAAGGTTGAGTTGTATGACTCAATGTCACACCAGTATGACAATGATCGTGTGACAGAGCGCGACTTCCAGATGAAGCCCATTACTCGTCTTGTGCCTCGTATGTTAGCTCTTTCGGGTTATTGGAGAAACAATTCATCAAGAATCAGGAGAGACGATAAAATGGAGCTTGTTAAGATGCCAACTAGTGTACAGTTCACCCAAACAGATAGCCACAGCTGCGGCCCCTTCGCTTGCATGTATTTGGATCGTCTGGTGGCCCGTAGAACTTCCAAAGTCAGGCATTCGGGTGAAATCGACGAAAAGTACGTTAGAAGATATCGATGGATCGTAGGGTGTAGGATTTTTTGGCTTAGCATTGATCCACGATAGATATGTATTTACGTTTAAGACAATATTTTGCTCCGTGTTTTGACATTACCTACATTATATTATATTTTCTTAAGTGTTAATCTATGTG
This sequence comes from Agastache rugosa, assembly GCA_031470985.1. Taxonomy (NCBI): domain Eukaryota; kingdom Viridiplantae; phylum Streptophyta; class Magnoliopsida; order Lamiales; family Lamiaceae; genus Agastache; species Agastache rugosa. The sequence continues at coordinate 59,323,227 of CM062601.1, read as the reverse complement.
TTAATCTATATGTTAATCTATTTTTGAATACCAGTGTATATTTATGGAGTACATAATTAAATAGACAGTGGGCTGCCGATCTCACGACCGAGGCCACGACCGTGGCTACGGTCGTGAGCTCGATCGTGGCCACGACCGTGACCACGTTCGTGAGCTCGATCATGGCCACGACCGTGGCCACGGTCGTGAGCACGATCGTGGCTACGGTCGTGGGCACGATGTATTTTCCACGATGGACACCCACGATCATGCACCATATTCGTGGGGTTCTCCAAAATCGACCAATTAACGACATTTTTTTTTGTTTTTTCTACCTTGAACGTATTCTTAACCCCTTAGTATCATGTTTATACATCATTGATCGAACAATATCAACTTAGAACACATAATTTAATATTAGCGTGGACTTTTGTAATATGATGGTAACATTAGAGAAATGTTACATAATATATACTAAGAATATGAAAATCGCAATACATCAATAAATGTTAAGTTTTTTAGTGTTATTTGTATATTACAATTCGAACTTTGTTAGCATAATGATGTTTGAAACATGATATAACCTACGAAAATACATTAATCATTGTTTATTAGTCGGAATCGGAGATTGTTCTTCAGCTCACGATGGTTGGGCATACGACCGTGATTACAGTCGTGGCCAAACCACCGTGATCACGATGGTCTACTCACGACCGTGATCACGATAGGGCTGCGTGATCGTGATCACGGTGGGTGTTCCATCGTGACCACGGTCGTGGGCGGCTATCGTGGTCACGGTGGTTAGCCACGACTGTGGACACGATTGAGTTTGTCCATCGTGATTTCGGCAGGCGACGATTGAGTTCTTCAACTGCTGACCGAGCACGACTCATTCTTGGACGGCCGGCCTGACGCACCTCATCTGGAGGGAGACATACGATTGATGAAATCAAAGGCGGCGCATTCCACTCATCAGGATGTGGTATTGGAAGAATATGCTCCGCATAAGTTTGTCTAAAATTGTGTTGTTTGAAATAATGACTAACGAAATCGTACACAGACAAACCATTGCTAGCGCGCCTGTTACAATAACGAAAATATTATTAAATAAAATTTAAAAGAAATTATAGCCAAAGATAAACAATTACCTTATAGAGGCGACGGCATGCTTACATGGAATCTGATCCTCATCAAACTCCCGACACTCACATGTCCAACTCTCAAGGTCGACTTGATAAGGAATATTATCTTCTTCGACTTTATAAATATGTGTTGTTGTAGCTCAAACAGTTATATGAACACTAGCTTGCACAGATAAAGAAAGCTTATCGAAAGTATTCTTTGTCAACTCATGATCTCTCGATGCAGCTTCTTCCCGCCTCTCATCAAACCAATTCTCCAGAATTCTGTGAAATATTTCAAGTAACGAGCAAACTGGTAAACGTCTGGCCCACAACAAACGAGAGTTCAAGACTTCGGCTGCATTGGAGGTCAGAAAGCCATAGCGTCGTATGGCACACTTCGACCTAGCCCACCTCTCCGGTCCAATTTGAGAAAGTCGTCTGTAAGCCCCATTAGGGCTTTCAACATGCAGCTTCGAAAAGAGATTTTCGAACTCTTCAACCCGATAACAGTATGACGCTTGTTTGAAGAGTGTGGCAACAGTAGCGCCGTAGCCTATTAGATTTTTCTGTAGATGGTGGTAGCACAACCCATGCACTGCATTCGGATAGACGGCTTGAACAGCATTCTCGATGCTCTTATGTTGGTCACTCACAATCAATAAATTTTCTGGAGGATTGAAGCATCTGCGCAGGTTGTAGAGAAAATAAGTCCACGACTCATCGTTCTCTATCGGACCAAGTCCAACTGCAAGCGGAAAGATTTGTTCGTTCGCATCTTTTGTGACGGCGACAAATAAAACTCCTTTGTTTCTTCCCTTAAGATGGGTCCCGTCAACTACAATCACCGGCCGAAGATGCTCAAATGCTCGAATACTCTGTCCGAGGGCAACGAACATGTGACTGAACACTCCTTCACTAGTCATCTGCAAGTCATAAATAGTCCCCGGATTACGCTGCTTCAACGAATACAGATACGATGGGAGCCTCTGATACGACTTGTCAAAGTCGCCGTACGTTTTCTCTATCGCTATGTTCCTCGTCCGAAGAGCGAAGCTGTATAACATCCCAACGCCGTACCTACTACGCATCTCTGTAATCATCTCTTTTGGCCTCAAAGTGACACCCTCACCGACTAATTTTTTAGCAAAATAAAATGCAGCAACCTCAGAAGTCACCGACCGTACAGCAACACGATTCAAGTCCGTGTGACAACTGTGATCCAATGTCAACTTACTGATTCTCCAAAGAGTTGCTCCCTCACAAGCACACAATCTAAACGTGGAATTTTCTCTACCACTCCTGCAGATGAACACTACATGTTTTTCGGCGGAACGATCAGTGGCACACTCTAACATGTTCTCCAAATGATATATTCCTACAGCTATCCTCAACTCTTCCTTGGACCGAAATATAGACCCCACCTCGAGCTGACCAGTGACTGGCGGAGGCTGCTCAACCCATCCTAATGGTAATGCGCTGTCATAGTCGGGAAATGGAATGATCCAATTGCGCAGTGAATGCTGACTCTCAGCATCAGTTCCAGACTGATGATGGTCCGATGAGAAGTGTCGTTGCCCGATAATTCTATCCATTTGTGCCGGTTGTTGAACCCAAGCAAAAAACTCCTCTGTCAGTGAATCAATCAAGTTTTTGCGACAATCTTTCTCTTCATCTTCGGATGTAGACATTGCCTCGTCTTCATATTCCTCGTCTTCCTCATCTTCAGATGGCATGCTATGTTGTGGCATGTTATGGTCTATGTTGTCGTGCTCTACTCCCGAGCTGCTACCTCCCATATTAACGTCGGGGACGGATGAGCCGCTGTTCTCAATCACATATACCTCCGGATCTTCTTTGTGTTCCACTAGCAATCGAAGTAATTCGGTATCGCCTCGCAATAAAACTTTTACTTTGTTGCCGTTGGCCATGCGTGTCAAATACCATAATACGTACTCAGTCTCATTTCGATCACCCAAACCATCTCTAATAACATCCACGAGGTTAGCTCGGCTAACTTTGCCCGCATCAATGTAGCCAAAAAATGAATCACCATCTATATACGTTGAGCGCTCCCAGCGACCTCCGTGATGTATCAAAACACGCTGCCACGACATCTGTGATTAACAAAAAACAAAAACAATCGTCAGCAATCAATTGAATTCATTTTTAGGGCTTCACATGCCATGCCCACAATCGTGGGCACGATCATGATCACGGTCATGGCAGCGGTTGTGGGCATGGCTGAAGCCGAGAAAAAAAAAACTAAAAACCCTAGATCGTGAGCACGATACTCTTAGCCTTTTGAACTGATTTTACCCTTGCATAAACATGAAATTTATAATTCTTTATCTAACAAATAAACATATTTCATGCAAATATTCCTAGTACTAAAACCCTAATAGTATATCTTAAGAACGTGCCATTAAAATCTAAAATCATGTGCGGCCTATTTAACATAAAATAAGCAATATTCATCATGAAATCAAACCAACAACACAATCATAAAAGCCGACAATAAATCACCATCGTGGGGTTTAAATCATCATCGTGTTCACGGTCGTGACTACTATCGTGACCTTAAGATCACGTTCCTCAAAAATATATTTTTCGACTACTATACGTATTATGCGTACATTTATATAAGATGGAAACACGAAGGCACCCCCTTGAAGTTGATCTTCCCTTTTGGCCGATGTTTCGAATGGTTTTTATGAGGATTTTCGTTTCTTTTTCTTGTGTCTTTTATCTATATTTTGAAGAGAATATTGGTTGATAAATGTTGATTTCATTGATGTTATGTGATTTAAATAATAGCTCTTTGCACCAACAAACTCTCTGACAAGAATTTATTAAAGTAGCTTAATTAAATACGTAGTACATCCGAAAATCTTCATCAAATCCGAATTTGCAGGGTCAATAAATGGAGGGTTTCGGAGATACGATGCATGACACGACCGTGGCCACGATCGTGGCCACCATCGTGATCACGATCGTGATGACAATCGTGGCCACGATCATCGCACTCCGGCGTGACCACTGTCGTCCCGCGTTGACCAAGGGTTATTTTTGTCTTTTGAGTGATTTTGGTATACAAAACATCTACTTTTATGAATAGGATATATAACTTGTGGCTTTTATGCTTTGGCATTTAAAAATAGATTAACTCATACGATATTGCGTCAAGGGTCAGAGAATCTATTACAATGATCGACACAATTTTCTAAGAGCTTTATTGTACAACAACTTTAATATAAGAGGGAAGAGGCTAGCATCTCCAGATGAAGATGTTGTTGATATTGTTGTAATTGATTTAGCAAATGATAAGTACACAGCCTCAAAAAATTAGAAAATTAATATTGTAATTATATAAAATTGTTCTTCAATTTCATTTTTATAAAAATAAGCTTTTCTTGCTCAAAATTAATGTGCATGTGTGTTTGTGCGTACATATTTATATTGACTAACTATGCCAACTCAAAAAATTGATTAATACGAATGAATATAAAATTAAGACACATTCCTAACATATAATTTTTCGGTTTCTCATGCATAATTTTTTTTGTGACATTTAAATATTGTGAATAATTGATCGAAAATTGAACAATTATTTTATGGTTTTGCATTTTTGTGAATGCCGAATGAAACAAATATAATTTTGTGGGAGAACTCATACATCCAAACAAAAGATGTACGAATGGAAAGGTATTTGCAAGGATTCAACATGTTTTTTACTTTTTCAAAACGCAAATTGAAATATAAATTGATAAACATTTAGAATATTATATTTTGTTTATTTTATATATTTGAATTCCAGAATATGATATTTTTGAGAAAATAAAAAAGATTGGTATGTACGCATGCATCTCTCAATCTGTGGTCGTATTATAATCTTACCACACAACTTTCTTATTGCAAGTATGGTTGTTAAAGTTTAATCTGTTTGTTATTAAATACATTTATTGTGATAGTAGAATTATTAAAACAATAATAAATTATAAGAATTAAAAAGTTGAAACTTGAAGAAATTATAGACTTTAATTATGAAACAAATAACTCTAAATCCATATTGGTCAAATTTTTATAACATCAAAATTTTAAAATTAATGAAATTGATTCAATAGAATAAAAAAAAATTAATTCAATAAAAAAAAGGGATGAGCTTAAGGTTCCAGTCAGATAAAGAAATGACAAAAACTTGCATTCGACCTGCCCCAAATATGTGACCGAACCCATGTGTGTTGCACGCGCCCAATTCAATCAATAGTTCGGGCGCCAAGAGGTGTTCCCACATGCCCTATCGTTTTTTAAATCTACTGCACCTAATTTGACACTTTTAATTGTCTTATTACCACCCTAATATACCCTTTTGATTTTTTTTTAATATTTTCCAATTTTTTCATTTTTTTAATTTTCATTTTAAACTTAGCTTTCAATTAGAGTTTATTAATCCCCTATTAAAATTTATTAATTGAATTTTAGGTGCTCAAGAAATAATAAATATTTTACATTGTAATTCCTATTTCTCCACATAAAATATTGTAGAAAATATATTTTTCACTGTTAAAAGATTGTTAATATAATTGATTGAAATACATTAATATTTAATTTATTGACTGACAGATTCTATTTTCTTTTATGTTTCACTTAAAAATTTTATATCATTGAATGTCCAGATGTAAACCAAATCGTGTGTGTTTATGTGAGAGTATTTACATTGATATAAATAATTAAATAATTAGTTATATATAACTCTTTTCTGGATTTAAATTATCAATGGGTGAGGGTGGACATCGAAGGTAGGGGTGATAAGTAGGGGTAGCGACGGACACTGATTTAGTGGGAAAAGAAAACTTGATTTTTTACAGATTAGTGGAAGAATGGTGGTTAAATAGTCTATATTGGCCCTTGAGAGAGATAAGAGTCTGCATTCTTTTTTTTCATTAAGGGTACTTTTGTCCCATCACCCCAAATATGGGTAGAAATTATTTGTTTTATAGTCATGCAAACATAGACATGCCAGACGATATCCACCTTAAATTCTCGGGATATCCAGTAGCATCAATATATAATGGTATATATCTATCGTACATGGCTGCTCCAAATGATTTCAATTACCTTCTAGACATAGTCATACTCGCTCCAACACTCTATGTATCTCCAATCGGTTAATCAGTACATGATATCCAAGAATGTGTCTGATAGCAGAGAATATTTAGTTACAAACAAGACATGCATCCCAGATGGAATTATTGATGTAATGAACGATGTTCACATGCCTGAATTTTCAAATACTCTGAAGTGTTTGGAAATGCCTAACCACAAATTGAATCCGAAGGTCACCACGTCAGTTATATTGTTAAAAAATATTGATCATTCTCTTGAATTATATAATGATATACGTTTCGTTGTCACGAGACTCGAAAATCATGCCATATGAAGTAACTCCGAACATAAGGTATTGATTCTGAAAATGTCAATAACACTATCAGATCCATGTCTTCCATTCAAATTTGAACGAAGTCAACTCCCTCTAATTATTTTGTATGTCATGACGATCAACAAAAGTCAAGAGCAATCTCTATGATGTATGAGACTTTTTATTAAGAAATCAGTGTTCTTCTATGGTCAACTATATGTCGATGTATCTAGAGTACGGAGTTGGAGTGATTTGAAGATACTGATATGCAACAAAGATAATAGAAATATTGTATGTACAACGGACATTATGTATAAGAAAAGTTTTCATAATTTATAGATATATGAATTTTGAATGAATTTAATTTTATATTGATTGATATATTTGTTTCTATATTTCCTTACTCATATTATTTTATCAAAAATATCAAAATTAAATTTATCCCATGCATCGCACGGGTGCGGTACTAGTGTAATAAAATATCAAACACATGGGAATACTCCGTATGTGTTTTCTCGCTTTCTGTTGAGCCATCTGATTTAATAATTAACTAGTATGTTGCCCGTCGAACATCAACGAGATTGTCATATTTTATATATTATTTATAGAAAATAAAACTCGTATAGTAATATATACCCGTTAATTAATCGAACATATTAATTTCTATACACATACCCATTGATCATATCCAAATAAAAAAAATTAACTTGTCCACATCTTAAGCTCGTATAGTAATATATGTTATAAACCTGAATATTAATAATATATTGTATAAATACCCGTTTATTTATATACTTGTTACCCATCTCAAATTAGTTTAAAAAATAATTTTACATCTTGTTATCGTCCCAAACTCACATAGTAATACACAATAAAGTCTTGTATATTACAAAGGAAACATTAACAAACTATTAAAAAATAAGTTTCATGTATAAATTTAAAAATTATACAATTTATGAAACTCGTCTCAAGCCCGATTAAGAAGTAATTTTAATACTCGTTCCCACCACAACACATATAGTAATTTCCGTTAATAACTCGAACCCATTTATATACACGTACTCGTTTCTTTCTAATTAAAAATCTTTCTGATAAAAAAAAATTACAACTTGTTCACGTCTTAAATCTACATAGTAATAATCGCTATAAATTTAAATATTACAAAGTAAATAATATTAATATATAGTATTAATGCCAAAAACTTAAAAGTTAATATTTTCAAGTATAAACCAAAAATTATACTCCCGTCCTAAACTTATAAGGTACAAAATCGATCCAAAATCAACTTAAAATTTATACTTGACCTAAAGTCGATCAAAAAATAATTTTACTATATGTTCTCGTCGTAAACTACCCATTCATTTCTCAAACTCGTATAGCAATACCAACTAAACATGAACTAGTTTATTTATATTTAAAAAATAATTTTACAACTTGTTTGTCTCAAACTCATATAATAATACTCGTTAAAAACTTGAATATTACGAAATAAAATACTCACAAAAAATTTGAAAATATGTTTTAAGTATACATTTAAAATTATACAATTTAAGAAACTCGTCCCAAGTCAGATTAAAAAATTATTTTACTACATGTTCCCGCCGCAACACATATAGCAATATCCATTAATAAACCCGAACCCGTTTAAATTTAAAAAATATCTGTAATCAAATTTAAGATGTTATAATAATTGAGTAATCATCTCAATAAAAACTTAAATGTTACTTAGTAAACATTAATGACAAATCTATAATAAGTTTTTTTTGAAATAAAGAAAAATCTATGTAGCCATTTCAATTGTTGAACACCATTCGCAGTAAAAGAAATTGGAAAATTCGAATATTATTTTGTAATTTTGACAAGTTGTGTTGTGTTATATTTGTGAAACATACTAAAGAATATAACAAAATAACATAAACTGCTTAATCTAACATATTGAATAGAGGAAATGTAGTGATATGGCATTATCCCTCTAAAAAACACAATATTTGTCACATAGTTGAAAGAATACAAAATATGGCACTTTTGAATTTTTTTGGACTATTTTGCCCTTACTTTCTACCAAAGCTACATTTTTCTCTCTCTTCCCACTTTTTCTCTCTTATATATCGTCTCTCTCAGCTCACGTTTCTCAGCTTCGTTTCTCTCTCTGCTGCTCTCTCTTCCCGTCGTAAAATCTATATCTCTGTAGTGAATCCTTTCTTCCAAAGCTACCTTACAGTGGCCGGCACTGTTGACATTTTTTTCGGCGCAATTGATGATATATTCCGACAGCACTACTATCTCTTTCTATGTATCTATTTTTTTCCGTTTAATCTACATTGCATGAGATATTCCGTCACCGTTGACATATTCCGGTACCATTGGTGACATATTCCGGCACCACTACGATAGGTTTTCCGGCGGCGATGTTGATGTAATTTTTATTTTATTTTTCCGGCACCGTTGCCAATATTTTTGTTGTATTGATTGCGATGGAGGTAATTGGCTTTTGTTTACAGTTTATTATCTTACTTTCATGATCTATAGGATGAATAATTGAATTGATGATACATTTAGATATAGTTTCCCGTCTGAAATTTCTGCTGGGTGTAATACACTGTTGGTACGATAAAACATTTTTTCGTACCGCGTACCAATTACGGCATACTCCAATATGAATATGTAATTTCTTACATCTTATTGGTACGAATATGTATATTCGTACCGCGTACCAATCAACCAATTGTGCCATAAGTGGGTACGAATATATATTTTCGTACCGAGTACCAGTGTAAACTGGCGCTATACGGGGGTACGAATATGTATTTTCGTACCGAGTACCAGTATCACATGTCGCTATATGCGGGATGAATATGCATATTCGTACTGCTTATTTGTACGATTTTGGTCATTTTGTAGCTCGATTGCCAATATTAGCAAAGCTGACTGTCTCGTAATTGTATAATGCAGGCTAGACCATCTTCTTTAGTTGTTGCCCATGGAGAAGAGTGGAATAACAACACATACGAGGGTGGGAGGAAAGACTATATCCCTATACCTCCTAGTGGTATAAGTTTCGATGATTTATTGAGTAAGCTTGAGATACGACTTAAGAAGGATAAGAGCATGTATATGTTTGATATAGATGCGTTAGTTAAGTCTCCTATAGGTGAAACGATGAGAATGAAGATAACGGATGATTTTGAGTGGTTTTGTTTGATGGATTTATTGGAATTGCCTACTGTATATGTGAATGTTTGTAGTAGAACTAATGAGAAGGGGTATGATGTTGGTGATGATGATCAATCATTTGATGTTGGGCTTGATGATTTTTATATTAGTCATTTCGATGATGAGGTAGATGATAGTAATGATAATGTGAATACTTGCGCTGATGATTATTGTGGTAGTGATCGCTGCACTGTGCCCCCAGTAGATGTTGCTAATGAAATGAACGAAGAAAATCATGAAGAATGCAGTAGGTGGCTTGTTCCCGGTGCAACATACAAAGCATCTCTTAGTTGTGATGAATTATGTATACCGGTTGAGCGTGTCACTGGTGAACTCGTGGATGGGGCTATGTTTTTTAATAAGAAGGCATTAACTTCAGCCCTTGGTGTATATCATCTGAAAAAGCATGTGGAGTTTTTTACAGCGTTCTAATAAGAAGTACTATCATGTTGTTTGCAAATGCCTAGAAAGATGCGAGTTCATTCTACGAGCAACATTAGTCGGTAATGCATGGAGAATCAATAAATTCGTTCCTCACAATTGCGAGACAAATTTGAGATATCGTCCTCCTCCAAAGGTGTCCTCTAGAGTAGTAGCTGCACATTTTGTACCCAATTTGATGGAAGAAGGTTCGGTTGTTAGGCCAAGGGATATTCAGGGACAAATGTTAAGGGAATTCGGAGTCAATGTAGAATATTCAACTGCTTTGGCTGGGAGGAATTTGCACTGAACATCACATATGGCGATGCTGACAAATCATTCCAAGTTATCTCCCAACTGCAGCTACATTGCTTGAGCTTTTAAATTATGCTACATCTGGTACGCTTAGTACGATATTCACATATACGAAGTACGTTTTGGTACGAATTCGTATATTCGTACTAAGCGTACCAAACGTTTTTATATGATTGCATTGTATTTTTTTTATTTTGTAGTTGTATTTTCAGTTGCTGCCCAAGTACCTATACATGTTACATCATTCAAACCCGGGCTCCATCGTGGAATTACAGACAAGTCGAGACGGTTGTTTCCAAAATTGTTATTTTGCTGTTGCTGCTTGTGTAAGAGCATTTCGTGCATGTCTCCCCGTGATTGTTATTGACTGTACACATTTGAAAGGGAAATACAAAGGCATTTTGTTTGTTGCAGCTACAAAGGATGGTAACGAACAGATAGTTCCGTTAGCTTTTGGGATTGGTGACAAAGAAAACGATTCATCGTGGACTTGGTTCCTCCAACACGTGCGACAGACATTCGGGTGCCCAGAAGAGCTATTGATTGTTTCTGACCAGCATCTTAGCATCAAGAATGCAGTGGATCATGTGTACCCTGGGACTCCTCACGGACTTTGCTCGTTTCATATTCAGAGCAATCTCAAAAAGTGGGGTTCAGGTGTAATCGAGATATTTTAGTTTGCTGCAAATGTTTATAGGCCAGAAGACTTCATGGAGCATATGCAAAATTTGAAGGAGGCTGCACCTCGCGCATATGAGAAGCTTATGAGCATTGATCCTCGTAGATGGACCCGTTCTCAGTGCCCTGTGCGGCGATATAGTTTTGGGACTTCCAACTCCGTTGAGGTTTTGAATTCTCGTCTCGATGGTGTAGAAAATTACCAATTTGTCCCCTGCTGGAGTGTGTTCATAATATGATTCAAGAATGGTTTTTAAGCGGCGTACCAAAGCTGGAGCTAGAACTCAAGAGTTATTGGATTATGCAACTTTGAGGTTAGGGAATACTATTGAGGCAGGGCGGGCTATGAAAGTTGAACCATTACTGATACGATGTTTAATGTAATTTCCGGAGTCAAGAGCAATATTGTGGACATTGCTTCTAGGAAGTGCTCATGTCTCGTCTTCGATCTTGACTTGATACATTGTTCTCATGCTGCAGCAGCAATAAGGTGAAGTTTTATTTGTTTATACTTTTGGTACGAATATGTCTTATTTCGTAACCAGTATCCCTTGATAATGTGGTACGCCGGTACGAAATGTGTGTACGCGTACTGGATCTGTAAGTTATAACATGGGTAATCCGGTATGCAATTCATATTTTGTACCGCGTATCACTTTATTTGTATGGGTTTTCGGTACGAAATTTAGATTTTCGTACCGCGTGCCACTGTGTTACAATTTGTTACGTGGGTGCGAAATGATTAGTTCGTACTGTTTGGAAAATTATAAGGTTCATTTATAGTTTCCAATCTATGTTCTATAAAAGAGCTCAAGTAGCGGCATTTTGATTTGATACCAAAACCCAACTGATTCTCCAATCGAATAGATGATCGCATCAACCTAAATAGTGTTTTTCAGCTCGCCTGTTTGAGCTTTAGATTTTCTAGGTTTACAGGTTAAGGAAGCGGAAGACAGCAGTCGACCCAGCTGTGTCTACAGCAGGAGTCAGCAAGCGGAAGACAGCAGTCGACCCAGCTGTGTCTACAGTAGGAGTCAGCTAGCAGAAGACAGCAGGAGTTAACCTTCAGCTGAGTCCTCCAGCAGAGCATGATCAAGCTGAAGAGAATTCGAGCTGAGCTCAAAACACAGCCGGTCCAGCTGTACAGAACAAAGGGAACTAACTCTGAAGACATCACTTCAAGTCAGTTTGCCAAATCCAGCTCTGAATTCAAAAGCCAGCTCCAAAGGCAGAAGATCCCGGCATCAGAGGAAGTCAACATGCCTCGACCAATGAGGGATTGCCGAATCAGCATCCTAGACTTCAGGATCTAGGATGTGACACAAATGAAGACAGGTGCAGATTCGCCCAACGACAGATCTCGAATTTAAGAAGAGTAGGTAAGATTCAAACGCTCCTCCAACGGCTAGTCTTGAATCTCTACCTATATAAACCCGTCTTCAACCTCAGGATCAAAGACGAAAAACTCTCTACAAGCTTTCATTCTCTGAAATCATCAATCCTTCAAAAGCTCTCAAGCAGTTATACATAGATCAAAGAACACTTTATCTTAAAGTGTTTCTAGTTCAGAAATTGCTTAGTTTTTCGTCTGATCCCTAGGCCAAAATCTTTGTATATCTTAAAGCCTAGATTTCGAACGAGTTCATCATACTCTAAAGTTCTTAATTGTAAGATCTCGTTCACAGTTGGAACCCCAAACCAAACCCCTCTTTACCCAGAAAGGTTAGGTCAAGGTAACGCTTGCTTGAAGCGGGAAATTCAAGTGTGTAAGGTTTTTTCAGTACCCGTAAACTGAAAGGTTAGGCTTGACAGTGCCCGCAAACTGTTGGAACACAGCTCGGGTTAGAGTTGTGAAGTTGCTTGGTACTTGGAAACCAAGTGGTAGTGGATTACCAGTAAACCTGGTCGTGGATGTAGGAGGTGTTACTCCGAACCACGTAAAAATCGTGTGCTCTTTACTGTCTCTTCAAATTCAGTTTTGTACTAACTCTTTCATAACATTACATATTTGATCAAAACTGCATACGCAGCTGCTCTCCAAAGACAGCTGTGACTTTCTGAAAGTTGCACAACTTGACTAAGCTGAAAACATAAAGTTAATATTTTCAAGCTGAGTTTTTCTAAGTAACCGAGCTAAGTTTTCAAACCACCACATTCCGCACCGCCAGCTGAGTTATTTACCCAAACCGACCTCCTCAATTTGGATCAATAACTGAGCTCACCAACTCTGTGATTTAACTTGAAAAAGTTTTCAGAAATCTATTTGGTGTATTCACCCCCTCCCTCTACACCAAATACCTGGCTCAGGGACCATTAATTGGTAACAGAGCAGTGGTTCAACAGACCGTTGTTTCTGTATCAAGAGATCGCTCTTGACAATCTGTTAGTGGTCATCTGAACAGATCCTCTTTGTGAAAAACTCATAATATTACATACTGCATATTTCCATGGATTCTTATCTTAACAGGAATCTTCCCACCTTCTCGGTAGACGATTTTGCAATATGAAAGTTCAGACTGAAGAGCTTTCTCTGTGCGCATCACGATATGATATGGGACATCATCACAGACGGACCTATCATCATCTACAAACAAGGGAACGAGCTTGTTCCAACTCAAGATGGTGGACAACCAATATATCAACTCATTCCCAAACCAAAGGGTGAGCACACCTCAGAAGAAAGGAAGCAGGCTGGACTAGACAGCTTCGCGAGGAACACCATATTCTCAACGGTCTCCAACGCCTACCTCAGCAAAATCATCAACTACGAAACAGCAAAGGAAATGTGGGAAACCCTAGCAAAGCTATGCGAAGGTTCGGAGGAGATAAAGGAAAATAAATTCACGATTGCATGCCAGAAGTTTGATAACTTCAAGCAGATGGTCAACGAGTCCATCGAAGGGATGGAACTCAGATTCTCCAATATAGTGGTGAAAATAAAAACCATCAGAACTGGGAAATACACCCAGCGAGAAAAGAATCTAAAAGTTCTTTCAGCGCTCACCGCTGAATGGAACACTTATAAGGTGGTACACCAAAGTCGAAGTGACTTAGGTGATCTTTCAACTGAAAGACTATACTCCCTGCTCAAAGCCAACGAATACAACTTGAAGATTACCATGAAAGAATCTTCAAGCAATCAGAATGATGGAGAGCTGACACCTGCAACAAAGGAGATTGCGTTCAGAGCCAACTCTGAAAAATCCGCATACATACAGTCAGCTGAGTCATCGAAGAAGGATAAGAAGGACATGAGCAAGGAAGAGCTACTTGAAGAAATAGCTATGCTGGTCAAAAACTACAACAGACTCAACACCGGCAAGGGCAAATACAAGAAGTTCGCAAGAACTTACAGAGACAAGTACGCAGCAGCTGATGAGAAGTCAGCTGACAAACGAACAGAAGAAGGTTGCTTCAACTGCAAGGAACCAGGACACTACCGGCTAGATTGTCCAAAGCTGTCCAAGAAAGATAAAGACCAACTGAAAGCTAAGGCAGCTGACAGACGGAGAGCTTACATCGCCGATGAAGAATCAGAGTGCAACAAAATGGATGACAACATGCCATTTTCAGACTCGGAAGAAGAAGCACTGATGGCCCCTGATGAACCTGAATGGGATACATGCTTCATGGGATAAACAGACGGCATCGATAAAAATGAGGTAATGTCTCGAACTCAAGATTTATCTAATCTCTCACCATCACACGAACACTCTACACAGGTTTCAGAATCAGGGCTACCTGATTGGAGTCTAGTAGAGAAAGTAATGAACGATTCCAAGGAGCTTCAAGAGATCCTTGACGTCATTATGTGTGAGAATGCTGAGCTGAAAGCGGAACTGGAAAAGACAAAGGTATCAGAAGCAGCTGATACAACACAGCTCCAACAGGAAGTTGTTTCACTAAAAGACAAAATAGTGAAACAAGATTAGCTGATGAAGGAATTCTACTATGAGAAGAAACAGTTGATGGAAGATTTGAAAAAGGTCACAGCTGAGTCAGAAAAAAAGTCAGCTGATATCATTGAGCTGAAAAACACCGAAGAGGTACTATCTAAGAAGATAGTAGCTCTCATCAAAGCCACATCAATAATGGACGAGATCATTAATGCACAATGTCCAGCAGCACTCAAAGCAGGACTGGGATACAATGAATCAAAGGATGCATCAAACATTGCCTCCAC
Source organism: Agastache rugosa (assembly GCA_031470985.1). Classification (NCBI taxonomy): domain Eukaryota; kingdom Viridiplantae; phylum Streptophyta; class Magnoliopsida; order Lamiales; family Lamiaceae; genus Agastache; species Agastache rugosa. The sequence continues at coordinate 59,307,899 of CM062601.1, read as the reverse complement.
AAGTGGAACAAAGGTAATGTTTGTACGAGCAAAAGAACATCCAATCCCAGCAACTCAGCATCAACAGTTGAGGACACAGCAGGCGTCAGGAAGACCAGCTGTGAAACATCCTCAAGCTCCGTCAAGGACACAGCAGGCATCAAAAAGGCCAGCTATGAGACAACCTCAAGCTCAACTCAGACAGCAACGTACTCAACCTCAACAAAGACAACAGGCTGGATTTTACAGATACCAGCAACATCAACATCACGTTGAACGATATCAACCGATATATCAGAGATACCCAGCTGGATATCACTCACATGAGTACCAGCTGGATAATCATTTCCAGCCACAACATCACATGAGACAGCAGAGACAAAGGAATGTCTCAGCTAGGTACACAGCTGGAAACTAAAAGAAATCAAGACATCAGGACGGAAAGACACTGAGATCAAGATCCCGCCAGCAACAACCGAAAAACACAAAGAATGTGTATATCGACTCAGCTGGGAGAATTATCAGATCAAATGACCCAATTTGAGTCATCAAGCAGATCTGGGTCGTCAAAGGATCTCTGTCTAACCCTCAAGGACCCAATTAAAACTGGGTACCTAAACTTTGATCTTTTGTATAGGTTGTAAGGGAACGACGCATCATTGAGGAGTCAATGAGAACGCTATGGTACTTGGACAGTGGATGCTCCAAGTACATGACGTACTTAAAGCACCTACTCCAGGAGTATATCGAGCGTCCAGGCCCTCAAGTAACATTTGGTGACAACTCCAAATGCCTAACTAAAGGTTATGGTACATTTAAAACTAGAAATGTTATAATCCCAAATGTTTCTTATGTACAAGGATTGTAACACAACTTGCTTTCCATTAGCCAATTCTGCGACAACGGTTTTTCTGTCAAGTTCGATGCACAGGGATGTACAGTGAAAAACAGAGAAACCAAGCAGGTATTACTGAGAGGAAAAAGAGAAGCAAATATATACTTTGCTGACTGGAACAGCAGCCCTCCAGACACATGTCTTGTATCAAAAAGTAGCAATGAAGTCAGCTGGCTGTGGCACAGACGGTTGAATCATCTCAACTTCAAGACAATCAATAAACTGGCTAGGAACCAGCTCGTTAATGGAATTCCAGATCAAGTATATGACAAAAGTCATATGTGCAGCGCGTGTCAACAAGGAAAGCAGACAAGAATTTCATTCTCTCTCAAGCCAGTTCAGTCAACTGATCGAGTACTTCAACTCCTTCACATGGATCTTTTTGGTCCAGTTACTCCAGCAAGCTTCAATGGCAGAAAATATACTCTGGTCGTAGTGGATGATTTCTCAAGATTCACATGGGTATCATTCATGTACCAGAAGAGCGAAACTAGGACTAAGCTGTCTATCCTGCTGGAAAGATTGTCAACACAGAAGGAGTGCAAGATAATGTCAATAAGATCAGATCGAGGAACGAAGTTTCTGAATGAAACTATTTATGATTACTGCAAGAAGAACGGAGTTTAACATCAAACATCTGCAGCACGCACACCTCAGCAGAATGGTGTAGCAGAGAGAAGAAACAGAATACTCAAAGAAGCAGCTACCTCAATGCTAGCCAGCTCTGCCATTCCAAAGAAGTTCTGGGCCGAAGCAATCAACACAACTTGCAGCACTCAGAATCGCTCCCTACTCACATCAAGGTAAGGAAAGACACCGTATGAGCTATGGAACAACATAATACCATATATTGGATATTTCAAGGTATTCGGATCCAAATGTCATATCCTAAACAATGGAAAGACACAGCTCAAGACGTCGATGAGAAGACAGACCGAGGAGTATTTCTTGGTTATTCTGCTGTGAGTAAAGCATACAGAGTCTTCAACAGAAGAACTCAAACAGTCGAAGTAACTCCACATGTTACCTTTGACGAATCATCTTTCGAATATAGAGATTCTATCAAACGAAGAAACAAAGGAGAATCTTCAAGACAGATTTAGACAAGAGCTCAAGAAAATCGAATCAGGAATCTGGCCGAACCATTAATTTGGGATGATGAGCCAGATGAGGAACTTCAAATCAACCGGGAAGCTCCACCAGCTGGAAATCAAGAAGAACCTTCAACGCCAAATCAAGAGGGAACGCCATCAGCTGGAAATCCAGACACAGCTGAATCCCCAGCTCCATCTCCACCAGAGCCTCTACAGAAGTCACCTCAAAATCCAAATCAAGGAGAATAAATCTCTCAAGACTTAACTCCAGAGCAACTCCAAGACAGACGAAATTTAGCCACTTCAAGCATCAATCAACTGGAAGAAGAAATTCGAAAAATGAGAAGATGGATTGAAGATCATCCATCATCAGCAATCATTGGAGAACCATCCGACCAAGTCAAAACCAGAAGCTCAGCTGCTCAAGCTTCATCGGATCATCAAGAAGCAGCTGACACAGCTCAACTCTCAGTAGAGCTAGAACTGACGGTCTATGATGAAGATACAGCTCTAATGGCGTGTTACGTAGCTCAAGTGCCAGAGCCTCAATCAATTCTCGAAGCTTTGAAGAGCGTGTCTTGGACTAACGCCATGCAAGAAGAGCTGAACGAATTCCTCAGAAATTGTGTCTGGGAATTGGTCGACAGACCTGAAGGAGTCAAAGTCATAGAACTTAAATGGATATTCAAGAACAAATTGGATACCCTGGGAGTCATCATCAGAAACAAAGCTCGACTGGTTGCCAAGGCCTACACTCAGCAGGAAGGAATTGTCTTCGAAGAATCATTTGCTCCAGTAGCGCGATTGGAAATAATTAGACTCTTTCTCGCTTATGCAGCACATCACAAATTCAAGGTCTATCAAATGGATGTGAAGTGTGCATTCTTAAATGGAGAAATCAAAGAAGATGTCTACGTCGAACAACCTCCAGGATTTGAAGTAGAAGGAAACAAAGTCTACAAGCTAAAGAAGGCGCTTTATGGATTGAAGCAAGCACCTCGAGCTTGGTATGACACTTTGTCAAATTTCGTTGTATCCAAAGGATTCAAGAAGGGCTCAGTAGACAGAACTCTCTTCACCGTCAAGTCAGGAGAAGACATCCTGGTTGTTCAAATTTCTTATGCCAAAGATTTGGAGAAATGATGTCAGAACAGTTCCAAATGTCCATAATGGGAGAAATGAGTTTCTTCCTAGGACTTCAAGTCAAGCAATCAGCAGAAGGGATTTTCATAAATCAATCCAAATACGTGAAAGACTTGATCGCCAAGTATGCAGTTCAATCCAGCAGAACTGTAAAGATTCCGATGAACACCAACTGGAAGATTGAACCAGGAACTGAAGGGAAGGCAGTTGATTCCAGCAAATACAGAGGGATAATAGGTTCCCTGTTGTATCTAACAGCAAGTCGTCCAGACATCTCATTCGCAGTCGGAGTGTGTGCAAGATTTCAAGTTGATCCAAAGGAAGCACACATGCAAACAGCCAAGAACATTCTCAAATATCTCAAAGGAACTCAGAATGTTGGGCTGTGGTACCCAGCTAAAGACAATCTACGGTGTTGGATATTCGGACTCGGATTTGGAGATCGGTTGGACAGAAAATCAACTTCAGGAACTTGTCAGTTCTTAGGAAGTAAGTTGATTTCATGGTTTTCAAAGAAGCAAACGTGCGTCGCAACTTCCACAACAGAAGCAGAATATATGGCCGCTGGAAGCTGCTGCTCACAAATTCTCTGGCTGAAACATCAGCTGGATGACTATGAAGTGAAAACTAGACAAGTTCCAATTTTCTGTGATAGCTCAAGTGCGATTGCTATTTCAGAGAATCCAGTACTTCACACAAGATGCAAGCATGTGGACGTACGCCATCATTTCATCAGAGATCACATGGAAAAGAAGGATGTGATTGTTGAGAAAATTCACACAGACATACAGCGGGCTGATATACTCACAAAGCCGCTGATAGAAGCAAGATTCAAAATGCTGTGCGGATTACTTGGATTACTCAACCCAGACGATGCTTCACCCACCGAATGGAACGGACCACCGAATGGAAGCAGACAGCTGGAATTCAGAATCGACGTCACTGGTATCAGCTGAGAAAGAATCTAGCTAAACCAGATGCTGAAATTGAAGGATTATTCAGCTGAGGGGGAACCAGCTGGAACAACGATCACCCAGCACACCCACTCAACCGAGGTATCAGCTGACTACAATGATCAGCTGAGAGGTTTGCAACAACATTAACTACACCTACTCAATCTGTTTTCAGTCAAATTATATCTTGTCATATCTAATCAAATTGCATTAAAAGTCTGCAAAGAACTGAATCATGGGAGTTTCGAGGCAAAAGTCAAAGTGCCCTAACCATCCTCTCTCACGCATTAACTCTCAATGTCTAAACAAGAAATTGACATAACGCGAGAATCACTCCCAGTCGTAGATCTTCTTATCAATCGATAAATCTTGATCGACCATTCATCAAATCAGCTATATAAATATGCTAGAAGAGATACGTAAAACATTGCATCAACCCTAAAAAGTTTTTCGGCATTCTTTCTTATTTCCATCAATTGGTATTATCTGTTTCTACTAACCAAAGTTGTAGAAGTAGAACATGGAATCTAGAAAGATATCTCCCGAAGCCGATCAAACTTGAAGAATCTATCAAAGCTTCAAGATAGGAGTTGCTTAACTCTCAGGAACCTCAAGAAGACAGAGTTCCAGGAGAATGTGAAGCCCATCGACAGATCCGGACCAACGCAGTGGAAGACTACAAAGCTCAAGAACGTCATTCACCAGAAAGGTGCAGAAATCTTCCTAGGAATGTCAAAGGAAAAAGACCTCCACCGCCCCACTGTTTCTCTTAAAATAAAAGAGAGAACGGGACATACAACTCTCTGGGATGCAAAAATCAACGTCAACAGAACTGGACCAGATGTTGATAAAGTCGGAGTCTTCAAGAGCAGTCATGTCAAAGCTCTTGCTTCATCACATGAGGCACAGAAAAAGATGCAGGAGACAAAGCAGCATGCATCTATTTCCGTCCCAGCTGGGAATCGGAAACAACTTGAGGAGACAAAACATGCTGAAGCACCATCTTCAAACAGAAGACTCAAGTCAAAGGTGCTCAGTCAGTCAGCCGAGAAGTCAGCAAACATTATGAGAGAATTCGTAATTACTCTCCGAGGAGCAGAAGGCCCACAAGCGGTGGTTTCTCACGATGGAGAAGAAGTTCATGCGCCTGCGTGAACATCGTCATCATCAACACCACAACGACGTATTCCAGCTGATCAACCAAGCTTAAACCCCACGACAGATGGAATATTTCAACCGGCCTCTCCTCAGTTTCCTTCAGCTCAACATGGACACCAGCTTCGAGATCTTCCGATGAAAGTTCCTCAAGCCCCTGCACCATGCTTAAGTGGAAAACATCACCCAGCTGATGATCACTTGCAGCTGGATGATGATGATATGAGCTGAACCCATTACCCACCACTTCGAAGTGGAAGGGGAATAATCAAGTCCCTCAAGTGCTGAATCAGACTTTCTCATTCAATATAATGAAGTCTGAAGAAGCAAAATTGCAAGGAATGAAGTTGTGCCCGACTCAGAAGATGTTATCTCCAGTGCCAACTCATCCCTCCAAGCACTCAGCTGGACCGCCCCAGCTGAATCAGGCCAAGGACGTTGTGTCTGCAATCACAGCTGAGGCTAATGCTACTGAAGAAGAGCCATCTAATACAACAGCTGAGCCACCTAGACTCTAGACCTCGCTGCTCAGAGCTGAAAACCACAGTTTCGCCATACTAAAACATCGCAACAGCCGATGGTGTATCTCTCCTACCTTGTTTGATCATGCCAAAAAGGGGGAAGTAAAGGGGAAGAGAATGAGACAAAGAAGAGGCAAACTGTTGAGCTAGAGGAACCAGCTGAATCAGAATCAGCTGGAGAAGAGACGAGTCAAAAGAAAGAAGACTGGATGCAGAAGAGAAGACCCAGCCAACTGGGATTGAAGAACTGAAGAATTGAAGATTTTTTTTCTTTCTTTCTTTTTCCTGTGTTATAATGTATTTGCTTACATTAATAAAACACAAGTTTTTCTGCGTCATAAGTTGTCTCAGTTAGGTTTTGGCATCATCAAAAAGGGGGAAATTGTTGGGAAAATTATAAGGTTTTGATTTGATACCAAAACCCAACTGATTCTCCAACCGAATAGATGATCGCATCAACCTAAATAGTGTTTTCCAGCTCGCCTGTTTGAGCTTTAGATTTTCTAGGTTTACAGGTTAAGGAAGCGTAAGACAACAGTCGACCTAGCTGTGTCTACAGCAGAAGTCAGCAAACGAAAGACAGCAGTCGACCCAGCTGTGTCTACAGCAGGAGTCAGCTAGCGGAAGACAGCAGGAGTTAACCTTCAGTTGAGTCCTCCAGCAGAGCATGATCAAGCTGAAGAGAATTCGAGCTGAGCTCAAAACACAGCCGGTCCAGCTGTACAGAACAAAGGGAACTAACTCAGAAGACATCACTTCAAGTCAGTTTGCCAAATCCAGCTCTGAATTCAAAAGCCACCTCCAAAGGCAGAAGATCCCGGCATCAGAGGAAGTCAACATGCCTCGACCAATGAGGGATTGCCGAATCAGCATCCTAGACTTTAGGACCTAGGATGTAACACAAATGAAGGTAGGTGCAGATACGCCCAACGGCAGATCTCGAATTTAAGAAGAGTAGGTAAGATTCAAACGGCTCCTCCAACGGCTAGTCTTGAATCTCTACCTATATAAACCCGTCTTCAACCTCAGGATCAAAGACGAAAAACTCTCTACAAGCTTTCATTCTCTGAAATCATCAATCCTTCAAAAGCTCTCAAGCAGTTATACATAGATCAAAGAACACTTTATCTTAAAGTGTTTCTAGTTCAGAAACTGCTTAGTTTTTCGTCTGATCCCTAGGCCAAAATCTTTGTATATCTTAAAGCCTAGATTTCGAACGAGTTCATCATACTCTAAAGTTCTTAATTGTAAGAACTCGTTCACAGTTGGAACCCCAAACCAAACCCCTCTTTACCCAGAAAGGTTAGGTCAAGGTAACGCTTGCTTGAAGCGGGAAATTCAAGTGTGTAAGGTTTTTTCAGTACCCGTAAACTGAAAGGTTAGGCTTGACAGTGCCCGCAAACTGTTGGAACACAGCTCAGGTTAGAGTTGTGAAGTTACTTGGTACTTGGAAACCAAGTGGTAGTGAATTACCAGTAAACCTGGTCGTGGACGTAGGAGGTGTTACTCCGAACCACGTAAAAATCGTGTGCTCTTTACTGTCTCTTCAAATTCAGTTTTGTACTAACTCTTTCATAACATTACATATTTGATCAAAACTACATACGCAGCTGCTCTCCAAAGACAGCTGTGTTTTTCTGAAAGTTGCACAACTTGACTAAGCTGAAAACATAAAATTAATATTTTCAAGCTGAGTTTTTCTAAGTAACCGAGCTAAGTTTTCAAACCACCACATTCCGCACCGCCAACTGAGTTATTTACCCAGCTGACCCTCCTCAGCTGGATCAATAACTGAGCTTACCAACTCTGTGATTTAACTTGAAAAAGTTTTCAGAAATCTATTTGGTGTATTCACCCCCCCTCTACACCAAATACCTAGCTCAGGGACCATCACGTACACATCGTACCCTTCTTTTTTTAGAGGTATGACTGACTATGTTGATAACCATGTTTATTTTTTCAATCATGTGAGGCAGTCCCCATTGTCATATGTGCATCATTATTATACGACTGAAACGCTGCGGGAGATCTATGCCGATGATGTGATGCCAATCCCGGGTGAAGTTGATTGGTGTGTCCCTTCCCACATTGCTTCGAGGGTTCCTTGCATCCAGTATAGTTCTGGCACATATGTAGTGGGAGAATTCGCTACAATGGCCTGATCAGTAGTAATGGCACGAATTAGTATTTTTGTACACGGGGTAACATGTATATTCGGTACGAATTGTATGTATTCGTACCACGAGTACCCATTATCTGGTACGAATTGAATGTATTCGTACCACGAGTATCCGAAACCTTTTTTTACGAATATAATGTATTCGTACAAAACCTAACGTCGGTACTCGTGGTACGAAATACACCAAGCACTTCGTAGTAACAATGCGCTAGTCGTACAGAGAAACGGTACGCGTGGTACGATTTACTATAATTCGTACCATATGCATCAGAGGTATGAATGGTACGAAATATTATTTAGTAACATTTCATAATGCAAAATGTATTAAAATAACAATATCCCCAAACACCAAATGCATAAATTAGGACAAGACAATAATATAAAATTGTTTATAAAAAAGTCATCGAAACTAAAAACATAAATAATTGTTTGATACACAAGATCCCCAAACACCAAATGCATGCCTGCATGCACACGAATGCATACCAATGTATGCCTAATCCTCCTCATGAATGCCTTGCAGTACCTTATCATTATTAATGCTCTGGAGGACGAAATCAACAATATCTCTCGGTGATTGATGCTCGGGGTGATCTGTTGTTGTTGCTGCTACTGTTGATGCTACTAGTTCTTGTGCGGTTGCTGCTGTTACTTCTGCTGCTGCTGATGCTGTTGCTATTGCTGTTGCTGTTGCTGATGCTGGGGTCATGTCCTCCACAAGATCGGGCTGTATTGGAAGCGGTGTTGCTGCTGCTCTTGCTGCATGTTGCTCTTTCTGGTCAAACACCATGTGGTGTGCATCCATGTGCACATCGGCTTCTACGAGCTTGTTCAAAACATAGTCTCCAACATCCTAGACGAGCTTCTTGTGATGAATTTGGAGAAGGCCCTCTATCTCCTTCAAAATGGATTCCCTTTCTCTTTCTTCAGCAGGCAGGATGTTGGTAGCAGTGGCAGAAGTACTGGGGGCTCTAGAAGTAGTGGCACAAGTGGCAGTATTTGCAGCAACGACGGGTGCTGTGGTTGCAGCTGCGGATATAATGGCAGCAGTAGGGACCACACACTCATCTCGCTTCCGCTTCTTCTTCGTATCATTTGGATCATACTGGAAGGCGAAGGGCATGCCTTCCGGAATTTCCTGAAGTGACCTCCAGTACTCCTTGCTTGATTCCTTGTTGTATGGTGCAAGCACAGGGGTAATTTCCTACGGCAGAATTGAATTAGATGGATTAATTTTATTGATACGCATGGTACGAAATAATATAATTCGCACCCGGCATATAGAGTGACACGGTACGAAGTTCAATTTCGTACCAAAAATCTTATACGATTTTAAGAAATCGTACAACATGTGGTACGATTTCATAAATTCGTACCGATATTTTATGTCACGAATTTACTATTTCATTCTAAAGATAACAGTCATAGTTACCTTTCTATCTATGTCTGTCGGGAAGTCATTGTCTTTGGAATATCTATACCTCAAAAATCGAGGCCTCTTTCGCTGCGGCATACTCCTTCCAATGCTCCTACCAACAGCTGACACATCACAATGTATCCAAGCCTGTAAAAACACAAAGTTGAATTAACAATTTCGTACAACACTGGTATGAATATAGATATATTTCGTACCAAAAGCACCGAGTACTGGAAGGTGAAAACTTACCAAAAAAGCAATTGTGTTTCCTTTTAGATGAGAGCTTAGTTTGGTAGCATTCCTAGCCGCCTTCGGGACCTTCCTGATGGATTCATAGGTTATCTGGTACGATATACTCCCTCATAGAAATTGCTCCCAGGCTTCTTCATCCTCTAACAATACCCAGAGCCATGTTGGAATTTTATTCTTGGCTTGTTCATAGCCAAGAACATAAGACGTGGCAAGCAACAACTTGGACAACTTCACGTAGTCCGCTTCACTTGCTCGTACCACCTGATCGTCAATCTCAAATCTTTTATTTATGAACGGATTGCGTACGTCGGCGGGGGTGCATGGATCTTTGTTGCCGAAGAGCCTCGTGTACACGGAATCTTCAGGGATATCATGCGTTGTGTTTGGATTGAACGCTGCTGGCCTGAAACGAAGTCCACTAACCAAGGCGTACTCAACTCGTGAAAAATGCAAAACCTTATTGTGCACCTTAAACCAAAGTGCAGTCGGGTCAGGATCTGGCTTCGGTTTAACCTGGTGACAGATCATGTAGTGCAGTGCCTTGCCTGACCGGGTGTTGTAGTCTGGTAGGCTCATGAAGCTGCCAAGAACTGATCCCTTGACATCCTTAAGAGCAAAACGACCAAATGTATCCAAAACTTCTCGTATATCACCAATTATGGATTCGTATCCAGTAGTCATCACCTTTTGTTTTTTGTCAGCCAGACCCTTCCTCTTGTACGTCCAAGCAATCTTAAACAAAGAATAGACATATCAGTATGTGTCACAGAGCAAAAAACAGTACGAATGGTTCGAAATGTCAAATTTCGTACCATGGAGGAAGGTTACACTAGTACGAAATTGTTATTTCGTACCTAATTACTACAAATCGTACCGATTACCAAGCTTAGAAAACCCCAGATCAAATATTTCACCAAGTAAACTCATTAAAATTAGATAAAAAATAGTTATTTCGTACCTAATTAGCACAAATCGTACTGATAACCAAGCACAGAAAACCCCAGATCAAGCATTTCACCAAGTAAACTCATTAAAATTAGGTACGAAATAGTTATTTCGTACCTCATTAGCACAAATCGTACCGATTACCAAGCATAGAAAATCCCAAATCAAGCATTTCACCAAGTAAACTCATTAAAATTAGGTACGAAATTGTTATTTCGTACCTAATTAGCACAAATCGTACTGATAACCAAGCACATAAAACCCTAGATCAAGCATTTAACCAAGTAATCTTAATAAAATGTCTAAATGCCTAAATCTTACATATGTATACAGAAATCCCAATATCAAGGCACGCGAGTACGATTTTTACAAATCGTACCAATAACCAAGCACGAAAAATCTCAAACCAAGCAAATCGCCCAAAATGTTACCTATTGATACAGAAATCAAGCACGAACACATGCAAAGTACGAAATCATACAAAATACCAGAAATAAATCGTATCAAACCCGCGAAATCCAAAAATTCAAAAAAAATATGATGAAGAGATCTACAACAAATCTACAAGGAATCGATGAAAACTCACTAGTATTTCACCGTACGGGTCGCTGATTTCCGGTTCATGTTGATTGCGGTGGTCGACATCACCGGCATCAGACCGAGCGGGTGAGTTGCCGCCTGAATGCTCCTCCGTGGCCATTGTTTCCGGTGAAAAGTTAAGTTGCGGTGGTGGTTGTTTTTGTGCATGCGGCGGTTTGAGTTGGACGACGATTATCGCGTCGCGGTGGCTTGGTCAATAGTTGATGGAGGCAGCAGTTGCAGTGCTGCGACTGATGGTGAGCGGTGGAGTTTCGCGGTGGCTTGGGGCGGCGGAGTTTTTTGGTAGAGAATGTGAGGGGTCGGGTGTGAGAGAGAGAGAGAAGAATGTGAGGAGCCGTTTCAGCAGAGAGAGAAAATAAAAATGAAAATGGGTATAAAGTGATTTTGACCTTTCACATGTAGTAAGGGTATAATGGTCTAAATTTTCTCAAAAGTGCCATATTTTGTGTTTTTTCAACTTTATGACAAATATTGTGTTTTTTAGATGGATAATGTCATATCATGAGTTCCCTTTATTGAATAATGTATTAAATATTCATTGTAGAAGATAAATAAATTGGTTGGATGCTCTTATGCGTGAGATGAACAACACATAATAAGACGATATTGAATTAATTAAAATGCACAATTAGATGATATAGTTTCATACAAAAACATCCACTTATACAACTACAAATCCATGACACAAAATTCTTCATTTGTTATGGTATCGTACTTCTCTTACACTTACTCCAATATCGTACATCACCATTTACCGATATAATTACTTCTCTCTCTAATTCGGAAAACCTTGATGGAATGGTCTTGTTATGAAAACATCTTTCATATCAAAATCGTTTGTCCTTTGATCAAGAAATGTGAAATGAAGGAGTACAAAGTAGGTGAAGTGTGAACATTCTTGCTACATAATTCTAGTTTATATAGGCACAAAACATGATAAAAATAACAAATAAATTAATTTTTGTCATGAATTATGCTTTTGTAACGGCTACTGTTAATTGTTGATTGAAAATTATTAATGAATAATTATAGTGTTAAAGAAATAAGTTGAGATTTTAGATAAATATGAAGCAAAAAAATTAAAAATGCCACATAAGCAATAGAATGGTTGTGGTGTTTATTATATATTGATATTGATTATTACTCTCCATCCATATTTAGTGATTTAGTTGATTTCTTATTTGTTTACTTTATTTGAAGAAATTAATGATTTTATGAAGTTACATCCATAGCTTTCAAAAACTATGAGAGGCGTATATTCATGGAAATTTCGTAGTGCTTAATTTAGTTCGGACTTCTCTTTCTAATTAGTATCTAAATATATCGACGGTCGAATAATTTTTTCTGGCCTAGTATTTTATCATATATATTTAGTATTTTATAGAAACAAGTACTATTATTTCGACAATCTTAATTGGTACAAGTAAAAATAAAAAATAAATAAATAAAAAATAAAAAATAAAAAATTGGTACATGTAATTTAATAGTAATATCAATATACACGCGATCTTACTATCAACTCATAATCACACATAACTTGTTAGGTTCAGTATATGTGATTTGCTTAATATATATATATATATATATATATATATATATATAGGGTTCACGTGTAAACTTATATATATATATATATATATAGGGTTCACGTAGAAACTTATTATATAGTGAAACCTAGAAACTTTTATAAATCATCATTTAATACCTAATCAATGGTGAAAGATAGTGACACTTGTCAATATACTACACTAATTAAAAAAAATTACTGTTACTTTTGATTGTCGGAAGGTTAAATTAGTAAAATTGGGAGCTAGTATATATCCCTCATGGCACGATCTGCGATATTTGTGGGATTTGATAAAATCATGCCAAAATTTTAAATGTTTCCATTAGGAATGTTTTTAGATATGGGTGGGTTATTGAAGGCACAACATAAATTGATAGTAATATTCTTAATTCCATTAGGCTTCACCCTATTTTTTTCAACTTTCAAATTCCAACTACGTAGAGATGTTCTTGAGATACATATTTTTGGATTATGCATTAACTGTAACATAATTATGCATTATTGAAAAATATTTGTATTTAATGATGTTTCATGCGTATTATTGAGATAATGCATATTTATAGTTATGGATTATGCATTACCAGGAACATAATTATGCATTATTGAAATAGATTTGTGTTTAATGATGTTTCATGCGTATAACTAAGATAAAGCATATTTATACATATGGATTATGCATTAACAGGAACAGAATCATGCATTACTGAAATAAATTTGTATTTAATGATGTTTCAAGCGTTTAATTGAAGTAATGCTTCTTATTTAAGAATTTTTTTAGTTCTTGTAAATTTTGATTATGCATATAAAGAAATATGATTATGCATAATTCAAAAGAAAATATATACATTTTTTGAAAGTTGTTGATTGGTAAATATGTGCTTAAAAATTATTAGTTTCAAATTAGGAAAAGAAAGAGTAAAAGATGAAGTAGAAAAGGTGATAAAAAAACGTTATAAGAAGGGGAATGAATAATTAGGAACTGAAAAAGATTAATTATTCCTACATTTAAGGGATGAGACGGTTACAAAATTAAAATCACAGACAAAACTATCCTTTTAACTCTACTCCCTCCGTTCTTTAATAAGTGTCATACTCCTTCAAAACACACGTATTAAGAAAATTGATAATTTACTCTCTTTACCCTTAATTAATAGCATAGAAAACATAAACAAGTTGATAATCTACATTAATGACAAGGATATAATGGGAAGTTTTACATTATTTTTCTCTAAAATTTTGAAATAGGACACTTATTGAGAAACAAAAAAATGAGCTAAAAATGACACTTAATAAAAAACGGAGGGAGTAAATAATAAGAAATAGTAAATATAAAATTTAATTAATCTACAACCATTGATCGACTAATATCTACAGTTTAAAAAAGTTTTTAGATTTTACGGGAGAATTAGTTTCTATTTGAACTCTCCTATATATATACATATATATATATTACTTGATTTGCATAATATATTATACATTAGTAGAATGTACTCGCTATGCATCATAAAATATGGTCGACATTTTTAAGAGTAGTAAATGCAGGGCCTTTGTTAGTACATTTGAATTGTTATAGTAGGTGACAATTATATTTAATACTACTATGGATAAGTACTTAATTAAAATTTCGGCCCATTTTAGGGACACCACATTATCTGTAATTCTGTATACATAGATAGCAACAGGGCAAAAGGCTTTTATATATTTCATACGATACACAACAAAAGTCCTAAATCCTGAATTCTTTTTCTTGTAGTTGATGAGGGGAACTGAGAAAGAGTTGGGAATTGGACCCAAAATCTCTTTCATATAGATAAGTCTATTATTTGGGTGTCTTTAAAGGTTTAGAATCCCTTCGAAAATATCCAAGTAGTAAGAGCATTTATAGCGGGGAGATCATCCCGCGATCGATCGCTCCCCTCTGGCGACCCCACAGGAGATCACGACATCTTTGCAGCGATCTCAAAGGGAATGGTGATCTCTGCTACGTGACCGCGGGCTCCTATTGGCATGATATAAAATCTTGAATAAAAATAAAAATAAAATTGAAATATAAAATATGGAGAGAATACCAAGGTGATATCTCTACCATTGGGAGTGTTTTCGGTAGAGATCTCTCAACCCCTTTGAACCCTACTTACAATAATAAAATAATTGGGAGATCACCTTCATTGTACATGCTTTAATAAATATTGTTTGTAAATAGAGAGGTTTAGTGTTCAATCTTTAGTACTGCTCTCCTTTTTTTCCAAGTAAAAGAAAAAAAGGTTTCGATAAATTTTAATGTAAAATTGAAAAAAAAAATATATTAATTGACAGGTAATTATTAACTCTCCTCCTAGCTCCCTTAAAGTCCGAACGAACTCCACCACCACCACCAAATTAAAGGTTGGTGAAAATAATTTGTTGTTAAGCATATTTATAACAGTTTTATATTTCATCAATACATAATGAGTGTTTGTTTGGTTCGAGTAGAGGAATGAAATCAGGTAGAGGGGATGAATGGTAACAATAAATGTTATTTTTATTGGGTGTTTGGTTCAACAATGAAAAGAAATCATCTTATGAAATGATTACGGAGAGGAAATGATTTTGTTACCGCTCTAATTTGGAGTAATTTGGAGGGTAATATTTTGGAGGATTGGGTTACCCCCAAGTAATGGTAATGGTAATGGTAATGGTAATGGTTAACCCACTAACCAAACCAAACAAGAAGTAATGGATTTAATTAATTAAATCTCTTTCCATGCCCAAAAAATACCGAACCAAACATGGGGATAATGTATTTGTAATGCATGTACGTACTATGTTATAATAGTAACATTTAATACACGTAAAATGGATTCATCACAACAATACAACCAAACGATTGGCATAGTTCATACTTCCATCTCATTTAATACCACTGGCCCTTTTGCACTACAAGTGCATGTCACTTTCTTATTCATAACTGTTTATATTACTCCTTTTATTCCATTAAATTTCTCTTCCTTTGTTTTTAAATTGTCCCATATAATATGTCTTGTTTCAAAAAAGTAAATAATTAACTTTTTAGAATGATGAGACCTACTCACTTTTTATTTTTGTACCCTTCTATTTAATAATCGTGCCGAATATTAACATAACAGATTTAATGGAATGCAGAGAGTATATTTAAATAGATTCCACTTCAAAAGCCAATTTGATTGAAAGAGAACGGGTAGTCTATATTTATAGCACAGGTCAGGTCCATCTCTCTCTCTCGGTAATGCAATGCCTCTGTTCATGACCTATTAATCGCCCATTTATTTAAGCATACGATATTTTCATCAAACTATAAGTACATTAGTATAAAGTATTCTCTCAATTGATTTCATCAACACTCCTATTTTTTGTTAAATTGGTAATTGTTTTTGGTACGATTTGTTTACTAATTCTCTAAATTTGTGTTACAAATAAACGACCCAACGGAAATCACAAAATAAATGTTGATAATGAGCGTGTAAAATGCTGCTCCATAACCGAATTCAATTGTTCAACCTACTAAGAGCACTCACAACAGCTTATTTATAATCACTTCTAATTTTAAATTTATGCTAAAATAACAAAAAGTGAGATAAAAAGTCCATCCACTAGATCTCCTAAATTGAATGGATCCCACAAAAATATTTACACCTCCTTAAATTTTTTCTCAAATTTACACCTCCCTAAATCTACTTTTATCTTACAAATTGAGTTTGGCCCACCATTTTTATAAAATAGTTAATGAAAATAGGAGAACTGCTTTATGCATTTATAAAAGAGTGATGCTATTCGGACATAAATGTCCGGACATAATCTAGCTAGTTTAGGTAAATGAATCGGTTCGATCCGTTTAACTTATTTATTTAATTTTGTAATTTCTCCACATTCATTCAATTTATTATTTTTTGAGTAATCTAATTCAAGTGAATGCATAAATATCTATTAAGTAATAGTATTTCCGAAAGATTAGTGAAAATCACAAAATAACTTTATTAGTTTAATTTCGTATTTTTTGTATTCATATTTCTCTCTTTAAAAATGGCGGTTTAGATTAATTAAGTAAATACATTAGAGTACTAACCAACACCATTATTTTATTTGATAAATTATAAGTTAAGATTATTAATATATTCATTTTATGTCCGGACATATATGTCCAAAAAGTATTAGTGTTTATAAAATAAGGGAAATATATAGTAGATGTGAAGTTTTAGGAGTAAATTTAGAAGCAAAATTTTGAGAATTCTGTTGGGAATGCTATAAGCAGAACTATTTATTCTAGACGTTTAAATGTGTCGAAGTCAAGATACACGAGTTTATTTAAAAAGAACATGTTTTTTTTTGTTTATCTTTTTTTTTTAATCTTCGTGTATATATGTATTAAGTGTTGCATTTCATTTTATTTTTGTCATGTGCATATATGCCTTATAAGTGGCTCACAAAATTACAAATCAAAATAAACAATATGAGGGAAATGCTCTCAAAATAAATTATCTAAAGTTGATATATTTTTTTAGTGAACCTATTAATATATCCATCGATAAATATTTTTTTTGTTTATAAATAAATATTTTTTTTTACATAATAAATAGTTTTTTTTTTAAATGTTAAAATATAACCGGTGGAATTCGAGAAAACTGAAAATATCTGATGCAGGAACAACAATTAAATTATAATTAATGTGACCGTATAATTTATTAATTCAGTCTCCTACACATCTTAAATTTGAATACTGTTAATGTCGTAGTGATATGATATATGATTGGTCACGATCGATTCTGCTTGATTAAGAATTTATTAAATAATATGCACAGATTAATATGGTTCCTTTTTTATTTTCCATTTGAAAGTATAGATTTTATTGAATTATTCGTTTGAGCACACCCGTTTTCATATCTAAAATCTTAACTAATAATAGAACTTTTATGAAGGACGAATTCTAGGAATAAAGATTACACAAAAACATACTCCATTAAAAAAGTGCGAACTAAATAAATATGACGTTAGTCAATCCGTCAAAAACATTGTAAAAGAAATGCGGTAACATGAGGACATTATCTCTCCATGTGACATCTCCTGTTGTATTAATAAGGAGACGGTACGTGACATGACTAAGGGTTTAAGGTTTAGGGTGTATAGTTTCCTTATATATTACTCTATCCGTTCCGCTCATTTTATCTACATTCCCTTAAATGAACGTTTCACTTAATTTGTCTACTTTTCAATAAAAAAAATAATTTACCCTTAAAAACTTTTTAAAAGTGGTGGGACCTATCCACTTTCTATCTTTTTGCCCTTACTTTATTATGTTTTCTTTATTTTTATATAGATCAAATATCAGGTATAAATAAATAAATAGATATAATGAGACTCGAACAAAACACTATCCATTTCATCTCTAAAAACTGTGCTGTAAATAAACAATGCAATAAATTTTAAGGCGATACAAGAAAATACTCGTAATTTAATCCCTCGATACTTAAGGCGAAATATGGCTGGAGACTGGAGGAGTTGTACCCTATGATGATTCCACAACAACGCATCGTAAATGATGTGGGCATGCAATCAGCACCGTTGAGTTGTACGCCAAGTGATGATTGGTTGTTATAGACCGTATGATGAGCCCGCGAATCGAGGGAAAATTTACCCCGGGCTCTCAGTAGCCGACACGCACTGCTTTAGAAAATGACCGCTCTAGTTCCTTTTGCCACCACTTCTTTATTTCCCCGTCCATTGACGATTGGGAGTATAGTAATAATTTGGTTTTGATATTTCTATAAAGAGTATGCATTTTTTATTTTAATATATAATTTTATTATTATTTTATATTTTAAACTTCACAAAAATTCACAATAACGAATCCGTTCTCAGCTTAAATAAAATTTACTTTACTTTTCTAAAAACTCGTATTACTATGAGAGTACCTCCAACGGTGGGTTCCAAAATTTGGAACCCACACAATACACCGTTGGGTAAAAAATAAACTGGGTGCAAAGTTTGAAACTGGAAAATAGTTCCCAAATTGAATCTGGGTGCAGAGGAAGAAAAGTGGGGCGGCTACAGGCAAAAGTGGGCAGCTGCGGCGCGTGGGGGCGCCGACAGGATTTGACAGTTTTTTTTTCTTTTTCTGTTTTTCATTTTAATTATTTTTATTTCAGTTTTTTTTATACTTTTTCTTAAATACGGACCTATTAGCTCGTCTAAAACATATCGAACATATATCTTATATTAAAGATCACGACGAGAGCTTTAATTCGACATAAAAATCGTAAAAATCCGATTTGAAACGAGCAAATGATGATATTTTAAAGTTCAAAGCTAATAATTTATAAATTATATAATAAATATTTATAATTTATATATTATATTAAAAATATTTATAATAAAACGGCTAATTTTGTTAAAACGGCTAATTTTTCCCAACGGCAATAAAAATTACAACGACCATTTTTCCAAAATCCTCTATATATATCTATTCTCCAACACTCCAATATTCACTCATCTCATCTCTCCAACACTCCAATTTTCTTCTTCACTTCATTTTCACTACAATTAAATAGCGGATTCAAGCTCTCAAAACTCCGATTCTAGTAAAGCAAGCTCCCAAAATTTTCAAGGTTCATATTTTCCAAGTTCACAATATCATCAAATGCCGTACTCTCAACAACCAATTCCATACAACTTTCAAAATGCAGGTAATTTTCCTACTCACCAAAATGCAGGTAATTTTCCTACTCAACAAAATTTTGGCAATTTTCCTACTCAACAAATCTCATCCAACTATCCCACTAGTGGTTCGAATTTTCTCAACAATTTGCTTTCAACTCTCCTGGTGGTTCGAATTTTCCTCAACAATTTTCATTCAACTCTTCTACTGGATCAAATTTTCCTCCACAATTTGCATTCAACATTCCTTCCAACTATTTCATGTCACCACCAAACCAACCTCAAAAAAATAGCTACCAGTTTCCGCAGCATTCTTCACAAATTCCACTAGAACAGATCAACCTTGCTGATGATGATGATGAACGTGGATGTTGCTAAATCCACTAGAAAGGCAAACTCAACAAAGCCGATTTGGACACCTGATGAAGACGTTCTTCTTATAAAAGCTTGGTACAACACCAGCACTGACTCCATAATTGGCAATCAACAAAAGAGAAGAGAATTTTGGGAGAAAATTGCTGCGTACTACAACGAGTGGAAGCCGGAGGGCACTACTGAGCAAAGTTACCAGCAGGTTAAAAATCATTACTATAAAACTAAATTCAGATATTAATAAGTGGGTAGGTCTCTACAATAATTTCTGGAGCAATCGAGCGAGCGGACAAAGCGATGATGATGTACTGGAGGCTGCAAATAAAGCATGTATAAATGATCATCTAAAGAACAAGGCCTTTAGGTACATGCACATATGGAAGATCATTCAAACTTGTGAGAAATGGGCTCCTCAACAAATGCCACAGAATCCTAAGAAAAAAGCAAAAACTTCTGAAACAGATAGCCCATCTTCTGATAGTGGACCTCGAATGCGTCCAATGGGACAACAGAGAGCTAAACGACAAGCGAAACAAAAGGCCAAAGTAACAGCTACATCTGACGAAGACCGTCACAAGTGGAACTATCTGCAGGAAAGTTTTGATAGACAATTAAACGTTCAAGAGTCCAAACTTAAGCTCGATCATGCTGAGTATTGCAGTAAGGACACTAGTCGCATGTCGGAGACAGAACTATTCATTTTTAACCAAATAGTAGCCGAGATCAAAGCTAAATACGGATGGATGTAATACTTTTAAGTGTCATTTATCTATTTATGTATTCTTAAGTATGCTTTATCTATTTATGTATTTTTAAGTGTGATTTATTTATTTTTATGTATTTTGAAGTTAATATATTTGTAATATTAGTTATATTAATTTGAATTATGTTTGTTTTGTTATTATCTTTTAGTAATGTAATTTTAATTATTATTTATAATTGTAATGCCATTTTATTTTATTATATTAAATTATTAAATATAAAATTTTAAATAAAATATATAATCAAAATATGTAAATATTATATAAACAATAATGCAAATAAAATTAATTGGATAAACATATGTATAGATATATAAAGATAGTGTGTATTATAGTGGGACCCTTTAAATAGTAGAAACTGGTTTCATTGTTGTGGAAGGTGTTTAGATAAAAAAAGTAGGTGGGTTCCAAAAGCTGCTGTGGCGGTTTGGAAGCTGAAACTGGTTTCAACCATTGCAGGCACCCTGAATGTGCCACATTTTTTTCTAAAAAAAATGTGTCACACTCTTGACGGACCAAAGTAATACTCCACATGTTCCGTTATTCTTGTCTTGTAGTTCTTTTTGAGTTGTCCCGTTATTATTGTCATGTTTCCTTTTTTGGGATAAATTAAGGATTATTATAAGACAATATTTAAATTGCTAATGTAGCCCTTATCTCTCCTAACTACTCCACCTTTCACTATTATTCCCCTCATTTTTTGTGTCGTTCACTATTCACTCTCTCTTTACTCACTTTATTTCACTATTTGTATCCTATTAAGTATTCAATTAAAAATTCCACTAACACACCTTCTATCCCTAATTCTTTTTTTCTTAATATTCGTGGCCAAAAGAAATAAGACAAGAATAACGGGACGGATGGAGTACTATTTTAGTCACAATACTTATTAAAACCCATCCCCATCCCCCCTTTTACGGTTTCTAAAATCATATCCTAATCTATATTCCGAAATAAAATAAAATAAAATAAAAATGTATGTCCTACTTATATACTTGATTAAATAAAAAATTGTTTCTCAAATATGTTTCTTGATGTGGGTTTTGTGGATGTTCTGTATTACAGTATTCATGTACAATTCAAGAGGGCCAAAACCTTTCTGGGAAACGTGTGATTAAATAATTTCCAGAATCAAAATTTAAGGTTAATAAGGTTGTGAATAGTAATGTTCGCAATCAAAAGGTAACATGGAAGCTGCATGATTCCTTCCAACAAAATTTATCTCCTGCAAAAAAATTCAATAGTTTTAGGAGTTCATTGTAAATTTGTAATATTGAATGATGTTTTCATACTTCTTTAATTAAAAGAATAACTTTACAAATATAATATAAATACCTCTACCATGATGCCACCTCTAATCATTATCAAGACTTTTTACTATTTGATAGCAAATAAAAAAAAGAGTGGTGCTAATTGGACATAAATGTCCGGACATAATCTAGCTCGTTTAGGTAAATGAATTGGTTCGATCCGTTTAACTTATTTATTTAATTTTGTAATTTCTCCACGTTCATTCAGTTTATTATTTTTTGAGTAATCTAATTCAATTGAATGCATAAAGTAATAGTATTTCCGAAAGATTAATAAAAATCACAAAATAACTTTATTAGTTTAATTTCGTATTTTTTGTATTCATATTTCTCTCTCTAAAAATGACGGTTTAGATTAATTAAGTAAATAAATTAGAGTACTAACCAACACCATTATTTTATTTGATAAATTATAAGTTAAGATTATTAATATATTCATTTTATGTCCGGACATATATGTCCAAAAAATATTAGTGTAAAAAAAAAGAGTTATTCAATTCTATTTTTAATTATATGTTAGGAGTTATTAATTCTATCTCAACATAAGCCGTATAAAGTTCATATAGCAACTCACTCGAACCCTCCAAAATAGTGCAAGTTATAATTAAACTTTATTTGTCCCTATGGAACATTCAATAAAGAACTTAAAAATAAATTATATTAAAAGCAACGTATTTATTGTTCACGACATTTCAACCATGACTTGGCTACTCCACTCGGCTAGAAAATATTGCAGCTACCTATTAAATTTAATTTCTATATCTATTTCTAGATGAAGTGGTGTGTAAATAATTAATATGAATTTAAATATATATATATATATATATATATATATCGGTTAATTTGGTCTAAATCTATAAACTATGCTCATTTTTTGATTTTCCAACATAAATAAAATTCTGGTGTAAATACATGAACTTTAACTCTTTTCAGAATTTTTCACAAATTAAAATTATTTTCAAACCGAAACCGATGTGACACTGAATTTTGTCAAAACTCGTCATGTTGTCAACATTTGGTGGTATATCGATTTCGATTTGAGGATAATTTTAATTTGTAAAAAAATTCGGAAAAAGCTAAAGTTTATGTATTTGGTTTAGACTATCATTTACTCCCTCTGTCTACGAAAAGTATAGCACTTTCCATTATTTTATACCTCACAAATATTATGAAATGTGTTATACTTTTCGCGGACGGAGGGAGTATATTGAAGAGTAGGGCTGGCAAATTTCCGGCCCGGCCCGAGCCCGGCGGGCTTTTTTGGAAAAATCGGGCCGGGCCGGGCCGGGCCGGCCCGAAAATTCACCCCGCCGGAAAATATGGAGCCCAGCCCGGCCCAAAAAATCAGTTTATAGCATATTTTTACCGGGCCGGGCCGGCCCGAAAATTCATCGGGCCAGAATTTGCTGAGCCCAGCCCGGCCCGTCGGGCCGGGCCTGTTTTGACAGTACTATTGAAGAGGTCCAAAATGACTATAATTTTAAAATTTATGCGAAATGAAACCTGTATGGTTAGCTAGGACAAGGAGCGTGGGAATCCGACGATGGGAGAGTGAGAGTGGGGAGTGGAGAAGGGAAGGGAGAGAGGTGAAAGAGGCCCACTGGCGGCAGAGAAGGCAGAAATGGGTTAAGGAAAAGCCCGCGAAAAAGTCGAGGGGCTCTCACCTCTCTGCAAAAAGCTAAAAAAGCCAAACCCTTTCTCATCTGTCCTTGTCTTTATGCCATTCCTTTCCTACTTTCTACTTTCTATATCTTCATTTCTCTCTCCTTCCCTTCACTTACCTACTAATGTACATTTATTTATTTATTTTGAGATAAAGTACATTTATTTATCATCTCTTTTGAATGTCATATTTTAAATTTTTTATTCATAAAATAAAAAATTTAACCATTAGTTTTTTGTGTTATTTGTCGGGAAATACTAAATCTTTGTTCGGTTTTAAACATGACCTTTTAATTTTGCTTAGAAATACACTAACTTTCAATTTTTCTAGATTTTCACATGAATCTAAATTTCCTTCAAATTAAATTTAACATGACAAAAATCAATGTTGAGGTGTTAATCAAAACGAGATCGTTTTAAATTTTAAATTAGAAAAAAATTAAAAACAAAGTACATCTACTCTGTCACCCCCCTCTCTCTCCGCCATCACTTCTTCCACCACCACTATCCCAGCCACCACAAACACCTCGGGATAGGGAGGGGGAAGGATGAGGTAGCAAAGTGCGAATGAAGTGTAAGTTTTTTCTAATTTTTTTTTAAAAGATAAAACGTCGTTTGATCAAAACGACATTTTACTGCCACCTCAATTTTAATTTGGGAGAAATTCACGTGAAAATCGCAAAAGTCACGTATTTATGAGCATAATTAAAATGTCATGTTTAAAATCAGAATGAAAACAAAGATCGTGTATTTACAAATAAACCCTACTTTTTTCAATAATATTTTATAAGATATCATGATACAACCAATATAATAAAATATCACTTCGATAATTAAGGCCAGTGACATCTTAAATATGTACTAGTGTGCATATAGGTAGTTAAAATTAAAAAAAAAAGTAATGAAATAATTTAGAGAATACTCATTTTGGTGTGACCTTCAATACAAACTAGTACTCCCTCCGTCCACGAAATATACGTCATATATGATGCAACACGAGTTTTAATAAATGTTTGGTAAGTAGTGTTTGAGTGTATATAGTATGAGACTCAACTATAATGAATTGTTGTGAGGTATAAAATAATGAATGTTTGTAGGGTATTGTCTCAAAAAAGACTGTGGTATAAATATGATGGACATCCTAAAAAAGAAATTGTGTCCTAAATCGTAGACGGAGGGAGTATTAAATTTGGAAACGCTTTCCATACTAAAATTACACTATTTGATATCTTCATTTAGGACCACTATTTGCAAAAGCTGGTGTTGTTTTAGACACTAGCGTGGTTACTAGAAGTACATCAAAATGACTAATAAGCCCCAAGTAAAAAATTGGAAGAATTTATGTGGTGAAATACATATTATAACGAATGATTAATTAATGTGAGCGAGACTATACAGATATAGTGTGTGTGTAGTAGTAGAAAAAAAAATAATAGTATGTAAAGTTGAAAATGAATGAATGAATGTTAATATTGAAATATTGAATTCGTGCAGTTTAAGAGGTGGTCCAAAATTTCTCAATTTCATTTATCTCAAAAAAGGCAAGATGCATGTAAATATTAACTTATCATTATTCTCCTCCAAAAAAAAAACTTATTCTTAAAAACCAATAATTGTTTGTGGAAATGGATCAGTGGAAGGTTTCGAAAAATAAAAGAAAACTTTACGTGGAAAAGTAATTAAATATTCATTTGATAGCAACATGCTGAAATTTGGTCAAAGACATGATTATGGATGGTTAAGATAAGGTTAATGTAAAATCATCACAACTAATAAAACAAAATGATTCTTAAGCATCATTAACTCACCATACATTTGCTTTAAACGAGACTGCACGTAAGTTTAATTTGCGGCTAACACTTTCATCATTATCTATTCTGATTTTCATTCCGTAAATTATTTTCTATTTATTATTTTGATTATCTCATTGAACTTTACCAATACTTCTTATTCGGGACATCATGAAACTTTTCTTTTCATCGTAAACCCTATGCTTCTGAACTATAGCTTCATGTATATTCATTTAGCTCAATTAATTAGGTACTTAAATTATCTAAAAAATTGAAAATATGTTGGTACAATTTGAGTCTCGATTCTATTGCTTACTGTTTTTGATAAAATAATTGAAATCACAGTCAGATTGTCCATGCTCCATGCTCAAAAGTTTCAAACTCCATGGTGAACTGAAAGCGGTGATGTTTGAAATTTGTCAATGCGTGGAGGAGAGAATATCGCCCGTTGTGATTTTTACAGACTTCATTCTAATTGTTCATATTTTGCATGATAGGATTGAAGTTGAGAGCTAGCATTCTTTGTGAAGATATGATCGATTTTTTTAAGGCGGTGAATGATCTAAATGTGATCTCTATTAAACATTTTAATCGCGAGACGAATAAAGAGGCTTATGAACTTGCTAATTTAGCAAAAAGGGTAATATTAAACATAGCCTCCAATTCTCTCTTTATAACTTCCTAATTAAAATAATTCTAAAAATGTTAAGTAATTTACCTGTAGCCCCCTAATTAACATTAATTGATAAATAATTCATTAAACATAGCCACTTGAATCTTCTACAAAAACTACACAAACCCATGTCTTCGGCTGTGACTTCTAACACCATTGGAATGCTTAATCATCCCTCATTCATGCTACTAATACATCATTTATCATCCCCATCTCTATCTTCATCGCATTTCTCTCCATTACTCCTTTTCCCCTTCTGCCCATATGCAATTCATTCTGATACGGCCAATCAATGGGACGACGAAACGTATCAAATACGCGGAGCTTCAAGACTCGAACAACGTCAGCAACTATGATTACAATCCAAATTAAATGACCAACAACGACGAACAATGCAGCAAAGATACGAGAAGCGAGATAAAAACTCAATTAAACCTAAATCGATGCCTAGAATTTACGAAGAAGACTCGACTGGAATCTATAGCAATTCAACTCCAAATGAGCTGAAATATTAACACAATTTATAAATTGAAAACAGGAACAACATATCCAAAATTCAGCAAAAACGCACGAGTAGAACTCAAAAACGCTCGGTGCTCAATTTCCGTCCGATTTAGGGTTTTGGCGAGAAGGAAATTTGCGGCTGTTTTGAGATGGAGCGACGAGGGTGGATGAACTGTATGATATGGACAAAATATGGTGGTGATATGAAGGTGTGGATGGTGGACGAAGAACACGAGAACAAAGAAACGATAAAGATTGGAGATTTACCTCAATATGAACCCTGAATCGACAAACGATTGAAACATGTATCACGGAAGCAATTCTTCGGCAGCGTAGTTAACTCGAGACCCACACGATATCACGAACAAACTATAGATTTCAGATTCAAGGTGCCAAAATCGAATCCTACCAAGAACTAGGGTTTATGAACTTTGTAGAACACGTGAGACAAAGTCGAAAATAACTTTTTCATTCAAAACTCGTCTGTCAATAGTAACAGCGAAAAATAACATAAATACTAAACTAATTCCTAAGCTAGGTTTCGAAATTAACAAGGCCTTGTGCTTCGTAATTTCGAATTCCTTAATTAAATACAACTGGGCCAATTAATCACCTAAACATGTTGTGATTATTGGGCTACTAAATAACAATATAATAAAATTAAAACATAGTAAAGTTTTCGAAAATTGAATGGAAGCCCAATCCATTTTTATTCTACCCTTTATGCTTCTCCATCATCAATCTTCAATACTTGTGAAGTTCACCAACTTGAATCGATTAAATCCAACTCCATCGTCTTCCAGCTTCGTTTGAATGTAGCACTGGAAATAACCTTGCAGCTTCTTAGCTCTTAATCTCGTCACTGGACCTCTAAGCTGCAATTACGGATTTAAGTCTTCAGTGCTAGGCCCGGTCTCATCATTCCCTTTTATAGCATCATCATTAATTCGTATCCATAAAAATTCAATCTTTCTCTATTGAATCTATCATCCATCTATGACGTATGTGTTTCTGTACCATGTGGTTGGCGATCTGACGGTTGGAAAGCTGGAGCTGTGGAGTTCCCAAATACGCAGACAGTGGCGACGACCATTGTAGATTCGGTAGAGGGAGGGATTCCGCTGTGGGGTAAGAGATCTTTGTGTTCTTGCCACAGAGATGTTGAATAAAACTGAAGTTTTTTAAAGGGACTATGAATATATGATTAAGAGGTTAACGAGTTGTTTTTCTTTTAGATTAAATTTAGAGGTCATAAGGATAGAATAATATATTACTTAATATATTTATAATTATTTTATTCGAGAGACTATAAAGAGAGAACTGGGGGCTATGTTTAAAATTACCCAACTTAAAAATATCATCTTAATTTCTTCAATTAACACTTCTAGATACCAAATTGTCAAATTTCAATGCCAAAATTGAACCTTCCGATTCATGCATCTGAATTTATTCATAAAATGTTTCACGAATAAAATTACCGTTCAAAGAGAAGCACGATTTCATTCACTTTCTAATACAATAGGAGTAACTTATTACCTACATGGCTAGATCCTCCATATATCAGATACACATGCTACACGGCAGATTAAATATAATGTTTCTCAAACAACTAAAAATAGATAAAAACATCCACATAGGATATATAAAATGCATAATATATATATGTGTATGTATAGTAAACATGATGATAGAAATATTTAAATCTCAACATGTAAAGTTCGTCTTATTAGAGTTAATTAATGATTATTTCACTTGAAATCTACTATGTGACCGTGCTAGAAGTAGTTTAATAAACAATCAATAATTAATTTAGTAACTATCATATTATTTTAATGAAAGGAATCTCCAATCTTGTCGTCCTCTCAATTAGATTTTTTTTTTTCCTTCTTAGAAATCGTGAAATTGAGATCATTAAGAAATGGTTGCTGGATCCAAGTGAATTGTCGAGCTCCGAGTTTTCCCGAATAAGAATAATTTCGCAACTAATGTCGTTCGTCTCTATTCATAATGAATTTGAATTTTATAATCAATATGCAAAGTAAGGTATAATTACAGAAGTACCCTTGTAGATATTATATTTTTGCCTGGATACATATAGAATATGTCTTGCCCTGGGGTGCTGTAAAAATGGCTATCTTTTTGTGTAACTTTTCCCTCTTTGAAAGTAACGAATATTCTTCCGTGCATTTAACCTCTAGAGTATAAAAATTACTAGATGTGGACGCAGATGCAAATAGAATTATATAACATGTTCAATTTTGTCACAATAATTAGTGAAATGGACCTTTTTATTTCTGGTACTGCGTACAACTATTTTAGATAAAAGACCTTTTTGCAGTTATATTAAACAGATATCTTTAGGTACTCTTTTGTATCAAATGTACAAAAATAATCCCCTAGTAAAAAACGAGCCACACTATCTATTCAATAAACCCATTAATCAACTAGTCAAAAATCAATTACACGCACCCACACAAAGATATATATGTATCCGTGGATAAAAAATAATTTTCATCCAAGTAGTTAAAAAAAATGCTTCATCCGGCCCACTCATTTTGTCCTGTTACTATTCGGTGCGGTTATTAAGGAGAAAGTTAAAAAGAGAGGAAATAGGTAGGTCTCATTACTTTTGAAGGATTAATTATTTCTTTTTTGGGAAATAGAAATTTAAATGGAACAATTCAAAAAAGAAATAAAGACAATTTCAATGTAACGGATGGAGTAGATATTTCCTTATCACATATAGCAATATTATTTATTTTCCCCCACTTTTCTCGTTTTCTCCTATTTATGGGGTTGTTGAAGAGATATATCTAACTTATGCAAAAGTAATTAAATAAATGGGTAAAAATGGAGTAAATAAATTATTTTAAAATGGCAGGCTTTTGGAAGGTGAGGGCAGTCTCGACTTTACTCATCATCAACGAAATGGGTCACTCTAAATTGTGGATTTATTGTAAGCCTTTAATTTGCATAAGTAAAGAGCGCTTTTCCCTCAGTGTGTGCAGTGAGTGAGACTGAGACGTAGATGAAAAGCATGAATGCTGATGCGATTTCAGAGCGCGTGTAAAGCGTGCTTTGCTTTCATGTGATCCGTGACCGGTTTTTCTTTAATCAGGCACAGCCTTTTGACAATCTCAAGAAAAATACTCGTATATGCTAATTTAATTTAATATATATTTTTTTTATCAGATAAATTGCTAATATGCTATGGGGTGTATGGTTGTTACTTAATTTTCATTTATTAAGAGAGTAGAAATCAGATTCACTTATAAAATGTGGACCGATCGAGTTCTATTAATCATTTTCACTTCTCACGTCGTTATGAAGTCTATAATTTTTATTTTTATTTTAAAATTTTAGTTAGGATTTTGAAGATAGATACGTTGAGTAAACATAATAAATGAACTAATTAAGCGGAAAAGTCAAATTCTTTGATAAACGTCTCTGTGTATTACTTGACAACACATTTTGGGGTTGGTTTGGTTTGAATGATAAAGCTTAATTGATAAATAATCCAACATAATTATTTATTTGGTTTGAATGATTTGACATGTAATTGATAACTAGACCCTTAATCATATCCATGAATTGAATGATAATTTGTTCTTCCAAATTTGGGTGATTATTAATCAATTATATAAATCTATCCTATCATAGCACATACTCCTATTCCTCAAAAAGTGTGGTGTGGGATGTGGGGCATGAGTTTTAAGAATTGTTTAGTAGATATATATTTTGAGTGAAGAAAAGAACCACCTATTTTGATTTGTTGTGAGGTTTAAAATATTAAAAAATTATTAAGGTCATTTCTTAGAATGAAAAAACCATATTTATCGGGGACGATCCAAAGAGGTAAAAGACCACACTTATTGAAGATGGAGGGAGTACTATCAATCTCATCCTCCAAACCAAACATCAACTTTATGTAAAATAACCAAGTGAGTGCATTAGAATATGTCAACTTCAGTAATTTGTAAACATGACATGTATTAAAATAAGAGTTCATTGTCGAAAATAACACAATGTTTACTAAAATTTGCAATTTTTAGATGACATTTAAAACATTGTAATTATAACAACAATTTTTATTTCTTTTGCAAATATAACGTCCCCAAATTTTTTCAACAATGTTTGTTTGGCATGTCCTCAATACCACCTTGTTCTACGCATGAAACGACATGGTTATTATTGGAAAACTGAGGATATTGCAATTTGTAAAATTTTATAAAAATATTGTTATAATCACAACATATTAGGAATACAAATTTCCGGATAAACATTATGTTATTTTCATTAATTAACCCTTGAAATAATATTAAATTTATGTCTAGCCTATTTTTCAGATAAACTATGCTTCAATGTTTCATGACACACAAGTATCTAGCATTGAGAGAAATAATCAACAATGTTCTTAATAAGGGGACCTTTAGAGCATCTACAACGTGACCAACCGGCGAACGCGGTCGCCGCCCGGTTGGAGACCATGAGGCGGTCTCTCCTCCGATCACAACGACTCACAAGTGAGACCATCATAGAGACCACAGTCTCTCCTTCCTTCCACACATATAAAATACTGGGACCCCACATAAATTACAAAAAAAAATAACAAGAAAATAAGGAGAGACCGATATACCATTGGAAGAGATTTTGAGACCGATTTCTTAATGATTGGAACGGTAGACCAAAAATTTATAAAATATTGTGGTGGTCCTCCGTTGTGGATGCTGTTATATGAAACAGTGAGAAGCGGTGTTTTACAAATTTTTGTGAATGGATGGGGAGAAATTGAGAAGCAAAGTTTGGAAAGGCGCGTGGGGAAGAAAGTGAGGGGAAACAGGATAAAAGGAGTATGTGGAGTCAAAATCAGTTGGGCCTTATGTAGTAACCCGTTTTGTCCGGGTTACTATCCTAGGGTGTACCCGACCTACGCCCTCTTGGGTGCCATGCAATTGAATGCCTCTGACACTCTTTTCTCCTCCATATCTTCTCTATTTTTCCCTTTTCCTTTCTCGGACTCATAAGGGTGTTTCTGTCATTTCATACTCGACCATGATTTCTGTTACTAATTTATTTACTTTAATCCCAAATATTAATTACAGATTAATGATTAATTCCGTCTTGTTTTATTCGGGGGCGGGGACCATCCTTGGCCTCTTTTCTCCACTTTTTTTTAATATTCCTTTGCCCGATCCTTTGTAATGCTTTGTCTGCATCCGTTTTTCTTTTCCGGTAACTTTTCTTTTTTCTTTTAACTGTTTTATTTGCCTATTTGTGCTTCCAAATTTATTCACGTACATTGATATTTCGGATGATTGTGAAATACTACTATATAGTTATTTGTTAAGACCTGCTGCCCTATTCTTTGCTACTTTATGACATCTCTCTAGAGGCAATGACTTCTTTATCTCATTAGCATATTATGAAATCGCACATGTGATCTTTATTGAATTTGTCGAATTAGAAGATGAAATATTATTTGCAATCGATGATTATGTTTTGAATCGGGCTTTTCAAGAGATTTTCTAGACTTAATTATTTTCAGTATGCCATCTTAGGGAAAAAAATTCTCTTACTTTCATATACTAAATATTAACAAAATTGAAAATTTTGTCTAAATTCTACAATTATTTAGTTGGAACAGTGCTTGAAATTTAGGGACTTTTGTATCCTTGAAATTAAAATAGGTGGTGGATACCCAAACTTCTCCACTCATATTTTTTTATCGACCTTATGATTTACTATATTTTTTGGCATTTCTTTTCCTAGGACCTTTAATATTATTAATTAACGGATTTGTTGAGAAACTTAGCTGTTAATTTTATTTTTTCCCGAAAAGTTTTGATAACATTTACTTCCTTCGTCCCCAATGGCATAGCTAGAAAAAATTATTAACGGGCCTAATTTTTCTGTTGTTTTCTAAATTTTGAATTTACATACAATTCGATTTGGTGGTAGGGCTTTTGTACCATGATTCACAAAAAAATATTGATAATTTGATAATTTATATGGTAATAATAAAATAAAAAGTTGTTTAGGTGAGCCCCCTCCATCCTTAGTTGCTCTGCCACTGTTCATCCCTGAATAACTGTATTCCTGACGTCAAAACTGGTATACCTAGGAAGTGGATAAATTTTTCATTTTGTATCCCTAATTATTGAATGAAAAGCTAATCAACGGGAGAACTTGGAGTGCAGACAATTTGGGAAGTACAATATTATTTGTTTGTAGAATTCAAAGTATGACACTTATTCTCAACAAATTTTATTTTTAAATAAGAACCTTATTCGGGATCGGAGGGAGTATATCACAATGGAAAAAAACTGCAGATATCCATGCATGTTACTTATAGTTAACATCTCATGTGCAAAATTTGATTGCAAAAGAAAATGCAAGGCGAGAAAGGGATCAAAGAATTGGGACCATCTTTCCCTACTCAAAATAGAGCCTAATCGCTCACTTTATTGATCCAACAAAAAAAATATAATAGCAATTGCGGTTGGCTACTTTGTGGTATTTATTAGCAAAATTATTAGCTCATGAGAAAAACGAGAGGCCTTCGAAAACCCTAAGCAACTAAAATTTGTGGAGACAAAGTAGTTACAAAGTAGAAGAAAATGGAATAAGCAATTAAAACATTTTAGGTAACGTGACTTTCGTACCTAGACAAATTTGACAGCTAAAAGAAACTTTACCCAACTTTCACTTTAAATATCTTATTAAATAGCAGCACTTATTTCTTGTTGCACCATAATTAAGTACAATGGAACAGTGACAAGTTTTGATGTATGTAAATTTAAATTTCATTCAAACTCTCCCATCTTTCATTTTTTTTGCAATTTTATATACTTGTGAGAGATTATGTATATTCATATGAACAATGAATTGGTTATTTAAATAAGAATAAATTTTTTCCGCTTGAGTTTTTGAATGAAATTAGGGAGAACAAATAGAACATAATAAAACTAGTCATGGGGCGAGACATGTTAGAACAATTAGCTAGCATGCCGTTTTAATATTACCTATGGTTTATTATGAATTAAATTCTTGATGTATTTCTTGCTGTATTATGGTTCATAGTTGATCCATCATTTATTTCTTCAGCATGAACTATAGTAAGCAAAATGTTGTGTTCAAAGTAATAATAACGACGTTACAAACAAGGTCTAGCCATATATTCTAGTATTGAAGTCGAGATGTGCCATGTTTTGTTTTCTTATGAATTTCACTAATAATTAAGCGAAAATCTTACATCTAACCTGTCAAATTAAATACTACAAACGAGTTCTTTTTAGAAATTGTTTTTGGTGTGGCTCAGCTATTATGTATGATAATATTTTGTATTTGAAATAATTAAACAGGTACTTGCCAAGAAAATTAACTAAAAAAAATGGAAAGTGAATTAAATAAGGCAAAGGGACACGAGGGAGATTTGTTGAAGTGGAAGGGGACAGAATAGACATCCCCCGAAAATAAAGGGGGGTTTTGTACACACAGGGTTCTCTCTCTCTATATATTTTCTCTTAGTCGTCCCCTTCACACAACCCCCATACCCCTCAACTAACTCCCAAAAACCACACAGTCACACAGTGCTACAGTCCAATAAATAGATACAGTTGGGTGTATCTATAGCCCATATAGGCTATGTAGCCCAATACAATTTACATATATTTTCAGTTTTCATTTTTTCACACATTCACTCTCTGCCACACACATACATCATCAGAAGTAGCTGTTTCCTTCACCCAGCAGTTGCAGCGCTGCTCTTTTGCAGCTGCTGCCGCTGCCACTTGCAGGCCTCGTATATTATATTTATATATATTCTATCGAAGATCAAAGCTTTTTTCATTAAGTATTATCCATTTATTTTTACTTGAACTACGAAAGCAAAAAATATATCTGTACGTAGGCTTGTGAAATAGAGGAGTAGCGTCTTTTTTAAACATTTCTTGTAGTATTGTATTAATACAACTTAAATACTCGAGTTAATAAAGTCTGATTTGATGTACAGTGAAGAAAGGCAGTCCCATTTTTAGTGAGAGAAAGCTAATGCACAGAGAGCTGCTAAGTTAAAAAAGCTATCCCCTCCCTTCCCTTCTCTCTCTCCCCCTTTCTCTCTCTCTTCTCCCACGTACCCCTCACATTTTTGTTTCCTCTATATGCTTGTATGTAGAAAGTAGAAGATACTCGCAGCGATTGATAATTCCCTATTTTTCCACGAAGTTCTGTTCGATTTCTGCTGCTTAGGGTTTGAATATGATGTGCGGGTTGATCGATTTGAACGCCGCGAACAATGAAGATGAAACGGCGTCGGCCTGTGTTTCCCCGTCATCGTCGGCGGCCTCCGGGAACTTGGAATTGGCTACGGCGTCGTCGCCGCCATCGGTGTCTATGGAGCTGTGGCACGCATGCGCAGGGCCGCTGATTTCGCTGCCTAAGAAAGGGAGCGCCGTCGTCTACTTTCCCCAGGGACATGTGGAACACCTTTCCGAGCATCCTACCGTAGCTTATGATCTCCCTCCCCATGTATTTTGCCGCGTCGTTGATGTTAAACTTCATGTATGGTTCGGCTCTTCTCGTTTCCTTGATGTTGAATTGTTGAATTTTTTTCGTCAATTGTGTTGAAATGTTGAAGGTTCTATTGGTAGGCGGATTCAGCTAGTGATGAGGTGTATGCACAAGTTTCACTCATTCCGGATCAACAGGTACGGCCAAACAATCTTCAGACCGTTGAACAGTATCTTTTTTATTTATGACTGCACCTGCGATTCTGTTTGCCATTAATGTTAAATTTGGAAAATGTAGAGAATGCTAAATTCCCCCCCTAATGATTTACGTTACTATCTTTTTACATTACAAATGATTTTTTCTTATGTAGTGCTGTTGTTCGAGCTTCCCCTTTATTGACATTTGAAAGGATCGGACTTTTCTAAATGAGTATTAAAACTATGGGTGTCAAGACATTGCAAAATCCATGTTTATCCCCTAAGCCACCAGATATACATTTTATTTGGAACTTGAGGTTCCACTCAAATTCGGTATTTTGATTTGGTAATTGATAAATTTAGCAGTTTTAACTTTCTTCGGAATGAATTTGTTATTAATTTTGGATTGTTGATTCTCTCTTTTCAAGGGAAAAGGTCTTTCTACCTCAGAATTAGAAAGTCTCATTTTTCCTTCTTCAAGAGCTAAAATTTCTGATTTTGGGAATTAGTTAACAATAAATAAATGCCTTATCTGGTATTGGTATCAAGATACTGCTTTGATCTAAAAGAATTTTTATCAACTAAATTTATTTCGGCAGATTGAGCAAAAATGGAGGGAAGGCATCATGGAATCTGAGGCTGAAGATGAAGATCCTGAAGGTGTGGGGAAGACTATGACACCCCACATGTTCTGTAAAACTCTCACTGCATCTGATACTAGCACACATGGTGGATTTTCTGTCCCACGCCGTGCTGCTGAGGACTGCTTTCCTCCTCTGGTAGCTAAAATCACACTTTTTGTCCCCCCTCCTTTAAAGGATTTGTCTTAATCTGAGTTTAAAATGAAGTAAATTGATTATATCTCAATGTTTATCCAAATGTTAATTTGTTGTGTTCTGTTTTTAGGATTATAAACAACAGAGGCCTTCACAGGAGCTTGTTGCTAAGGATTTACATGGAATTGAGTGGAAGTTTCGGCATATCTACAGAGGTGGAATAATGTTGCCTACTTGGGTGGTGTCAATATACGTGAGTTGTAGTCAAACCATTTAAATTAGGGAAAAAAAAACCTCATTTTTATGTGTGTGGTGCAGGTCAGCCTCGAAGGCATTTACTGACTACTGGTTGGAGTGCATTTGTCAATAAGAAGAAGCTGGTGTCTGGTGATGCTGTCCTTTTCCTAAGGTTGGAATATCATGCACTTGCTTAGGCTCTGCTTAAAATTTTTGGATTCTCACAACGGAACATTTTTGCAGAGGTGGTGATGGAGAACTCAGGCTTGGAATTCGTAGAGCTGTGCAAATCAAAAGTGGTGCTACAATCCTCCCCACCCCTAGCCAACAGTTCAATGCTAGCAGCATTGGTGCAGTAGTGAATGCCATATCCACGCGGAGTATGTTTGACATCTGTTATAATCCAAGGTATATTAGGTTCCAGGTTTACCTATGTTTTTAAATAACTACATTGTCCATTCCGTCTTGCGAAGCTGGGCTGAGGAAGTCTATTTAGGTTCAACCACTGTGTATAGAGTCTACTGAATGTTTTTTGTTTTTTTTTTTTTCCTCCTGGTCTGTGCTGAATATTAGTTTAAACTGCCATTATTCTCCTTCTTGTTGTTTGTCCTCTTAATATTCAGCTGAATTTTTACAACAGAAGGGTTTGTGTCTGTGGCTGGATTCATTTTGTGTGCTACTAGATCTTTGTAGAATTGGTTATTGTTAGCAATCTCATTTGGATGCTGGTTTATGCCATTTTTGTGATCATAATCATACTATCCTTCAACAGCTTGTTTGCATTGATATCTTTTTACTAAGATTATATGCTTGCCTTCTTATACCTATTTTTCGAATTTTTGCTGCTGAATCTTTAGTTTTGTTATGCAGAGTGCGGTCTTCAGAGATTATTGTGCCTTACCATAAGTTCTGCAAGAGCATTGCACAAACTTTTTCTTGTGGAATGAGGTTTAAAATTCGTTTTGAAACAGAAGATTCTTCTGAGAGAAGGTTGGTTGCTTTCATTTTAAACTTTTCATTCTTATACCGTATCAGGAGACTAATTTTACTTTGGCAGGTGCAGTGGCCTCATTGTTGGCGTCAGTGATGTGGATCCTGCAAGATGGCCTGGTTCGAAGTGGAAGTGCTTACTGGTTAGTATGCTGGTTGATTAAGGCATATACCATATTATGTTTGTATTATTTTTTTGTCATGTTTATCTGAGCAAACTTGACTAGAGCCTCCTTGTGACATACACTGTGGTCCGAGTTGTCTCTCAGCTAACCTATTTGAGAGATAGATCCTTCTATAATAATTAATATTTGCTTTTTTGATTGTGTCGAACCTGCCATGTTATTTATATCCTTTGCTGTACTAGTATATATAATATAAACTCCACATGATTTTTGCAGGTTAGATGGGATGATATGGAGGTCAATCGTCTTAATAGGGTTTCTCCTTGGGAGATTGAGCTTTCTGGTCCTATGTCTGGACCCAACAGCTTTGTTTTACCTGGCACCAAAAGAAATAGGATAGGCTTCCCTGCAGCTAAGCCAGATCATCCAGTTCACAGAGGTTCATACATATTAATCCAGCTTGGTTTTTTCTCCCGATTTATTTCCATTCCAGCTGGATGGTAAATTCTTCTTTGAGACTAATAGGTATTGTGTATATGCTTCTTACAGATGGAAACGAAGTTTCAGACTTTGGGGAGTCGTTAAGGTTCCAAAAGGTCTTGCAAGGTCAAGAAGTATTTCCTTTCAGTTCTCCGTATGCCGGAGCTGAAGCTTCCCGGAATCACCTATCAGATATGAGGGGTTATTCTAGCCTCAGCGGCTTTCATACTGGCGGAAACAGCATCAGGCATCTTCATTCAGATGCTCGGAATTCGTTAGAAAGAAGCGAATCCTTCCAATTCCGTAAGGTCTTGCAAGGTCAAGAAACTATGCCAATCCTGTCATATGGAAGAGGCCCACAGGCTAACCAGGTGCAGGAAAAGAATCCTACTAATGTATTTAATGGGATTCAGGTCCCCAGAAATGGAAATTGCTGGTCCACCCCACCCCAGTACAATGCTAGTCCCCAGTCCCACCTTTCACCATCAATGGTTCGAGGGTTGTCACCTTCTTCGGTACTATTATTGCAGCAGCAGTCAAGTCCTCATAATTCTCAAATTACATCAATGTTTCAAGGCTATCAGAATAAGCTCGAGACTAGCAATCAGGATTCATTCTGTGTTTCTCAAAGAATTCCAAAGAAATTCGCACCCGAAATTGGGCCAGATGACGATCTGCGTGGATTCAGATCCTCTGGAGGAGCCCCCGAAGTGCATAGCCCAACGGTGTTAACAAATCGTCCTCTCCCAACTCAACCATTATTTAGGGACAACCAAAATTTTGTCTCTATGTGCAAAGACAGTTGCAGGCTCTTCGGGTTTCCCCTGACCGAGGGGAAAAATACATTTGGTAAGGCAGATAATCAAGCTGTGGCCTCTGCTCCGGCTTATGTTCATGGGAGCAACTCCTTGCCTTGCAATGAAGAACAAGTTTATCAACCTCCTTCAGTGACAAAGATTATGGTTAGCAGTTGTACTAAACCAAGTGACATGCACGCAGTGAGAGACAGGCTTCTCGATATAGCGCTCTGAAAACGTATAGAGGCTGAGAAGTGAGTAGCAGGGCTAGAAAAACAAGTGGCGGCAGCTCTCTCCACAGCAGGTACTTTTGTTATTGTTAAATGTATTTGGGAATGGAAGCTTCTACTTTTTTAGTTCAAGATTCATGCGAGCAAGGATAACAAGAATGGAAGAAGGGCCAGTGTGAACGTAGAAGCTTCTGCAGTTGCTTGACGACAATGCTTTTGAACTTCCCTAATGTTGTGTGTATTATGATAAATGCTGACAGGTTTCATATGTATTTGTAGGTCCTAATATGTCAGTGCATGTCACTGACTGCCTCTTTAAGTGTAAATCAACACTAAATTATCTGACAAGGTAATACTTGTGTACTAGGTATAAGCATTATTAATTTATTATCATGATTGCAACAAAACTGTTTGATTTCTACAAATCTCCTACAAAATAAAGGATATGTTGGTTTGCATGATTCTCTGCTTCTCTACTTCTCTTGTAACTATTCTTTTCTTATGCGATATAAGTTTATGTTAATTTCTATACACTAGTAAATTTATATAAGTTTATGTTAATTTATAATTTCTATAAGTTCTTTTCTCTTGAAATATAATACTCTTATAATTTATATAAGTTTATGTTAATTTATATACACTAGCTTCTGTGGTAATACTCTTATAATTTTTTGTAACAGCTGAAATTAGACCCAGAAACTAAATTTAGGAAACTGATTAAATCGCCATTCACCAAAAAGTAGCTGCAGTCCTAATTGGAGCATCCATGTATAGTTTTTCAAAGCGGGGAAATACAGTTTTGCCGCCTAAATATGGATTAGTGCTTTGAAACCGAAAACCTAATCATTATCAAAGTATTTATTCTCGCCGAACTGAAAAATTTAGATAGTAAATTTTGAAAGAAAAAAAAAGAAAAAAAAGAGAGAGATTAGATTGCAATGACAATTTTTCTTTGAAAAATCTGTTAGCAATTTTCTACTGAGGGGGGCTAGGGCGATCTTTGTCAATCAACCAGCTTAGATACGATACGGGCGGTATGCCAAATTTGGCATCATTCTCAATAAAAGATATTAAATCCTTCAAGAGAGGGAGATTTAATCCTGATTTCAGTTACCTTTTATAAATTTTAGTGAAAACGTTGTAACTTAAGAAGAAAATTCCATCCCGTTCCGCGTTGGATTGGAGAAGATATATTTGGAAAATTCCATCCTCATTATTTTTTGACAATCTTGTGCACTAAAAAAAAAAAAGAAAACAAAAAAACAAGACAAGGGGAAACGTATTAATATTATCGGCAATAATAATGTAGATTAGAGCAAATAAGGCGTGTCGCAGAAGATGAGTTTTTTCAACAACGCGTAAGCATTCTAGTACGGTCGGTAGTGCTGGTCCGTCATGGCTCCCGTACTCCTTTGACTCTTCACTTATATATACCATATTTCTGATTTTAATTTATTCTGTTTCTCCGACAACCCACACCCTTTTCCTTCCCTGCAACAAATAAGTATTTACAATCAAATGGCCGGTGAAAGCGGCGGAGAGGAAAGTGCGAGTGCCTCTCTTGAGACCACGCCCACATGGGCGGTGGCTACTGTTTGTTTCCTTCTCATATCAATTTCCATTCTCTTGGAGCAAGCTCTTCATTTATTAGCCAAGGTGCATGCTTATTATTTTTTATTTTTTCAATCCATTATTGTATTCATTCCCAACTCTTATTAGTACAGTACTCCAATTTCATCATGTGCACTGCTACTGCTACTGCTTTTACTGATTTATTACTTTATTTATCATTTGCTTGCTTGCTTGCGTGCAGTATTTGGGGAGGAAGAGGAGAAAATCACTCCTTGAAGCTCTTAACAAGATCAAATCAGGTTAATTGGGCTTCTTTTTTTCTGAATAATTAGTTTCCAGAAATATAAATATAATTACTAGTACTATTATATATATCTATACATAATGCATGGCGCTTGCTTAATAATTGCTCATGCAGATTTGCTGCTTTTGGGATTTATTTCATTCTCACTGGTGATGCTGGAGAAGCCAATTGCAACCATATGCATACCCAAAGGCGCTGCTGAATCTTTTCTTCCTTGCCAGACCCTCACAGCTGATGAAGACGAGGAACCTAAATGTCAACAAAATGTACTCCTCCATTAATTACTCCCTATAATTTGCTGTTTCATTATCAGTAGATTCGTCCCGTTCCGTGTTTGATTTGTTTATGTATGGAGGACTTAATTATTCTTAGATTAGTTAATTCATGCTTGTATTTAAATCTAATTTGATTACAGGGGAAAATGTCCTTAATGTCAAGGGCTGGTGTTCAGGAACTCCAAGTGTTAATATTTTTCTTGGCTTTCTTCCACGTTTTGTCCAGTTTGCTCACCTTCAGTCTTGGTGCCGCTAAGGTAATTAATAAATAAAGTTAAAAGACTTTTTTTATTTTTATTTTTTACATTAATTACTTGTGCCCTCTAGAAGAAGTACTTTTCCAGTGTTCATATACATACATATGTGACTTTTTCAACTGCATGTGTTTAAAAAAGTTGTTATTGAAAAGTAGTTATGGCCTTTTTGGCTAATTTAAGTATATTATAATTATTACGTATACGTACAGATGAAGAGGTGGCAACATTGGGAGGCCGAAACTAGAACATTGGAATACCAATTTTCAAACGGTAATTAGTTTTTCTTCACAGTTGCCCTATTTGACCTCTTAATTTCTGTATTTACTTTTGCTTAAAACCATGACACGACTCGACTCTTTCAAGTAACGCAGTATATATACTTGTTTTTATTTACTATTTGCT
This sequence comes from Agastache rugosa, assembly GCA_031470985.1. Lineage (NCBI taxonomy): Eukaryota > Viridiplantae > Streptophyta > Magnoliopsida > Lamiales > Lamiaceae > Agastache > Agastache rugosa. The sequence goes on along the minus strand of CM062601.1, from coordinate 59,266,311 downwards.
CATTTGTTTATGATATAGATCCAAGAAGGTTCCAATTCATTCATCAAACCTCATTTGGAAGAAGGCATCTTAGATATTGGAGTGAAAACAGATTCTTGCGTCTGCCGGTAATAATTCTTGACCAAGTACCCTGTAATATTGGAGTGACAACTGCACGTACGACTGATGTTCATCAAATTTGTGCAGGTTAATTTTCTTCGACAGTTCTTTGGATCCGTCTACCAAGTAGACTATTTTACTCTTCGACATGGCTTCATCACGGTACTTAATTTCTTGATTTCACTTTAAGTACATTTTCGGAATGTTATTGCTAAATCAACTTCATTCCTGTTATCTTGTTTTCATACTATTGTTTTATTCATTTCAGGCCCATTTTGCTGAAGGAAATAGCTTTGATTTCCAGAAGTATCTCAAGAGAGCACTTGAAAAAGATTTTGAGGTGGCCGTTGGCATGCGGTAATTATGAACTGGATATGAATTTGATCGTTATTCAGACAGAAACTAATAATGTGAGCTTCTGTTTTTCAGTCTCTGGATTTGGGTGTTTTCTGTGCTCTTCATATTCTTCAATGCATATGGTAAGGCTTATACAATTTAACAACATTAAATTAAAGTGCAGTACGTATGTGTATTTCCCACTAAGCTAACTAAATTACCTTCTCTCTAAATGCAGTATTTCATAACTATGTCTGGCTCCCCTTCATTCCATTAATGGTAAGATATGAACATATATGTAGAGAATGTTTTGATGCTGTAGTAATTAAATACTTAATTCATTGTTCGTTGCAGATGCTACTCATTGCTGGCACGAAGCTACAAGGTATCATCACGAGAATGTGCTTGGACACTAGTGATAAGTCCCATGTAATCAGAGGAACCCTGCTCGTTAGACCAAGCGATCACTTCTTTTGGTTTGATCGGCCCAAATTGCTCCTCCACCTCATGCAGCTCGTCTTATTTCAGGTACTATTTTCTTGATTATGCCCATGAAATTATGAATAAATTCCTCTGATTTCTAAGAAATTGGTTGTTGGCAAACGCAGAACTCGTTTCAACTGGCGTTCTTCTCATGGTCTTGGGTGAGTATCAGAATTCAGAAGAATACATAATTCTCTCCTGAGTTCAAATTTGTGATTGTGATTGTTTGTTGATGGATGGCAGTACAAATTTGGACTGAGATCTTGCTTCCACCGCAAAACAGAAGCTATTGTAATTAGGATAGCAATGGGAGTGGTGATTCCCATTCTCTGCGGCTATGTTACTCTCCCCTTGTACGCTTTAGTCACTCAGGTAAACATATACAGCTCCACCAATAGCAAACCACGTGTCGAGATTCAACTAGTTGTTATGTTATTCACAGATGGGAACATCCATGGGGAATTCAGTATTCCCTGAACAAGTGGTTGGAGGGCTAAGAAGATGGCGCGCCAAAGCAAAGAGAAACTTGGGTGCTACAAGGAGAGAAGATTTAGAATCCTCACCTTCGTTTGCTACGCTGTCTGTGGATTTCGATTATAAGAGTGATGACGGCATTCAAACGCCCGAAACATCGGATCGGACCAACAGATGAAGCCAAGCCCACCACAGCAGCTTGCCTCTTTTAATTCATTACGATCTATTCTTTGCTTCATGTCTCATACTTCCTACATTTTTTTCTATACTACCAAAAGAGTATGTGCGACTGCCGCGCTCCAACAAATTATGGATTTATACAAGTTATTAATTTGCCTCTTAGTCCCTATTATAAAAATTCATTTCTCTGTTAATATAAATATGTTTCCTTAGATATAAATAAGAATCCTCTAGCATTTAAATTTTCTCAAAATTATAATATGATTTATCTATTTTTCATGTATCTATATTTATTATGATATAATTATTTTATTTTTCATGCATATAGATTCTTATTATTAAAAACTATCAATAGTACGTACGACACTACTAGTATCTATAAAAAATAGATAAATCTGATCATTGTTTGAAGAATTTTAGGTACAAAAAAATTATTGAATATCTTATATCAAATGGAAAATTCTATATATATTATATGTATTATTCAATTACTAAACTATCTTTAAAAATTAAAGTAATGATATTATAGGTAAATCCAAATTTGTTATAATACATAGTATTATTATAGTAATAATAGATAATAGTTTTCCATTTTGAAGTAAGGAGAGAAAAGTAATCTAGAAAATTGTTGACATTTCCGCAAGCCGATTCTCCAATATTGCATCGTTGTACAACCAGGGTTTGATTCTCATCCATGTTGTCTTGGGTTTGATTCTGATAGATAGTGTTTTTGTTGTACATTATTTTTTGCAATTAATCCATTTCTCCCTAAATAAAGGGTCCACTTTTAACAAATTTTTGGAGTTAAGTCATTGCTATATCATTGAATAAGGGCACCTAAACATAGGGCCTAGTTTTAAAAATTTGCAAATGGCCCATTTTCTCTACAATCTTCTCTCGAAACACCACCAAACTTCGATCGCTGCTTCAGCCACTTGCCCGCGCCCCACCGACTCATCGCCTTCGCCTTTGGTTCACGAATACATGATTGAGTTCATAATACTAGTGTATTCATTCAAGAGTTTCCAAATCTGCTACTGCCTCGTCTCGCCAGATCTACCACTGCCACATTCGTCTAGATCCGCCACCGTGTTTCTCTTTCCGGACCCGTGCTGCCTTCATCTCTATCTCCCGCTCTCCCTCTCTCTAAAATTTGGTCGGAATGTTTGAATAGATTTTAAGGTTTAAAAAATCATTTTGGTTTAGCTATGATTGATGTTAATTTGAACATATTTTAGGGTTTTTGATCTTCAATACAAGAGCAAAATACGCATAATACAAGAATGACATCCGTGTGAACGACTACACAGTTAATACAAGAGTCAAGAACACACGAGTACATTGTTTTTAATCGTGTATTCATGCATTGTTCTTTAAATATGTATTGATTACACGAAGAGTATTGTATTAAAATGTGGCTAATATTTGCAAAATTAATCTCTGGAGGTATTTTGATAAATATTGACTTTTATTTGGATTTATTATAAGGGTGTGTTCATTTTGAGTGATAAAGAGGCATAATATTATTTTATCACCTTATATCTTGCTTGCTTTGATATAATGAAAAATCAGGTATATTAAATTTCGGGCAGTCCCTTCTTCCTTTACCCACAGTATAATTTTATACCTAAGAAATGGAGTGATAATGTTATATTACATTTTACCACTTTTTTGGTTTTACACATTTCATCATTTATCCATCAATTTCTTGAAAAGTGAACAAGATATTAAAATTGTGGTCCCCACTATTAAGAGTGAGATAAATGAGGGTACGGGGAATCATGTGATATAATTTTATTTTCCATTCTTGTAAACATGTGATAAAAAGGAGTGAAAATGATAATATTTTTCTATTTTTTCTTATACCTCATTTTCCAATGATAAATTTACAAGTAAACACACCCTTACAAGAACACCGGACAAAGTTTTTTTATTTTTTTTCTGTTTGATATTATTCTTTTTTTAATTGGTGATTGGAAATTGGAGTCGAACATCAATGAGTCATCCTTATTAAGAAGAGGAGTACTGCGAAGTGCTAAACTACAAGGCTTAAATCAAAGCAAACGTTTTTGTTTTTTCTTGAAGAAAAGAACAGTAGTATGAAAGTAAGAATTGCTACAACCTCCACAATTAAACATGTTTTGACTGGAGTGAGTGTTAAGGACTTTGTCAGATGTGAATTTTGAATTGTAGGAGTATATAAATTGGTAGTTGGAGGAAAATTTACAATTTCCCACAACATTTACTAGCCTCTGTCGGCCCTGTCTTCACTCCACGCATTTGTGCAGAGAAACCCAATAATTGAACCAAATATTTTGTTTTATTTTAATATTCCTTAGTTGAAGGTTTGAAAAAATAATTTCTCAAATATATGTTTGTAATTAAATATTTTTATTAATTAGTGGCCAACACATAAACCACTTATATTGCATATTTGTAATATATTGATTCTGAATTAATAATAAAAAATCTATTGTTAAATACATATTTCCACGGAGCTAGACTTTTTTCATACTCTTTTGTTATCTTCCCTTGTAATGACCGGGTTAAATCATCAAGATTGATCTTTTCTTCCATCGGAATCCTATAGGAAAACCCGCAAAACAAAAATCTAGGGGAGGGCTTCTAGTGTAGACCTCCAACGCCCAAGTCAGTATTCAATTATTTAGAGGGAGAGTAAAAATAGGAAAGTGTAAATGTGTGCAAATGTCGTAGAGAAGAAGATATCTCAATTTGGGATAAAGGGACTATTTATAAAGCTTACCATAGTGAGGGCATTTTTATTTTTCCAATTGTGGCAGACCTAATAATACCTACTTTTGGAATTGAGCTCCGTCAAGGCTCAAGATGCCTACTCCAACCTGAATTTTGTTTGGTCTTTTTAGTCCTAATTTTAAGACAGCATAAGATTTTCTTCTTTTACTATTTGGGTCGATATCCGATCCACGAGGGATAATCCCACATCAGTATTCACATTTTCTCTCCAAATATATTTTCCCTAGACATATCCATTTAAAAAGGAAAATAGGAAATTTACATGTCAAGGTAGAAAGTGATATCTTTAGCGTATAGGGAGTTTAACAAGTGATTATTTTTATCTAATCACACTTCTATTTGTTCAAATGATTGAGAATTCTTTTATATTCTTGTTTACCCAACAAAACAATGTCGCGATCTCCACTTCTACAATCCTCATTTATCTCAATATTGTAATTATTCTCTTGGAATGCTTTTATTCATGTCATCAGTCGTCTAATTTGCATATATTTTGAAGCACGATTAAGGACAATATTTTCATCCATTTAAAATTTGAAAATTTTATAATACGAAACATTATTAATTTGTGTGTAAGATTAAATAAAATTTTAATCTATAGTTACTAACAATTACTCCCTCCGTCCACGATAAATTTGCCACAATTTCCTTTTTTGGTCCGTCCACAAAAAATTTGCCACATCCATTTATGGTAATAGACCCCACACACCTCACTTACTTTTCCACTCACAACACAATTTAAAACTATATAAAAGTGGGACTCTTATTCCACTCACAATACAATCAACCAACAAATTATTAAAACTCGTGCCATCCATAATGTGACAAATTTATTGTGGACGGAATGAGTATTTTTTACCCTAAATGTTACTCTCTATAGCCCCCAAATTAAATAAATAATTTAAATTATGTTAATTGTATTATTTTACCCCTATAACTCCAAAAAATTATAATGAACTAATAAGTACAAAATAAACCCTAAAATAATAATATTCCATCAATACACGATAGCCCCCAACTCATTAGCTAGCCTCGGTAAGTTTGATCATGGATTCAAATACATATATACAATACAGCACTGAAAATTTGTTGTACACGACCACTGCACACGGTCGTACTAATCTTGCACACGATGGTAGAAATATTGCATGTAATAGGAGAAATTATTGATATTTATGTACAAGAAAGTATATTTGCATGTTTAGGAATACATTTAGGAGCAAAATAAGTCAAAAATATTTCCATGATCGTGTGAATTAGAATCTAGGGTTTAAAAGTGATGGCTACCCACCGTGGACACGTTTCTGTGCAAGATCGTGGGCACGAAATGCACCCACGATCGTGTGCCACCATGGAAACGAATTCTGTGCGAGATCGTGGGCATGAAACGTACCCACGATCGCTGCACACGATCATGAGCCACCGTGGACAGCGATCGTGTGCAGGCAGATGATGCCCTAGCACTATTTTTGGATGTTTTTCTGATGTGTTTTTTATTGTTTTGTGATTCTCAGATGTCGTGGCAGCGTGTTTTGATACATCACGGCGGTCGTTGGGAGAGATCAACGTATGTAGGCGGAGATTTATTTTTTATCTACATCGATGCGAGTCAAGTTAAGCGGGCTAACCTCGTGGAGGTTATTAGAGAGGGTTTGGGCGGTCGATAAGAGACCGAATACGTATTGTAGTACTTGACACACATGACCAACGCCAACAAAGCAAGAGTTCTACTGCGGAGCGATATCGAGTTACTTCGATTGCTAGTGGAACACAAAGAGGATCCGGAAGTTTATGTTGACAACAGCGGTTCGACCATTCCCGAGGTTAATGTGGGTGGTAGCATCTCCGGAGTAGAGCACGATCACATAGATCATAGCATGCCGTCCAATCATGAGGAAGATGAAGAAGAAGCGGAATATGCGGAAGATGAGGAGGTGTCTACGTCTGAAGACGAAGATGAAGATCGTCGTACAGATTTGCTTAAGTCACTAACTACAGAGTTTCTTGCTTGGGTTCGACAGCCGGCACAAATGGACAGGATTTTGGGTCACCGGAACTTCTCATCGGATCATCAATCTGGAAGTGAGCTTGGGCATGAACATGCAATGCACAATTGGATCATTCCATTTCCCGACTGTGACAGTGCTGGGACTTTGGGCTAGGTTGAGCAGCCTCCACCAGTACGTGGTGAGCTCGTATTAGGGTCCACATTCCGATCGAAGGTAGAGTTGATGATAACTGTGGGAATATATCATTTTGGAGAACTTTTTGGAGTGTACCATTGATCGTTCCGCTGCCAAACGAATGGTCTTCATCTGGGGAGTGGTAGAGAAAACTACACGTTTAGGGTGTGTGATGTTGAGGGCGCAACCATTTGGAGAATTACTAAGTTGAACATGGATCACAATTTTCGATGTCTTTGCCCAATTTTCGTTCATTAAGCTTCTTGCGCAGTGCACTAACCATAGTTTTTTGGCCTTTGAAACATCTGTGGAAAAGACTGTCAGGCCGAAGAAGATGTTTGTCGTGTGGTTGGAATTCAGAATTTCCAAAACGAAGTCCAGTGATACAGGTATAATCCCGTGCAGTAAAACGAAGAGGACCGCCCTGCAACCTGGAACCATGACTCATCCGGGGGTATGTGATCATCCTCTAATTGACAGGCTAAAAGGTGATGTAAAGCATTGTTTGATGGGCTGGACTTTCTCTTCAAATTAATCAAACGACCAATATTCCCTTTGGTAAATCTAGTAATAGTTTGCTCACCGAGTCTAGGATTGGCGCAAACTTTCCGTAATGTGCCTGTTATCTCTTTGAACACCGCCTCACGTATGTAAAGATTGATTTGACGTGTAACGTTACGCAACGTAGGTCTCATCCATACACAACCAGGCTGCAATATAAACATACAAAGCATAAGAATAATGATCAAAAGCACAAAGGAAAGAAAAGAAAAAAAAATAGAGTTTGGAGGTCATCTGCCTGCACACGATAGTGACCACCGTGGGCACACAGATAGCCCACGATCACTCACCACCGTGGGCGAAATTAGGGCGACGCCACCACCATGCCCATGGTGGTCCTCCCCTTCACAACCGTGCCCACGGTGGTTTCCTCCTTTCAGAACCGTGCCCATCCCCCGTTTCCACCACCGTGCCAACGGTGGTGTTATCTTCTCACCACCACCGTGGGAAGAAAAACACCCACCGTGGGCAAAAAAATACACCAAAATTCAACATTAAAATTTAAATTAACACTATCCCAGCGCATAAAACTCTTTACATTCACCCTAAATTTCAATTAAGCATGCTTAAACATGTATATGAACAATTTCATTCTAAAAAAACAAAATTGCAGGTTAGGGCACTCACCGGCGGTTCATTTACGAAAGGTTCTTGTTCGGACGCCGGTGACTCCTCAGGATGGTCGGATTCGGTCTCGCTTCCACTCATAATTGGTCGTCGATGGTGGAACACGACTGTCGTTGATGTCGTCTTCGTGTGGGTGTTTTTTTTTTGTTTCAGTGGTCCAAGAGAGAGAGAGCGTGGGGTTGGGGGTGGGGGGACCGATTTCTTAGGGTTATGTTTCTTTTATTTTTTGTTGTTTTTTTTATTTCTTTTATCTTTTAGTGGATGAGTAAGGGTACTTTAGTCTTTTTATTTATTTTGGTATCAAAAATTTATAGTCTTATAGTTGGGGATCTATATCTTATACTCCCTCCGTCCCATGATAAGTGTCTACTTTCTTTTGGGCACGGGTATTTAGGAGAGAAGTGTTTAAAGGGTAAAAAGATAAAAAGTGGTGGAGCCCACATCTTTTGTGTGAGAGAGGGTGTTTCCATATTAGGAAAGTAGACACTTATGATGGGACACTCCAATAAGGAAATGTAGACACTTATGGCGGGACGGAGGGAGTATGTTTTATGATTTGGTATTTAAAAAGAGTTGCCCCTTATTTTTATATAATATTGCATCAGTATTTTTTAATGTATATAATTGGCCAAATCATATACATTATTGTATATTATTTATTGTATTTTCTAGGATAAACGATTGCATTTTAATTAATATATTAATGCATATTATGTAAATATATTATTTTTATTGCTCATTATATTTTCAACAGTATTTATTGTTTTTATTGCTTATTATGTTATTGCTTTTTGTATTATTATTGCATTTTGATTAATAAATTAACGCATATTACGTAAATATAATAATGATTATTTTATCTAGTATTTTTTGTTAATTTGTAGATAATTTATACTAGAAATTATTGCATTTTAATTAATATATTAATGCATATTACCTAAAAGTATATTGTTTTTATTGCTTATTATGTTTTCATCGGTATTTATTGTTTTTAATGCTAATTATGTTATTGGTTTTTTTTATATTAATTGTTGCATTTTGATTAATATATTAATACATATTATATCATAAATCATTTTATATTATATTGTTGTATCATATTATGTAAATTATTGCATAATATAGTTTCCACAGTTGTTTTAATGTGATAAAATTGAATATATCCAGTTTTATATTTAGTTTGAAATTTTCCTCTTCGAAATGAAAATAAGACTACAGATTTATTTTAGATGAATGAACAAATATAATTCAATTAAATGAATTAAATAAAATCAGAAATAATTTGGTTGCTAAACCACCAATATTTTCCTCGAAAAATGGGTACCACTATTGAGATTAAGAATATTTTTTGTTTGATACATGCATCCCACAAAATAAGGAGGCAACAGTTACAAATTTAAGATAAAATACTAATATAGTCCTTCTTATTTGAAAATTGCCGAAAATATATTATAAAAGCTCCCTTCAATCTACAACCTATAACTATCTAAATGGACGTCTAAGATTTATTTTTAGTTAACACGCATGAATTTGTTTTTATGTGATCTCTTCCACATATATATATATATATATATATATATATATGGAGTGGTTCTAGTGAAAAAAACCCTTAAAATAAGAAATAAGAATAAATTTGGACCACACATTTGCAAGGAATGTACGGCCAAGATTAAATCATAAAATTTCACCTACATTAAATAAAAAAGAGTGGATGGGTATATAGGTAAATTACATCAGATTCTCCCTCCCAGAAAAATCACGTTGGTGCATATCTCCATTTCTCTCTTTCTTTCATGTCTGCAACTCTCTCTCTCTCTCTCTCTCTCTGATCTCCACGCCTAAATCTCTCTCCGTCAACCACTCATCGGTGCTGCCATCCGTCGATCACTCGTTGGCGTTGTCGTCTTCAAACATCATTCTCTCTCTCTCTCTCTGTCTCTCTATTTATATATCTATACATCCATGTCTCTCAACAAACACAAAAATCTGAAATCCTCAATTTATTTCTTCAATTCACCGACAATCACTCGGTGCCCATCGCAGACTCGTCATTTACCAACAACAGCACCGCCATTAACCATCGTCGACCGCCATCATCATACTCAAGGGTTTTTTTTAATTTGTAATTTTTTTGAAATTGTAGCTCTAATTATCTCTCTATTTCCCTAATTTTTCTCTCATCGAATTGTTGAACATCAGTTATTGCATTGATAGGTAAATGTTGTGTTGAAACTTTATGATTCTGCATAATAATTTTGAAAAATTTTGTTGAATATTGAACAAATATTTGTAATGAATTTGGTGCATTAAGAAAAATATACTGTGGTGTATTGAAAAAGGACAACAGAAAATTCCTTGTTATAATCCTATTGTGTATGATATCATGATGCTAATTTGTAGCTACTAATAACGGGATGTTTATTGGCATCCGCTTGAGCTTGTTGTTGGATGGTATTGTTATACTTATCTTTTCTTGTTCAAGTAATTCTTGCAGTGACTTATGTCTAAAAATTTGAACTTTACAGATGTTGCTCCTAATATCCACACTTATTATACTTCTGGAATTCGTAGCAAAATTTGAGGTCTTTGTTATTGCTCATTTGTTGTTGTTTTGTCCTAATGATCATGCTATTTTGCAGCAATTTTTGGCATCTGTACAAGCTTGTGTTTGATGAGTTGTTGTGATCGTTTTGTCTCTTGCCCATATCATGGTTTCATTATTGATTATTTTCATCATGTTAAACAACAATGCACTATAATTTCGCTCTCCGTGATTGTCTCTTTGATATTCTTTTTTTAAGATGTCAACAACAATGCATTATAATTTCGCTCTCCATGATTTTTTTTCTATCGATATATGTGAGCAAACAGTTGAGCTATTCTAATTTTGTTTTGGTAGTGCTTACTTGAAAGTAGTGGTTTGCCCTTAATGTAGTCCATGTGTTTGTTTGTGGTCCATCTAACTAGTCACTCTGGTGCATCTGAGTAGTCATTGTGATGCATCTGACAAGTCAGTGTGATGCATTTGAACTAATACATGTTTTTATTGTGTTGCCTTATCAGAGAAAAGTAAAAGAAACAAAGATAAAAATACAAATTTGAAGAGCAATGATGATGAAAACAGAGAAGTGTGTCTATGGGCGATCTGCTAGCTAGAAGACTGATCTCGTGAAGAAACCGCCAAGACTAATAAAGACGTTGAGAGTCAAGTACTGCTTCTTCATTGGAAAAATAACACGTTGAAGAATAAGTGAAAAGAGAAACAAAGTTCTACTATAAAGAATGTTATCGAGGTCGTAGTTTTAATGCAGAGAAATTGTTGATTGGTTGAGATTATTAGACATTTGTTGGTCAAATTAAAATGATATGTATGTTTGGAACAAGTCACTTTTGAACTTTCTATCATGTGGATGGACTGGATAATTGTATGATTGTGATTTGCAATTAAATTACATGTCTATATTTTATAAGCAATGACTACTGAAATTACTTAAATATTTTATAGGTGTGATATTGTTAGTAGTTAATCCTGTAAAATATATAATTATTAAAAAAGTTGTGCGCATTTTGTAATGCATCAATATAATTCATTATGTGCATCAACATAATGCACTTGATACACTTGATGCATCTAATAATGTTATGTGGTGCATCTCGTAATGCTATGTGGTGCATCTCGTAATGTTATGTGATACTCCCTCCGTCCCGCATTAGTATGGTGCAAGGAGAGCGGCACGAGTTTTAATAAAAGGTAAGTAAATGTTTGGTAGGAGTATTTTTAGTGGAGAAATGGACCCACAATTGTTAGTGTTAGTGAGGTTTTTCAGTGGGCCTATTGTAAATATTAAAAGCTTTTAAGGGTATAAGGGTAAAAATCATGTACTAAAATAGATGAACCACACTTATGGGGGACGACCCAAAATGGCAAACAAACCACACTTTTAAGGGACGGAGGGAATACATTATTATTGGTTAAAAAAAATACACTTGACTCATCTAGTAATGTTATGTGGTGCATCTTGTAATGTTAAGTGATGCATTATTATTGGTTCAAAAAAAATACACTTGATGCATCTAGTAATGTTATGTGGTGCATCTCGTAATGCTATGTGATGCATCTCGTAATGCGATGCGATACACCACTATTGATTGAGCTAATGCATTAAGATAATGCATTCAATGCATTAATATAATGCAGTTACCCATAAACGTATGTAATGCATCACTAACTACTTCAAAATACATCAGTTAGTTATGAAATCAGATTTGTCCATGATGGTTATATATCTAAACAAATGAACACAAAAATAATCAAATATAATATATCAAAACACCAGTACCAATACATAAATGTAAAAATTATTAAAAAAACAGTAACGATAAATGTGAAATAACAAGGAAAGTATTTTCTGAAAACAACGGCTCCTATAATTTCATGCGGCAAAAGATTTCTTTTCAGTTTGTCCATATCCCAATTCATGGCTAAATCAAGCAAATCAGCAACGCGTTGTTGGTCCCGAGACGAATACCTTGGTGTAGAGGGGGGTGAATACACCAAGGTTTAAAACCTTTTGTAATTAAAACTCTTGAGTGAGTTGTCTGTGTTCGATCCAGCTGGAAGGCAGCTTGATCAACACAGCTGGCTGTGTGCGGAATGTAGTGGGTTTTTGGAAAGTCCGTCTGTTACTTCAAATATATTGCAAAGCTTTGTTTCTCTTTTCAGTTAGTCAGTTTATGCAGCTTGAAAGAATGCTTATGATGAGTTAGCTGAATGCATAAATAAAGCAGTAAATAACAAAGCTATTTAACGTGGTTCGGAGAAACTACTCCTACGTCCACGACCAGAAAACCATCTGGTAATCCACTAAGGATACCACTGACTTTACACGCAGTTAGCAAGCGTTGCAGCTCAGTTCCTCGAGCTGGATACAAGTTTCCACGTACTGTATCAAAACGTAACCAACTGTTTCCGGACACAGCTGAAGCCTACCTTCAGTTTCTAGGTACTGAAGAACCTAGCCACTCGAATTACACACTTCGAGCAGGCGTACCTTAACCTAACCTTTTCTGGGTAGAAGGGTTTGGGTTTGGGTTTTCCAATTATGAACGAGTTTCTTACAATGAAGAACAAGGAGTATGATGAACTCGTTCACACTAGGCTTAAGATAGTTCTAATCTAATCTTTTCTGCCTATGACTGAATATGTGAACAACTAAGAACACAGCTGACTGGCTGGGTGTTCTTGAGAGATTTGGCTTTGAAGATCGTTGTTCATTTATATGTTGGCTCTTTTATTTCTTCAGTCGTTTTTCAGTCTCTGGAGGAGGAGATATATATAGGTGGAGATTCAAACTAGCCATTGGAAGAGAGCCGTTTGAATCTCACCTACTCTCTTTGACTTCTAGCCTTTCGCCTACGATGTAGGTCTGCATCTGCAGAACCTATTCCTCATCTCTGATTGGACCATGTTAGATGAGATCTTCTGACACCGGGATCTTGTCTTGGATTTGGTCTTCGTCTTCGAGCTGCTAAGCATCTCTTATGTGTCTTCAGCGTCTTTGACTCTGCTGCGTCTCGACTCTGAGCTGTGTCTCAGACCTGAGCTGTATCATCAACATGAGTTGTGTCTTCAACCTGAGCTGTGTCATTAACCTGAGCTGTGTCTCAGACCTGAGCTGTGTCATCGACACTAAGCTGGGTCTTTTACAACGGTAGGTCTTCGACACCGAGCCGGGTTTCCGTCACCGAGCCGGGTCTTGATACTTTCGCCGGGTCTTTGACTCGCTTGTACCTCTCTTGAGTACGCTCTGTGAATTCCTCGCTTGTGTCTTGGTGCGTCTTCTGCTGTGTCTTCTGCTGTGTTGAACCTGTACTTAGAAAACCTAATAGCTCTGAACACGCGAGCTGGAAACAACACAAAGTTTGTACATTCATCTACTCGGTTGGGGTCAGCTGGGTTTTGGTATCACTTCAAAACATGTTTATTATTTTCCCAACAAGCGTATTGTTATTTCTCTACAAACTTCTATGGATCCTGCATTCAGCCAAACCTGAAACTCGTGCATCTCTAAAAATCTTAATATTTGTACCATCACCAACTCAACATCGTATACCATGATTTAACAAATCTCGACCTCCACACAGATTTCTTCAAGTATAAGAGGCATTAGACATGATTTTTGCCTCCACAATTTCAATATTCCGATAATACATCCCATTTAGCAACTCATAATAAGTGATTCGGACATCTTCATTAGGCGACACACTTGTTTAGCCAAGTGCCTCATTAAATTCCACAAACTTTCGTAACCAAAACCCCCTCTCGATTTAGCCATGCGGCATCTCACCGTACCCAGTGATGCCTCCGTCTGCCTTGCAAATGCTCAAACAATCACACAATAAGTTACTTGGAAATATGTTAGTATTCTTCAACTTGTAGATAGAATATATGCATATATAAAAAAAATCATACCTCATTAATCGTACATAGAAATAGCAAAAACTCCATTGTGTTAGTCGACTCGAGATCAATCAAAGGTTCGTTTTTACCCTTTACAAATTCTGATCTTGGTTGGTATATTTTATCAACTACACCATCCATTTCTACAATTAGATCATATCAATACAATAAATACACACAAAAATAATCACAACAACATAAACTATATCATAAAAGAGACCATAAACAATATTTCTGATAAGCACAATATATACATTTCTCACCAGCATATGTAATACAAATACCCTACTTGATTAAATTAACCATAATTTGCTAAAACATAGTAAAAAACACCATAATTATTAACAAAAAAACACAAAAATTGTGGAAAACACAAAATACACACAATATTTTGTACTTTCAAAATGAAAATTGGTCTACAAAACTATTAAACTTACCAAAACTCACACCCGATAGGGTTGTGGCACTCCTTCATTTAGCTCCGACAGAATTTATGCGAGCAATCGCAAACAACGTCATAGACTTCGCTTTCAATGACTTTGAATTCGATTGCCCGATTGTATCCGGCGGCGGGGAATCACTTTCTGCTTTGATTCAATTCGATTCAATGTAGGATCGGAGGAGATATTGATGATACTTGTTTATAGGGAGAGGATCAAATAGGAACTCCTATTTATATGAGAACTAGGAACCAATCCAAGCCATCTATCCTATGGATATGATTTAATCTCATAGCTAATTGGTCAAACCTGCTTTTTTGGTGAAACCCGCATCTTTTCACTTAAGTAAGGTTACTATGGTAATTTTCGCTGTTTTATATAGTGCAAAAACGAGATGCACAAAATAGTGTAAAGTGATGCATTAATTAGTGTCAAGTGATGCATTAATTAGTGTAAAGTGATGCAATAATATAACTTTCTGATGCATCAATTATTTTCTTATTAATGTAGTGCAAATAATATTTTTCTACACGGTTTATAAAGAACAAACAAGTTTTGTAAAGTGTGTATTTATGAAATTAAAACATTATGTATATTATACTCGTATTTGTTACTTACTAATCTGTGCACAATTTTATGAAGCATTAACACTATTTACGCGATGCATCAATATGAAATTTTAAATGCACATAAAAAGAAATGATTCATTACCACAACCAATGCATTATGTATATGGTATTTGTGCATTATATTTTTTAAATTTATGCATTACTTTGTGTATTTTTTTTAACATGTATCATTCATTATATTATTATTATTTATCATTTTATTGTTTAGATTTATGCATTAAATTGTGTATTTTTTTGTCATGCATTATCATTCATTTATGCAATATGTATATCGTATTCGCATTGATATATATATGATATCACAATTAAATTATGCAGTACGTATATCATATTTGTATTTGTTACTTAATGTTCTGGATATAATTTTATAATGCATTAACATGATTTATGTGATGCATCAATATAAAACTGTTAAAAACAATTAATGCATTACATATATAGTATTTGTGCATTACATTGGTGTATATTTATGCATTACATTATGTCCGATAGTAATGGTGGCGAGACGGTATCAGACGGTGGTGTTGATGACGGCAGTGATGGTAGGTGGTGGTGGTGTGAAGAGAGAAAGATAAGATATATATATAGATGAACGACAATTGCAAAATTTTGTTTAAAGAATCAAATAAAAAATGTCTTTCCAATACAAAAATCAAAATGATGAAAGGCTACATTTCACACAATTCTACGCAAAAGGACTCTACAATTTCGTCAATCTTTTTCGATCCATTATCAATTAATCTAAAGTTCTTCACAAATGATGAAGGAGAGTTTTACCCACAAAAATTTCCAAAAAAATGCAAAAGTAAAAATTGTGTGACATGAATTTCTCATATAAGAATTTCGCTCATATATCTATAGCCATGTTATTATCACGATTTACGTAATGCATCAATATGAAATTATAAATGCACAAAAGACTCATTACCATAATTAATGCATTATGTATATGGTATTTGTGCATTACATTGTTTAGATTTATGTATTACATTGTGAATTATTCATCGTCTTCTTCGATCGGACATCGACATCTTCGTACCAAAGAAAATAAAGTCTAGCTTGATATAATACATCAAAAAATGAAAATAATTCATTTCATTACTACACTTTGCATTATAAAAACTTGTTTGTGCAAAAAAAACATCACACGAAGCTTTATATTTTCTTAATTTTCTGTTGCCAAACGAATGTCTTATATTATATCAAAAGAAAAGAAAGAAAGAGTACAGGAAAAGCCAATCAAGAATTGAAAAACTTTGGATACAACAAATCGAATAACTGTACAATCGAATTATTACTCAAAAGTCTTGGTTCTTAAATTTTACAATTGAATAACTGTAAATTCGATGGTACTCATCTTTTCCCGCTGTAAATTCGATGCGACTCATCTCTTCCCACAAGTCGATCAAATCTCGCATTGTAATATTCTTCAATTAGTCTTCTTCTTCGATGTCTTGTTCGTTGTCGTCGCTTTTGAAGTCGAAAGAAACTCAAAGTTATTGAATTTCACCCGAATTTGGTTTTGAAGAGTGGGTTTTGATTTTTTGTAGAATGATTTGATGATATTTTTCTTGGAAGTTTCAGAGATTGTCGGCGGTTTTATCCCAGATCGCATCCTAAGAATATAATTTTTTATTCTACCGTTCCTACCCTTTAGTGAACCGCAGTAATTGATTTTTCAATCCTAGTAAATATGGATGGATACAATCTTGACCCTTTAATTAGAGATGATCAATGGACTAGGATGGTTCCTAGTTCCTACATAAGGAGTGGTTCTCACCAGATCCACACCCTATATATATATATATTATATATATATATATATATATGGAGAGGATCAAATAGGAACTCCTATTTATATGAGAACTAGGAACCAATCCAAGTCATCCATCCTCTAAGATTTATGGATATGATTTAATCTCATAACCAATTGGTCAAACATACTTTAGTTGGTCAATTCCATTTTATTTACTTAAGTAAGGTTATTATAGTAATTTTCGCTGTTTTGTCCTGTGCAAAATCGAGATATGTTCGGAAAAATGTATGAACATATTTTATGAGGAAAAATGAGGTGATGTAATGTTTTGGTAATTTCCTTTTCGTTACTCATGAAGTCAACTAACGAACTCCGTAGTAAAAAGGGGTATCATTCTCATATATAGAAATTGTGAATTAATTTACGGTAAGTGTTGAAATGATCATAGTCGTAATCTTATTTAGAAATTCACATCATAACTTGAAACTTGAAAGAGGTAAAATAAAAAGAAGATCCTTGAAAATTACTAAGAAAGTTCTCATTAAATTACTCATTCTACATTGCATTTCCTTAATTACTCAAGTATAGGTCGATCTATAATATAGAGGATTAAGCAGGAATATTAGAATGATGGGAAAGACTGAAATAATTATAATTTATAAAGTCGGTATTCACAATGATAATACGTAACGAAGTTGTCATTATTTAATATATGCCCAAGAGACCTGCAATCTGGAAATTACATAGTAATTACTAATTAAACATCTCATTAATAATATGCGCGCACGCATATATCTCGTTAACTTTGATCGAAATCTCACGTGACTATGTTGAGTTGGATTTTATATTCAAAACCACATTAATTTTTATTTTTAGTTTAAAGCATAGTATTAAAAAATTAACATATACGAATTGTTTAGAACAAATGCTACAAATTAATGCATTCACACAAGATAATGAAACCGTATTTTAGGAAAGTATACAAAATATATTCGATTGTCAAGTTTGTCACGCTTCAAAAACGTATTCAAACAAATATACTTCCTCCGTCCAATTGAAATTGTCTTCCTTTCATTTTTAGGCTGTTTCACTTAAATTGTTATGTTTCCCAAAAAGGAAATAATTAACTTTTCAAAAATAATGGAACCTACCCATTTCCTCTCTTTTTACTTTTTTTTCTTAATAACCGTGTCGAACAATAATATCACAAAATGAGTGGGACGGAGGGAGTACATACTTTCACTTTGTTACAATTAAAATACGCCAAGATTAAAAATTTGACAAAAACTTGTGTGTAATGTACCGTACATCCGGATCAGATTCAACCCGACCCAACTCATGATCCGACCTGATCAACGTTGACCGGTCAATGGTCAACGTTGACCGTTGACTTTTTGAATTTCTTTTTTTTAAGAGTCAAGCGAGGAAAGCCGAAGGTCTGGGAGCGAGCGAAAAGACATTAATGTTGTCACAATCATTATCTATAAATTAAAATCGGAACCGAATGTGGAGACAAAAAAATCAAAAAGTCAACAGTTGACCGTTGACTAGATCAGGTCGCAGGTCGGATCCGGGTCGGGTCGGCCCGGATGCACCTTGGAGACGCTCCACGGGAGTGTGACTAAAAATAATTTTCGTCGTTTGAATCATTTAATATGTTTTACACTTAGGGCTTTTCCCAATGTGACTAGAATCGCGTTGATGCGCAAAATTCGTTGTTGTCAATAGACAATAAGTATTGTTGATCGGCTCAAGGTCAAAATATTTGTCGCAGCCCGAACCCCGATATCAGATGTCAAGGCCGGTAGGTCCCACGACTTACACAATTTATGATTAACAAAGGAAATTAAGATAGCGACCCGGCTATCATTCAAAAGAATAACCATACTTAACATGTCACAGCCCGTACCTATTACCCAAATTTGGGCCCGGTCATTGGAATTACTCGGTGACTCGGCCAATGGATTTATTCAATTGGACTCACCATTGGATTTACCCAATGGACCCGATCAGTGGAATTACCCATTGACTCGGCCAATTTGGATTTACCACTTTAGAATAATATGACATATATGACTCGAGACGATCAACTGAAATCAATATGACATACATATCAATAAACATAACTCAAATCACTTGGAATCAAAAGACCTGATCAACCAAATAACCGACAATTGATCAAGAAGATGACGAATTTATTTGAGGATCAAGAAAACAAGATAAAGAAAACTGTTCAAGTTCGTCAAAGATTCTCGGCACAACTAACAACTTATATACATGTGATTAATTGGTTGAGTTTCAAAAGAACTTAGCAAAAGAGTTCGACTTTAGAATTTAAACGTTATAACAACATTAAACTTCATTTTCTTGCAGCGGAAAACATGAGAATATATGTGTCGTAACTTGATGAAATTCGAGAATTCCTATCTTAACTTTTCAAACGTTCTTAATCTATCTTAATCTATCTAAATTCCTCATTAAGCATCAATATTAATCAATTCTCATACAACAATAATATTTATAAACTACTATTCATCACAACTAACTAAATCGATTTTAATCCGTCTAACGGATTCAGAAAATTTTCAATTTAATTATATACCTTTATTTAATTATAACAAACATAATTATACTTTAAATACACACATTAATTCAATTAAACATATAAATTCCCAAATCGGGAAAATCAACCATAAGTAGAAAAATCTTTATTTCTTTGAATTAAATTTCCATAAAATTTTATAATACTTAATTTTTATTAAGAAGTTCATAAATGCAATTAATTTCTTAATTAAAATTTTATTAATATTTTATTTATTTATTTTAAATTTTCGGTTATTTTAAAATTAATATTTCTTTAATTATTTTCTCTTCTTTTTAATTTCTATTATACTTAATTATCATCTTAAGCTCATTTCTTCATTTAATTTCATTCAATTAAGTATTAATTCTTCAACCCTAATTTATATTCTTATTTAATCGGTTATTTTCTCAAAAATAAAATTGGTTGGAAATTTTTAAGTATTTCCAACATGAAACATTCTTAAAATACTTAACTAAACTCATTTATATCATTAAATCAATCATACAATTCATGTATTCATTATTTCCTATTTTCTTCTCATTTTCGAAAATTGCCAATTGATAGCTAGGGTTTTCCATGCTTAAATCTAATTACATATTTGATCTTATAATCATATTCTAAGCATAATTCATGAAGAACAAATCATCATTCAATGCCTGAATTAAAATTTAGCATTTTCTTCTAACTTTCGATTTTCATGCAACTTAGGGGTAGGGTTTTGATTTTTCTAATTTAATCACACAATTCATCATATAATCATGATATAAGCATCATATTAAGACATGAAGATTTACTAATCATTTCTAAGGTTTCTCCCAAAATAATCGACATATATATATTCATAACTAGATTTCTTCATGCATCATCTTAAGCTTAATATTTGATCATAAAATCATCATATAAACGTCATTCTAAGAATTCAAGATCATCCAACTACTTCTTCATATTTCTTACAATTTCGACACATATATATATATAATTCTTCCACCAAAGACATGAACCAAGAGCTTGGAAGAGAAGAATCTAAGCTTACTTGACTACTTGAGAGGATTGCTAGAAGTTGAAATCTTTAAGCTTGAAGATCAAGATGGTGTTCTTAAGTGTGTGTGAGTGTGTGTATTGAGAGAGAAGAGATGATCGAGAAGGAGAGAGAGAAGTTGCTGTTTGCTGTTGTGCTGTGTGTGTGCGTGTGGTGAGAGATGAGAGAAATGAGTGAAATAGCTATACATATATTAGTTATAACCCTAGGTTTAGAATTATAGGGTAGGTTATTATTTTATTAAAACTTAATGGCTAAGTTTTGGTTAATTCAATTAATTAATTATTAATTCAATTAATTAATAACTAATTAATCTTCTAATAATTCTCTAATTTCTCAACACAGTAATTAAGATTAAGGTTTCACGAACCTTAGATAAAAATCTCACAGAAAGAATCGGAGATTTGAAGCATTTTCAAATCGACCGAAACTAAATTTTTAAGCGATTAATTACGTAAAATTTCACGTAATTAAATTAAATTCTTCTTCTTGTCAATTAATGACTAAACATTTATCATCTATTGATAAATGTAAAAACTTCTTCGTTTCGGATTAACCGAGACGATAAAAATTAATTAAAACTCATTTTTCCGGTAGAATATATACGTCGGATAAAATTTTCGGAAAGAAAATCTTTATTTTACTAAAATTCTAGTCTTTCTCAGAAGATTAATTATTTTAATTACTTAAGAAAGACGGGATACTACATTCTCTCCCCCTAAAATAAATTTCGTCCCGAAATTTGCTTACCTCTCGGAAGAGTTCGGGATACTTTTCTCTCATTTTGCTTTCTAACTCCCATGTTGCTTCTTCTAGTCCATGATGCCTCCATTTGATTTTTGCGACGCGATCGACTTATTTCTAAGCTGTTGGACCTTCCGATCCAAAATCGCTTCGGGTTTCTCTTCATAACCGAGATGCGGTTCAAGGACTACTTCTTCTCGACGAATGACGTGCTTAGGATCAAACATATATCTCCGCAATTGAGATACATGAAACACGTTATGTGAATTTCCAAAACTTGGCGGTAAAGCTAGCTTATATGCTACTTGACCTATTCTTTCCAGAATTTCATATGGTCCTATGTAGCGAGGCTTAAGCTTTCCTTTAACACCAAATCGTTGAATTCCTCTTGAAGGCGAAACTTTCAAGAAAACTTTATCACCCACATTGAATTCTAATGCTGATCTTCTGACGTCAGCATAAGACTTCTGACGGTCTTGCGCTTCTTTAATCCTTTGTTTGATTTGACGCACAATCTTTATCATTTCTTCCACTGAATCAGGCCCTAATATTTGTCTCTCGCCCACATCATCCCAATGGAGCGGAGATCTACACTTCTTTCCATAAAGGGCTTCGTAGGGCGCCATGCCAATCGTCATTTGATAAATGTTGTTGTAAGCAAATTCAACAAGAGGTAAAATTTGCTCCCATTGACTTCCTCGATCTAAAACAACGATTCTCAACATATCCTCTAAGATCCGAATGGTTCTTTCGATTGACCATCCGTTTGAGGATGAAAAGCCGTCTTGAAGTTCAATTTGGTACCTAATTCTTCTTGCATACTTCTCCAAAAATGAGAAGTAAATTTTGAGTCTCGATACGAAGTGATCGACTTAGGTACTCCGTGCAATCGCACAATTTCTCGCACGTACGAGCTAACTTATCTCGCGCCATAAGTTATGGGAATAGGTATAAAGTGTGCAGATTTTGTCAATCTATCCACTATTACCCATATCGCTGTATTTCCTCGTTTGGATCTAGGTAACCCAGTTACAAAATCCATGGTAATTTTATCCCATTTCCACTCTGGAATATCTAAAGGTTGTAGCTTCCCATAGGGTCTCTGATGCAATGCCTTTACTTGCTGACAGGCTAAACATCTTTCCACAAAAGAAGCTATGTCTCTTTTCATTCCTTCCCACCAAAATGTTTGTTTCAAATCTTGATACATTTTGGTGCCTCCAGGTAATTTGAATAAGGAGTTTCATGAGCTTCGCTCATGATTTCATTCCTTAATTCTTCATCATTCGGCACACAAACTCTTCCTCGATACAGGAGAACATTATCTCCTGCCTCCTTAAAATTTTCATTTTTCTCTTGACGAATTTTCATTCATAACTTTTCCAATTTCTCGTCTTTTCTTTGAGCATTGGAAATTCTCAATCTTAAATCTGGAATTATTTCCATAAAGCCGCAACCATTTGCTCAACAGATTGCGGAGGTAGAATTACTTCTAACCTCGGTTCTTCGAAACTTCTTAATGAGTTCTTTCTCTTGAGTTAGAAGAAATCCAAATTCCGATTTTCCTTTTACGCAACGCATCGGCAACTACATTTGCTTTTCTGGATGATAGGAAATTTTACAATCGTAGTCTTTAACTAACTCGAGCCATCTTCTTTGTCTCATATTTAATTCTTTCTGCTCAAAGAAATATTTGAGACTCTTGTGATCTGTGAAGATTTCACATTTCGTTCCATAAAGATGGTGTCTCCGCAGTTTTAAAGCATGTACTCACGTTTGCTAGTTCCAAATCATGAGTTGGATAGTTTATTTCATGAGGTCTAAGCTGTCTAGAAGCATATGCAATAACTCTTCCTTCTTGCATCGGGACACAACCTAGTCCGTTCTTTGATGCATCTGTGTAAACGACATAATCTTTATCCGAATGCGGGCCCGATAGCAGGGCGGTGGTCAATCTCTTTTTAAGTTCTTGGAAACTTTCCTCACATTCTTCGACCACTTGAATTTTGATTCTTTCTTTAGGAGATGGGTCATTGGCTTAGCTATTTTGGAGAATCCCTCGATAAATCTCCAGATAGTAGCGCTAGACCTAAGAAACTCCTAATTTCATGTGGTGTGGTTGGAACTTTCCATTCTGAAGCTGCTTGTACTTTTGAAGCGGTCAACTTTGATTCCTTCGGGAGATACAACATGTCCAAGGAAATGTACTTCTCTTAGCCAAAATTCACATTTACTAAATTTGGCATACAATCTTTCGGTTCTCAACCTTTTCAAAACGGTTCGTAGATGTTCCTCGTGTTCTAATTCATTCTTTGAATACACGAGAATATCATCAATGAAAACTACGACAAACTTGTCCAAGAATTCATGGAATACTCGATTCATGAGATCCATAAATCTTCTTGGAGCATTTGTCACACCAAATGGCATTACTACAAACTCGTAGTGGCCATATCTTGTTACGAAAGTCTTGGAAATATCTTCTTGCTTGACCTTCAATTGGTGATAACCGCATTTCGTATCAATCTTCGAGAATACACTTGCTCCTGCGAGCCGATCAAATAGATCATCTATTCTCGGCAAAGGATATTTATTCTTTAAGGTCAATTTGTTTAATTCTCGGTAGTCGATGCACATCCTCAAACTACCATCCTTCTTTTTGACAAACGGGGTGGTGCTCCCCACGGAGAAACACTAGGTCTAATGAAACCTAGGTCAAGTAACTCTTGCGGTTGAATTTTCAATTCTTGCAACTCCTTTGGAGCCATTACGTATGGTGACTTGGAAACGTGAATCGATCTGGTTCAAGATCTATTGTGAACTCTACTTGCCTATCCGGTGGCAATCCTGGCAAAACTTGTGGAAATACGTCTTGAAATTCTTTTACTACGGCTACATCTTCAATGCGCTCTCCTTATCTTCCTTCTTGTTGAGATAGATAAGATATGCTTTCACATCTTTCTTTTTCAACACTCTCGCTTGCTTGAACCGCCGAAATAATCGGCGATTTCTTACAACTTCTTTCTATCCCGAAAAATAGAGTTGGTTCACGACCGAGGGCATATGAAATGAAATTTGCCTTTGCTTGCATTGAATGCTTGCAAAATTCTCGGTCAACCAATCCATTCCCAAGATAATATCTATATCCCACATTTTAATTAAATTTAGGGTTTTCGCTAACATCTTGAGAGATCCTAATTCAATCTCTATATTAGGACAGATGCGAGTAACTGAGGTAGATTTACCTAACGGTGTTGTTACTCTCAAATCTTGACTAGCACGTTCTACTTTAAGACCAAGATTATCTACGCATGCATCTGATATAAATGAATGCGAAGCACCAGTATCAAATAAAATTATAACAGGTATGCCATTTAATTGACCCATACCTGTCAAATTTCCTTGATCTTTGTCGAACGGTTTCTGATCAAGAGCAAAAACCCTTTGATATTGTTCTTTGGGGTTCCATTCTCAAATCTTTGAGGTTGCTTTTGCTTTTGTTGGAATCGCGGCCCTTGGCGATTTTATTCTTGTTGCCGTTCTTTGAGAACAACTTTATTGCCTTCAATTTCTGAGGCTGGTTTTGAAATGTTCTATTCCCTCCTGCTCCTTGCAATTTAGTTGGGCACTGATACGAATAATGATCAACTTGACCACAAGTATAGCAGCTATTACTTCCAGCCTTGCATATCCCTTGATGCATCTTGCCACACTTGGAACATGGAGACATTCCTTGATAAGTTTGAGATGAACTGCCTTGATTGACGAAAGGCTGTTTGAATCGTCCTTGATTAAATTGCTGCTGTTGATGACGTTGTTGTCCTTGCTGTCCTTGCCAGGGCTTCTTACTAGGTTGACTTCCAAAATTCCATTTTCGTTTCTGACTTTGGTTGAACGATTTGCGGATTTGTCACATCCTTTGGGGTTTGAACTTGTGTGGCTGCGAAGTACGAGAAGACTTATCCGGCTGCATTGCCAATTCCATATCCAAAGCTCTTGTTTAAAGTCTCGGCATACGATAATGCACTTTGGTAGCCGGAAACGATTCTTATTTCCTGCCGAAGACACCTGCTCGGAAAAGTTCAGCCATTTTCTCGTCTGTGTCCACCTTTTCTTGAGCAAAACGTGCCAAATCACAAAATTCGCGATCATAGTCGGCTACTGACTTCTTACCTTGCTTGAGATTAGCAAACTCATTCTCCTTCTGCTTTCGATAACTTCGAGGAACAAATTTTTCGAACAAAGCATCCTTAAATTGTTTCCACGTCAGGTTCTCCAGTTGTTCAGGGGTATATGCCCTTTGACGAGCTTCCCACCAGTAATCCGCAGATCCCTTGAGCTGATAAGACATGCATGTTAGACGTTCTTGATCCGTACATCGAAGAAAACGGAAAATTCTTTCCAGCGCACGAATCCACTCTTCGGCTTCTGAAGGACTTCCTCTTCCATCGAGAGTTGGAGGATTTTGCCGCAAAAATAATTCTTCTATTCTCCTTTCAGGTTGAGGAGGAGGTGGGGTAGGTTCTCTTTCGTTTTCATCTTCAACCCTTCCTCGACCTCGGCCTCTTGGTCTACCTCTTGGCGACATTTTCTAATTAACCAGGATTTCCATTCGAATTATTCTTTCTTTCTAACAAAGTCTTATTCTTTAATAAAAATTATTCTTTCTTTAAAAGTATTTTAAGGGAAATAAATTTTTCTAGGTTTTAGAATTTAGAAAAATTTTCTTATAACTTCTTTAATGCATAATATACTCATCGTACTTTTAATGAATCACACCATTCATACTCATCACCATTCATGCTTATCAAAACTTTCAATTACATCTAACAGACTCATACTATTTAATGAATCAAAGATTCACAAACATCATCATACATTGTAATCCCATAATTTAACTTCTTATTATCATCATGAACAATTTAAACAATTCACTATTGTCATAGATAATGAATCAACAATTCATTCATTACTATAATCACAAAAAAATATTTCAAGAACACATATTTTTCATACTTATCTTTGCTAAGAAAAATTTAGCTAATATATATTCCTAATATTTCAAGGAAATAATTGCATCATCTTGGCATATAAACTTTATCATAACTTTAATGAATCAAAAGATTCACGCTTATCATTACATAATCACTAAAAAAATAATTTTCCAGTAGTAATTATTATATATATATATTTATTTGCTAAATTTAATTAGCTCTTCATTCTTTATAATCAAGAGATGAATAATATCATCTTGATGTATAAACTTCCTCATAAATCTCTTTTGAGATGATCTACTTCATCTTAACATTTTTCCTAACTAATGATTACGAACTAAGCTAACGATAACGAATAATTAATGAAACGGATAAAATGAACGACTCACTAAACTAATGATAGTCGAATAATGAATGAAACGATTAACGGACGAAACTAACTAAGAATGAAATGAACTACAACGAAACGAACTACGAACAAAATAAACGAAGAATGAACAACTACGAACGACGAATGGAACAGACGAATAAACCCCGGCGCTGGATCGAACCATCCCGTGCCAAGATCGCCGTCCCGCGCGCAGACGTCGCGCGGTCAAGAAGAGATTTCCTTCATGCGCGCGCAACTTGACCTCCGGCGGATTGTCCCGCGCTACACCAACCCGCGCCCGAATGCTGAAATTGTTGTGGGGCTGGCGCGCCGCGCTCTGTGGTCGCGTCCGGTGCCAGTTCGACGCTTTGTCTTGTTTTCTTCGTCCGAGCTTTTAATCGATCTTTTTCCATTCCTTAAACCTCACTTCTTCTATTATCTAAACCTCGATCATTGGATTCACTCGAGTGGAATTACCTGTTGAACTCGGTCATTTGGATTTCCCATTGGACTCGATCAATTGGAATTACCCAATGTTGGACCTAGTCGAATTTGGATTACTCAGTGACTCGACAGTGGATTACTCAATTGGACCCGATCAGTGGATTCTGCTTGACTCATTTGGATTTACTCAATTGGACCGATCCAATTTGGATTCTGTGATTGACTCGGCCAATGGATTCTCATTGGACTCGATCATTGGATTCTGTAGTGACTCATTTGGATTCTCAATTGGACTCGATCAGTGGATTCTACGCAATTGGCCATTTGGATTCTAATTGGACTCGATCCATTGGATTCTGTGATGACTCAATAATTTGGATTCATCAATTTGGACTCGATCCAGTGGATTCTTCCATTTGGACTCGATCAATTTGGATTCTGTTGACTCGACGTATTTGGATTCTCATTGGATTTATGCGGTGACTCGTATTGGATTTACTCGGTGGACTCGATCCATTGGATTCTACGCAGTGACTCAATTTGGATTTACTGTTGGACTCGATCTTAGATTCTGTGGTGACTCGGCCAATTTGGATTCTCAATTTGGATTCGATCAGTGGATTCTGCTGGTGACTCGGCCCGACTCGGTTCTCCGAGATAACTCGAGTTTTCCAGCTAACTTTGATTTTCCAGCTGATCTTTGCTCAACTTACTTCTTCATTTAGTAGGAAAATTTGCCTCTTTGAGGACTTTTACAAAAGGTAGGGAATTATTTACACCCAAAAATTCCCTATATGAACCGTGATTTTCTAACATCACGCATAATGTTTTTATCGGAGCGGAATTCTACGTCGCTTCCGATTCTCTATACTATCATATTATGCTTCTATGTACAATAACTTATTTACAACATAATTGTTAAAAGTTGTTCGCTTACTAGTCTATTACATATATTTACATCATTATCTTTTTTTTTTTTTTATCAACCTCCCAACACTTCCCTTCACTGCTCATCCTCTGACGGATCCTCTTCTTCTTCCTCCTCTTCGTCGTCTCTCGGATCCTCCTCACTTGGATCTTCTTCCTCCGTTTCCGTGCTCCATACCGCCTCTCCACTCCGTCCAAAGTCACACGAGGGGCATAAGTAATATCCTCTCCCGGCGACGGCCTAAAGCTAGGCTGAAAACTTAAATGAGTAAATGGTATTCTACGGAGGTGGAAGTATCCTTCGGTTGGTCCAACTTCTGGATCAACGTCATCCTCGTCACTATCATAGTGACGTGGTCCAGAGGTGCTAGCCACGTTAGGATCAAATAGAATAGGCTGGGCTCCAACTATGGCATCAAGCTCTGAAGAATTCAAAGCTTGCAATGTTTCAACGGAAGGATCATTTGGAACTTCCTCAACAAAAGAAGCTGAGGCTACGCCGTTAGGCAAAACAGAAGGTTCAGGAACAAAGGTTTGAGTCTCGATTTGGGAGGGAGACGAAACATAGCCATTTGCTAATGGCTCAACAAGAAAAGAGTTAACATCAAATCCATTATCTACATGGATGGGAGAAGCAATAGGTTCGGGATTTTCTGGAGGATTCTGATCCAGAATAGGGTAATATTGGGGCATGAGATGTTGTAAACCAAACTCACCAACAGGAATCAATGGCTGATATGGTCCAGGAGGTGGGTACGAAAAACACATATATTGAGTACTAATTGCAGCTATGAACGCTCTGCAATCTCCAAACAAGACACCATCCCAAAATTGGGGAGTAACGTACCTTGCAGCAATCGATGTCGCCTCACGCCAATCCTCGGAAGCGAGAGGAACTAGCCTAACTATACCAATAACTCCCGAGATA
This sequence comes from Agastache rugosa, assembly GCA_031470985.1. NCBI lineage: Eukaryota > Viridiplantae > Streptophyta > Magnoliopsida > Lamiales > Lamiaceae > Agastache > Agastache rugosa. The sequence goes on along the minus strand of CM062601.1, from coordinate 59,237,278 downwards.
TTTGATTCATGGATGTCCGTCAAACCCTATAAGTACCGAGCTAAAAACTCTGCGCTAGGGTTTACGTGTAGCTCGTATGTATGTGGTGAAATTCAATCATCGTCGCTACGCTTCTAGAGTTGGACATCCTATAAAAGAAAATTTAAATAATTAACTAAACTGAAATTACGAATAGTTTTGAGAATCCACTGTCTCAACATACTCAATGTCGCTTCCAAAAGGGTGTTCCAGGCTCATGTTACATTCCACAGATAAATACTCAACTTGCTTGCACAACTGATCCATTATCTCGCTTATGATCGATCACCAACAACCAATCACATTAGAGGCTAAAACACAACAATTATATATATACTTCAACTTCCAAACTTTATAACTAGAAACATTTGAAATTCGTACCTGGATAGCTGGATGAGATGAGAGATGCTGGACTTCAGTTGTTGTTAAAAACTAACTAGTCTAGGAATTCAAACCAGACTAGACTTTCAGAAAACAACTTGGAGCAGAAGACATTGCTCTAAACTAATCTAGGGTTTCAAATAGACTAGATTTTAGAAAATATTAATCAGAGCAGTCAAACCCGCTCTGATACCACTCTGTCGCAGCCCGAACCCCGATATCAGATGTCAAGGCCGGTAGGTCCCACGACTTACACAATTTATGATTAACAAAGGAAATTAAGATAGCGACCCGGCTATCATTCAAAAGAATAACCATACTTAACATGTCACAGCCCGTACCTATTACCGAATTAGGCCCGATCATTGGTGGAATTACCCCGTCGACTCGACCATTTGGATTTATTCATTGGACCCGGCCAATTTGGATTTATTCAAATTTGGACCCGACAGATTTACCAATTGGACCCGATCAATTTGGAATTACCTACGACTTCAACAAATTTGGATTTACCACTTTAGAATAATATGACATATATGACTCGAGACGATCAACTGAAATCAATATGACATACATATCAATAAACATAACTCAAATCACTTGGAATCAAAAGACCTGATCAACCAAATAACCGACAATTGATCAAGAAGATGACGAATTTATTTGAGGATCAAGAAAACAAGATAAAGAAAACTGTTCAAGTTCGTCAAAGATTCTCGGCACAACTAACAACTTATATACATGTGATTAATTGGTTGAGTTTCAAAAGAACTTAGCAAAAGAGTTCGACTTTAGAATTTAAACGTTATAACAACATTAAACTTCATTTTCTTGCAGCGGAAAACATGAGAATATATGTGTCGCAACTTGATGAAATTCGAGAATTCCTATCTTAACTTTTCAAACGTTCTTAATCTATCTTAATCTATCTAAATTCCTCATTAAGCATCAATATTAATCAATTCTCATACAACAATAATATTTATAAACTACTATTCATCACAACTAACTAAATCGATTTTAATCCGTCTAACGGATTCAGAAAATTTTCAATTTAATTATATACCTTTATTTAATTATAACAAACATAATTATACTTTAAATACACACATTAATTCAATTAAACATATAAATTCCCAAATCGGGAAAATCAACCATAAGTAGAAAAATCTTTATTTCTTTGAATTAAATTTCCATAAAATTTTATAATACTTAATTTTTATTAAGAAGTTCATAAATGCAATTAATTTCTTAATTAAAATTTTATTAATATTTTATTTATTTATTTTAAATTTTCGGTTATTTTAAAATTAATATTTCTTTAATTATTTTCTCTTCTTTTTAATTTCTATTATACTTAATTATCATCTTAAGCTCATTTCTTCATTTAATTTCATTCAATTAAGTATTAATTCTTCAACCCTAATTTATATTCTTATTTAATCGGTTATTTTCTCAAAAATGAAATTGGTTGGAAATTTTTAAGTATTTCCAACATGAAACATTCTTAAAATACTTAACTAAACTCATTTATATCATTAAATCAATCATACAATTCATGTATTCATTATTTCCTATTTTCTTCTCATTTTCGAAAATTGCCAATTGATAGCTAGGGTTTTCCATGCTTAAATCTAATTATATATTTGATCTTATAATCATATTCTAAGCATAATTCATGAAGAACAAATCATCATTCAATGCCTGAATTAAAATTTAGCATTTTCTTCTAACTTTCGATTTTCATGCAACTTAGGGGTAGGGTTTTGATTTTTCTAATTTAATCACACAATTCATCATATAATCATGATATAAGCATCATATTAAGACATGAAGATTTACTAATCATTTCTAAGGTTTCTCCCAAAATAATCGACATATATATATTCATAACTAGATTTCTTCATGCATCATCTTAAGCTTAATATTTGATCATAAAATCATCATATAAACATCATTCTAAGAATTCAAGATCATCCAACTACTTCTTCATATTTCTTACAATTTCGACACATATATATATATAATTCTTCCACCAAAGACATGAACCAAGAGCTTGGAAGAGAAGAATCTAAGCTTACTTGACTACTTGAGAGGATTGCTAGAAGTTGAAATCTTTAAGCTTGAAGATCAAGATGGTGTTCTTAAGTGTGTGTGAGTGTGTGTATTGAGAGAGAAGAGATGATCGAGAAGGAGAGAGAGAAGCTGCTGTTTGCTGTTGTGCTGTGTGTGTGCGTGTGGTGAGAGATGAGAGAAATGAGTGAAATAGCTATACATATATTAGTTATAACCCTAGGTTTAGAATTATAGGGTAGGTTATTATTTTATTAAAACTTAATGGCTAAGTTTTGGTTAATTCAATTAATTAATTATTAATTCAATTAATTAATAACTAATTAATCTTCTAATAATTCTCTAATTTCTCAACACAGTAATTAAGATTAAGGTTTCACGAACCTTAGATAAAAATCTCACAGAAAGAATCGGAGATTTGAAGCATTTTCAAATCGACCGAAACTAAATTTTTAAGCGATTAATTACGTAAAATTTCACGTAATTAAATTAAATTCTTCTTCTTGTCAATTAATGACTAAACATTTATCATCTATTGATAAATGTAAAAACTTCTTCGTTTCGGATTAACCGAGACGATAAAAATTAATTAAAACTCATTTTTCCGGTAGAATATATCTGCCGGATAAAATTTTCGGAAAGAAAATCTTTATTTTACTAAAATTCTAGTCTTTCTCAGAAGATTAATTATTTTAATTACTTAAGAAAGACGGGATACTACAATATTTTCATCTTTAAACTCATCAAAGCCGAATTTTTAGCGTCTCAAATTAAGGGCTCGAGCAATGCAAATTTATTTGAAATTGATAATATAGGCGAATCTATCAAAATTTTCAACTGTCGAAAAATCTGAACACATTTTAATTGCTACAAATTAGAAATATTTTGGAAATAGTTTTTAATTAGCAAATGAAGTCAAATGTCGCGGTTAAAACGATACTAATTCTAATAGGGAGTATATACTTAGGTAAAATACAATGTCACACAGTCCCAATTATAGGACCACATATTTGTTGTTCAATTTAGAAAAAAGAGCAGCGGAAGAGATTTGATATGAGACTTTCTTTTTACAGACAAGATTTACTATTGTTCGGATGTTTTCAAATGGTCCGAACAACATAATAAATAATGCAATATACGTTGAAAAACTTCATATACCTATAACAAATTACAAAAAAAAAAAATTATAAACATATATGCGTAGATTGTAAAATAAATAAATTAAATAATGATGAGTCCGTGGTCGGTTACCCCAATACAATACATAATAATTAACTTAATTTAGTTGCCACATCAGCCTCTTGAAAACTCCACCACTTTAAAATGGGCACTTGGCACTTGGCACTTGGCACCACTACTAGTTGATTAACCAAACAATTAACGCCATTATTATTCTATTCATTAACCAATTGACCCTATCATATTGAATTGCCGTCGTCTTAACTTAACGGACGTTGCTACTTGGAACCTACGGCCATCCCATCAGATGACGCATGTACACGTCTTGCACAGTAACCGTGACGTCCGAATTACGTCACAGTCGTTGACGTTAGAGTCTACGCCCCCCACCTCCTCCAAATTATATAGCCACTCCCACCCACGATTTTCTTTCCCCCCTTTCCTCCCCCCCCCCCCCTCCCGTGAGAATTTAACTACCACACACACACCATGCAAAAGGCGCTACTCTACAGGAATCTGCTTCCCCCCGCCTCCTCCGCCGGCGGATCTTCTATTCCGCCGCCCGGAGACCCCGAATCCGACGGAGGATCCGCGGGTGGCGCCGTGAATTTGAGAAAGCTGGTGGCGGAGAACGCGGTGGTGGTGTTCGCGCGGAAGGGCTGCTGCATGTGCCACGTGGTCAAGCTCTTACTGAACGGGCATGGCGTCAACCCGACCATTCTCGACGTCGACGAGCAGAACGAAGGTGACGTAACGAATGAGTTGTCGAGGATCGTCGGCGCTCTGCCGCAGTTTCCGGCGGTATTTGTGGGCGGAGAACTGTTCGGAGGGCTGGAGCAGGTGATGGGAGCTCATATTTCCGGCGAATTGGTGCCGCGATTAAGAGAAGCTAGAGCTTTATGGCTTTGACGGCCGGAGTCACTTTCGATCCTCTGGAATTTTGGATTACAAGGAATTTAATACTTGTTTTTTTTTTTTTTTCCTTCTGTGAATTTTAATTAAAAGTAATTTACTTCAAGATTGATGAGGAGAGCACAAGTGGAAAATCGTGGGGTTGATTTTTTGTACACAGTGTTGATTAATTTGCATATAGTTGCATCATTTTTGGGTCTTAATTAGTTTTTTAATATTTGTATAATTTATACTCCATCCGTCCCAATAGCAAGGTCCCTCTTTTCTTTTTAGGGTGTCCAATAACAAGGTCTTATTCCAAAAATAAAAATAATTAATCCTTCAAAAAGCTTGGAACTACTACCTTTTATCTTTTTACTCTTGTTTTTTAATACATGTGCCCAAAAGAAATGGGAGCTTAGTAATGGAACGGAGGGAGTAGTAATTTATATATATTCTACTACTTCAATCTTAGATCGAGTGTATCAAGAGTCAAGACGGCATGGCATCACTACTAGTACGTCATAGATTAATTACGAGATATGAATACGTAGGTAGGTGAAATTAAAAACCTAATGTGACCAAGTCGTCGCTCATGTGAACATTAAAGAAAGAAGTAATTACTCCCTCCCTCCCGTCATAAGTGGCCACATATTTTGCTTTTTGTCTCACAAAAAGCAAAATATGTGGCCACTTATTGTGGGACGGAGGTAGTAATTAAATCGTGCATAAACAGATTTTCGGAGTTTTGTATTTTGATTATTGAGTTCTTGAACATTTTTTAGATCAAGTCTTTCAATTTTACGCATATTTTAGTTAGATTTGATTGTGAGCAGAGTCCTTTAATTATGAAAAGGTGTAAAAGATATAAAAATATTACTACCCCGTCCCGCCATAAGTGGCCACATGTTTTGCTTTTTATGCACAAAAAGAAAACGCATACTCTTTATACGGAAAGTATATGCTAATGTATTATCCTTTGCGAAAAAAATCCCAACCTCTGTCTCTTCGGTTCATTGTCAAATCTATACACATCATCAACGATATACTCTCATTTGCCCCTATATAAGTGGTCCATTTACAAGAAGTTAGCATCAAGTATCATTATATAATTGTGAATAAATCATTAATGTTGTGGTATTTTACATGTTCGACACAAACATTTTTTTGTTTTTTTACTTTGGGAAGGGGAGCATTAGAAATTGAACCTGAAACCGCTTCAATCACAGATAAGGTCTATTACCATTTGAATGTCCCCCAAATGACAATTCGACATGAATTTTTAAAAGTATCAACTATATCATATTTTGATATGCAGTAAATTAAATTAACAACTTCAATATTAAGTCAAAATTTTGTAAAAAATAATATTAGACGACTCTTTTGTATTGAAATGACATTAATTTAACATTATAATTATTGATAATACTTAGAGCAATTTATTAATAATACATAAATGCATGTGTTTCACATGGTAGGCTGGTAGCTACAGTACAAGATAAATAATCTGCTGTTTGTATTCAAGCTTTTCAATTATACTATTGTTTTTGTCGTTTTGATAATGTATTACATAATTACATGATGCAAGAAATTTTTGAAGTGTTAGTTATAAAACTATTACGTACGAAAACGTTTCTAAAATAGAATTTATATGCCCTCCCGTGATATTGTCATATAAATCTGAAATTAAAAAAATGATACATAATTAAAATCGATCCCAATATTTAACTATACTAATTTCAGTTTTTAAGATCAAATCTATTCAAATTATAAGGGAAAAAAAGAGTTATTATTTACTTATATCCCCTTTGAAGATAGTAGATTTTTAATATATCATTTTCTTATAAAGGATGTGCTATAGGTCCTCTGGCCCATCAAAAAGGTTGCTTTTTCAACTTTTGTACAATATTTAATTAAAATTCATGCACATATCCATTTCATCTACCTCAATTTATGAAGAGTGGCTACTCAAGTACAAAGTGATTGTGTACTTGATTTGTCAAGTAGCCCTTAAATCACGTTACCTTTTCTACTTCAATTATTTTTGTTTTATTCATCTCAAAGTCTATATATCAAACACACACATATGAAATTTACACAAAATAAATAGAAGAATGCAGTTTCGAAAGAATAAGATTGTGAATTCCACACAAAAAAAAGTCACGTAATTGACAGAAAAAAATGTCGAAAAAGGCTTTTCTATTTGAAGTTTTTACAGGTTAGTTCAAATTAATTTTTATTAATTGGCTCCGATATGAGAAAATATGGTATCGATCGGTTCAAAACGAGACGATTGGTACCAATAAATCTACGATCATGACCATCTTTTGCATGATCGTGACCAATTTTTTTTTTACGCTCATTATTATATTTAACATTTGATATTTATCATGTAGTTTTAACAATATTATTTTTTTGTAGAAAAAGAATCACGCTACACGTACCAATTCAAAACCATTCACGTTTTTAAGAGAAAAATATTACATAAGAAGTCATTTTCATATAATTTTTGCACAGATGAGTTTAAATTAAATTTAAATTGATTATTGGCCCGAGAAAACTTGGTCACGATCGGTACAAAAAGATACGATCGGTACCAATAAATCACCGACCGTGACCATCTTTACACTGATCGTGATCCTTTTTTTCTTTCCATATTCACATTATTGTGATGACAGTCGTATTGTTATATTGTACAGATGGAGTGTAAGAGATTTATCGTTAAATACGGCGACATATTGGATGAGTCGGTGTATAATGGTGGAGAAGAACGAAGTTTTTACATTCCGATGAATACGATAAGTTTCTTCATTATTAAATAAAATATCAATTTTATAATAATGTGGAAACAATTAAGTTTGAATTATGAATTATGGTATTTATTGACTTCTCGAAGTGGCCGAATTGTTAAATATATCTTGAGTAATGATGAATAGCTTTATCGCTTGTATGCTACTGAGTTTGAGTCTACATTGTATGTGGTGCATAGTGATGATGTGTATAGACCTTAGATAGATTTGAATTTCTCGTTTCCATATGGTGACGATAATCAATACTTTCAGTACAATCAGTATGACAAGTCGTTGTCACATTTTGCTTCATCCAATTGGCTTGGTGACACTCAATTTGTTTACATATTGATTGATTTTTTTTTTCAGAAATGAAATGGGCTTCATCAAGTACATAGATATGTCGATCAAAATTGCAATGGACTGTCACATCTGATTGATAAATTAGGGATATTTCAACTGTTAAATTCAATATTGAATGTTGGAAGTTAGTTCAGAAATACGCGATTTTAGTTTTTAGTTTTTACACAATGACTTTTCTTTAAATTATTGACGTCAGTGTAACATATATTTGTTTCAGTGAAATTTTTCCTTTGACAATAACATGATTTGTCGGATGGACAATGTAGTACTCACTTGTACAATATTTTTCAAATATATTTAGCATATATATATATATATATATATATGTGTGTGTGTGTGTGTGTATAAATCTTATGATCGACGACCATTATTGGTGACAACAAAAAGTAATTTAAGTGAAAACAAAAAGAATGTTCCTACATCATAGGTAATCTAGTAACAAGTATATCATGTGACTACATAGTAGAATTTCAGTGACAATTGTAAATTGTGACTAAATGAAGAAGCTTTAGTGACAGTAAACATATGCGACTACATATTGAGTTATTTAGTGACGATTAAATCATGTAACTATATTATGGAGTTTTAATGACAAATAACCCATGTCGCTGAAACCGTGAACTACAATTACGACCATTCCACATGGCTATAACAAGTAAAATATAGTGATAACAAAATATCGTCACAAAAGAATTATCTTTAGTAACAAGATTCTCCATTACTATAATTTAATATGCAGTGACGATAATTATTCACTGTCATAAAATATTGAGTGACAGTTCATGTAGTCACGACATAATGACGAGCACAAAATTTGTCACTAGGCAGATTTAATGACAATTTTAGCATATATAGTGACAAAAAGCGTCGCCACTAAAAGTCATTTTTTTTGTAGTGTGAAGAGAGCAAATCCAAGATCGATTATTGACTACAGTGTTTGCCCTTGTGATGGTCGTTTCGAACATGTTTTTGTAGCGTTGACATCTTGATTGAGGCATTTGGGTGGTTTGTTCGACCTATAATTATTGTGGATGAAACACACTTAAAGAGAAAAAATAATGACATTTTATTTGTTACCGTTGCAAAGGACAGGAACGAGGGCGTACTTCCGTTGGCATGGGGATCGGTCCAATTGAAAATGATATATTATGGATCTGGTTTCTCAATCACGTGAAAGAGGCATATGGTTCTCTTAAGGATTTTGTGATTGCCTCATACGCGCACTTAAGCATTGCGAATGCTAATTTAAATATTCTAATTAGAGCACGCTTTAATTATAAATAAAATATAATAGTCCCACAAACCAAATCTAATATATAAACGTAATTAAAACATATAATTGGGCAATAGAAATCAACATATTTAAAATTAAAAAATTAGAACATATATTATCATAATTTAAGCATAATATTCAACACAAAATCATAAGATAGTCATGCTCGAAATACAAAACTTAACATTAAAAAAATATGATACCGATTGGTCGAACAAAAAAATACATAATAAAAAAATGGTCACGGTAAAGAAAACAATGGTACCGATCAAATTTTAGAAAATGAAGATCGGTACCATTTATTTAGCAATCGTGACCAAAATTTCTTGTTTGATATTCAATCTAATAATTACAGAAACCAATAACCTAGATTAAATTTCTAAATATCAAGATGTATATAATCAAGCAAATATACTGAAAGGGTTGAAAAACCAAAACATTCGAAACACAAAATTATTGTATAATCTAATTAATAAAAAATGAGTTCTTCAACCCCAGCAAATTCAAATATTTTAATTAGTAAAAAATTGGTTCATCAATCCCAAACATTTCCTAATTAAAATATTCTAATTAGAGCGCACATTAATAATAAATAAAATACAATAGTTTCACAAACCAAATTTAATATATAAACGTAATTAAATACGTAACTGGGCTATAGAAATACAAAATTAACATTTTTTTAAAAATTAGAACATATAGCACGTAATTATCATAATTTAAGCATAATATTGAACACAAAATCATAAGATAATCACGCTCGAAATACAAAACTTAACATTAAAAAAATACGGTACCGATTAGCCGAAAAAAGAAACACATAACCAAAAAAAATTGGTCACGGTAGGTAAAAAATGGTACCGATCAAATTTAAAAAAATAAAGATCGGTACCATTTATTCAGCAATCGTGACCAAATTTTCTTGTTTGATATTCAATCTAATAATTACATAAACCAATAACCTAGATTAACTCCTATCGAGATCTATTTATTGGTGGTGATAAAAATTATTTACTACTCTATTTTAATGTTGGCAGTTGTGGTAACAAAATATTATTTACTACTTTATTTTAATGTCGGCAGCCGTGGTGGGTGGGGAGGGTGTGTAATACATAATTGGGTCAAACAATTTAATTTTCATGAGTCAAAACTGACAATACACTTGAAAAGAGAATTTCCGTCTTTTGTTCAAGATTCCATTAATTTTGGTGAGAAAATCTAAAAAATGGTACTATTGTGGGTCAGAGAACCTATAGCATATCATCCATAATAAAAGGATATGTTAAGAATCCTCTATTCTCAGAGGGATATAACAAATTTTCTCCAAAAAAAAAAAATCTTTTAGAAATCTTCAAGTTTCGGTGAATTACGTGTAATGATGTCACCGTATAATGAATTAATGATGATAAGCCCAATATCTATTTACAAAAAACGATAAGTCCAATATCTATTGATGATTAGGCCAAAATCAATTACGTAAATAAAATGTTATGCTAACAATAATTGCAAATGTCGTTACTGCGACCTCAATCAACGCAGTTGACCAATCTAGTGGGGAAATATTTTGATTTGTTTAAATGCTTTCCTTATTAGTAGGGCTGTCAATTTAGGCCCGGCCCGGCCCGATTTCGGGCCGAGCTGGGCTCTCCATTTCCAGTTCCGGTGAATTTTCGGGCCGGGCCGGCCCGGCAAAAAATACACTATAATTTAAATTTCGGGTCGGGTTGGGCTGCCCAATTTCAGTCCCGATGATTTTTCGGGCCAGGCCGGGCCGGCCCGGTCCGGTAATTTTCCAGCTCTACTTTTTAGGGAGGGATTAATTAACACCCAACAATCCAAAAACGCGTCTCATACAATCAACATTATATATTAAAATCCACTAAAATCAAAATCTCAAGTTGCCTTTAATAATATTTGCCTTTTCCAAGTCTGGGGCAAAATAGGATATAATTTGCGTTATTTTAATAATTGAATTATTTTTTCGAGATCCATTCGAATTTAATTGAAGGCGAAGATGGAGCTATGCATGGAATTTATCAGAGTATCGAGGAAGGCTTCTCTCCAGTCGAAGTTTACACTGACTCCTTGCTTGCGGTTCATCTTATTAAGGAAGGGAAAGAGACGGAGAGCGTGTTATATGAAGATTTGTTTGATTTTTTTAGTGTGGTGAAGTAATGTTGTTTTTGTTAGACATGTTCGTCGTGAGGCGAACATGGCTGCACATGAGCTAGCTAGAAGAGCTAGATTTTTAGATTCAATTGCCTTATGGCATGATAATTGACCCTTATGGCTCTTGAATATTGTATCATTTGACGTTATTTAAGTAATGAATTCGATTTTTCCCCTAAAAAAAAGATAGCTTTCCATGGTGTGTGTGTGTTTTTTTTTAAGTGGAATAGCTTTCCATGGTTTAATCAATGTAAGTAGTTATAAATTTGATTAGGTAAAAATTCAAATTCAAATACATGTTAAAAAATATACAATGAAAATGCTCCAGATCGATTTCAACTAAAAGAATAACAAACAAGCAAACAACAACAATTTTTAAAAGAAAAGGATCTCCCCTAAAAAATACATATGCTGCTAAATATTAAATTTTGAATCTAAATTAATGTGCGGATTTATTTCATTATTGAATTTAACTATATATTTATTACACTGAATTTAAAAATCAAGTTAACTCAATCATTATTTCTTAAAATTTAAACGAAAAACCAGCTTTCAAAATCGTGGTGCAGTTAAGTCGACAGAAAACTGTAAATACATTGAAATGGTTGATAAGGATGAGTCGATGACCATTCAATGTGTGCTTACAAAAGTCGTGGTTGATACTTTAATAGTTTAATTACACTATTGCGTAATTTCAAACGTAATCATCTCTCTCTCTCTCCACTTCAAAATTTCAATACGTCACTCGAAACTTGAGATTTCGTGGCATGTCAGTAACTTATTCAATTCCAGATTCTTTTTTAAGGACCGAGTCCACTACGGCGAGTAAAAAACAATTAGTAAATATGACGACACAAAAACTTGTGTACGATCGGTCGCTTGGTGAAACCAATTTTTTACATGCGGGGTGCGTGCATCTTACGCGCTCTATAGATGGTCCGGATGGGTGCGTGCACGACACACGTTCCACCAAACACGCGTGTGATGGGCACGTGAGATGCACGCATGCACCTGCTTTTTTTAATTTTTCTTTATTTTGTGGCGGACAGGTGCATTACATGTGCCCACATTTTTTATTTTATTTTTTGGTTTTTTTTAGATTCTTATTTATTTTTCAAGTTTTTTTTTCTTTAATTTTTCCTTTGGGTTCACTAATGCCCAACTAGGATTTACTAATTTCAATTAAGATGTATTAATTTTCAGTTAGAGTTTGTACGTATTAATTAATTAAGAAAATTTAAAAAACATTATAAAAAATTAACTCTGGTGTTGACTGGTCGCATCAGAGAGTACGACTATATGCAACACAGAATTTAATCATCCTCAGTTCTATTTAAGATGCACACATCTTGTTAGATGAAAGGTATTAAAAGGAATAATGTAAATCAATGATCAACATAAAATATAAAAATTTATATAAAACATAGACATGAAAATATAATTAAATTCTAATTACAATCTTATACATAATGTCAACACAAAATCATTTTTTATTATCTTTTCTAGGAACGATATAGAGCAGAGATGCGGAAATTGGTATTTGTTCTCCTTTCTCTAACCGGAAACAAACGAGACTCACCATGCCAGTGTGAGTTATAATGTGAAGAAAATTATGTATTAAAATGAAGTCAAAGTTTTCATTTTACCCTTGTTAGATTTGAGTTTGAGACTCAATATATATTGACAAGTTTATGTAACAAAAGTTTAGCTGAAGACTTCGAGCCACTGCGAGACCAAACTGTGTTTTGTGCTTCAATTTGAGCTATGTAAAACTTGTGTCTGTTGTTTGACTGCTTCACTTATTTGTGCGGGTTTTACGAGATTCTTTCCATATTAACCATTGATATAGAGAGAATATCTTTTTAGCAGATATATAGGAATGTTTTATATGGTATATCTTCACAAGGAAGTTTCCATCTATTAAGAAACGTGATTGAATGAGGTGGAGACTATTTCTAGAGTTTTCAAGTGATCCTATAAATAGGTTTACACCAAGTCATTTGAAGAGCGTCGTTGCTTTATTATTTTACTACTATACTTTCCTGTGAGAGTATTTTTATTATCTACATACACTTGAGAGTTTATTTCTATAAACACTGTTGTGAGGGTTAGGTGTTGCTCAAGTCTACATTGTGCGTGATGTACTTGCAGCCATTGATCGACGTGTTGGGAAGTGTGTGAACGAAAATGTAGCATAAGTTGGATAACATGTATGTGTAAGATCCTTTGTAATTACAACTTCTGATAGTGGATTGATTCTCTTTTGGGTGTGGCCCCCGAACGTAGATTGATTAACATAATTGGATTACTATATCGTGTGTTGTTTACTTTGCTCAGTTTTCATCCTCTGTGTTATTAACTGTGCTTAATTTTGCAGTAACAATCTATACTTTATGGGCTTGTTTGCTAGGGGTGATTAGGGTGTATAATATATAATATACACCCTAATATCTTGTTTGGTACAAAGTATGATGCCATTTATAAAATTCGAGCCCGTATGAATTATATCTATTGTTGTTATTATCTAATATCATGTATGAGGTGGTATAAATAATACTGCAACTAAATATAAGAATAAATTACTATAATTTCACCTCTTACCATAATTAATATATTTTGCAGAGAATTTAATACATCATACCAAACACAATATTAATTCTTTATACGTATTAACATATCCCATCTAATCATATCAAACCTTATCCCATACTTCGTAGCAAACGAGCCTTATATGTATAAAGTATATGTTTAGTAATTTCAGCCCTGATTATGAATGCAAAATTATTTAATTGTTCAATTTTGTATAATATGATTAAAAGATTAAATTTAACCACTTCCTTAGTATACAAAATCTAATAGCATAGTAACACTTACTTTGAGGACGAAGGAAGTATTACAATAAAAAAGGTTTATATCAAAGCCACGAAGTGATCAATTTTTTATGCGAGTGCATAAGATCAACTCTAGAAGCTTGAATAACCCTTCAACGAACACAGTCACTACAACAATTTTGCTAATAGATAACGGTTATAAACCGTTGTTGTAGCCATTTCGGACTGTTGTCAAATCCAGTGTGGTAGTAGGTCCCGTCTAATAGATAACGGTTTGCCAACCGTTGTCGTAGACCCTACAACAACGACCGTGACAGCGGTTTTCAACCGTTGTGGTAGACACATAATGTAGGAATAAATGACACGTACAACGGTTAATAATGGTTGTCCCACCGTTGTCGTAAATTCTACGATAACGGTTGTAAACCGTTGTCTATGACCCATTACCAACTACAACACTGAATTTGACAACAGTCCGAAATGACTACAACAACGGTTTAGAACTGTTGTGATAGACGAATAAGACAACAGTTATTAATCGTTGTCGTAGAGTTGATACAACAGTCAAATATGGCTACTACAACAATCCAAAACCATAGTTGTGGACCCATACGACAATGGTTGCTCACCTTTTATTCTTACTGTTGTTATAGATTTATTTTCAACAACGGTTTAATAGTGTTGTCTTTAATATGAAAATAACGGTATTTACAATGAATTTAGATCTCTTCTACAACTACTTGTAACTGTTGTGTTTAACATCCAGTTGTTATAGGTCTATTAGACAACATTTATTAATAATAATGCCACAATAGAAACATGAATAATTGCAATTGAATTACTAATATAAATAATTTATATTACAAAATACCATATTGTATGGAACTATTCATTACAACACTTCAAGTTTGATCCTAAAGATACCAAAATATTCAATATTAACACTACAAGACTACAAGTTCCATATGTATCATCAACAAATCAAGCACCTGCACAACACCTAGCTAGCCTAACATAAACACTAATTTCTGTATCACCAATGAATTTCTCCTGCTATCTGTAATATAGAAATAAACATTACCATCATAGGACAGAAAAACTGTTCATTCATACAATAAAAGATATATACTTAGACTTCAAAATAGAAAACATTTTAGTTCATTGTGAAAATACTCTTATATACATTAATATATTACAATAGATTGTACAAATTGTCTGAAAGCAGTCAAACCATATACAATATAGTTGTTTTCAGTCATCAAACATGAATGACGGGTTGCATAATTGATCAAAAATTAAGAGTAAAGCTGAAAATTAGTATCAATGGCTCCTAAAATCACATAAAATCAAGTAAATATTGTATGATTTAAACTTTCAGCTCATGTACTTAATAAATTGGTATCAATGGTTTCTAAAATCATATTAAATCAAGTAAAAATGTATGATCTAAACTTGCAGTTCATTTACTTGGTAAATCGGTATCAATTGCTCCATTTCAATGACCTTTTTTATCTGTCAAACTTGAGCTCAGTAAAACTCAAAAATCGGTTCATGTACATGATGAAATTCAGTATATAAGTAATCAAGAAAAATCCAGTAAAATGAAACGGGCATAATTCAGTAAATACATCAAATACTCTGTTTGTTATGCCTAACCTCTATTTTTGCTTCCGAAATCACATATATATACACACCAGTATCAAGAATAAGATCCAAATAAAAAAATGAAAAAGTATAAAATAAACCAGAAAATAAAATAAACGTTAACTAATAACAAAATTCACATTCACGAGACTAAAACGACAAGAAATCATTACCTTCTACTCATAGATTTAATCTTGTACACATTCTGCCCATTCCTTGCGCACTTCATTAATTAATCTCCACAATCGAGTAACTTGTTTTACTAAACTGTCAAGTACAAATAAACAATATAAATAGATATTTGTGACGTATACATATACACAAAGCAGAAAAATCAAAGAAAAGTCAGTTATAATGAGGATTTTTTTGTAACTTTTTAAATATATATACTTAAAGCAATCTATTATTGTTAAGAAATATTTCTGCTTTAACCTATATTAGATCCAACAAAGGTTACAAACCACTACTTCAACATTATCTATTTGAGAAATCAAAGCATCATAGTGAATATTACTCATAAGTAATATATATTGTGAAATACCACATTCAAGATCACTAATCTATTTTAAGACTAAAGATTGAAGAGCTTGATACGGGAGAAGCAAAGCACCTGTATTATAACATTTTTTTGACGATTTAGTAGAAATTCTTATCTTCTCTTCCAACTATGGTATACATAAATCACAAACATCTAATTTATTAAAACAAGAATCTCTTCTCCTGGCAACGAAATGATAACAAGAAGTTGAATTTGTATATAAAGACAGCACCAAAAAATGCATACATATATATACACACACACACACACACATATAACAAGTAGTTGTATAAATATATAACCTACATTGATATCACCCAGAAACAAGATGCCTAAGTTTAAACGAGAACCTATTATCTTAATAAATAAAGAGATAATAATTAGAAGTGGACGAATAGGCAACATGAAAATCAATTAACACTTATAGAGAAAAGAAACAAGAGACATTGGTATAGTTCAACAATGCAGATTATCTTATCTTTGAGAATAATACTAAAAGAGCATATTATCTTATTTTATTAGACTAAACAAAATTAGAATATCTTGGTATTAGCATGGTAAATTATAAAAAAATTCACGATACAACTGTGATCGCAATCAAGAGAACCTCTCTCTCTAGCTCTCTAGCTTTCTATCTCTCTCTGAAACGCAAAATTTCGATTTTGATGAATTAATTATAAGTCGATCAATGGAGCACCATTGCTGCACAAACAGAAATTTAAGAGCTCGATGTAGTATGTTCCTAACTAAGATAAACTAACCTAAAAACTTGAAAAGAAATTAAGTAAGTTCTTATAAAAATAAACATCGAATCCAAATAGCAGCAAACTTAATTCGAATCACTTAAAAGCAATTCCAGTAAAAAAAAATCAGACCTAAAGGGTAGTGGTCCGATGTGGGTTGAAACTGAATGAAGTAATTGAAAGGGACCGTAAATCTCCAAAACCTCTAATTACCGACTTGAAGACTTAGACGATGGTTAGCGGTGGGCTGGTAGGGCAACCGGGAGGTGGACAGGCGGGGATACCGACGGCGGAAGGCAGAATGAGAGCGGTGATTGACGGAATTGTGCGTCTGCAACATTGGGCAGGGTTTTTGATTTGGGGACGTTTTCCCGTTAATGAAAGAGATAGTAAGAATTAAGAATATAATCTAATTCTCTGTGGACTTAACACTTTTATATTAAATAATTAATTTAATTCAACCTAATCCTTGTTTGTTTTTTACGAGAGTAATTCAACCCAATTCTTATTTTTATTTTTGCACCCTTTTTCAATTTATTTTATCACATATATTTATTAATAATCTTTTTATCACATTCCATACTTATCCCTATTATATTTATTTTTTCTTACTTTATCACATATTTATATATAAATTTAATTTTTCGTAATATATCTACAACCCCACATTATCTTACCTATGAATATATAATAAACTAATAATTAGATTAATAAAAAAGACCATCAACGCATGTTATTTAGTTAATGGTTTAAAAGTATATTTTTAGTTAGTTTATTAATTTTAGGTTTATATAATATAGATATTTATCTAATATATTGAATTCCACATCAAATTTTTAGTTGTCTTCCAGGATTGAAGAATCTTTATAAAAATATTAGATATAATATGTATTTTCCCAATAAAAACAAATTGAATATAATGATTGAAAAATTTTGTCACTAATATTAATTAATGTAATGACAGACATCCGTCACGAACTCAATGTAAGGGAAAGACGGTTAAATACTCGACGACGACTGTGGCTGCAGTCAAGGCAGAGACAAGGATGTCGGAAAAAAATTGATGACGACACGAGAACGGTAGGGAAATTTGGGGATGAGAGTTTGGTAGATTTCTTAATGTAAAATTGGGGAAAGACACATTTATTCTGTAAAAAAAATCTTAAATAAATTGTTGTTGTATATGTGATATCTAAAACAACTATACAATGACAATGGTCCGACAAGCGTTGTCGTATTTAATATTGTATGCCAACAACAATTGTCAAACCACAACGGTTGTATCAAGTGTTGTTGTATTTAATATTATTTTCCTACAATAACAGTCAAACGACAACGATTTCGTAAAGTGTTGTCGTATTTAACATTACAAACCTACAACAACATAGAAACGACAATGTTTACACAAAGTGTGGTCATATTTTAATATTATTCACCTACAACAACAGTCTAACGACAACGGTTATTGAAGCATGTTGTCGTATTTAATTTTAAAAACCTATAACAATAGTGAGACAACAACAGTTGCACAAAGTGTTATCGTATTTAATATTCTATACCTATAGCAACATACAAACAACAACTGTTAGACAAAGCGTTGTTGTATTTAATATTTTATGCATACAACAACAGACAAACGACAACGGTAAACAAAATTGTTGTCATATATAGTGTTATTACACAACAACAACATACCTATGACAACGGAAACAAAAGGGTTGTCTACTAGGATATATAACAACTTACGTCAACGTAATTATAACAACAGCGGACTAAAACCGTTGTCTATGAGAGATTTGTTTTCTCATAGACAACGGTTTAGCCTACGACAACACTTTTCTTCACTACGACAACAGTTTCTCACTAAAACTGTTGTCTTTGATGCGTTGTCTTTTAGCAGTTTTGTTGTAGTGAGTTTCGTCGATGAAACCTAGCCTAAGTAATAAAATTGAAGCATCATAAGTCTCTCCTTAAGCAAAAGGTCATAGTTCAAATTTCATTATGTGTGGGTTGTCTTCCTATTTTTTATTAGTATGTGTTTAGTTTATATTATTTTGTTAGTATTGTGATAGTTTTGTAATTTATATAAAATTCATTATTCTAATATGATGAATTAGTGATCGATCAAGAAAAAAAAATAACTTCAATGGGTGAGTTCATGAGGGGTTTGAAAATTTTGGAACAGAATATTAAAAAATAATGTAAATTTGACTTTGCACATCTAAGAGCATTCTCAACAGTTATCTCAAAATCATCATTAACTCTAAATATAGGTTAAAATAATAAAAAATGAGATAAAAAGGTTACTTAACAGATCTCTCAAATTGGATAGGGCCCACAAAAATATTTACATCTCCTTAAATCTTCTCTTAAATTTACACCTCCCTAAATCTATCATATATCACAAATTGAGTTTGGCCCACAATTTTTATAAAATAATTAGTAGAAAATAGGAGAACTATTATATGCATTTGTAAAATATATATGGAATATAAATAATATAAGAGAAATTTTAGGAGCAAATTTAACTGCAAAATTTTGAGAATTCTGTTGGGATTGCTCTAACATATTAGTAAAAGAGTTTTAACTCCAAAAAGAAAAGAAAAAATAAGACCAACAAGTAAATTTGGGCCTAACTTCTTTATTACTAGGGTAATTTTAAATATGGCTCCCAATTATCTCAATATAATCCTCAATTTAAATATAAATAATATTAATAATAAATATACTATTTCACCCCTATAACCCTCAATTTAAATTCATAATAAATGATAATTTCATCACTATAGCCCCTCATCAAATCGGAAAAAAAAAGAGTGAAAACTTGTAATAGCCTTTTCCGAAACTAAAAGATAAATAATGGCTATAGAAATTTAAATCACAAATTTTATCCCTCAAACTAGTAAGATACCAAGATTACCCTTACTTCAAATTTTGAATTTTCTTTCTCCTCTCTTATTTCTCTCTCCTACCTACTCTCTCTCTCATACATTGTGCTGCTGGATTTGAGGAGGGGTGTAGAGATTTCCGGC
Organism: Agastache rugosa; assembly: GCA_031470985.1. Taxonomy (NCBI): domain Eukaryota; kingdom Viridiplantae; phylum Streptophyta; class Magnoliopsida; order Lamiales; family Lamiaceae; genus Agastache; species Agastache rugosa. Next base: position 59,217,354 of record CM062601.1, on the reverse strand, counting down.
GGCGGCAAGGATTTTCGGTGCCAGTGGCGGAGCGGATTCCGGCAACTGAGTTTATTATAGTATACACGAAGACTAACTTTCATGTATGAATTTTCTTGTATACACAACATACACGAAGAACATGTATACATACAAGAATAGTTGTGGAGATTTTCGGCGCGGCGGCAACGATTTCCGGCACGACGGAGCGATTTCCGGTGAAAAATTCTAACGACGAAGAGTAATTTTCATACATGAAGAATAATTTTCATGTATGAAGATTTCTGGCATGTGCTGAGTTTCTGGCATACATGAAGAACATGCACACATACACGAACACGTACGCTTCATGTATATACATAAATACAAGAAATTTGTCTACTTCGTATGTATACATACATGAAATAACAAATTCATGTATGTATACATATCTGAAATAACACGTACACAACACATGTATGTATATATACATGAAATTACAAAAACACACACCAGATCTGAAAATATGGAACGAACATGTAGTAGATCTAAACAAATACATACACGAACATGTACTCTTCATGTATATACATAAATACATGAAATCTATAGAATTCATATGTATACATACATGAAATAACACATTCATGTATGTATACATACATGAAAATAAACAAAAAAACGACTAGAAGGGGTGGAGAGCGCGGTGGTGACAGCGACGTCGTTGATGCCTTCCTGGTGGAGAGCTTTGTGGAGGGTCTTCATGGCGGCGACGAGGTTGTTGGGGTAGAAGGGCTTGATGTGGGCGGCGATCCAGCTGCGGGCGGCATGGGGTTCGGTGAGGGAGGGGATGTCGCCGTTGGGGACGGTGACGGCGGAGGGAGGTTGTCGTCGAGGGTGTCGTAGTTGACGCCGATCGAGTGGACGACGGTGGCGGCGACGAGGAAGAAGAGGGCGGCGCCGTTGACGGAAAGGCACCGGACCAAGGCGACGACAGCGAGAAGAGAGCGGCCGGTAGTGAGTGGACGGAAGTTGGTGGCCAGCAGAAGGAAGAAGGGTGGATGGTTGAGAAAAGAGAAGAGAAAGATAGAGAGAGAAAGGAAAGTTGCATGGAAGAAAAAAAATTAGAGAGAGAGAAGTTTGAGAGAGATAAAGAGAGAGAAGTTGTCAGGGGCCAGATATTAGAGAGGAGGGAGAGAGAGAGTAGGGTATTAAGGAAGGGGGATAGGGGTAGGATAGAAAAAAAATGACAAAATTTATTTTTTAAGTTTTTAGTGCCATATTTTATCTTTAAGTTTGAAAATGGGCTAATTGAAACATTAACTCAAAAAAGAATGTGCAACGATTCTCTTCTTTTCCTCGACTTCTCTTCTTCTTCATTCCTTTTCCTATTGTCTTGAAGACATGCATGTTAAAAATATTTGTGCATACCATTTTCTCTTATTCATAATGTAAGCTACACTAACTCTGCAATTTCTACAAATCAATAAATCGAGCAAAATTTATTTCAATAACAATTAAAACAACCAGAATTTCTTTTAAATCATTCAAAGATGGTCTCGTCTTTAAACAAACAAAGAATAAAAGAATTTGGTCTCACAAAGTTCTCGCTGCTTGGAAGCGTGCGCCCCTCTGCAAAGTAATTTTCAAACTCATGGATAAAATATTCTCAAAAGAAAAAAAAGAAAAAAAAAACTCATGGATAAAAAAGAAAATTATAAAGTATATCTTTGAGGTTGAAAGCTACAAATCTGCAAAATCTCCGAGTTACTGGTCGTTATTGCCTCTTCGCAGCAACGTGTTTCGACGAGCGACGGCATTTGCGGAGGCGGAGGGATTAATGGCTGACGGAGCGGCGGAGCAGACACGTCCTAGTTTAGGACAATTCAGTACGACGACGTCACAGAACTAGCTGTTTCTTCCATCATTTCAGAATTAACAAATCCCTAATAATATTCTCCGAAGCTTCAAATGGAAATGTTATTTTTACCTTTTAAATTGAGGTGTATGGATAACATAGTAAGAGAATTTAGGTCTAATGTATAAAATTACCCTTTTATTTTTTCTTATGAATTACTTTCTTGGGCTGAACTAAAATTCGAATTGCGGCCCATTTTCCGTATTTTATTCGAAATTCAAAATGAGAAGTGAAAGACTGAGACCCTAATCTGGTCATGCTCTAAAGTATTTTGGGCCTGACTTATTTTATATTTTATGGGTAATTCGAAACATAACCCCCAAATTACTCTCTATAGCCACCTATAAAAAAATAATTAAAATTAATATAATTTTACTATTTTATTCCTATAGCCCTAAAGTATATAATTAACTAATAATAACTAAAAAACTCTAAACTAACAACAATAATCCATTGGTAATATAGCCACCAACTCAATAGCCCCAACTCAATACAGAGAAATCATAAATATAGCCGTGATAAAATAGTCGTCTAACTATCAAGGCCTGCTAGATACAAACATCACATCACCAAACAACATAATTTAATCCGTCATCTTCTTATCATATTCAAATTTCTAGAGCTTAATCATTGTCACGCAGCTTCTATCCCCTCATAGCCGAACTGAATAACAGCAAAATATTGGTCCGACAACAATCTTAATCTTAAATCTATTAACATCAGATGATGAAATTTTTTCTTTAACGCAACAAAAAAAAGATGGGCATGCAATTCTCCAGTAGTTACAATATGAACTTAGAAGTAATGGAAGCAATTAAGGTTGTATACTATATTAATCCAATTCTTACATTTGCCCCCACCAACTATATATACACTTAGGGTTGTAAATGAGTCAAGCCGTTCGTGAGCTACTCGACAATCGATTCAAAAAAAACTCGTTCGGCACTCGACTCGATAACTAATCGAGTCGAGTTTGAGCATGAAATCGAGCTCGATAAGTTTATCGAGCCGAGTTCGAGCATCGTATTGCTCGACTCGACATGCTCGCGAACATGCTCGGCTCGTATTTAATCGAGCATGTTCGCGAGCCTACAATCGAGTATGTTTGCGAGCCTAAAAATCGAGTTTTAGTCGAGCTTGTTCGCGAGTCTAATAATCGAGTTTTGTGCATAAAATTAAAAATTAGCTTTAAGCGAGCTCTAGCTCAAGCTCGATTAACATGTATCGAGCTGAATTTCAATATAATCGAGTTCTTGACGAGTCTGGCTCGAGCTCGAGCTCGAATGCCTCGTTATCGAGTATTTGACGAGTCAAACTCGAGCCGAACTCGAGCTCACTAATTTTGGATCAAGTCGAGCTCGATCACGATGGCAGAAACTTGACTCGAGCTCGAGTCGAGCTCGAGCAAGCGAATATTTATTCAAGTCGAGTTTGAGCAAACCAATACTCGGCTCGACTCGGCTCATTTACAGCCCTATATACACTACATACACTCCGATTGTATTATTAGGGGGATGAGAAATTCCAACTGTATAATGAATAGTAAATCACCTTTAGCAATATTAATATATAGATTAAACATTATGTTGGATATAATGGTTTGAAAATCATTATTTATGGCGGTTAATTATTTAATTATTGAGAATTAAATAATGGAGGATTATTTTACTTGTCTAGTAAATAAATGGAATATATTCATGTTCTCAAAACCATTAATTGGTGAGTGAGAAATGGAATATTTGAGTTGTGTGTTGAAAATGAATTTTTTATAGGCAAATTCGTTAATGTGGTTATTCCACATTGTAGGAACGAGCTCGAACTCGAACTGTTGATATTGGGCTTCGAATTATCTTAATTTGAACTTAATTATTATTGGCCCAATTTGAATGTCTTTATAATTGGGCCGGCCCACTTATCCAAAAAATTACAAATCAATTAGACTATAAAATTATTTAGTATAATTGATTGTAATCGGCATATTTGATTTCCAATTCACAAGTTTCAATTAAACTTTAAAATGTTTAATTGTTTGGCATTAAAAGTCAGTGATGACTTTTCCAATTCATGAAACCGTCGGTATACGAATTGATTGAAATTCAATTTGTAAAATTCATAACAGCCATAATATTCATGGCTATTGATTCTTGTTTATTTGAAACAGTCAAGAGAGGCTATAAATGCCCATCATGGGTGCATTAATCTTCCTGGTATGAGATTAGCTATATATAGGAGCTCATTCCATTAGCTTTGGTGCATAAGAAAATCGGCATATTTTTCTATCATGAAATAGCATAGTCTTTTTAGTGTCAAAGCTCAGTTCCTCGTCTCTCGTCCAGTTCGTCGGAGCTCATAGGTATGTGGTGCTACTACCTCTAAGACGTGAAGTCGTTTACCTTTGGGGACGAGCCGTCAATCCGTGAGCACTACCGGGGTGTTACTCGTCTTGCGGGCAGAAGGGTTCCTTCGGGCGACTTCAAATTTGAGTTTGTTATTTTATTTTGTAGTTTCAATTTAGTTCATTTTGTGATCTTATTCTCCTACATTTCTTGTTTCATTTGGTAATCAAGAAAGGACCTGTACACCGGTTCTAACAATCGCAAGACGAGTAATACGCTGCACGTCTGTTCGAAGGAGATCGAGTTTGAACTAATAATTTTGATTAAAAACTTTCGAAACTTTAAACCTTTGCTTGGAGAAATGGCGTCAACCGTTCCAGCCAACGAGTCAATTATCATCGGCTCCACCAACTCCGCAACTGCTGCTGCCACTGTTGTCTCCTATTTGTTTGGGCAAACAGACATCTCATCTATTGACTCTGTTGTCCATCTGTTTGGGCAAACGGGCGGATTCCGGTCCGTGATGGCTCCTCTCCATACATCGGTAAGGATGCCTGTTGTCGAGAAGCCTCCGAACTTCTCAGGGACTGATTTTAAAAGGTGGTCCCAAAAGTTGTTGTTTTACATCATCACTTTGGGATTAGCCAACTACCTTCGTGATGAGGAGGTGCCTCCGCCTAGTGAGAGCGAGACGGATATCCATGTCCTTGTGGGATACGACACTTGGAGGAAAGATGATTTTACGTGTAAAATCGCCTTGTTGCACAGTTTAGCGGATTGTCTCTATTCTGTGTACTCCGGTTTTAAGACCTTCAAGTTGATTTGGGAGGCGTTGGACCAGAAATATTGGGTTGACGAGGCCAAAGCTCTTATGAAAGCTAAGGCAAACATGATCAATGAAAGTGTTGGAACTTCCAATAAGCGATCTTGCCCAAGTACTGAAAACAAGGGCAAGACTATTGATTATGAAGAGCCGAATAAGAAAAGGGCTAAGAACAGTTTCTACAACATCGAGAAGGACTTCGACGAATGAGACGAAGATGTAATTGTTGTTTAAAGTGTAAGGATACGTGTCCACAATAAGCAAGTGCTAATAAAAATTGCATCTATTTTTGTTCTTAAAGTCAATTATATCTTGAACAAGATTACACTTAAAGGGAAAGATGTGATTCCCTGTGAGCTATGGAAAGATGGAAAACCTTCTTGTAAATACTTCAAAATGTGAGGGTATTTTGAAGATGTTACATGTTGAATAAAGTCAATATCTTTAATGATTTTTCACTATGATAACCGAACGACTATTGATTGTACGATGGTAAATCATGTTATATATATCTTCAATATAATACCCATGACATTTGATCTCTTAGTGAGGTTATCACTATTGATTGTGTGAAGTCAATAAATAACCTAGCAGATTCGCTAACCAAAATGTTTAATCAAGATCAAATGGTCAAAATTGCTAGGGGAATGGGATTAAAATCCACAGCTTAAGGATGATTATAGTGGAAACCCAACCATGATGACTGGAGGATCCCAAGAACTTGGTTCAATTGGACAACTAAGCTATATGACTCCGTGTGAAAACACTCAAAATCACATATTCTTTAGAGAGCAATGAGTATTTGGAAACCTGCATGTGGTGAGGTTAAGTCTTTGACTTTTAATAATTCTTGGATACCTCGAGGAGGTAAAGTATAGCAGGATACTTGGAAAAGAATCACCTATGTAAGTGTGAAGTGTGGGTCGCTTTGACGATGCACTTATGAATCCAAAAGGTGTTCCAGGGCCTGTAAAGGACACAAACGTGAGAACGGATGAGGATTGAGACAATATTGTGTCAATGTTGTTGTCTCGGTAAACACCAAGGAGAACTAGTTCAAGGCATCGTGTCCACTAGACCGCCAGTATACTCGATAATATTGGCTATGGAAGGTTCAAGGTCACAAGCCACCTATCCAAATGCAATAGCGTCTTGAGGACTGAGCTAAGTGTCTGCATATATTTACATACGGCTTTCTCACTCATGTAGGAGATTGTTGGATATAATGGTTTGAAAATCATTATTTATGGCCGTTAATTATTTAATTATTAAGAATTAAATGGAGGATTATTTTACTTGTCTAGTAAATAATTAGAATATATTCATGTTATCAAAACCATTAATTGGTGAGTGAGAAATGGAATATTTAAGTTGTGTGTTGAAAATGAATTTGTTGTAGGTAAATTCGTTAATGTGGTTATTCCACGCTATAGGAACGAGTTCGAACTCGGACTGTGGATATTGGACTTCGAATTATCTTAATTTGAACTTAATTATTATTGGCCCAATTTAAATGTCTTTATAATTGGGCCGGCCCACTTATCCAAAAAACTACAAATCAATTAGACTATGCAATTATTTAGTATAATTGATTGTAGTGCTGTCAAAACAGGCCCGGCCCGGCCCGGCCCGACGGGCCGGCCTGTTTTCGGGTCGGGCTGGGCTCAGCAAATTCAGGCCCGATGGATTTTCCGCCGGCCCGAAATAGACAAAAGCCCGGTGGGCTCGGGCCGGCCCGGCCCGGCCGGTAAAAATGTGTTATAAATTGATTTTTCGGGCCGGGCTGGGCTCCATATTTTCCGGCCCGGTGAATTTTCGGGCCGGGCCCGATTTTTCCAAAATCAGCCGGCTCGGCCGGCTGGCCCGGCCCGGAAATTTGCCAGCCCTAATTGATTGTAATCGGCATATTTAATTTCCAATTCACAAGTTTCAATTAAACTTTAAAATGTTTAATTGTTTGGCATTAAAAGTCGGTGATGACTTTTCCAATTCATGAAACCGCCGGTATACGAATTGATTGAAATTTAATTTGTAAAATTCATAACAGCCATAATATTTATGGCTATTGATTCTTGTTTATTTGAAACAGTCAAGAGAGGCTGTAAATGCCTATCATGGGTGCATTAATCCTCCTGGTGTGAGATTAGCTATATATAGGAGTTCATTCCATTAGCTTTGGTGCTTAAGAAAATCGGCATATTTTCTATCATGAAATAGCATAGTCTTTTTAGTGTCAAAGCTATGTTCCTCTTCTCTCCTCTCTCACTTGCTCTCTTTATCTCTTACAGCTTGACAGTCCAGTGCGTAGATCTCCCGCAGAAACGAGGTAATACTCTCTGCCACCCTCTCCTTTGTTTAACTGTGTTGTTGAAACCCTTGAGAACTAATTGCAGAAGCTGCTTCCAATACGCGCATCAATGGCGACTTTGAGGAACTTCAAGATAAAGACATCCACGTGCAAGAGAAACAACAGGTCCGTCGTGCCCCATTCTCTCGTAATTTCACTAATTATTGTTTGGTTGCGTTTAATTCTCTCTCCAAATGAATTCTAATGCTGGTTCTTCTCGTTTGAACACAAAATTTATGATGGGCTCTATGTGTTTGATTTATGCCAATCTAGAAATTTGTAATGTGATTCCGCAATCACACATTCTAACTGGAAATGTAATCGATTCCGCGTAATTGAAGTTTGCTAATTGAGAATTTTAACGTGCAAAGGTTGTTTTGGTTGGTGTGGCATTTGATTTGATTGCTGAGTTTTAGTTGCTAAATTTGTACTTGAATTGTTTGCTGTGTTGGTTTTGACTTCGTATTTGCATCAAACGCGATTAGTATAATAAAAAAGGGATATACTGGAACTTGAAATTGTAGATTTTATTAAGAAAATGTGATTGTGAAGGTTTGAGTACATTTGGAATGTCTAAGTGCCTAAGTGCAAAGACTCAAACTTGAATAGAAACTAGTTGAATTTTGAATTTGAAATGAATAAAATGATATGAACTTTATCATTTTGGCATATTGTGTTCAGTTTAAGGTTGATGAAATCTCTGTTCAAGTTTGAAACATGGGAGCCTCTATAGTCCATCCCCTCTGCTTTGCTTCTTGTTTATGCCCTTTTGGTGGAGATGAATTTTCATCAATGCTTATTGTAACATAGCATAAATATAAATATGATTATATTTATTCACATACATTATACTCCCTTCGTCCACGATAAATTTGCCACAATTTTCTTTTTGGTCCGTCCACAAAAAATTTGCCACATCCATTTATGGTAATAGACCCCACACACCTCACTTACTTTTCCACTCACAACACAATTTAAAACTATATAAAAGTGGGAACCTTATTCCACTCACAATACAATCAACCAACAAATTATTAAAACCCGTGCCATCCACAATGTGGCAAATTTATTGTGGACGGATGGAGTATATATTACTCCATAAGTTTTATGCATTCTGATTATTGATATTTAGTTAATTGTATACACATTTACTCGATCATTTATAATTGGCAGATTAGTAAAGTTCGAGACTATGCCGGTGAGGAAATTGAAGTAAAGACATTAGTTGATGTTGCTTCAAAAGAAGTGGTTGAGAAAGAAAAAGGTGCAACATGTGAAAAAGAGATGCTTGACACCACTAAAAGGATATGGGCATGCAATTTGTGATTGAAGCTAAGAAGGTGAAGGATGAAGAGATGAAAAACGATATGCCTTTGATTGTTGCATAGAACAAATCATTTGTTTCATTATGAATACCCAGAGAACTATTGTCATGATGTATTGAATTACCGAATTTATATATTCGAATTTTGATTATATCTTTTGAGTTTTGTTTACAGTTTCTGATTTATATCTTCCTACATGAAAATGAAATTTAAGCAAAAATAAAACATAAAAATAAAATATAAAAAATATAAAAAATAAAAAATAAAAAAAATATATTTAAAAATCCGTCGGTATTTACCAACGGAAAATTCCGTCGGTAATTACCAACGGAAAATCCGTCGGTATTCCGTTGGTAAATTTTGGCAACGATTTCTCCGACGAAATCTATGGCGACGGGTATTCCGTCGAACGGAAATCCGTCGGTAATAATTTAGCGTCGAACGATTTTACGACAGACATGATCCGTCGGTAACTGTTTTACCGACGGATTTTTTGGATTTACCAACGAAAAATTCCGTCGGTAAAACGCATTTTTTTTGTAGTGTTTTCCCAAATTATCTCTTTAGTTATTGCATTGTTCTTATGAGATTTTTATATTTAATGTATATTTGATATGCTTTTTGGTCAGATTGAATGAACACTTATCGAATCTGATCCAATTTTGATTGCAACTTGCAACTTGAAAAAATAAAATTTTGATGAATCATATTTTATCTCAATTTGTTTTTTGTCACAATATTTAAACTGTTGCTCTCCTTCGCCTGGAATATATAAGCCTTAGTACATAGTTCTTAATGTTTTTAAATACATTTTCACAATTTTTTATGTAAAACTTATGTTGTAATGTAATTTTTTAAAATTGATAATATTTAATGATTTTAAGTCAGTATTCATTATATGCAGGATGCGAGTGTATTGTAATAATCACTACGCATCGCGCAGGAGGTATAATAATAAACAACAACGTATTAAAACTTACAACATTTTAACAGAAATTCCTAGTAATCAACGTCTTAGAGATTAAATGTTGGGATATTTAATACCAGTTTTCCATCTTTTTTGGAGATTGCACAATTTTTTTCATACCTTAATTAGACCTCGTGACTGAAAACTCATAAAAAACCTTTAGCTTTTAATTGTGATCACAAGTTATCCTCCTCAATTTAAAAAAATAAAATAATGATCTATACCTTCTATTTACTTGCATATATATAAAACATCTTTATTCCCTCAAAAAAAAAACATCTTTATTTTCCAAACGATGTAAAGCAGCATATTGTTTGAACCACTTTTTAATTACTTCATTTTTGTGTAAAATAAGATGATCTGATCTTTTGCGGACGTAATATATACTATTCTAAAAGAGAAGTAAAAATTCACACGATCTTTGAAATTAACTTTTTTCTTAATTCTCATTTCTTAACAACAGTTGTAATTATCAGTTTTATTATAATCAATGCAGAAAGAAAAATAAACTCTCGCGCCAAATCTATCAGCAATAACGAAAGCAGTAAAACCATAAGCTGCAGGAATAATTTTAAGAAAAATGCTATTATATTTCGCGTATGATTTAAGTTGGGTTTTGATTTAATTGCTACTATCAAACAGAGAAAAGAAAAGGAAAGATTATCGCAGGGAATTTGGATGTGGAATCTATCTCATATTAATTTCATTCTAAAGTTGGTTGTAATTTGAACATTTTGCCGACTAATTAGATGACAAATTAAGCAATTCAATATACCAAATCATAGTTGATCAATCCTATAGATTAATTCAATAGAGGTCGATTTTTGAAGAAGAAGAAGAAGATCCATAATAGCAAGATTTCAGTTTTGGATTAATCCTTTTATTACAAATGATGTTCTATTTTCAAGTCCAATAATATATGAATATGTTTCAAGACTGTACTTATGATGATGTCTCATGTAATCCATATATATACGAGTAATACGAAACATGACACGATATTTACATTGATCCAGTCAAAAAGCCATTGATAACTAAATCACCCTTTATAGAAAATCCTACTAAAACAAAACAGAAATTGTACCCATATATCCAACAATTTTTTTTTTTTTTTACCAAGAGATGCTAGTCAATACACGAACAACTATCCAAAGAAATCATATCCGTCAGGCGCCCCAAAGGGGCCTCCACCCCCAACTAAAGAGGCGTACAAGTCCCTCTCCAGATTATCCATGGAGATGAGGCTGAGACGCGAGGTCCCAAACTCATCTCCAGATGTGGAGGAGTTGAAAGAAGCCAAGGCGCCTTGGATCCTATTCAACTCCACCTTGAGCCTCTCGACCTCTTCTCTGAGCCTCGTATTGTCAGCCAGCACACTCTCGAGTTGCAGCTGCAGCTCCTTGTGGTCCACCTCGAGGCCTTGGATTTTGTCGCGGGCACGCTTGTTTTGGTACCATATGGCGACTTGCCTAGGCGGGACTCCGAGCTCAAGCGCCAGCCGCGACTTGTGCTCGGGGTCCAGCTTGTTGTTGAAGTTGAAATTCGACTCCAATAGCCTCACTTGCTCCTCACTCAAACGTTTCTTGTGTTTGTTTTGGTGTTTTCGGATTTCGGGATAATGGAATTCATCCATTTTGATTTTTCAGTTATGATGGTGCCAGCTACCTAATTCTGGAAATAATGGAGGACTAAATCTGTTAATTTATAATTCAAGAAACTAACATAATTAATTTGAGCTGTAAATTGGGAGGAAATTTTCTGGTGTTGCGTCATTATCGTACGTGAAGGGGGCGTCACGTGGGGTTGTGGCCTACGAACTGATGACAGTTTTATTTTAAAATTTATTAAATAAAAACCTACAATAGATAGAATTATAGCTATATATTATATGAGTCCTCACTGAGTTAATTTGCATATAGTCTGAGATTTTGGGTTTTCAAATTTAGGGGTATTTTATATCATGCCTTTTTTCCAATAAATTGCACGTTATGTAATATTAGCTTAACTTTTTGGTTATATTATACAGACAAATGGAGTACTTTACATTGATGAAACAAAATACATAAACAAATAATTGTAATAAAAGGAGAAAGCAAACATCCACCGGCAAAAACGATATTTTGTTACTTTGTTTTGCTAATTTGGACATCGTCACCTTTTAATTAAGACACGTCTCGTAAGATGTAAGTGCAACTTTTAGAAAATGTAAGCTAGTAATCGTTTGTTGTATCATTTGTGCAATATCATTATATATACATATATATGATCGACACATGCATGTCACAAAATTGTAATATTTTACGTTGTGAAAAATAATTAAGAATTTATATAAGTAAAGTTGGTATTATATTATATTTTTATTTTTTTGACACGTTACAAATCCATAAATATAGTAGGAAATATTGCTACGATACAATAGAGATTAGACTTGGAGTGATAAAAAATATATGTATCTTGTAACTAAATTCTATTAGCACAATATGATAGAATTGATTATATATGCGAATGATTTATACTTTTAAATAATCAAACATTCAAATATATGCATCTTTGAGGACACTTGGGATCCTCTGTCCCCAAGATTGGTGTTTTACCGTGTCTCATAATCTATATTTTATTAGTTTTTTTTGTCATTTTTCTCTTCAATTTCATTCTATAATGTTTTAAAATAATTTTACAATGATTAACTAGGGTTCATCCATCCAAATAGGGCTTAGATATATTTTTTATATTTAATTTGTATTTTTTAAATTTTTAATTGATTATTAAAGTTCATTATCAAAATTAGGGTATATAATTTTTTTAAATTTTATTTTTTTATAATAAATGTTAATTAATGTTCATTATATATTAAATAAATATTTTTAAAATAATGAAATTAATGTTGAGACACAAATCAGGGACAAATGATCTCATCTGCTCTAAGGATGACCTCGAAACTCTATTTATCAATTGTAAATTCTCAAATTAATCCTTCCAATTTTATTTTGCTTTATTCCCCCTTTTTAGCTACATAGATATAACTAAAATATAAACAAACGAAGAGACTCAAAAGCATAAAATTAAATACCATAAATTCTACCTCATCCTTCAATTTGAGTCTTGACAGGTGTAATTAAACGATTGGTATTGATTGAATTTAATGATCATCTAGAAATGTCAACCGGTCAATTGCACCGACAATAAATTACCATACGACTAAATCATTTGTTACTCGCAATTTTTCTCAGAGCTCAAACTTAGGCTTAGAAATTTGATGCACTAGTTGAACTACAATCTTTAATAAACTTTTACCGAGTGCAAAATGTAGATACGTTTGAATTCTTTATTTCATATTATATTTTAGTATATGTATATGATACTCACCATTCACCAATATACGCATGCTATGCAAATAAGTTTCGATTAGTAACGAAATGTGAATAAAATCAAACGACTGTAATGCTCGCAAATGATGGGATAAGTTGATAATAACAAAAACATATCACTTGGAAGGCGACAGGAGAGAGCCCCCACAGATAGACTTTGTTAGGAGAGAGAGAGAGAGAGAGAGAGAGAGAGAATCAATATTAGGAAAGAAATAGTGGGGTAGAATTGGCAAGTCATGAAACATGACATTTGATGCATAAATGCGACTGCTGAATCTTTGGCGCCTTCCACCTGATTGTGCATGAACTTAGTCGTAAGCTCACACAAATTCAGCCTCTTATCACAACTAGCCAATGTTTCAAGTCATAAATTAATCACGATTAATTAATTGCAAGTGGATTCTAGTTGTTCAGCTACATCACATGACTCATTAAATGGTTAATCAAGTGTTTAATTAACTTTTGTTTTAAATATTTTATATTTGTATTGATTTTTGCTAGAGATAATTTGAAGATAAAATTTAACTCCCGTGCGGTTGGCCGCACAAGCTTACTCTCACACCGGGCACGTGCGATGCACATGCCCGAAACAAAGGACACATCCAGCACGTGCTATGCGCTCGCCTTTTTTATTTTTTGTTTTTATTTTTTCTGGTGGATGTGCCCGCCAATTTTTTATTTTTCTTTTAATTTTTTTATTTTAATTTTTTCTTTTAATTTTAATTTTTTGTTTTCTTTAATTAATCCCAATCAAAGTTTATTAATCTCAATTAGAGTTTATATTAATTAATTAAAATTTTAAAAAACAAATAAATAAATAAATAAAATTAAAATCAATGCGTTGACCGGACGCACATGAGAATGCCTTTAATTTGAAAGAGAGAATTGATAGTGTTTTTCTTTTTCTTTTTCTTTTTTTTGAGGGAAGGAGAGTTGATAGAGACGTAGAGTTATGTTTAGGATAGATTTGCACTTTCAAAGTTGAAACCTAAAAGTTGAGATTGTGAGAAGTAGATTGGGGCGGCGGCTCTTCTTCGTATCAGCCTCTACTCTCCTCCTAAACAGTCGTATCTATGAATTAATGTTCCTATTATAAATCCAACTATTTGATGTTATTTTCTCTACTTCTATTAATCCTATACGCCTATTCACCTTTTCTTTTTCTCTTTTTTTTGGGGGGATCTCTTGGAGCTCATTTTAATAAATTGAATTTCTATCTAAAATAGATAATATATAGAGAGGAAATTCATTCTAACCAGTATAGAGATAGTGTGTACCTCCTACGACCACTTTTGATAGCGGGTATAAGCAGTACCCACTGACCCACCAATAAGATTATTATATCCATTTTTGTGTATAAAATATTGTATAAAATAAGGGAAAATATTGATATAACCTAGTCAACCTTATAATCATACAATACGCACAATTCTTTTACCCTTCTACTGAAATTCTTTATTACATACTCTGATTTATCAATTCAATTCTTCAATATGGAAATGAATTATGCAAAACTATCAGGCCCATCACACTTCCGTATAACTTAAATCAAAGCGTACCAACTTCATACCTTTTTGACCGGAATGCTGCCGGGTATTTCCGCTGGAAGTTTTAGGGACCTCGTCCAATCACACGATCGCAACCGATGGTTTCCAGACGCAGATTCCTTCAGCAGCACACAGCACAGCCCTCGTTCGTTTTCTACTCGGGGCGTAGGGTTTTCGGTCGGTACACAAAGAAAATAATATACTTGGAAGGGATGAACAAAAGCCCAAACTTTTATTTAGGAATTATATAAAATTTATTACAACATAAGTATATCTCCTTTAGGGAGGAGACAGACTTGTTTAGCTACCTATGGTAGCGGAATTGAAATACATAAACTATACTCTACTAGGAACTATACAATCACTATTTTATTTTGGAGAAAGCAGAGGAGATGGTGTAGAAGATTTCTGATGGATTTTCGATACCCTTCTGCTTTCTTCAATCCTTGTTTATATAGAGGTTCGGATGTCCTCTATTCATGCATTATTGCCTTGGATACTTTCCTCAGCCAGCCTGTTTCCCATGTGAAGCCTGGTCCACCATTGTCGTCTATTATTGAGTACAGCCAATAGACTTTCGGTGCAGCCTCAATCATGCCGCATTATCTTTAGATAATGATCTTCCTGTGCTTTTACCCATTTTGGATTTTTATGGGTAATTACTTTTCCCTCCACCCACTACTGTCGTTTTCTCTTTAGTGGGTGCTCCAGCTCAGAGTCACATGACTCCAACAACCTGTGTCGGGAATCTATTTTTTTCCCGGGGCCCTTGGCGTCCTTACTTTTGGCAACGCCTTCTGCTCGAGATGCTCGTGGGACCGAGCCTTCTCCTTCCCCTTTCTGGGCATGAACCCCTTCCCGAACTCTGGTTCTTTCTGGTTCTGACAATCCGAACAAATGTGCTCGGACCAGTTTCCAAAATGAGCCATGTTGCAATATTTACGATGAGTGTCTTTACTCATCGTAATCTTGTTTTCCCAGAGCAAGGTTCTCTTTCTTTCGAAAGCTTCCTCTGCGAATCTTGTAGATTTTCCTGTCATGGTGTTTAACAGGAATGACCCGTTCACCGAATTCTGAAAGAATTTGAACGGGAACTTGACTTTGTCCATCTCAGTGAGACAGACCCATAAACCACATGCTCTTCTTGTGGAGATGAGATCTTCAGGCAATGTTGAGACTAGAGTAGTCTCTTTCTCTGCAGGCGCTTTGATCTTTTCAAGGGCGCGTGCATCAGGTCTTCGAAGCCTAATATAGTGGAAGGCTTCATGGTTTCCTTTCCCTGCTGGTTCTGGGGCTGCACTGATAAAATACAGCTCCAAAATGTCTCCTCGGCTAAGCTGTGGATTATTAGCCCAGTGCTCCGAATTCATACCATCTTTTGACTTCTTGTGGATCTGCATTGGGCATCATCCACACCCGAGGATATTTCCCCGAGACATCAACCCTTATTTTTTCTGGGTTGATACCAGTCCTTGTGTTGAGCTTCTCCCAATTGGCTTGATAAACCTGCCACGAAGAAGAAACTTCAATCTTATCAGTATTAATCTTAGAAATGCCAGTCATTGGCCTAAGATTAATCTCTCCCTCTTTTTCCCCAGAGGTGCTGGGTTGACATGATGATCCAGAGTGTGACCCATGAATATCATCTTTTTCTTGGGGCAATGGTTCCGAAGATACCACCACCTTAGAACTTGGGCAAGAGGTATTTGAATCCTCTGCTACAGGTTTAGAGCCCTGTACTCGAAACTCTTCTTTTACCAAAGGATCTTTGGCCACCCGAAGAATTGGTGTTTGACATGCAGTCCAGAGTTGACTCTAAGACCGTATGCAAGCTCGTATTCTCTCGGTGACTTTCGTCTTATCAAGAGTTTGCAATCTTCCTGCTTGTTTAGCATTCAGAATGCACTCGTCCCACTCGCCGGATAACATCTTCAGATTTTCTCTGAGATGTCTATGGGCTAGTAGAATGGAGTTCACGTCAGTTTGCTCCATCTCTTGTTAAGAAATCTGCAAGAATATTTTCGTGAGATTTCAGAATGACAATATCGAAAATATAATATTGGCATTCAGCTTGCCATCTAATTAATCTAGCCTTTTCAGGCTTAGATTCCATCTTGTTTCTTAAGAAAGCTTTAACTTGTGTGTTATCAACTTTCAAAGTAAATTTCTTTGCAAGTAAAAATAAAGGCCATTTTTTAAACGCCTTTCTGACTGCAAAGAACTCTTTCGCGTTGATGTGCCACCGCAGTATCTACAGGATTCTTCTCCATTAGGAGTGATCTTGGTTAAGACTGCTGCCTACCAATAATCACTAGCATCTGTATACAGGACCAAGTCATCTTCGTCCTGAGGTATCGCGAGCTTTGGGAGATTTTTGCAAACCTCTTTTAACTCCCGCATCCCTTGTCGATGTTCTTCTGTCCAGATGAACGGAACATTCTTTTTCAGTAATGAACTGAAAACTTTTCTATGTTTTGCGAGATCTTTAATAAATGGTCCTACAAAATTAACAACCCCCAAAAAACTCTGAAGTTGTTTCTTTTCTTTAAGATCTTCAGGAAAATTATGGACCTTTTGAACAATATGGTCCTGCAGAATGATTCCTGCTTCATCGATCTCAATACCCAGAAATTCCATTTTCCGAGTTGCAACGACTGCCTTCTTTTCATACAGTACTAAACCTTCTTTATAACAAACATCTGCAAAGATCTCAAGATGTTTGATATGTTCTTCCATATTTTTTGATGCTATTAAAATATCATCAATATAGACGAACATAAAAGAAAAATAATCTTTAAATAGATTATCCATCTTTCTCTGAAATATTTGAGGCGCATTAGCTAACCCCATTGGCATTACGTTCCAAACATAATGCCCTTGTGGAGTATAGAAGGAAATTTGTAAACTTCTTTACTCCCTTCATAAATGCGAATCTGGTAAAAACCTGACTTGCAATCAAACTTAGAGAAAACCTTAGCATTCCTAATGCAGTTAATAAGGTGTTCCCTACTTGGGATAAAATATCCATCAAACTCTAGAATGTCATTAATTCCTTTGTAATTAATAACAAGTCTAGGTTTACCTCGTTTGATCTCACCATGATTTCTTACCAGAAATCCGGGACTGCTGTAAGGCGAGTTCCCTGATTCGATCAGCTTTAAATCAAGGTGTTCCTTGATTATCTCCTTCGTATCCTGTTGATCTTTGAGGTTCATCAGAATTGGCCTGTATCTAACAAACTCATACTCCTTTTCTGGCTTTACCTTCAAGGTTGCATTGAGTTTGTTTCTATCCCACCATGCCAAAGGATTCTCATTATAATTTCTTTTGATTTTCCTTTTGACATCTTCTAGCGATACCTTCACCTCTTCCCTAATATCTTGATGGGATATTAAAGAAGCTTTGAGGATTTGAATCTCTTCATCTTCGAGATCCCAATCCTTAATACAGCTTAGCACTGCTTCGCTGAATCTCCTTTGATCTTTCATCTTTGGGTGTCGAAGTTTTCCTTCATCACCACGCTTGCTGCGAAAACTCAATGGTATCTGGCGATTAAAAGCCCCTTTGAGCCTCTGGACAATGATTTTGTGATCGCAAATGGTTGTGAATACCAATTGCCTTCTTTCATTATCCTGCATATATCTTTTGAACATCTGTAGGAAATTGTTTCCTAGTAGAATGTCTGCACCTGTATCATGGAAATAAATTGGTGGAGTTTTAACCTTATACCAAGGTGTACCTCTGGCTCCTCCAATCAGAATTTCCGTCTCTTTTACTCCTTTAGCAAGGAGCAAAATCTTTTTTGAGAAATCTCTTCCTGCAATTCGGGGTAGATCATCCTCTACCTCTGCTGGGAAGACTCCTCGTTTTGCAGTACAGATTCCTGCACCTGAATCAATATAAGTAGCAAAATATTCTGCTTTATATTTTTCATATAACATCCCTATAGAGATGTATATGGAGAATGGACTTCTCATTCGATCAATAGTTTTTTCCCACTGATCGTGATTTCCATTCCTTCATCTTTATTTCCCTAAGGTTTGTGATCTTCAAGGAAATCCAAACCTAAAAGCAAAACTGCTTCCCTTCCGGCTCTGCCTTTGATCTCCATCACCTGCCCCCCAATTTCCAGGGTGCCTTTGTAATGATTGATCTGCGGTACATTGCAGATAGTAAAGAACATTACAAGGGAAGTTGGTTTCCCACCTTGTAGTGTCAAATTTTACTATCACTTCTCTCCATCCCTCTGGACATTTCAGATTCACTGGAACTTTGTTACTCTGAGATGTTTGAGGGTGTGTCGCCTCTCGAATGAGACTCCGACTCCTTCCATATGGTAAAGACATAATTATGTCTCCTTGGAAGGATAATCTTCCTGAAGTTATCCTGAGACTTTGATCGTGCCTCATGACTTCTCTATCTCGGATTTGAATATCCACATTCCTTAACCGAACAATTTCAACTCTATCGGGACAAACTGCTGTTGTCACCTTGTTGAAGATATCTGGTATCTCAATAAACTTCTTTCCCAGAAATAACTCAGTGTGATGTGAGTTGGAAAGAGTATATGATACCTGATAAGTAATGGAGTAAGGCCTGTTTCCTTCCTCCAATAAATCCTTGCGTTTAAAGTCCTGATAAAGCGTCAGAGCTTTGCTGAAATGGGTATCATTAAGATTGTAAGCAATCTTTGGATAAATGATTCCCACTACTTGTCCTGCACAAAGATCTCCTGCTATTGTTCCCAATACGGAATCCTTCAGATTTCTAACTCTTTTATCGCATATAGCGATATCAATCGGCGTGTGAACTCCGGTAAAGAGAGCCGACTTTAACATCAACTGGATTGCTCCAATATGAATCCAGTTCATCTTTTCAGCGACTTCGGGCTTCATTTTTGATAAATCTTCCCGGATGTCACTGGCTGGAATCAACTGCATCTCCACTTGATTCCCTGTAAGCTCTATAGGAAGCGACATTTCTCGCCTAGAAATTCCATAGATGATTTGTCGTTTCCTGCTCCTTAGATTAAAGTTCCTTAGAACTTGATCTATATTACTTGCCGAAAAGTCTTGATACTTTTGTATATTCAGACTCTTCTTCATGATCTTGTCAATCAGGCTTTGAGAGAGAGTTGTGTGACTGGAGAAACCTGTCCTGTCCTCTTTCTCCTGATGAACAATCTCTAGATCAGTCTGACTCCGATCTAGTTCCACCAGACCATTCTGAATCTTCTCCGCTGAAGACTTCTTCTTGTTCATATATACTCTCATCCGAGGGTATATCTTCGAACTGATATACTTGTACCAGTTCCTGGTAATAGACGGCATCTTCGATATCCGGAGTAGATTCGAATTTGTTGATACCTCTTCTCTCGTTGTCAGGGCAATTTGTGGAAATATGCCCCTTTGCACCGCACGTCCAGCAGTTGCAATCTTTGAAACTTTCATTAACTCTAGCGTGAGTTCTTCTGAAAGTTTTCTTGGCCGGTGTCCTTCCTTGAGATTTATTATTTCCTTGGAAAGGATACCTATTTCTTGATGGTCCACTTCTTTGGCCTGATTTATAAGATCTGGCTTTCTGTCTTGACCATCTGGTCCTTGGTTTCCAAGAATTTCTTTTTGGATCTCCACCTTTATGATAGGGCTGAAACCTATTTTTCTTGTATTTCTTCAGCCTCGGTGGTTCTCCCCCAATGATCGTTGGTAGATCATTGTCTTCACAGTTTAGAGGAGCAAATTTGTTAATCCTCCTCAGTTTCTTCAAGTTCTTCAGAGCTGTTGCTTGTTGACACCACTCTGAGAGCTTTCGATGTACATAAGACATCCTTCTTGCGACGTTTTCAGGATCACCTGGTTCGTAATCCCGAATCAGCATCTCTTTCCATAGGCTTGGAAATTTTAGAAAGAAAATTTCCAGTGCCACTCTATCATCAACTTTAGATTGATGTTGATAAAGAGTAAAGAGCTGTAGAAACTTGTTGAGCGATTGTTGATCCAAGACAGCAAGTCTTAGATTATACAATGCCATCAAGTATTTCTTCCTCTTCTCTTGATCATATCCTTCGAAATATCATTCTCCCAGAAAATGGTTCTTAAAAAGAACGGCCATATTCTGGACATGTTCTGTGTAGTTATCACTCTCAAAACATGAATTCTTGATATCCACAGGAAAGAATTCCCATGCTGTCTTGACCACTCCTGCAAGACTCATTTCTAGAATTCTAACGAATCCTTCCTTGTTTAAATCGAGAGTTGCTGCTGCAATTCTCAGGGCCGACGTCCACTCGTCAATTACTGATTCTCGGTCTCTGAAATTGACTTCATCGAGGTCGAGCATTACTCCGTAAGGATGGATAGGATCCAGGGTCGCTTTTCCATAGGGTGTATCTTGCACCTTTGGATGCGGCCTTCTCGCCCTTGTCATTCTCGCTGCCATGTATGCATCATTTGGGGTATGTTGATCATACCTTGCTACAGTCTAAAAGTCCTGGACTGCATTAATGGCTCCGGGTGCATTTTGAAAATCTTGTTGATTTCCAATAATGGCTCCTGGTGGAAGTTGATTCACTGGCTGTGGGTTTTGGACCACATTCTGGTTCATCTTTAAGTCCACCATTGTCAGGTTAGCAAAAGATTCTGCTAACTCCTGGAGGTCGTCAAGCTTGATTCGTTCAAGATTACTCATTTTTTCTTTTCACGAATCATTCTTTTCAAGGTCTTCATGTTGGGATCCTTTTTGGTTTCTCCCACTGGCTTTGGATAAGTAGGTTCATTACCAAAAGGATTTCTCCTTTGACTGGAACGAGGTTGTTGCTCCAGTTTTTCGATCCGTGATTGGATCTCCTTCAGGATATTGTAAATTTCATCCTGTTTCATAGCAATCTTGTAAAGATCGCGTGGTACCCCATACAGGCTATCGCCATAATGTTGTACTGTCTTCTGTATTTCTCTTATATCCGCCGATATCTTGGAGGAATCTGGAGAAATCTCTTGATATAAAAGAGTAGATGATACTCCTTTATCTTTCTTTTGTTCCATCAGAGCGGAGTAGTATATGAATTCCAATTTACTCCTTGATGGATCCAATGATCTCTTCTCATAGCATGTTCTATCTCCCATTCAAGGAGTATACACCTATGTAGAAGATCTTCTTTTCTTTTGATTCCTTGGAGACAGGAATCAATCAGTTCTTTCTCCTGGTTATGCTGAATTAATATATCCAACATATTTCTCCAGCGTGTAAGAACATTCTGGTGTCTCGTCCTTCTTTTCTCCAAAATTTGGAGACGTTCTTGGAAATGTCCACACCCTGGACATTCTTCTAGATCCATCAAATATGATTGTTATGATGGTTCCTCCTCATGGTGTTTATCACTTCGAACAGGAGATCGCTCAGATCTGAATCATATCTCCTTCTTGCCTCAATTTCTTGAGTGAAAGGCTCAATGTATTCAAGCCTTCTTTCTCATACGACTATAGAGTCGAACAATTCTCTCCAGATTATCCTTGACATCTGGTTTCTTTCTCTTTTTATCTCCAGATCTTGGAAATAATTCCTGTAACCCTCGCATCTCGAACAATTGTCCGGATCCATGTTTTTCTTGATGTCTCCTCCGTTAGGATAATACTTAAAGCAATAAATAAAATATAATTCCTTAATAAAACCAGGGCTCTGATACCATTTTAGAAGCGTAGGATCGATTAGCAAAATAGGTAATAAAGAAATACGTAGCTATCATTTTAATAGGTAAAATAGGAGGGTAAATACATGATTTTATATGATTTTGGTTAACTAGTCCAATTTTTCCCTCATTTTTCACACAAAATGACACTTTTTTAGAAAATGTCACAATAGATATAATTAGAAAAGTCAAAAAGTCTTGGTGGGTTATGTGTTATACATGTCTTCAAAACTGGTTATGGGGGGTATACACTATCATCATACTGGATATACATAAATAATACTCTAATATATATATATATATATATATATATATATATTAAAACAAAATAGTGGAATAACTTTTAATTAAAAATCAATTTCAAATCAATTGGATGGCGATTTGTGAATTCTATGAATTTCAAGGTCAGAAATTTTACTACATTTTCTGTATACTATTAATTATAATAAAATAATAATTTCACGTCAGTTTTTTTTTTATCCACGATACACAACAGTTTTCTCAAAAATCTCTGCATCCTTCTAATTGGCAATTATGCATCTCTACACATTTCAATACGATTTTGAAATATAAATATATATATATATATATATATATATATATATATATATATATATACATACATACATACAGGGGAAATTTCAAAATGAGAACTATTCCTTCATGTGTTAACTTAGGAACCAATCTAGTTCATTCATTTTAGTGATCAATGGTTTAAATTAAATAATATTTTGATGTAAATTTTATTCCTTCAATTACACAAAAAGTTACACTAGTAAATTGCTTAAAATTGTAACTGTCGAAATCCTTAAATTGTGGCAATAATTGATTAATTAAATAAATTATTCCTATCAGTTTATCCTTTTCTATGACTATAAATTTTGTCTTTTTAATTATTCTGAATTAAATCTTTCGATGCAATGTACTTAACAAATAGTTGTGTTTGCTTCTTTTAGTATAATATATTGCCTTTTGTTATATTTTTCTTTGCCTTTTGGTTTAATTCATTGTTTTTTATTCATATTTCATATTATCTTTAGTACAAGTGTACAACTTAATTTTAATATAGTTCATTTGATTATTTTAATATAATTTATTTGCTTTTTTTGACATTTGCTTTTTTTAATACAATTCATTTGCTATTTTTATATAATACATTTGCTTTTTTAATGTGATTCATTTATTTTTGGAAAAATATCATTCATTTGCTTGTTTTATACGATACATTTTTTTTAATATGATTCATTTTTTTCAAATATAAATCATTTGCTTCTTTGAATATAATTAATTGTTTTTTAATGTAATTCATTGCTTTTTTAATGTAATTCATTCGTTTTTTAATATATTTTATTTGTTTTTTTGTTATAATTCATTTGCTTTCCTTAACATAATTCTTTTGTTTTTAATATAATTCATCTGCTTTTTTAATATAATTCATTTACTTTTTTCATTGTAGTCTCATGTTTATGTAGCTTTTTCTAATATAATTCATTTGTTTTGTTAATATAATTCATTTGCTTTTTCATTGTAGTCTAATATTATTCATTTTATTTTTTATTATAATTAACAAAACTTAATATGCAAATCAACACAATAATTTAAGCACCAAAATTAAACATGCATGCGTAGGTCTTTCTACTAGATTTTTGGAAGGTTTATAAGAATTTTTTTGGATTGGTTTGCACTCCAAAATCATTCCCGGATGATAAGGCAATCATTCAAAATAGATATGGGATGAACTTTACAATGTTGTCCTTTACAGTGTGATTAGGAAGATTGTTATTCATTCAAAATTAAATCTATACCTTCCATTTTGTCTTAATCAAAGGTCTATATCGGTTTCTAGTTAACATTTAGGGGATGATTCTCATTTGATCCAACTCCCATGTGTACATATATTATAGATAACATTTAATTAATAAAGTCTGCAACATGACTTGGCCATCGATTCTCTTATAATCTGCTCTTTTAAACAGTTACTCATTTATATGATTTAATCATTTTGATTATATGCATTATATTCATTTTCATCTTTAAATAAAATATTTTGATTATTCGAATTTATGACATATCTCTTATCTGTGCATCGCACGGAGAGCAATACTAGTTTTAATTAAAATTGAAGTTTTTTTTAAACTGAAATTGAAGAAAAAAATGTAAAAATAAACTTTAAAAATAAAAATTGGTACGCAAGTGAGACATATATTACTATTTTAGTGGTTCACGGCATTTCAGTGCCAAAAAGAAAACAATAATAATAATTAATGATATATAATTGCCTCCACTTAATTTCAGTAAACTGTGTTGAAATTTTGACCTGATCTCAACAAATCAGCTTCATGCTACACATACTCTCTCTCAATATATACTACTCCTATTATTTATAGGAAATAAGTAGAGGCTTAATTGGGTCTCCGTCAATAGGCTTTGCTGCAAGGTACGTACAAAGGATGTCGTATATAGAGACGAATATCTTGAAATCGAGAGCATTTCTTAATGAATTTTATACTCATTCTGTCCACCAAATTACATCACATTGTTAATGGCACGAATTTTAATAAACATTTGATAGATAATTTGTGAGTGGAGAAAGAGACTTACCATAATTAAGTTGTTAAGAGCATACACAGTGGTGAGCCAACTGTTGGCTCCATAATAGAGTCAGCACAACATTGAGTCACCCCTCCACAACAATTGACTCTATAAGTTAACTCGATAATATATAATACAAATTAATTAAAATGCAAAAATGACATTAATTTCAAATAAGAAAATTTCATTAATTGAAGATAACAATACATAATTACAAAAAGAAATTATACAATTTAAAATTTTATAGATGTATTTAGGTGATCAAGAAAAATTAAATTTTAAAATTTGAATTTAGCCGCTGCAGGCAACGGCTAGTGCAGCAACCAATTCAATTATTTTTATTTTTATTTTTATATTTAATGCAATAATTAATTAAATAAAATTAATGAAATGGGGTGTGGACATCTCCCCCATTTCAAGCTCAGCTCGATGTAACGAGCTCGGTATCGAGCTCTTTAGCTCGCCAACAGGGGGCTCGCATTTGAGCCATGCTTGAGCTGGCCATCGAGTTACCCATTGGGGATGCTCTAAGTTATTGATTGTGGGTCAGGGTTGGATTTTTTTTTTATAAATAATGAGTGGTTGTGAGGTTTAATTATAAATAATGAGTATTGTTCCAAGATCGAAAAAAAAAATTGTAACACACTTTTGGTGGATGGTGGGAATTGATTTTTTTTTTTTTAATTAACTTCATGAAAGAGCACCTGATTTTAATAGTGGCGTATGTAAAAGTGTGGGACATATCTAAATCGGAAGTATTATTAATTCATCTTGCAAAGGAAACAACGAACCCAAACTCTGCCGAATTAGTTCATTCTCTGCACTCCAAGTCTGAATTTCTAGTCCACCCAACCGAACAACATATCACGAGACTAAGTCCTATCTAATACTTCCTCCGTCCCGTTCATCTTGACACGTTTCTTTTCGATACGGGTATTAAGAAGAAGAGTATTAAGTGTAAAGATGTGTTTAGTTTAGTTAATAAAGTGATATGAAATGTTTTTGAAGTGAATAAAATAATATAAAGTGTTTTTGAAGTGATATAAAGTGATTTTAAAGTGAATAAATTGATTTTCTAAATGAGCCTTAATATATACTCCATTCGTCCCCCAAAAGTGTGGTCTAATTAATATTTTATACCTCACATATAATCAAATTTGGACCACACTTTTGAGGGACGGAGGGAGTATAAAAGTAAAATCATTTACCAAAATATTTTCCCGCCAAAACTAACCCAATAATTTTGACAATTTTTTATTTCGTTTTTCCTCTAAACTTTTCAAAATTTTAATGATTTCTTTACTGCTTTTCAGAAAACAAGTCATCTCCTATTTCTAAATTGAATAGTCCGCTCAAAATGTGTGCTGCTACATAAATTGAGTATTTCAACAGTCATCTCTTATTTCTAAAACTTTGTGTACAATTGTCAGATATTTTGGATATTTTACCTTCAATTTCTAGGCAAATTTAATTTTAACTCTAATTAGTTTCTTGTGCCAAACATGAATATCGAGACTGCTTCTAAAATTCGAATTTCAAAACTATTTAAAATTAAATTTCAGTTGGAGCCATTGTACGATTTTATGTCTGTATATAACTTTTAGTATCTGCAGATTTGAACACTGGGAATTTGTTTCAATTTGCAGTTTGCACATCATTTTCTTTGATTTCATTTCGTAAATAATCAGTTGACGGTCCAATACTTTTGCAGGATTAGAACCGGCATCCTTCCAACTTGACATCCTCTTTGAAACTCTTTTATTACTAGAAAATTTCAATCAACTGAAACTAGAAAGCAAAGCATACGTTGCATTATAAAAGTAAGTACAGTATAAATAAAATTCCCTTAACACAGTACCGAAATCAATTATCAAGTTCAAAGGATTTCAATTTTTTCTTGCAGTTCAGTTCAATCTTAATGCCAGATTTTAATTTTTTTTATTACATTGTTTTTGCTTCTTCTTTCTTTCTTTCTTTTTAATTGTGCATTTTCAGATATAGTTATGTTCAATAGAGTATAGCACACTGATAATTGGTCATGCAAGTTTATGAAATTAATTATGAATGAAGGGACTGTTAATAAAGTTTTCCAAAAGATTTCTCACTACGAAAGAAGTAGATGACTATAAGAATAAGATGGGTTTTAGACTTTTAGTGTCTTCTTTTTTATGTCGCTCATGATCAGTTAGCACTTCATTTTCCCCCCTATTTTTTAGTATAAAACCCAATTTATGTTCTAAATGTTTCGCTATATAAGGAATATATATAGATCTACTAAATTTGTTTGAATTTATGATAAAAAAATTACATTTTTTGTATAATATAATGAAGTTTTGTTTTGTAGTAAAAAATATGCGCTTTTTCAATCTACAATGTTAAATTCGTTATTTTATTTATCTGATATAAAATATTTTGTTGTTCATAATTGAATGCAACAAAGATAGAGATTAGATTTAATCATTTGTTACCAATTATATAATTTTTACATAGATTCAAAATTTTATTAAATACAAAATTACAGACCATCAAATCAAATTTTCTTTATGTTTAAGAGCAAATGAGATCATCTGTGGCCTACTTGTGTTGTGTTTCATCTTCTATTACATACGTTTGATATAATTTAAACATGGATTATTCCACCCAATTATGACATATAATTATTATAAATCGACATATGTTATAAATCTAATGGATGTAATAGAAAATGAAATACTAAAGGCCATAGATGATTCAAATTGGTCTAATAGGCCAAGTGGAAAGTGCTCAACAGATACAACTATTTACCAAATATATTAAATTTTATTAAAAATATAATAATTTACATATAAATATTTAATAAAACTATTGAGTATCTATTAAAATGTATTTTCCGTGCATCGCACGGGCACAATACTAGTTTTCATAAAAGGAAACGTGTCAAGATAAGTGGGACGATCCAAAAATGAATACGTGTCAAGATGAATGGGACGGAGGGAGTACATAATCTCAAGAGTCAAACACATGATGTGTCGTGACACCCATGCTCAACTTCCTCCCTCACTCCGGGCTTCAGCTTTCATTCCATAAATAAATGAAGTATCTTTGTTTATTTATTTGTTTTCTTCTTTAATTATCCCTTTTCATATTCTCAGATGGACTGAAAAGGAATGTTACATGTATGCTATCCATTGACACACACACGCGTAAATTGATATCTCAATTTTTGTAAACGATATACATTACTACTATCTACCTACTAAACTGTGATACATAGAATTGAAAAAAATGAAACTGCGTATAAACATTTCCAAAGATTATCATGATTGTTGATAAAAATGATCGCGATTCGTCTCTAAGAATTGAACTAAGATGTTGAACGAATAGCAAAATGCAGAAAACCAAATCAACACCAGTTTTTACGTGGTTCGGCAATTGCCTACGTCCACGGAGAGTCAGCACCTTGATCTTATTGCAACGAGAAAGATTACAGAGCTACAAGAATTCAACACCAAGAACTATGAACACTTAAAATCCCAAGCTTCTTAGTTCTTCTACCCAGAATTCCCTAAGATCTATCTTTATCTAGAATCATGCAGTTTGTGTGTAAAAATTGTGTGATATGAATACAACAGAATCCAATTATACAGAGCTCCCACCGACTTATCATAACCGTCAACAAATGAACGCTCAGGATCACTCCACGTGTAGGCAGCAACAAATCCCATCAGCTCATTTAACTAAATTCAGAGTCTTGCAAATAACTCCTCAAAACTCTTCCGGAATTGCAGATAAGTCCTTGAGCTAATTGTGATTCATGCAGACATAACCCCAACAATTGTGCTTATAAATATGTTTCAAATATTAAATATAATACGAAAAATACAATTTTATGCCCTGATATTTACTCTTTCTTCACAATTCAATCATAACGATTGGAAATTATTGTCATATCCTAACATATCCCATTTGTAAACGTTAGGGTTTAAAATGTATTTTCTCAATATAATAATAATAATAATAATAATAGAAGCTATATCAAATTAAATAGACCTGTCTTATTTGATTTACAAAAAGAAGATAAATTTAATTGTTGTCTGTCTATCGAGTAGAGGTGTTAAAATTATTCAATTTAAGGAGCAAACTCCAAAAAAAGCATTCCGGGCCGGTTTAAAGATTTAGCATTGATCTGGGAGGGGTGGGGCTGCATTAGGCTCGATGGGCCAGCTGCCACCCAAATTTACGCAAGGCTTGGGCTCTATAAATAAAGGCCCAATAAAAAATTGAAGCCCGACCCGACCCATATATTTGACACATCAGGTCCTCAACTATGCAGCAAAAAGGTATTCATCGCACATTGACGAATAAAAAAAAGGGAGAAATGAGATTTTAGCACTTTTAAGATTAAAAATACTAATAATAGCACCTTTTTTTAAAAACACAAATAATAGCACATCTAGACATATTTACCCCTCCTTTCTTTTTCCATTTATTTGATTTTTTGTTTTGGAAATCAATTTATAATTCAAATAATTACTCCAAATATTATGCTCACCTTTTACTTTTAGCATTCAATTATCTAACCCTAATATCTCTCATTTCTCCTTTCTTCTCGTATCCTCTCCAGAAATTCCAAAACAAGCACCATCACTTCCAACGAGATCTACACCGTCACTTCCGGCGAGATGTTGGCCATCACCTTCCGGCGAGATGTGTGCCACCACCTTCCGGCAACCACACAACAACTCACCTGAATTTTCAACCATTTACTTCCGACAACCACGAATCCACCAATCCATCATTATTCTCTCCATCCGCGCCATTAATTCCGGCGAGTAGTACCTCCAACAACTTACCTGAGTTCTGACGAATTTCGCTCCGCCACCGACACCTATATCATCCTCCCCCGACGAAAGCAGCCACCGGATCCCACCATCGCCGTCTTCACTATGTCCCCCTTCTAACGAAACTAGCCACTGGATCCAAACGTCGTTGTCTTCATTTCATTCTCCCATCTCCGACGAAACACTGTCATATCCGATTGCAGTATGATCTTGTACGACATCTAAATTTTTAGATCTGTTATTTTCGAAAAATTTCGTGATTCAAAAGTCTAATACTTGTTCACAATTTCTGTAATGTGAATTCTCAAATAATATTTTGTGATTTCTCCAAAAAAATTACGTGAACAACAATGGAAAAATTATTCATATAAGACGTGTTCATAATATGTTTTGTTTAATTTTCCAGAAAAAAATATGTGAACTGCATAATTTGTCAATTATTTGTATTTAGTCCATTGTCAATTATTTGATATAAGACGTGGTATGCAGTATGTTTCGAAGATTTTTTTGGTGCACCATAAAACTTATGAATATTGCTAGATTTGTTGTGTCATAACTAAAAAAACATGTGTGGATTGTATAAAAGATGTGAATTCACGAATATAATTGTGTGAATTCACATTATTTTCTGTATGATTTCACGAATATAATTGTGTGAATTCACAATTTATGAGAATTCGGATTTGTGTAAATTTACGAATATTTGTGTGATTGTTCACGAATGTTTCTATTTCTTAGGGTGCATTAGGTCGTAAATTATTAAATGTTTTGATTTTTGTGCAGAGACCAACATCAGTCATGTGGCCTATGAGGACAATGGCTAAACGACTCTTATCAAGGGAGAGAAAAAATTATTTTTAATGCAGACAAAATGACTATCGAATTTTAATCCTTACAACATTGTAGACGTGTTTTAATGCTAACAATATTTGTTTTAGCTTTAGTTTTGGATAATTTTTCTACATTGATAGAGTATTGTTGTTGTCAATCATAAAAAATGTGAATGTGAGTTCATTTGTAATAGATTTTTTTGAAGAACAAAAAATCTAAATTATTATATGCTAGTTCACACTTTTTTCATGTTACATCACATACAATATTTTGTGAAAACATTAAAAAAATAATTATAAATGCTAAAAAGAATGAAAGTCTAAAAAGACTTATATTAAAAATGGGAGGGAGTATAAAAAACAAAAATTCTTTCCGATGACGAACAAACAACGTACATCAAAACAAATTATGAACCCTCTCGCCAATGTTACCTTCGTCGTGCAACTTCACAAATAAAAATAGGGTAATTCATATTTTTGATTTTTCGTATAATAATATGTGAATTCACAAATTATAAAATGTGAAAACATTCATAGAAAATGAGTTGGCCACCATATTCATCCCTACCAAAGCTACTATAAATCTCTATCTAATGTGATACAATATATACATTCACGTAGTTATATATGAGGATTCTCATACTATTTGTTGGGATTCGTTATCAAATTTCACATGTGTAAAGCAGAGAAATCACAGAAATAAACTTGGGATCTTATTTATAGATGCACGTAGTTATGTACGTGAATTTTCAAAAAACTCAACCTTGCCGCCACCCCTTTCTCCGCCGCCGCCCTTCTTACCTCCATCACTCTTTACTGCTGCAGTCACATTCACTTCATCACCCTCCACAACCACCTCTTCTACGCCATCTTCGGCGACCAAATCAACGTCTACGGCCATCACCAACACCCACCTCGACACCTTCAATGGCAACGGAACCTCCATCGATGTCGCTAAATCCATCGCCTTTCGCGGCAGTAGAATCTTCACCGCCCATCAAGACTGCAAAATCTGCATCTGAAATTTCACCGATCATAAGAATAATTAACTCATCGCCACATTTCCCACGCTCGAAGACCAACTGCGATGCCAAAACTATGTCGAACTCTGTCACTACAAGTAGTGCCTCTGGATTCAACACCACGATATCGTTTCCGCCCTGGTCACTGCCACCGACAATAGCCATGAAAACCTCGTGACATATTGTATTGAGAAGAAAGTATGGAAAAGAAGATATGACAGTTGTTTTGGTGGAGATAGAATGAAAACGATGACGGAGGTTGGGTGGTGGTGGCGACGTGAAAAATCGCCACAGCGGCGGCAACTAGATAGAGGAACAAAAAAGACGTAAGGAATGATGAAAAGTAAGAACCCTTGAGGTAAAAAAATGTTAAAAGGAAATATTAAAAAAATAACTAAAATAGAAAAAAAATTTATTAATTCATTTTCTATGAGATATTTAAAGTCATTGAATTAAAGAATGAAGGGCAAAAGTGTCCTAAAGTGCTATTATTTATCTTTTTAAAAGTTGACGCTATAATTAATATTTTTTTCCCTAAAAGTGCTATTATCGTACAATAACTCTAAAAAAAATATGACGGTAGACATAGTTCCTTATTTGTTGTATACCGTATCTTCCAATTCCAAAATCTTCACTTTTTTATTTTCTTTCCTTTTATAGAATATTTTTCTAACATCTCTCAGTAACTTAAATAAAGGGATAATTATTGTAGGGCTAACAAGTTCAACAAATTAATTTGTACCTTTTCTTTTATCTTTGCAATGAGGTTTATAGATTTTGAATTTTGTTGAGAAATATGTTAGAATGTTCCGCAGTTTCTCATGATCTAACAAATAATCATTTTTTTTGAGTTGTGGACGAAAAATATCAGCATAAAATATTGAAAATTTATAATCTTATTGTAATAAATAAATAAATATAAAACTATCAAAGTTAGTGATTTTTATAAATTTAACTCAAAAATTTAATGAATCGTATCCATTAATAATATGGGCTGTGTTTATAGATATACTTAATTTTATTATTTTCAAAAATAGGAAAAACATATACATTCCTAATACATTAAAATAATGCGAAGTCAATAAACTGATGTACTCTATTTCTTATGTATTATTACTCCGCTATTTTTGTTATTTTTAAATATTTAAATAAACAAAATCCGCCAAGAAAAAGAAGATAAAAAACAGAAAGTTGACGACGAACAGTTGGCCAAGATCGTATTCCTTCCAAACCAAGCTGTCAGTCGGCCTGAGATATAAATTACCTAATATACCCTCCCGTCCACATTATATGGAGTTACAAAATAGTAATTTCGGCCTCACGCAACCCTTTTTATATCCGTTCGCGATTCATTTACCATTTCCTTTCTTTTCTGTTCTCTCTAGTTTGTTTCCCTCTCTTGTATTTAAAAAGTAAGACGGTGAGACGCCACGCTCTTTTTCCCACATTACACCTCAAAATCAAGAAATTGTACGACAAATATATGATGCGATTTTTCGGCCGAAGCCCGGCCGCAGAATCTCCGCACTCGGGGTCGCCGCCGACTTCACTTCCCGCCGCTTCGCCCAATATGTCCGCCGGGCCGGCGAGGCCGATCCGTCTTGTGTACACCGACGAGAAGGGTAGGTTTCACATGGATCCTGAGGCGGTGGCGCTGCTACAGTTGGTGAAGGAGCCCGTCGGCGTGGTTTCCGTCTGTGGCCGCGCGCGTCAGGGCAAGAGCTTTATATTAAATCAGGTACAATTCGTGGGAAGGTTTTGTAAAACTTTTGGGGTTTCTCTTTACTATGACATGTTGCGTAGGGTTTTAGTAGTACTGGAAGACTGGTCGAGTGACAATAGGTTTGTGATTAACTTAATCGCTTCGTGCTCGATTGGCTTTTTCTCGCGCATTAGGGTTTTTGGTTATATTGGTCTGTTTGATTGAAATTAGGGTTTTGGGATTAATGCTTGACGAGTAGTGGGTTTCGTTGCTAGTTTTGGGCGCTCTTTAACACAAGATAATCAGCAAAAGCGGGTTCCTTTTATCTTTTAGTTTACTCTTTTTCATGTTTCTCGGGGATGGAGGGGGTTTACTCTTTTCGATGTTTTTGGGGATGGAGGGGGAGGTTGGTGTCGTATGAAGTTAGAAAGATCAACAAAACCCCGCTTTCAAAGGAATACTTGACATCGAGCAATTCATTTAGCATCCTTATTAATTAGTGGAATATTAGGCTCGTTGAAATGGATAAGCGCATACTGGATTATACCTCTTACTTAATACATTGTCTGATGGTTAATATAACTATTAACTTACTGTTATCTTTCAAAGTAATTCGTTGCATTATCAGCTTTGACTGCAAATCAGGTTCAATCAGGATTGTGATACTTTGTAATGTAAAATTGCATTACCATTTTGATGTTTGGTGAACTGTTAGCAATTTTTGAAGGAAAGTTTGGGATTTTGGTATAAGAATAACATCACTTGCACTATTCTTCATCCTTGAATGCAACATTTTAGCTTGCTTCTTTAGTTGTGGAATGGCTGGTCTTGAATACATCTTGATTGAAAAACTGCAGAAGGTAATGAAAACATTTTGGACGTTAGATTTGTTTTAAGCATTCTTTACAAGAAGTGATGTTTCTGGATTTTAAATTCTTTGTTATGTGGTTACAATACCTTGGTTTTGTTTCTTGATTGTTTTGTGTTACGTCATTTCTTGCTGAGTGGAGAAGGTTCCTCAACACATTTTGGTGAATTGATCTTGTTGTTTTATCTTTTGAAAAATTGAGTTTGAAATTAAGTGGCTCAGAGCTTTTCTTTCTATTTGTGTTTTTGGTTGTTTATAGGAAATTGATCGAGAATAATGTATTTTGCATAAAAAGAAGCCTATTATAGGGAGAGTAGCAACTTTAAGCATACACATTATTGAGTAGCTTCTGAGATACTTTTGTGCAGCTTCTTGGGAGGAGCAGTGGATTTCAAGTGGCATCTACACATCGTCCTTGTACAAAAGGACTTTGGTTGTGGAGTACCCCCATTCGGAGAACTGCCCTAGATGGAACAGAGTACAGCCTTTTACTGTTGGACTCAGAAGGAATTGATGCTTATGACCAAACGGTAGGTTTTGTTTCTTTTATTGCTAGCAATTGTTATAACCATCTTATTGTTATTTTTATGATTACACAGTCTTCCTTTTTTGCTTCTGGATTGGTCATTATAAATCACGACCTCTTGAATGTTTGTTGCATTATGTGTTCTGAGTTCTAACATGTGTATTCCGACATGCATCCATGCTTACAGACTTACAGGGAACATATTTCCCACAATTACTGATCTTAAATCATGTAACGACCATTCATTGGAAATGTGCATTGTGTTTTGTGTCTAATCTTTTAGTAACCTCCCATATTGTATTCTCATTTCCTCGCACTTTGCTATTTGTTTTTGTACAGGGAACATACAGTACGCAAATATTCTCATTGGCTGTGCTCCTATCAAGCATGTTCATATATAACCAGGTAATATAATTGTTTAAGGCATTCTCTGAATGTCTAGCCGTAGATAACATTTATGTGTATTCTTGTAGTCTGTTATCCATCTTTTTGGTAGTCCGATGGTAGTGAGAATGGTGTTGGTAGGCAGGTTGCGATCTTTTGATGGAATTGTTTCAAGAAATATAAAATTTTATGCAAAAGAAAATTATCATAATGATTTGGTGATTCTTTGACTTAGATGGGTGGTATTGATGAGGCTGCACTTGATCGTCTCTCTCTTGTGACTGAGATGACCAAACATATTCGTGTAAGAGCATCTGGAGGTAGGAGTTCAGCTTCAGAGCTTGGGCAATTCTCTCCAATCTTTGTTTGGCTTTTGAGGGTAAGTGAATATAGACATGCTATGTTTTCAACTGCGGTCTATGTTTTTCTTCTCTGTGGGAATCAGAAACATCCACAATGCTGTGCTGCTTCTTTTCTTTGCTGAACATATAACTGTTTGAAAATGCATACGTGTAGGACTTCTATTTAGACTTAGTGGAGGACAATCGGAAAATTACACCGCGTGATTACCTAGAGCTTGCTTTGAGGCCAGTCCAGGGAGGCGGAAGGGACGTATCAGCAAAGAATGAGGTTATTTTCTTTTTATTCTTTCTCAGTCATAGAACTGATGCCAATGCATTGTCAGAAATTGTATTTTGTACTTTTGGGCCTGAAAATCGTATGCATGTAAATATGTAATTTTGCAAGCAACTTCATTTATCTTTTCTCTCTCTCTCTCTATATATATATATATATATATGATGAGCCGTTTGTTGGTTGAATCATCGACTAGATTCGAGAGTCCATCCGAGCTCTTTTTCCAGACAGAGAATGCTTCACTCTTGTACGACCTCTAAGCAATGAGCATGATCTTCAACGACTTGATCAGATTCAGGTGAGTGGTTCTTTGAATCAATAGTTCAATTTTTATTTATTTATTTTTGTGTGTGTGTGTGTGTGGCGATCTCGTCAGCCTTCTTTGTACTTTCTCCTTTGCTTATGCTGGTCTTTCCTTATCTTGCAGCTGGATAAATTAAGGCCAGAATTTAGATCTGGTTTAGATTCTTTTACAAGATTTGTTTTTGAGAGGACAAGACCGAAGCAAATGGGTGCAAATGTGATGACAGGACCTATTTTTGCTCGTATTACTCAGTCATTCCTTGATGCTCTCAATAACGGTGCAGTGCCTACAATAACATCTTCATGGCAGGTTAGCATGCTTTATCTATGTGCAAGTTGCTTACCCTTAACTTCCCCTATAACATTTATGTATGGTATTCCAGTGCAACATGTAGTTTATGATAATGCTCATTGCTCTACAATCAGAAAAGAAAAACCTGAGATTTGGTAGAGAGACTGTATTCGAAATTTCTCATTTTGGTTTTAAAAGTTGGGATGAATGAATCTGATGTCTTCCAGTTAATATGTTCACTAAGTAGTTTCCATGGGCTCAATGCCATGTTGCGAGGACTTGCTTTATGGTGATGCCATATTTCATTTTCCCCAAATGAGTTGATACCTTCTTTTACCATCAAATTTGGATTTTTTTAATTAATTATATGTTTCATTTTTTTTCTAGAGTGTTGAGGAAGCAGAATGCCAGAGAGCGTATGAACTGAGTACTGAAGGGTATATGTCTGCATTTGACCGTTCCAAACCTCCTGAGGAAGTGAGTATCATTTTTTTCCGTGGGTGTTGTGTATTTCTTTTTTATTATTTGCTAAATATTGGACCTGTGTAGGCTGCCCTAAGAGAGGCACATGAAGATGCAGTTCAGAAATCAATGGCCACGTTTAATGATATTGCTGTCGGCGTTGGTCAAGTCAGGCAAAAATATGAAAAGCGCCTGCAGACTTTCTTGAAGAAGGCATTTGAGGTACATTTTCCTAGCTTAATATAAAATTAT
Source organism: Agastache rugosa (assembly GCA_031470985.1). Taxonomy (NCBI): domain Eukaryota; kingdom Viridiplantae; phylum Streptophyta; class Magnoliopsida; order Lamiales; family Lamiaceae; genus Agastache; species Agastache rugosa. The sequence continues at coordinate 59,180,392 of CM062601.1, read as the reverse complement.
AAGCCTCTTCAGAATTCATAATATGTTGCATCGTATCTTAAAATTAAAATGTTGTAATTTATGGATATATTAAAATATTTGGATGCTGGTGATCATGATTTATAGTTAATGAATGTCATTTCAGGTCTAATATTATTGATTAAGAATGCATGTTGATTGCAGGATATAAAAAAAGATGCTTTCCGGGAAGCTTATCTGCAGTGTACAAGTACCATAGAGAATATGGAAAGGGAGCTGAGAACAGCTTGTCATGCTCCTAATGCAAAAGTAGACACAGTTTTAAAGGCAAGTTGTTATTGTTGATAAATGTTTCCTTCTTAGAAAATCTATCAATGTCTAGTTTAGTGCTTACGTTTCACATTTAAGCTCTTACGGGTTAAGTAAGATTTTGTACAATCTCAGTTCAACTCCCATACTTGCAATTAGTGTTTTATCACCCATTCCCATTGGCAATATCCTTTTTACCTTTTCCTTTTTGATTGGATAATAAGACCGGCCAAAACCTATAATTCCTATTTCCTACTCTGTGTGTAACTGTAATTTCTCCTTTGTCAATAGCTATTCTCATTACTTAATTTCAAACTACTATAGTGGCACAAACAAACACACAATACATTAGCACAATCTATTTGTTGGCCCAATCACTTTTATTTAAATAATGTTTTGTTGTTTTAGATTGCAAGATTTTGAATTAACATTAAAGCAATGCATTATTATGTAGCTTCACAGATTGTATGCACAGTTTTCAGTATATACACAGTTTTCAGTATGATACTATAAAGCAATGCAACCAATGTTCCATTGTAACTTCACTTTTTCTTTCTTTCTTTCCATGCAATATTAATTTTACTTCATGTAGAAACCGACTATAAAGCTAGATTCTGATTAAAACAGCCATACAAGGGCTAAACACTCCTGTTCTGACAGGTTCTTGATGGGCTGTTGAGCAAGTATGAAGCTTCTTGTCATGGACCAGAGAAGTGGCGGAAAGTAGTTCTTTTTCTCCGACAAAGGTTTGTGCATGGTGTGTCTATACTCTTTATTATGTATGGTGGTTGGCTCTGAATATTTTATTATTTGATTTGTCCAGCTTGGAGGGTCCTCTTCTGGACTTCATCAAGAAGCAGATTGACCATATTGGAACAGAAAAGAGTTCTCTTGCTTTAAAATGTCGTTCAATTGAAGACAAGATAGAGTTGCTTAACAAACAACTGGAAGCAAGCGAGAAGTACAAATCTGAATACCTTAATCGTTATCAAGATGCCATCAAAGACAAGGAAAAACTCACAGATGACTATATGAGCCGTATAAACAATTTGCAAAAAAAATATAGTTCCTTAGAAGAGAAGTCTTCTAACTTGTCAAAAACACTTGATTCAGCAAGACAGGAATGTACAGATTGGAAAAGGAAATATGAGTTGGTCTTATCGAAGCAGAAGGCTGAAGAAGATCAGTTTGGTGCAGAAGTTGCAATGCTCAGATCCAAAAGTTCTGCTGCTGAAGCAAGATTGGCAGCAGCTCAGGAGAAAGCTCAGTCTGCTCATGAAGAGGCCGAGGAGTGGAAGCGTAAATATGATATTGCTGTCAGAGAAACAAAAAATGCTCTGGAGAAAGCTGCTGCTATCCAAGAGCGCACAAATTATCAAGCGCAATCAAAAGAAGCTGCTTTAAGAGAAGAATTCTCTAGTGCACTGGCAGAAAAGGTGCAAAATCCTCTCTGCTCTGTTGACTTTGTCTCTGTTTTCCGATATATATATATATATATATATATATATACATATATATGTTGTTATCTTTATGGAGGCGATTGTGCATTAGTCTGTATCTGATTATGCTTGGATTACTTTGATTGTTTGAAGATTGTGACTTAATTTCATGTGCAATATTAACAGGAGGAAGAAATGAAGATGAAGGCCACAAGGATTGAGGAAGCTGAGCAGCGTTTGACAACATTAAGTTTGGAGTTGAAGGTGAGGTTTGGACAAAAATAATAACGAATGTATGGAAATATTGTTATTTATATGCTACTACTGTTTCATGCATTATTGCTACCCACTACCCAGTATGGTTTAATTATCCGCCAGGCTCTAGTTTTCACTTCTGCGGTCCTCAATTTTCTTAACATCTATATCAATGTACTGCATTAGTTGGGTAGTTGATAAATTAGTAGCTCTAAAGCAGTCGGCTTTTTTTTCCGTTAAGTTTTCTGAAAGTTCTACCGAATGGATTGATTATGCCCTGGGAAACCATTACCTTGTCAATATCTGTCTGTTTTTTCTGAAAAGAGAAGCTTACAATTTTTTTATGACTGCTAGTTTCTTTCTTTTCATTCTTTGGGTGGGGGGGGAGGGGGCTAGTTAGTTTATATCTTCCGCTGTATTTTGCTGAGCAAGGACCTTGTTCCTAACAGATTCATTCTCGTTTATATCTGTTGTTTTGTTTCCTCTGAACTTTTTTGCTGTTTTCTGTTTTAATCTGGACCTGTTGCTCTGTTAGTCTATCTGTAATGGTATGGTGTAACTTATGTGTCTGATGTTGCTGGGTACAGGCTGCCGAATCAAAGCTTAAGAACTATGATCTGGAGACGTCAAGACTAAAGCTTGAAATCAAGGAGCTTGGTGAAAAGGTAGAAGGTGCTAATGCTAATGCTCTTTCAGCACAAAGCAAGGCCAGGAGTCTGGAACAGGAAAAGATACATCTGGAGCAGAAGTATCGAGCTCAGTTTGACAGATTTGAGGAAATCCAGGAAAGGTGTAAAGCAGCCGAAAAAGAAGCTAAAAGGACAATGGATATGGCTGATGAAGCCAGAGCCGAAGCAGCTTCTGCCCAGAAGGATAAAAGTGATTTTCAGCGTGTAGCAATGGAAAGATTAGCACAAATTGAGAGAGCTGAAAGGCATGCTGAGACTTTGGAGAGGCAAAGGGGTGACTTGATAAATGAAGTCGAGAAGTACAGAGCAGCTGAAAGGGATGCATTGTTTAAGGTGGAAATGCTGGAGGACCGAGTAAGAGAAAAGGAAAAAGAAATTGATTCACTGTTGCATTCAAATAACAGCCAGAGGAAGAGTACTGTTCAGGTACTCGAGTCACTATTGGAGAGTGAACGTGTTGCTCATGCAGAAGCAAATAACAGGGCTGAGGCCCTCTCTGTTCAGCTACAAGCTACTCAGGGAAAGCTTGATGAAGTTTCTCATGAATTGACTGCTCTTCGGTTTGGTGAAAAATCGACTATGGACGGCAAACTAAGAACTGCTTCCCATGGTAAACGTGGTAGAACAGAGGATTATGAAATGGGTGCTGACTCGGTACATGATTCGGGCATGAATGATAAAGTAACCAGAGCAAACAAGAGGTCCAAGAGTACCACTAGCCCTCTGAAGTTTTCGACTCCAGAAGATGGCGGTTCTGTGTTTAGGGGAGATGAGCTAACCAATAGCCAACATACAAGCCAGGAGGACTACACTAAGTTCACGGTGCAGAAATTGAGGCACGAACTTACGAGTCATAATTATGGTGCTGAGCTATTGCAACTGAGGAATCCCAACAAAAGGGACATTCTAGCTTTGTATGAGAAATGTGTTCTCAAGAAAGCATAGTTGAGTTCGTCAGAAGTGACTATTTGACTCCCCATCTTTGTACATTGGTGAGCTTTCTAGAACATTCAGATGCCGGAATGTTGCTATTAGTTTGAGTGCTGAGGTTTGCATATGGTTATTTTAAGGCTAGAAATTATGTATCGGGATATGATGACTTTGTTAGCTCTTAGTCGGAGTTTGGCTCGTCCTGCAACTTTTATTTAGGATCGAATATTTTCCTTTTTAGAACATTGCTGTTTCTGGCGTGGTTTTGCTGCTGCTGCTGCTGTAGGACATTGAGGTGTGCTGTAATATTAGTGGTGATTATATTCTGGTGAAGTGGTGCGTTCTATGTGAATTCTTGTAGCTTGTGTTTTGGAGGATTTGAGGTAGGGAATCTGTTTCTTATTGTGTGCAATCTAAATTTATGACATATTCCACGGTGTAAAAAAACTTGTTTATGGATGATTGGTGGCTTGGCAGGAAATATGAAATTCTCATGGTCTTTTGCTGCGTGTTTAATTTTATCTTGGCAATGTATTTTCTTGGATTAATCCTTGCATTCTCTAGTTTAAAATGAGTTTGTAACTCATGTAACTAATAAAAGATATCAATATGAATTTACCGAGTAGGCACACATTCATTCACTACGACAGATTTCCTTCTCTTCCAATTTATTAATTTGAACTAAGCTGAATAATTTCTTTCGAACTAAGTCCATCAATTTTTGATTAAGCAGGTGAGGATGAATGGATGATTATATTTAATCTGAAACTGTAATTGATCCATCAACATATTAACTGAAAAAGGAAAAGGGCTTTTATTTTCGTGTACTTTGTAGCTTCAAGGGAAAAATAAAATCTGTTCCACAATGTACATATATATCGAATCGAATCTCCTATTGCTTAAACGTGTTACATCTTATATTGCATATATACATTGTACAAATAAAAAAAATCATGAAACTCAGATCTCCATAAAAAATTTAAATTATCAATTAAAAGTTTATTAAGCATATATATACATAGGGATTGGTTCATATAGAAACTTTTCCTAGTGTGGGAACTAGGAACCAATCTGAACAGTTGATCTTTGTATGATCTATGGTTGTCATTATTCAAAGTATGAATATATATAGATTTAAGCATGATTTTATACAAGCATAATTATTTTTACAAAAAAGCATGAATCTCATTAAGCATGACTATATATAGATTTAATCATAAATATATATAGATTTAAGCATGTTCTTAAGTTGTCACGAAATGAATAATTTATATAGTAACCCATCCTTATATATATATATATATTCTCCTACTATATACTCCCTCCGTTCCAATAGCAAGGTCTCACTTCTATTAATTAATACTCTCATCAATTAAAGAAGTGAGACCTTGCTAATGGGATGAAGGAAGTATATAATATACTCCATCCGTCCCGCTATTTCCGGCTCATACTTTATGGGCATAGGTTTTAAGAAGAAGGTGTAAAAGATAGAAAAGTGGTAGGGTCTACACTTTTTAAAGGGTTAATTATATTTATTTTGGATTCGAGCCATTTATAAAGGGACGGCCCAAAAAGAAAAATGAGCCGGAAATAGCGGGACGGAGGGAGTACTATTTATAAATCATATTCTACCAGTGTCCAACTTGAATTACATGTATGTGTGGGAACATGAACCAAAAACAAGGTATTAATTAATCCTAAAACAGTGACACCAGAAGTATGGAGTATAGTATATATATGCATGTAATTAATGGTATTAATATTAACATAATACCTATAATTAATAAGATCCCTCTAAATTACCTAGATCGATAGCTTGTTCCAAAATGTGAAGTTATGGTTGACTCATTTGATTTGGCTTGGTTGCAGCTGAAGGCACATGAATAAAAGACGATGATCCATGAGCATGAACATTAACATTAACATCAACCAAATTCTGAATCAACGGAGTTGGGCTCTGGTTGTAAGATACTACTAATCCTGGTGGTGGTGGATTATTATAGTAGTCGACGAAATTAGTGTGCAGCTGGTTGGCGTTGGTCTGTTTATCATTAATGGAGGAGGAGGAGGAGGAGGCACACTGTCTAGGCTGTGTTTGGTAGAAGACTTTAGAGACGACCAATTCGCCGTCCTTTTCCTCCTCGTTGAGGCCTAGGTGGTATTGGTGCATCACCCAGTTTGTCTTCTCCGGCTTTCGCTGTCGGCCGTAGTTTGTGTAGAGGACCAGGATCTTTTTGTAGCCCTTCACGTCGCCGCCTGCACCCGACACTACTGCTCTGGTTTTGCCTGTCTTGTGCCATCGGGTTTCGCCCCCCTCCTCTTCCGTGTGCACCTTTCGTCTTTTCCGTGTCCCAGTTGTGTATGCTTTCGACGGTCTGTGGAAGAAATGCCGTATCTGCCCTTCTTTGCTTACTCCTATATATTACGAATTTAGGATATATTATTACTACTATCATTATTAATTAGGATCCTCTCTTATTTTCTACTATTTCACTCCATTAATACATATATATATGGGGTCACATCCAATACTTGTAACATGTATATATCTATAGAGCATGCTTCAATATACGCGCTACTTAATTTTCTATGAAAATAATATACTAATTATTTTTGCAGATTTAAACTCATGAGCAGCAAATTAAGTTATAATTTGGCAAGAAAAACCTTATTTTCTGCTACTCATGAAAGCAAGAGGTGATTATAAAAATGGAGGTGATACAAAAACTTACTCCCTCCTATTTTTTTTGTTTGTCTTCCTAAGCTCAAGCACACTTATTAATAAAAAAAATTTATACCCAACATAACCTTATTTAATGGTAATAAAAAAGTGATGACAAAAGAAACACTCTTCATCTTCTATATCAAATCAATTTTTTTTAGAGGATGAGAATAACCGACCCATTAGAAAAGGAAGAGGAAATAAGAAGAGTCATTTTTTTAGTAATTAATGAATAATGAATTAAGTAAGGGTAAGTTAGACCAAATTTTACAAAACATCGATCAAAAAATGAAAAATTTGAAAACCCAAAACGTCAAATAAAAAAGATAGGAGGGAGTAGTAATTAATTTTGTGACACACACACACACATATATATATTTGTTATTTAAATAGTACTCATTTATTACGTACCAATTATTAGTAGCTAAGCTAGGTTAATTTATCATACCAGGTAGCTTCTCTGGATGAGTATAGCAAATTCCATTTTCACCCTCGATGGTGGGGATGAATTCATCAATCAAAGGATGCAGTTTCTTTACATCAGAATAAACTTTAGCCTCCAAATGTTGAAGAATTTCTTGATCCGACGGATCGAACTTCACCCCAGCAGGCAGTCCCGGCAAATCTTGAAGTCCGCTCTGATCGATTAATATAGAGTATATTTTTAATTCAATAATAATAATAATTATATATATATATATATAATAAAATTAAATAAAATAAAATAAAAGTGAGCAGAAGAAGAAATTAAAGAACCTGATTTTGGAGTTTTACAGTATGGCCGCATGAAGGGCAGATTATGGTCCTAAATTGATGAGATTTTGAAATTGGAACAGTAGAATTTTGTTTGGTAGCTGTAATAATTTGGAGAGCAGCAGTTTGATGATCATTACTATTATCGGACCATGTCATTTCTGTTGTGATTCTCTTTTGCCCATCCCAACTTGGGGTTTTCTTCTGCTATGATGATTTCAATAATCTGATCGATACAAACAAGACTAATTCAAAGGGAGAAATTAAAAGGTAAGAAGGATATGATTTCTCTTTTAACTTTTACTTCACCTAACCAAATCTTTGCTGCTTCTTGTTCTTTGATGTGTGGAGAAGCAACTGAATAAATTCTCACCTTTTTTTACCTTTCTTTCCGTTACTGTTGGACGTGCAAACCAAAAACCCTCAAGAGAGAGAGAGAGAGAAGAAGAGAAGAGAGAGCGGGGGGGGGGGGGGGGTCGTCGGAGTTTTCTTGCTAGCTAGTATTATATATTCTTGACATTGAGAGAGAATAAAAAAGAATGAATATTGTTGTGTATAAAAGAAAACTAGGTTGCTTGGACGTCAAGTTTGGTTTTGTTTCTGTATTGCTCACATGTACCAGAATATGTATATATAAATATCTTCATTAGGTTCAATTCTTTAATTACCATATATTATACGATCGATGATGGTTAATTAAGCGATTTATTTTCACTCGCATAGCTAGTAATAATAATAATAATAATAATCACTTTCGTTATATTCGATCGAATTAACTAAACTTAATTAAAAGATGGAGGTTAGTTAATTAATTAATTTGTTGAGATCGATCCTAATTAAGAGATAATTTAGGTAAATTTAAAGAATTAATGAAGGGTAGAGTGGATATGGGGCAACAGCTGATTCTCCATTCTCCAAAGACGTTTCACCCTACTCTTAATTTGCCTAATTCTCAATCTGGAGTGTCACTAAAGTTTCTTGTGATTTTCAAATACAAATTAAAACAATACAAATTTTGGTACCGGACTGCATACATACCAACTAATATGAAAGTAACAAACTTTGATTAATTTACACCAAATCACCTATATATATTAAATTTACCAACTCTTTTCTTTCTTTTCCATTCATTTTCTTCCACAATTTTTCTTGGCGTAGACTACTTCTTCCAGCCAAGGTATATACTATATCTGATCTTATTAATTTGGTATGCAGCCCCCTTTCATATAGTGTTAGGTTTCGATAGGAACGTGGCATGCTTAACCATGAAGTAGGAACCGATCTCAACCATTCGATAAGAGATCTGAATGATTGATAATGCATATAATAATTAAGAGACCGTACGTTATTGTAAATATCAATCAACAAATTGAAAAATGTTGTGGCATTTTTGTAAATAAGGAATGGAAAAAATAATCCGAATATGTTTGCAACGTAACAATGATAAAATAATTGACATATAACGTTAACGTTATACAAATGTAATGCTATTTAAAAGTTGAAATATACTACTCCCTCCATCCGCCAAAAGTGTGAAGTATATTTGATTTGTTGTGAAGTATAAAATACTAGTTGAACCACACTAATCTGAAACGGAGGGAATATTTTTTTAAACTCGAATTATCATTAGAAACATATATATGCTATTAACACGACATACCATATTAATACAATATATATATATATATAAATTATATTGATGTTTAAATATTTCTAATATATATAATACAAATGTGATCAAACTATATATTATTCATGCCCCTTATCTTGGTTTCTTTTCTTTTTTTTTTTGGTAAAAAGGTGGTAAGGAAACATGTTTGGTTACTTGTTGGGTATCAATTGAGATTCTTGGCAGTAAAAAGGTCATGATCCACATGAGTCCACTAATTATTCTTGCTTCATTCTAGTTCTAGTTAAAAGAAATCAGTAAGGACGACTCTATTTTACCTTGTAATTTAAATCAAGTAAAATGAAAAAAGAAAGATATGAATATGTGAAAATAGAGAATTAAAATTTACCATAGAATTAAAGAGGAAAAAAAAAGTCAGAACGTACCAAAAAGTCAATCTGGACAAAGAAAACTGAATTTCATGAATGGCAAGACCAAATTGTTGAAAGATGAAACAAAAATATTCAAAAGGGTTTGACTGATTAATTAGCTAAGCTAGGGCAAATGGCGGTTGTAGGAAATAAATAAAGAAATTAAAAGGGAGCTCGAGAGAGTAGAGAATAGTTTCCCACACAATATATAATTAAATACTAAATAAATTAAATTAAATTAGTAGCCGACATATAGTTTTTCATGTGTAGGATATTATATGGCTGTCTATTTCATTGATGCATCAAAGCTTCCCAAATAAGCTACGCAACAGAAAGCTTAACAAAGAAGCTTCGAAATTAGGGTTTTCTTTAACGTATGGAGGAGGTTTTGCACATTATATATGTACACATTTATATATATATTTACATTTCAAAGTTTGAATTTCATACGACTCTCTGTTTTTTGTTGACGATATTAATTTGTATGGGAACCGGAGACTAATTTTAGGTTGAGCGAAAATTCTTTATACTTCTTTAGCAATTCAAAAAATTAGTTATACATCCTTCATTGGAATAAAATTAGTTATACTCAGAATGACCATTATACCGTTTCTGCTGAATTCCTTTATTTATTCTGCTTTTTCCAATTACATTTTTCAATTATGGAGATAAATCATGCAACACTATCAGGCTCATCACACTTCCGTATAAAAATTCTAAGCATACCAACTTCATACCTTTTTGACCGTAATGCTGCCGGGTATTTCCGCCGGAAGTTTTAGGGACCTCGTCCAACCACACGATCGCAACCGATGGTTTCCAGACGCAGACTCCTTCAGCAACACTCAGCACAACCCTCGTTCGTTTCCTACTCGGGGCGTAGGGTATTTAGTCGGTATTTAGAGAATAATTAGACACTGGAAGGGATGAGCAAAAGCCCGAACTTTATTTAGGAATTATATAAAATTTATTACAACATAAGTATATCTCCTTTAGGGAGGAGACAGACTTGTTTAGCTACCTACGGTAGCGGAATTGAAATACATAAACTAAACTATACTAGAATATGAACTATACTATAACAATTTTATTTTGGAGAGAGCAGAGAAGATGGTGTAGAGGATTTCTGATGGATTTTCGATGATCTTATGCTCTCTAATCTCTTGAAATATATAGAGGTTGCAATTCTCAACCTCCTTCCTTCATTATTGCCTCGGATGCCTTTGTTCCGTGGCCAGCCTGTTTATGACTCAGCGTAGGACCACTGCTATTGTCCATTATTGAATAAGGACGCCAAACTTTCGGTGCTACCTTCTTCATCATACCGCATTATCTTTGTTTAATAATGCTTCTTCTGTTCTTTTACCCATTTGTTATTTAGTGGGTAATAACTTTTCCCTCCACCCACTATTGTCGTTTTCTTTTTAGTGGGTGCTTCAGCTCAGAGTCACATGACTCCACCAACTTGTGTCGGGAATCTACTTTTTTCCCGGGGCCCTGGGAGTCCTTGCCTTTGGCAGCACCTTCTGTTCAAGATGGTCGTTTGACCGAGCCTTCTCTTTTCCCTTTTTGGGTATGAACCCCTTCCCAAACTCTGGTTCCTTCTGGTTCTGGCAATCCGAACAAACGCGCTCAGACCAGTTTCCAAAATGAGCCATGTTGCAATATTTTCGATGAGTGTCTTTACTCGTCGAAATCTTGTTTTCCCAGAGCAAGGTTCTCTTTCTTTCGAAAGCTTCCTCTGCGAATCTTGTTTCTTAAGAAAGCCTTAACCTGTGTGTTATCGACTTTCAAAGTAAATTTCTTTGCTAATAAAAATAAAGGCCATTTTTTAAAAGCCTTTCGGACTGCAAAGAATTCTTTTTCGTTGATGTGCCATCGCACGGCCTCATCATCTGAGAATAAACCACTACAGTATCTGCAGGGTTCTTCTCCATTAGGAGTGATCTTGGTTAAGACTGCTGCCCACCAATAATCACTTGCGTCTGTGTACAGGACCAATTCATCTTCGTCATGTGGTATCGAGAGTTTTGGGAGATTTCTGCAAACCTCTTTTAACTCATTCATACCCTGTCGATGTTCTTCTGTCCAGATGAACGGAACATCCTTTTTCAGTAATGTACTGAAAACTTTTCTATGTTTTGCGAGATCTTTGATAAATGGTCCCGCGAAATTAACAACTCCCAAGAAACTCTGAAGTTGTTTATTTTCCTTTAGATCTTCAGGAAAATTCTGGACCTTCTGAACAATATGGTCTTGCAGAATAATTCCTGCTTCATCAATCTCGATACCCAGAAATTCCATTTTCCGAGTTGCCACGACTGCCTTCTTTTCCGACAGTACTAAACCTTCTTTATAACAAACATCTGCAAAGATCTCAAGATGTTTGATATGTTCTTCCATATTTTTTGATGCTATTAAAATATCATCAACATAGACGAACATAAAAGAAAAATAATCTTTAAACAGATTATCCATCTTTCTCTGAAATATTTGAGGCGCATTAGCTAACCCCATTGGCATTACTTTCCAAACATAATGCCCTTGTGGAGTAGAGAAGGCTGTAAACTTCTTACTCCCTTCTTCCATGCGAATCTGGTAGAAACCTGACTTGCAATCAAACTTAGAGAATACCTTAGCATTTCTAATGCAGTTAATAAGGTGTTCCCTACTAGGGATAAAATATCCATCAAACTCCAGAATATCATTAATTCCTTTGCAATTAATAACTAGTCTGGATTTACCTCGTTTGATCTCCCCATGATTCTTTACCAGAAATCCGGGACTGCTGTAAGGCGAGTTCCCTGGTTCGATCAATTTTAAATCAAGGTGTTCCTTGATTATCTCCTTCATATCCTGTTGATCTTTGAGGTTCATCAGGATTGGTCTGTATCTAACAAACTCATACTCCTTTTCTGGCTTCACCTTCAAGGTAGCTTTGAGCTTGTTTCTGTCCCACCATGCCAAAGGATTCTCATTGTAATTCATTTTAATCTTTCTTTTGACATCTTCTAGGGACACCTGCATCTCTTCTTTAATATCTTGATGAGATATTAAAGATGCTTTGAGGATCTGGACCTCTTCATCATTGAGATCCTCATCCCTAATACAGCTTAGCACTGCTTCGCTGAATCTCCTTTGATCCTTCATTTTTGGGTGCCGAAGTTTTCCTTCATCACCACGCTTGCTGCGAAAACTCAATGGTATCTGGCGATTAAAAGCCCCTTTGAGCCTCTGGACAATGATTTTGTGATCGCAAATGGTTGTAAACACCAATTGCCTCTTTTCATTATCCTGCATGTATCTTTTGAACATCTGTAGGAAATTGTTTCCTAACAGAATATCTGCACCTGTATCATGGAAATAAATTGGTGGAGTTTTAACCTTATACCAAGGTGTACCTCTGGCTCCGCCAATCAGAATTTCCGTCTCTTTTACTCCTTTAGCAAGGAGCAAAATCTTCTTTGAGAAATCTCTTCCTGCAATTCGGGGTAGATCATCTTCTACCTCTGCTGGGAAGACTCCTCGTTTTGCAGTACAAATTCCTGCACCTGAATCAATATAAGCAGCAAAATATTCTGCTTTATAATTTTTATATAACATCCCTATAGAGATGTATATGGAGAATGGACTTGTCATTCGATCAATAGTTTCCTCCCACTAATCGTGATTTCCATTCCTTCTTCTTTATTTCTCCAAGGTTTGTGATCCTCGAGAAAATCCAAACCCAAAAGCAAAACTGCTTCTCTTCCGGCTCTGCCTTTGATCTCCATCACTTGTCCCCCAATCTCCAGGGTACCTTTGTAATGATTGATCTCCGGCTGCTGCAGATAGTAAAGAACATTACAAGGGAAGTTGGTTTCCCACCTTGTAGTGTCAAATTTTACTATCACTTCTCTCCATCCCTCGGGACATTTCAGATTTACTGGAACTTTGTTACTCTGAGATGTTTGAGGGTGTGCTTCTCGAATGAGACTCCGACTCCTCCCATATGGTAAAGACATAATTTTGTCTCATTGGAAGGATAATCTTCTTGAAGTTATCCTGAGACTTTGGTCGTGTCTCATGACTTCTCTATCTCAGATTTGAATATCAACATTCCTTAACCGAGCAATTTCCACTCTATAGGGACAAACAGCTGTTGTCACCTTGTTGAAGATATCTGGTATCTTAATGAACTTCTTTCCTAAAAATAACTCAGTGTGATGTGAGTTAAAAAGAGCATATGATACCTAATAAGTAATGGAGTAAGGTCTATTTCCTTCCTCCAATAAATCCTTGCGTTTAAAGTCCTGATAAAGCGTCAGGGCTTTGCTGAAATGGGTATCATTAAGATTGTAAGCAATCTTTGGATAGATGATTCCCACTACTTGTCCTGCACAAAGATCTCCCGCAAGTGTTCCCAATACGGAATCTTTCAGATTTCTAACTCTTTTATCGCATATAGTGATATCGATCGGTGTGTGAACTCCGGTAAAGAGAGCCGATTTTAACATCAACTGGATTGCTCCAATATGGATCCAGTTCATCTTTTCAGCGACTTCAGGTTTCATCTTTGATAGATCTTCCCTGATGTCACTAGCTGGAATCAACCGCATCTCTACTTGATTCCCTGTAAGCTCTATAGGAAGCGACATCGCTCGTCTTGAAATTCCGTAGACGATTTGTTGTTTCCTGCTCCTTAGATTTAAGTTTCTTAGAACTTGATCTATGTTGTTTGCTGAAAAGCCTTGATACTTTTGTATATTCAGACTCTTCTTCATGATTTTGTCAATCAGACTTTGAGAGAGAGTTGTGTGACTGGAGAATCCAGTCCTATCCTCTTTCTCTTGATGAACAATCTCTGGATCAGTCTGACTCCGATCTAGTTCCATCAGATCATTATGAATCTTCTTCGCTGAAGACTTCTTCTTGTTCATATATACTCTCATCTGAGGGTATATCTTCGAACTGATATACTTGTATCAGTTCTTGGTAGTAGATGGCATCTTCGATGTCCGGAGTGGATTCGAATTTATTGATACCTCTTCTCTCGTTGTCAGGGCAATTTGTGGAAATATGCCCCTTTGCACCGCACGTCGAGCAGTTACAATCCTTGAAACTTTCATTAACTCTAGTGTGAGTTCTTCTGACAGTTTTCTTGGGCGGTGTCCTTCCTTGGGATTTATTATCTCCTTGGAAAGGATACCTATTCCTTGATGGTCCACTTCTTTGGCCTGATTTGTAAGATCTGGCATTCTGTCTTGACCATCTGGTTCTTGGTTTCCAAGAATTTCTTTTTGGATCTCCACCTTTATAATAGGGCTGAACCTATTTTTCTTGCTTTTCTTCAGCCTCGGTGGTTCTCCTCCAATGATCGTTGGCAGATCATTGTCATCACAGTTTAGAGGATCGAATTTGTTAATTCTCCTCAGTTTCTTCATGTTCCTCAGAGCTGTTGCTTGTTGACACCATTCTGAGAGCTTTCGATGTACATATGACATCCTTCTTGCGACGTTATCAGGATCTCCTGGTTCATAATCCCGAATCAGCATCTCTTTCCATGGGCTTGGAAATTTCAGAAAGAAAATTTCCAGTGCAACTCTATCATCAACTTTAGATTGATGTTGATAAAGAGTAAAGAGCTGTAGAAACTTGTTAAGCGATTGTTGATCTAGGACTGCAAGTCTTAGATTATACAATGCCATCAAGTATTTCTTCCTCTTTTCTTGATCAAATCCTTCGAAATATCATTCTCCCAGAAAATGGTTTTTAAAAAGCATTGCCATATTCTGCACATGTTCTGTGTAGTTGTCACTCTCAAAACATGAATTCTTGATGTCCACTGGAAAGAATTCCCATGCTATCTTGACAATTCCTGCAAGACTCATTTCGAGAATTCTTACGAATCCTTCCTTGTTTAAATCGAGAGTTGCTGCTGCAATTCTCAGGGCTGACATCCACTCATCAATAACAGATTCTCGATCTCTGAAATTTACTTCATCAAGGTCGAGCATTACTCCGTAGGGATGAATAGGATCCAGGGTTGTCTTTCCATAAGGTGTATCTTGCACCTTTGGATGCGGTCTTCTTGCCCTTGTCCTTCTTGCCGCCATGTATGCATCATTTGGGGTATGTTGATCATACCTTGCTCCAGTCTGAAAATCCTGGGCTACATTAATGGCTCCTGGTACATTTTGAAAATCTTGTTGATTTCCAATAATGGCTCTTGGTGGAAGTTGATTCACCGGCTGTGGATTTTGGACCACATTCTGGTTCATTTTTAAATCCACCATCGTCATGTTAGCAAAAGATTCTGCTAACTCTTGGAGGTCGTCAAGCCTGATTCTCTCAAGATTATTCATCTTTTTCTTTCTCGAATCATTCTTTTCAAGGCCTCCATGTTTGGATCCTTTTTGGTTTCTCCCACTGGAAATGGATAAGTGGGTTCATTACCAAAAGGATTTCTTCCTTGGCTGGAACGGGGTTGTTGCTCCAGTTTTTCGATCCGTGATTTGATCTCCTTTAGAATGTTGTAAATTTCATCCTGTTTCATAGCAATCTTGTAAAGATCGCGTGGTACACCATACAAGCTATCGCCATAATGTTGTACTGTCTTCTGTATTTCTCTCAGATCCTCCGAAATTTTGGATGAGTCTGGAGAAATCTTCTGGTATAAAAGAGTAGATGATACTCCTTTATCTTTCTTTGAATCCATCAGAGCGATTCAGCTTAGAGCTGATTCCAATTTACTCCCAAATGGATCCAATGATCTCTTCTCATGGCATGTTCTATCTCCCATTCAAGGAGGATACAATCTTGTAGAAGATCTTCTTTTCTTTTGATTCATTGGAGGCAGGAATCAATTAATTCTTTCTCCTGGTTATGTTGAATCAAGAGATTCAACATATTCCTCCAGTGTGTCAGAACACTCTGGTATCTTGTCCTTCTTTTCTCCAAAATTTGGAGACGTTCCTGGAAATGTCCACACCTTGGACATCCTTCTAGATCCATCAGATATGATTGTTCTGATGGTTCCTCCTCATGGTGTTTATCACCTCGAACTGGAGAGCGCTTAGATTTTCGTCGCCTCTCCTTCTTTCCTCAATCTCTTGAATAAAAGGCTCAATGTATTCAAGCCTTCTTTCTCGTACGACTATAGAGTCGAACAATTCTCTCCAGATTATCCGTAACATCTGGTTTCTTTCTCTTTTTATCTCTTTTTCTTGATGTCTCCTCCGTTAGGATAATACTTAAAGCAATAAATAAAATATAATTCCCAGATAAACCTAAGGCTCTGATACCATTTTTGAAAGCGTGGATTAGGAACAACAGAATGTACGAAAAATGGTTCGTATAATAAAGAAATACATAGCCATTTCTGTCCATAGCAATTCTGGACTGTCAATAGTTTAAGCAGAGGGGTATAATAGTCATCTTGAGTATAATAAATTTGTTTTGGTGTTGGTGTGTATTTTGAATTTTTCAAAAAGCAAAATGAGTATTCTAATAGATTACACTTTTAGGTTTAGGCTGAAATTTTATAAAAAGTAGCGGATCGAGACTTTCAATTCAGAGATCCAAATATTTTTTTTAAAATTTTACATTAAATTAAAAATAAATAATAATCTTTAACATAATAATAATATTACTCTTAAATAAAAAGTTAGCATACATAGTTAGCATAGGTAGTTAATCTACATTTTAATACATACTACTCCCTCCGTCCACGATATTAAGTCCTACTTATCCATCTATATTTGTCCAAAAAAAAAGTCTTACTTCACTTTTTATACTATCACACCCTCCATTCTCTCCTATATTTATCTATTTTTGTCATTGATGAACCCCTATAAATTCTACCTTTATTCCTACCAATTGTATTTTATTGTACCTTTATTCCTACAAATTGTACTTTTATTCCACAAATTGTATCTTTAACACTACCCTTCAAATTGTACTTTTATTTCACTCACAACAACTTTTTCCTTAAAAAAAAAATAACTTCAACAACTTTCTTAATCTCCGTGTGCAGCACACAATGAGATTTTTATATCGTGGACTTTATATCGTGGACGAAGGGAATATAGAAGTTAGGATTTGTATGTAGGAGAGAACGCACTAAAAATAAGGATACACGGACCTAAAGATTTTTCTCAATTGCAACAAAATTTTTAACCAGAACAACCAAAAACTAAAACGAATTTGTAATCGTTAATCCACTATTGTGAAGAATGAATCAAATCAGATATTAAAACTTTCTAATTCGGAAGCACAAAACCTATTTCTTTTAAAAAAAAATTGTTTATGAAAGTACAAAAATATCCTTAAAACATTTGTAGATCGGGGGGTCCAATCCAATGACCCCCTCCGCCGGGCCCGCCAGTGAATTCATAGCAGCATGATTGATTTATATAAAAGGACATTTGTCTGAGATGAACAAAACGTAAGAAATTTTCTGATGAAAGATTTAACAATCAGATTAGACAATTAAAGGGCGTTTGGCAAAGGATTACTAAAACACACTATTCTAAACTATCAATTATTGCGATTATGTGAGTTCCGGAATCTTGAAAACCAATATATTTCCAGTTCTCCATTTCACTTTTAATTTCAAATACTATTATTTTTTTAATAAGTGTTTCGACTTGAAAAAAGAAATGGTGTCCCCGAATAATTATTCAATCTCATAATTCTATGAAAAAATATACAAAATTATCAAATTTACCTTTGTCGTCAATTCAAGATTTTTAATTTTTTTAATTTTCGATATAATAATTAGGAGTAGAGAAAGTAAAATTATCCTTCTCATGGTCAGTGGCGGATCTAAGTGTAGCCAAGGGGAGTCAATTGACCCCCCTCGTATTTCCATGCAAAATACCTACTCCCTCCGTTTAATTTATATAGGCTTGTTTTTCTTTTTCAGATGTCCCAAATATATAGGCTTGTTTCCATAAAAAGTAATATTTTTTAGCTCATTTACTAATATATCCCTATTTAATTCTTTGATTAACTCCTAAATATATATAGTCAAATAATAAATAGGAGCATATTAAGAAATTTTCTATATAATTTACTTTTCCAATAATTTTTCGTAATCCATGTGAAAATTTCAATCTGCCTATATAAGTGGGACGGAGGGAGTATTATACACCTAATAATATTAATTGCATCCATTTATACCTTAGGCCTATACCAAATTCTTACCCATCAGCTTATGCAAACGATATTCTTCTTCTCTAAATCTCTGATTGCAAATCTTGAAACTCTTCTTCTCTCGTTTTTGAATTGGAGCAGGCACCAAGTGGAAATTCAACTATGTTCTTCAATTTATGGCTAAAAAATATAACTAAGAGCATCAAATAGTAAAAAAAAAACTATAGTTAAACCGGAAGAAATTTGGTGTATCCGTTGGTTTACAAGCTTATAACTTTAACATTGATTCTACCGTTTGTAACGACTTTTGTGGAAAGAGCATTCTCAGATATGAAGATTGTGAAAAATCGACTTTACAACCGAATGAATGATGAATAGATGAATAGATGAATGATAATTTAGTAGTTTATATAGAAAAAGATATATTCAATTGTGTTTCTAATGATGCTATTATGTATAAGTTTCAAGACATGGCAAACCGCGGGGTCAAATATAAATTAGATTTCTATATATTATTTGTATAGTATGTTTTATTATAAAATTTTATATTTAATTTTGCTTGTTATAAATTTTGACCCCCTCACTTACAATCCTGCGTCCGCCACTGCTCATGGTATATATGTGTGCCTGACAATGATGATACTTATTAATGGACGGAGGGGTGTGTGTTTGGGGGGGTCAAACCAAATCATCCAATTCTACAACCAAGTAATTATTTTCCTTTTTTTTTACAAGAACCATATATACTTATTTCCACTGTTGCATTGTTCTTCGATAATAGAACTCTAACTCTTCAAAATTCTCAGCCAATTTAAAGAAGCTAGAGTACTACTCCCTCCGTTCTCAAATAAGTGTCCCGAGCTGCTAAAATTTGTTCCTGAATAAGTGTCTTATTTCAGATTTCTATTCAAGTAACTTTGACTCATGCTAAAAAATTTACTTTTTCATTTTTCCATGCAATAATTAGGAGTAAAATAAGCCATTTTGCCCACTATCTTGATATACGTATTTTAACGGCCGGTGACACTTATTTGGGGACGGAAGAAGTAAATAAATACTTGCAAAAAAGCGAATTCAGTATACTTTACAAATTAAAGTGTTATATATATATATATATATATATATATATATATATATTTTAATGACAATGTAATCATGGAATCGCTATTCGAGATGGTTATGCACATGATAAATTTTGAATTTTGTTTATGTGTCATAGCCTGCAATAACACACATGAAAAAAATATACCATACTAGGAAAAGTTGGAGGAATAGTAACACTTTGATTATTATTATTATTATTATTATTATTATTATTATTATTATTATTATTATTATTATTATTATTATTATTATTATTATTATTATTATTATTATACGTCTGAATTATAATGTATCACCAAATATAATAAAAAAATCTAATATTAACTCAACATTGTACTATATACTCCGCATACGTGTGCAATTTCTTAAAATGGAGGCGAACTATTGCTTTATGTTTACTCCCTCCGTCTCAATAGTAAGGTCCCGCTTTCCTTTTTCGTCTGTCCCAATAGCAAAGTCTCATTCCAAAAATGAAAATAATTAGCTCTTTAAAAGCTATGTGACATACCACTTTTTATCATTTTACTCTTGTTTCTTAATAACCGTGCCCAAAGCAAGTGAGACCTTGCTATTGGGACGGGTGAGTATAATTTATTCTGGTTATTTGGATAACTAAAGAAATTGCGTAAATCGTAATCAATACGGGCTCAACTAAACCAAATTCTTTTCTTTTACATATTTTCCTTTGAACGAAAATCCCAACTATCTTTTTTATTAATTTGGGTTGATAATAGTTACAGGCCGTCTACTTTTATTTCTGTTCGAAAAAAAAAATTATAACCTCAAATAGAACATTATTTAAGCTAAAGTATCGAAGGATTGAATTCAGGCCGCTTAGCCAGCCCAAATAAGTTCGTAGCCACTAGCTTAGCAACTCATTAGAATTTGAAGTTGTTCTACAATTAAGTTAACGTGGTTTTTCATTTTTAGTGATTAAGTTAAATCTAAGGAATATATTTTGTGTTTTGGCAATTATTCCCTTCCCTAGAACAAAATTAATATAAAAGAAAATACAAAGAGGATTTTGTTCTTTATGTTCTCACTCGCACACTTCCTAGGAAAACTTCCAGGACACCCATCATAGAATTGTTTCAGGTCAAGCACGCTTAACTTTGAAGTTATTTCACAATGAGCCCTAAAAAAGAAAATGCATCATGATGATGTAAGTAGCCATATCAATTCTTTTAAGCTCTCCTCGAATATGTCGTCTCATTCTAACATATTCTCGAAATCCCTCTTATTCGGGTGTGTTTCAGTTCGTTCCTGCCCCCTCCGCTTTGAAGTCGTATCGGAGCCGCTCCTTGTCCGTGCCTCTACACCGGCGATCACTCTGTACTTCTGCCTCAGGCGTCACATCAATGGTCCTAGTTACCTTATTTATTTGTCTCATTTCATTTTGATGGTTCTATACCTATAAATAGAAACTTTAATACCATCAACACATAATAAATACTCTCTCATCAACTTAATTCATAGACTATAATTTATGCCACCAAAAAGCTACTATCTCCCTTTCTCCAATCTTCTACTTGATTTGACAACAATATTTTTAAAAAATTATTTTATGTTTCCTATTTTATCATTTTCTTAACATGTGACGTGAAGACTATTGAAATGTAATTCATGGAGTAAAATATTTGGGACTAGCAAATTCATTTACAATTCGAACAAAAAGCGTTCCGGAAAGGAAAAATCATAAGCACAAGACGCAAAACAGAAGCGACAAAATTTCATTATTTTAAGGGAGTACACGTTTAAATTAATAAATTATACTCCCACTTAATTTATCTTCCTTTCTTATTGGGTTATCCCAATGAATTTGTTTTGTTCCAAATAAGAAAATAATTAATTCTTTAAAAATTGTGAGACCTACCTACTTTCTGTCTTTTTAATCTTCCCCTTAATACTTGTGCCGAATAATAATAGAACATGTTCAGTGGGACAAAGGGAGTACCAGAATAAATTTCGTTTGAAATAAGAAAAAATGAATTGTTGTTGGTGGAGAAGAAAATATTATATATATATATATATATATATATATATATATATATATGGGAAAATATCGTATACAAAGCACTTTTCCGGAAGAAATGAGAAGCGATCTGAATCAATGATCTTTGTAAATCTACGGTATCATTGACCGATACATTATAATAGAATATGAAATGCATCTATATAAAGAAGCAATACCATGAGGGGCGTTTGTTTTTGGTGATAGGATAAATAGATAAAAATAGTATATGTTAATCTATCGTACACTTTGATGGATTGATTAATTTTGAGTTTGTTTGATCATCTAATATTTCATATAGTTAATCTTATGTTTTATCAATTTATCCTACCATGCAAAGTAAACACCTTCTTAGAGAAAAAAATTTCCCGCCTAAATTAATCGTTTCTTGTGTGCACAATAACAAGTCCAACTTTTTATTCATCAACATTTGTGCGTTGATTTTCACAACATATTCATGCTTCTTTTGCAGATTTACTTTTTGCATGTGCAAGCTTTTTAGTTTGGTTAGCCAAACAGTCACAACGTTTTTTTTCTTCCCAACAGTCCCAAATTCAAAATCAATATTTTGGTCTTTTTTTTTTTTTTTCTCAAATGAAACTGAGTGATTTCCTCTATAAATCGTCTGTCACTTGGAAGTTGAATTCATTTTGTTTTATTGGAATCGAAAATATAATCTGATGGTTCACATTTTATTTCTTTCCTATCACATTTTTCTTTTCCTATTTCTATCACATTTATTTTTGTGCCTCTAAATTACGACAATATATTTGCAACACTATACTATAATGTCATAATTATACAACTCATATGAAATAATGTTGCATTTAGTGTCGTATATATGCGTCAATTGTGCGTCATTTAACTATTGTGTCACAATTTCCTGACACAAATGCGACATTTATTTTTGTGCCTCTAAATTGCGACAATATATTTGCGACACTAGAATAAAATGTCATAATTATACAACACATGAAATAATGTTACATTTAGTGTCGTATAGATGCGTCAATTGTGCGTCATATAACTATTGTATCAGAATTTCCTGACACAAATGCGAAAATTATTTTTGTGCCTCTAAATTGCGACAATATATTTGCGACTCTAGAATAAAATGCCATAATTATACAATAAATATTGAATAATGTTGCATTTAGTATCGTATAATTATGCGTCAATTGTACGTCATATAACTATTGTGTCACAATTTTATGACATAAATGCGACATTTATTTTTATGTCTCTAAATTGTGACAACGTATTTGCAACACTTGAATGGAATGTCACAATTATTCAACATATATGGAATAATGTTGCATTAAGTGTTGTATATCTGCGTCAATTAAATTAAGTCTATTTTTTTGCATCGATCAAATTAATGATTTTTTTGGAATTACAGTAAATTATAAGGAAATTTCCCAAACCAATGTTTCTAAAATTGAACCGAAGGTCGACCTCCTGCTCATTATTCAATTTGTTTTACCGGACGAAACGTTTAGTAAATAAATAAAAGTAAAAAATAAAATACATAATAAATATAAAAATATTTCATAACATAAAAGTTGTAAGATAAAAATTCATAAATATGCATCATTTATAGTATTATATGATTTACGTATAAAATTTACATTTTTATTTATTGAGAATAAATATATATAAAAATATATATAACACAAAAGTAGAGTATAATCGAAGAGAAATCAGTAAGATTAAAATTTAGTATGAAGAATTTATAATAATAATAATAATAATAATAATAATAATAATAATAATAATAATAATAATAATAATAATAATAATTGAGGATGGTGGAACTCTTATGTGCAATTTAAAGGTCTTGTGTTCTAGTCTCAACTATAACTATAAATTTTTTGTGTTACAATTTATTAAGTAAATAGAATATTGAGTTTTTTCATACAATCTATCAATGAAAAGTCTGATATAATAAATATAAATATATACATCTCTAAGATGCAAAACAAAATTTGGCATGATTTCATTTGTCTTTGCATATTCATGTCCTTTATAAAACCTGTGAACATATCATGTCACAATGCAATATATCCTCAAACAATAATTTATAAAAATAATTTGCAAATCATGAATCTTATCAACTGGTCCAACACAAAACACTATAAAAGAACATGTCATATTGCATTATATTGTCTTAATAACAATATGACAATCTTAAAATAATATTTTGCAAACCATGAACTTTATCAAATAATCCGGTATAATTTAATAAAATCAATCATTATGAAATATTTCGTGATTCTCAATCTACATAATAGGCTCAAAATATAAATTGCACTACAGCAAGTTGTGCACAACAAAGACAATTCAAATCCACTCCTCCACTTCTTGAGCAGAGACCATTCAAATCCACTCATCCGATCCACTTCTTGAACGATCAACACATATATCCTGAATTTAACAAATATGTTTAGTTCGTAATTTAATCCCAAGGTAGTTAAATGAACAATAAACACCAAAAAATAAAACATACTAATTGTAGTGATATCAAAAAAATATAAAATATAAATTTGATACTTACTGAATTTTCTAATCATTTTCATCCTCGTTTGATGGTATCATTTCTTCAAAAAAGTCATCAACATCATCACCAGAGTCATCATCATCATCACTTGTAGAATATTCTACTTCATCATCAATATCATCCTCAAGGTCAGTATCATCATTATCTGAATCATTAACATTTACTTCACTAATAGGATTGTCTAATCCTGCAACTGTCACCCTATCAACATCTGCTCTAGTCCATGATATATTTTGATTGCCCATATTCATTTCTTGTTGATTAGAAAGTTGCTCATCATTAATGCTTTCAAATTCATTAACCTCTGGGTCAACATTAAATATAGCTCGAGGGGTCATCTTTAGAGCTACGTGCCAATTTGGATCGATTGGATCTTGAATATACCAGGCTTGTTGTGCTTGAGAAGCTAGAATGAATGGTTCATCTATTTTCCTATTGTCTCTATATAGTAAGTGAGTAAAGTTCACCAAAGTGAAATTAAATTCATCATGTTTCAATCCCACATTGTAGTCAACCCAATCACATTTGAATAACACAAATTTCAAATCATTGGTGTATGTCACTTCTACTATATCCTTCAAGACACCATAAAATGACACATTCCCTGATTTCGGATTTTTGTCCTTACTACTTGAGAAACTATTCGTAGTAGCAGTTAAGAATACTTCACTATTTTGAGTTTTTCTCCTCATCTCCCGCTTCTTAGTATGAAAATGTAATCCATTCACAACATATCCAGTATAACGTCGAGCCCATTTACTCGGTCCAACAGCTAAGTACGGAATATTTTGTTGTACACCAGTACTACTACTTGTATTTCCCTTACCTATATATTTTAATTAAAAAAAAGTAATTTAACTATGCATCAGATTATATACAAAAAAAATGTATAAACTAAATGTAGTTATAATAATTTAGGAACTTACATGAACTTTGAACCAATCGTGAAAGGTTTCAGCATGAAGTTTTTCCCTATCATAACTTGACAAGCGTCGCTTTGTACGATGTAGCTCGCGCAAATGTTTCCTGCAATATTTGTAGTTTATTTAATAATATAATTTTTTTGAAAGAGTAATCAAATGCAACATATATATGTATTACAAACCTTTTAGCTAAATCAAATAACATCATTAAAAAAATATATGATATGTAGGAGAGAGGATTCGAACCCTCGCCACTTTGTAGAAGGAAAAGTCTCTCTCCACTGCGCCATCAATATTACTTGTAATTTTCTTGTCCGGTGTAATATATATTACCTCTATCTATTTCTGCAGAACAGAAAATAATTAAATGGAGAGAGACAACGATATTACCTATATATTTTTCTGCACTATTAATTAAGATAATATCAGAATTAAAAAAATCCTTGTTCTACTCATCAATATCTCGTGCCTAATTTTTTTCACACAATGAATCCCTATTATTCAGTGAAAGATCACGCACACACGATACAATATGGGGTTGATTTCTTCTGCTACAAAATCGTTCGAGATAAGTAAAGAAAATCAGAATTTCATCACAGAGGAAAAACCCAAGTTTCAAATCGCAGTCCACGTTTTTGAAGAGAGGTATGAAAATTTATTTATCATCCATCAATATGAAGAATTGATAACATGTTAGGTTTTTTGTAAAATAATTTGGCATCGTTTTTATGCTATTTTATCTGCTATGAATGAGTTCGTTCTGCCTTCTGATCTTCTTCACACTAGATAAACTTGTTAGTCTTTCACTCACTCTAACTTGATAGCACTTCAGTTATCCTGTGATGCAGATCTTTTTTACCGTGTTAAATTGATGTCTGGCGTTTATGATTTCCCCCTGAAACCTTTGTTGTTTAAGTGTTTGATGAATTGCCTGTGAAGATTTTGATGAATCAATTACATGTTTGAGAATTAGGAAAACTCAAGGATTTCATTAGATTGTGAAAATTATTGCACGAGAATATTATTTGATTATTAGATCGTGATTTATGGCTTTCTTATCATTAGTTGTATGAATAATTGAAATAGCTAGCATACTGAGATGAATGTCACTATAAAAAATGGAAAAGTGATTTGTGAAAACTGCAAACATAACAGTTCCTGTTTAAATTTTATACATGACATGGTTTGAGCAAAATACATATCTGGTGTCAGACACATGTTTTTTGCGAGCCAAATACTAAATGGTAAAGGCATAAAACTGAATTTGTGGTGTCAGGAATTCATATCTGGAGTCATAATTAACTGGTATATAACTATCTATCACTTTGTTTCTTATAGTTATAATTTTTTTATCTTACTTATATGTTTTACTTATTGATTCGTACTCTAATCGAATTTTTTAGAGCCTGCATGTGATTTGATATGGAAGAAATCAGTGGTGATCATTTTTGTGCTTATTATTGATTGGTTCTTCATCTCCTAGTGTTGTCTGCGATTTTAAGTTTTCTTGTAATATCTTATAATTTCACACTATATTTCCAAGTAATATGAGAAGAATCTATACATTGTATTTGTTTTGCTTGTTATGCTTATCTGCATAAATAATTAGAGCCAACAAGAGTTCAAAAAATTTGAAGGCACTGCCAAAGTGGAAGAAAAGGTAAGTTGGAAAGCATGAAAATGTGGTTGTTTTCTTTTTTATTTATTTCTAGGACAATAAAAAATCACGCTGTGTGCATATTTTATTTGCGAATCTTAATTTGAAGTTGTTAGATGACATTCATTCTCGTGACAGTTCAATGGTGGACGAATTCTTTAATTTTTTATTTTTATTTTGCTGAGTATTAATTAATGTCTGCAACTTAGTTTTCACGAAATTAGGTAAAAAGAGGTCTTAGAGATTAGGTGAAAGAGTGTGATAGCAGCATTCAATCCAATTTATCTGGAACTACAGGTTCTTGTAACCTAATTTTGAATCTAAAGTGCATAGATGGGTAGGATGGGTTGTTACAAACTCCACATATTCTGTAGAAAAATATATTGCTTATCCAACTTAAATTAAAACATCATTATGCATGCTTGTATAAATTAATATATAAGTTCATTGAGTTAAAATGTATAAATTCATACTATGTGGTTTTCTTTATATATAACATGGCAAATTAATATGTTTCATTGATTTGCAGCTTCTTATGGCATCGGTTCAAAAGAAATTGCGACGGCCTATTGGTTCAATGATTGAAACTGAAGTTCCAGAAACTCAAAACGAAAATAACAGCAATGCTAATTCTAACTCAGATGAATCATTTTCAAACATCAATGTGGAGAACTCTGATGATAGTGATCATGAAGAGACAGAAAATAGTGCTAATGATACTAATGGCCAAGGTAACTTTAGAACTTCAATTTTATTTTTTTGGTTTATATTACTGTCATTTATTTTATTTTTCCTGATTGTATTATGAGAAAATAATTAACATAAATAGTTCGGAGGGGACCTGCAAAAATGGGATTTTAATGGGGTACAGGAAAAGTCATGCAATTGGAACTGAATTATGCCAATCTAGTGATTGGAAACAATGCAATTTTTTTCTCATCTCAACTAGAGATCTTGGCAAAAGATGAGAACAAATTGCCCCTTTAATATACTGACTGGAGAGCAGTCCCAAATACACAAAAATATCTTGTATGGGTTGAAGTGAAGGTACTATTACAATCAATTCAAAATTTAATTATTTTTTCAATATTCCATATTTTAATTAAGTACATGTCTTTATAATTTTGTTGTAGGAAAATACAAGCTTGCCCGATAGTTATAAAAAAAATTGTATGAAGAAACTTGGAAAGCTTTGGAAGGATTGGAAGAACCGATTGAAAACAAAGTATTATACCCCACATAGGCATGACAAGACCGTATTGTTGAAATGTCCCCCAAGGGTGAAAGCCGATCAATGGCCTGTACTTGTAAACTATTGGAGCTCGAAAAATGAAAAGGTTAATAATACAATTTTAAATAATTAAATTATGAATATTTTTTATTTATTTATATGAGAATATTTCTAAATAACCTGTAAATTTTGGTGTTTGGTTAAATTACAGAAACTTAGTAAGACCAACAGCAAAAGTCGGAAGCATATCAAACTCCCACCTAGATTGGGACGAAAGGATATGGCCAATGCCATAGAAGATGTATCAAAACAAATACTAATTTCTGAAATTTGTATCTAATGCAACGTATCATAGTGTTCTAATTTCTTTATGTTTTTCATTGATAGTACCGCCGAGAATATGGTAATGAACCATCAAAGTTGGATTTGTTTGTCTATACACGACAGAATAAGAGCGGAAAACCAATTGATAAAGACACGGAAGATAAAATAGTAAGTACTTTTTACTTTATTAAAGTGTTATATTCATTTGGTTGCTAGTAAGTTGAACTATGAATGAGATCCTTCGTAATATGGTTTGTGTTAGATTCTTCGTATTATAATTTGGCCTCATTATGATTTGTAAAATAAGATCATTGCACATTTTCCTTTTGTGATTGTTTGCCCTTTATTTATTTTTCATTTGCAGTGTTTATTGTGTATTTTATTTTTTGGGATTTTTTGTTTTCATTTATGGTAGATGGATAGAGTAAAAGAAAATATTAATGTGAGAATGTTGTTGATTGAGTTTTATCAATAAATAAAATATATGAGTTATCATGCTCAGTTCTTGTTTGATATTTAATTTTCTGAACTTGTCTTATTTATTGTTACAAACTTATTATAAAATGGGTATAATAGTAGAGAATTTCTAAGTATGTCGCAGCCCGGCTTAGAATTTAGATGACAAAGCTGGTGGGTCCCACGATGTACAAAATTTATGATTAACCAAAGGATAAGATAGCGACCCGGCTATCAGTCAATAAGAACAAAGGACACTTATGCTCAATGATTTCTCAACTTAGAATAAATATGGCATGCATGTCTTAAAATCAATAGATACAACTCAATCAGCTCGGAATTCAGTAGACCTGCTCAACCATATTATCAACAAGAAACAAGAAGATGACGAGCTGATTTCAGGATCAAGAAAACACAATAAAGAAAACTGTTTCAAGTTCGACAAAGCTTTCTCAAACAACGAATAACTTATATATATATATATATATATATGATCAAGTGGTTGAGTTTCAAAAGAACTTGACAAAAAGAGAATTCGACTTTAAAATTCAAACGACTTCAACATAGTTCGACTCTAGAATCCAAACATCGTCAACATCGAATTTCATAAAACTTCTCAAAACAAACATCTTATCATGGAGCGGAAAAACGAGAGAATATATGTATGAAGACATATATTATAGGTCTAACTTCTCAAAATAACCTTTAAATATTTAACAACAACATCGTCCATCCAGCACACGTCATCCTCATTCCAGCTAACCTGCACATTTTAAAAATAATACGCGGAGCTGAGTACGAAGTACTCAGTTTCTTACTCAGTGGGCACATGCCAAAAATACTTAAAAAATCACTTCTTAGAGTTAGAGATTAAACTTGTCATAAAGCATAAGCACAAGTAATGTTTCTCAAAAACATACCTGTGCATGCTCAACATTTTCTTTTCTTTAAATCATGTTTGTCTGGCCAGACATATACTTTATGAGGTATGTACCAGATCTATAATCATATAATGATAGTGTTGAGAAGGATGCCTCATTCTCAAACACTTGTAATCGGCCCACCTTTTCGAAGGCACATGATTACAACTAAGTGTACACAAATCCTACCTTGCGTAGGACTGAATTCATCTTGCTACAGTAGATGGTATCAAACAAACATTTGGCAAGTTAATCAACTTAAAAACATCACATATATATATATAATCATATATATATATAATCATATATATGTATATCATTTGTCATTTCTTTAATTAGAAAAGCCCACCTGATACACTTAAGCTTTTTGTCTTAACATTAACGCTCGCTAAATTTGTGCTTTACGCTTCAGCTTCCACTTCCACTTGCTCCTTTAATCGAAATGGAATAACGAACTTCAAAACGAGAATAATTTCTATCAAATAAACGACTTCAATATTCTTAACTTAATTCGCTTCGGAATTCTACGTCGAAACTCGAGAAATTTCTAACTTAATTTCCTAAGCACTCTTAAACTAACTTAATCCATCATTAATCATCAAATATCAATCAAACATCAAATAATCACTTAACACAACATTCATAAACATTCATCATAATCGACTAAGTCGATTTTAATCCGTCTAATGGACTCAGAAAATTCTCGATTTAAATCTATACGTATTTTTCAATACAACACACATCCTTACACATTTATAACACACATTTACACCATTAAACACATAAACTCCCAAATCGGGAAAATCATCCAAAAATAGAAAATATTTAATATTCTGAATTAAATTTCCAGAAAATCACACAATATTACATTTTTAATAATTAGTTCATAAATGCAATTAGTTTATTAATTAAAAATCAATTAATATTTTATTTTAATTAATTTTCTGTTTCTTTAATTTTTAAGATTTCTAGAATTATTTTCTCCTCTTTTTAATTTTTAACTTACTTATTTAAACATCTTAAACTCATTTCTTCATTAAATTTCATTCCTTAAATATAAATTTATAAACCTTCATTTTAAGAACCCTAATTCGATTTTCTAGGGTTTCCAAGCTTAATCATGCTTATATTTCCTTATCTCTTGATTAAACATGCTTCATTAACATCATATATCATTAATTGAATTATCAAATCCATCATATATCATCACATTATTAAACCCTAATTTATATCTCATTTAATCGATTATTTTCATAAGAAAATGAAAAATTGAGATTTCATGATTATTTCAAACATGAAACATTCTTAGAATACTTAACTAAGCTCATAATTTTCATCAAAATAATTATACAAGACATACATCAAATATTTTCCATTTTTCTCATATTTTCGAAAATTATGAAAATAGTAGCTAGGATTTTCTCATATTTAATCTAACCACATGTTTGATCTTCTAAGTATATTCTATGCATAATTCATGAAGATCAAAACATCATTCAATGCATGAATCAAAATCTAACATTTTCTTCATATTTTCGACTTTCTTCCAATAACTAGGGTTAGGGATTTGATTGTCATGCTTTAATCACTCTAATCATCATATAATCATCATATAAGCATCATACTAAGAGATTAAAATCATACAACCATTTCTCCAATTTTTTTCCCAAATTTCGACATATATATATACATATATATGTAGGATTTTTTTTTCACCATGGAAAGAAAATAAGAACTTGGAAGAAATAAGATTTATTCTTACTTAATTACTTGGAAAGATGATGGATTGAACTTGAACTTGATCCTTGAAAGCTTGAAAGAAGAATCAAAGATGGAGTGTGTGTAGTGTGTGTCGAGAGAGATGAACGAGAGAGAGGTGTTGCTGCTGCTGTGTTGTGTGCGTGAGTTGAGTGAGAGAGAGTGGGAAAAAGTGAGAGGTCTCTCACATATATATAGAGGGTAGGGTACAGATAGGATTAAAATAATCTAACTTAATTCTTAAGTTAGTTAAATTAGTTAAATGATTTATCTATTCAACTAATTATGAACAACTAATCCTCCATTGAACGCTTAATTTCTCAACACAGTAATTTAGTTTAAGGTTTCACGAACCTTAGATAAAAATTTCACAGAAAGAATCGAAGATTTGCAACATTTTCAAATCGATCGAAACTAAATTTTTAAGCGTTAAATTACGTAAAATTTTACGTAATTAAATTAAATTCTTCTTTCAGTCAATTTATGACTAAATAGTTATCATTTATTGATAAATGTAAAAACTTCTTCATTTCAGATTAACTGAGACGATAAAAATTATCTAAAACTCATTTTTCCTGTAGAATATATCTGCCGGATAAACCCTAAACGGAAATTTTTCTTTTACTGAAATCTTATCTTTCTTACTAATTTAATAAATCTTAATACTCAAGAAAGACGAAATACTACATTAATTAATTAAACATTATGCATATAATTATTAATTTAAATTGATTAATTAATTCTTTAATTAATCAAACATTAATCAGTTAATCATAACGGCTTTAATTAAAAAGCTCTTGAAATATAAAAATTATTAGAGTTTCTCCAACTCTAATATAAGCTTTCTTTATGAATTTCCGGAAATAAAAATCCGAAAATAAAATAAATTATCGAAGAGATTTTATGATTTCCGAGGAAATCAAATCTTTCAACAAAGCATACATTTCTCAAATAACTTCAAACATATAAGCACATAGTCATAAACATCTTCATTATCTCATTTCGGATTAACCGGAACGAGAATAAATCTTAAATTATTAAAATTCGGTAAATTAGGGTGCCGAAAAAAAAATTTAATTGTCGGAACTTATTTTCTTTCTAAGTTCTCACAACTTAATTCTTTTAGATGAGCTCTTAATTAATTACTAAGATCGGTTATGAAAAAGCGGGGTATTACAAAGTGTGATCATATGAGTGATACTGAAGATATGGCACGACTATATTAATTTTATTGTTTGTATTTGATCAAAAGCATGTCAAAATTTTGTACGAATTTAATTGTTTCTATTTATTACAGTTTTCAAGATCTTCATGCTCTTTTTAAATTCTGGTATGACCTGTTTATTTATTTTTATTTTTTTGCTCCATTTGGGTATTTGCTAGATTTTTTTTAATTTTTAATTGATTCTTTTATTTAGTCATGAACATGGGGACATGATTTGTCTAATTGATTAGTATATTTAATTCAATTTATTTTTGAATATTTTTACATATATGATCTTAGAAAATAATTGGGGTATTATTTTCATTTTTGTTATTTTTTTCCTTTTATTTTGTGGTTTGTTATTAGGCTATTCTAAAAGAGCTCAAGCAAAAGTTACCTAAGAATTTGCGAGATGATATTGGTGCTAATGACAAGATCTTTGAAGATGTTATTGGAATTCAAGCACCAGGATGTTTACGTAGTAGCATAGTTGTTGCAAAGAGTAAGAATGTGACTTTCACTTCCCGAGAAGAATTTGATCGAGCTGTCCAGGAAAAATCTAATGATGCAGTGGCAAGCATTCGAAAGGGCTTTGAAGATAAAATCTTAAAATTTAAAGATGATTATTGCTCTAAAATGGAGATGCTTCAAGCTCGGCTTCTCGCATTAGAGGGCCAAAATGAACATGTAAGTCAACATTATATATCTTATTTTTCGTTATAAGTTAGTTTATAACTCATACTTTTAAATTTTATGCAAGGTATCCGGCTCTTTCAATTCTCGACGCATACAAGCTTTTAATAATGGGTTTTCATCTGAAGGAGTTATGAACTCGGAGAGCTCGAGCCAAGCAAATGAAACTCTTGAAGTATCATTGAATTTTCACTTTTCAAAAATATGTTATATTCTAACATTTTCACAATATTATATTTGATTTATTTTATTAGATGAGAGTAGAGATGAATAATTCAGTCGAGAATGACACAGACATTCATTTAGATGATCCACGTCTCAAGGTATTAATATCTATCATACTTTTCTTTTTAAACTAATATACTTTGTATATGTGAGATATAATTCATTTTGTTTAAATTATATATGTAGGAACAAGGGAAAAGTGCTACAAGGAAAAGCAAAAAACAGAGAAAATGATTTGCATTCTTTCATAGCTAGATTACTAGATTTGCTTGAGACATTTGATATTTGAATATATATGCCTAATTTAGTGGACTTGTGAATTTTAGTAGTTACATTCTTATTTTGACATTTAGAAAATATTTAATTTTATATTATTGTGGACATGTGGATTTTAGTAGTGATATTTGTATTTTGATATTTATTTTTATATTATTTTGAAAAAATTACTCAACTAAGTGTCATATAAATGACGCAACATTTATGAGGCAATAAACAAGTGATGCATAAGGTGTTGCATCTTTAAGACTTAATATGAATTTTTTGCAACAATTGTTAAATGTTGCAATATAATATGACACTTCAATTATGAAGTAACATGTGTCGCAAAAAATTATGTCACATATTATACTGTCACAAATTATGATGTGATATATTAAATAATGTCGTACAAGTGAGGCATAATAATAAAATTATGCAAAATGTGTTGTATATTTTGCGACTTAATATGAATTTTTGCAACAATAGTTATATGTCGCACTACGATGCGACACTTTAAATATGACGATACATATGTCACCAAAAATTGTGTCACTTACTTCCATTGTCACAAATTAATGTCGCACAATTGACGTAATATTTATAACATAATAATAAAATGATGCAAAATGTGTTGCATATTTTGCGAAATAATATGATTTTTTGCAACAATTTTTATATGTCGTAATATTATGCGACACTTAAACTATGACATCACATGTGTGGCGAAAAATTGCGTCATATTAATTGGAATGCCACAAGTTAGTGTCATAAATTATGATGCGTCAGTTTAACTAATGTCACCTCATGTGTCGCAATTGGACATGCGTCACAAAGTTTATTGACACGTAATGTGCCGCGAATTTTATGCGACAATTATTTAAGTGAAGCACAATGTGTCGTATATGTTGCGTCACAATTAAAAAAAATTGACGCAAAACTACAACATCACTATTTACGACACAATTGGACATGACGCAAAGAATGTCGCAAAATAGCTTTTGCGACATTAAAACATAAATTTGCAACACATTTTTCATGTCACAAAAGGTCGTTTCTGTTGTAGTGACTTTTAAATAATGTTCAAACAATGGGATAAAAACCGATACCTGGTAGCACACAAAATTTCTTGTGTTCGATGAAAGATATGATCCTGCGGAACAGAACATGGAACCACATCTGCTAACATCAGCCCAAAATATTATCCTCTCTTCAAGTTTTATCGTTCCCTCGTCTGCTTCTTCCATAGTATGGCGGAGTAACCTCTACTCCAAATGCAGCGTACCAAAATTAACAAGTCAACTGTTAAATCATAATTTTTCAATCACCAAACACCATTGACCCAAATAATAGTAATTAATCAAAGGCAATAATATCTTGAACTGAGAAAATGTACTATTTAAACATATTTAATTCTACAATATCTCAAAATAAAATTATATTGCAATGGGACTTACCAGAATCTCTCCAAATCTGACAAAGTTGCAGCTACCTTATATTTCTACATAAATTCATAATCTCTATGAGTCGCGGCCATTGAAATTTAATCCACATTAACAGTCATAGCCATAGAAATGTATAAGATAAATGGCAGTCAAACCTGTCTTATATAAGGGTGTAGCACTGTTTTGTTAAAGACCTACAAAAAAAGACAAATAAAAACAAACACCTCAGTTAAGGTATGATTTACCCATCAAAACAGTGTTAACAAGTATAACGTGACCGGAGAGCATGAAATCCAACATTTATTTTGATTATGGGGTGAGCTAGTTATCGAATAATGCTTCCCATCACCTGAAAACCAATAATATATATTTTATTTAGCAGTATTAGGTACTAAGAAAATATATCATATGCACCAAACTTCCAATGCTTAAGAAAACTATGAAACCAGATTAGTTGTTCAACATCCCATGGAGGATAGTCACGGTACATACTACAAGTTCTGGTTGATTATTCCTAAAAGTTATTGCCACCGAGCCTTAATAGTTGTAGTGGATTCCAGGTACAACTTACAATATAACCAATATGTTAAAACACAAGACCATTCAACCAAATACATGATAAAAACTCAACAAAAGAAAGATTAAATCTTGGGTCAGAAAAAAAACTCATCGTCAAATTAAATGACATGCAATATGAAGGCAAAAAAAGAAAAAAAAAACGAACTTATAATAATGTATACCCATGTTCACAAATTATAATAAAAGAAATCATAACATAGTACTTTCCTCAACAATGGAACTGAAATGAGCAGAACATTAGTAAATCATACCTTAACTTATTATTTCCTCACCAAAAATCTCCAAACAGAACCTTTTGGTTAACTTCGATCCCTTCAAAAATCTCCAAACAGAATCTTTCGGTTAACTTCCTTAAAAAAAAGAAAAAGTATTATAAACAATGAAATACTCTCAAAGAACAAACTACACCTTAAAGAATCAAATTCAAAGCTGCAACAAGAATTGCCAAGAGATTTGAGCACAATTAGCTAACCTAACTATAATTTTAGGGGGTCAATTACAAATTAAGAAACAAAACCTGTACATTCACGTCTTCTCTAAAATTGAAGATTTCATGAGCATATCTTCAAAACAATTGTACAGATAAAAGAAAGGGTAAATTGCCTCTAAATTTCCAAACTTTTGACAATTTCTCATTTTGCAACCTAGCAAAAAAATCTGCGTCAGAATATCTGGACTTTTAATTGTTTCTGATTTTGCAACACATGCCAAATTTCCCCAAATATGTGATGACATGGCAGTCTGAAAATTCTATGTGGCCATTTGGGCCGACGAATAAAACGACGTTGTTGCACACGACGTTGTTTTGGAATTACATAAAATAAAAAAAAAAACAAATTCTCTCACCCCTCTCTCTTTCCCCTCTCTGTCATTTCTATCATCAACACCCACCACCGTCCAGTCGTCCACCATTACCACCGCCGGCCACCACCACCACCACCAGCGTCGAGTACAATTCCCGACAGCACAATGACTAAACCAAATTGAGGGTTTGAACAAAAAAAAAAGGAACGGCGGCAGATCTGGCCGTTTTCGAACTCGCCGGCGACACCATTTCTTCTTCTGCACTTTTCTACAAACAAGCACCACCAAGCTCAGCCCCCAGCCACCAGCCAACACTGCAATCACCATCAGCCACCACCACAACCCCTCCCCTCCCCCTTCCACACACAAACACACACACACAAGCTCGGCCCCCAATCCATTGACCAATCAAATTCGAAAAGACTCTTCGAGAAATTTAACTCCACCATCGTCGCATCACCGATGAATAAAGACTAGGAGCTCGTGGCGCTGTGAAAAAGATGTAGAAAAATGTCGTTCAACTGCAAGCGGAGAGAGAGAGGTTACAAGAGGAGAATCAGTGGCAGCGGCGGTGGTGGTGTGATTGGTGGTGCGGCGGTCGGTTGGCAGAGGTGGAAAGAGAGGGTGTAGGAGATGGTGGCGATGGAAGAAGAGAGTGGTATGTTGCACACGGTAATGGAGAGTGAGAGTGGGAGAGGAGGAGAGAGAGAAGAGATAAGGAGATTAGGTGGATTTTTTATTTTTATTTTTTATTTTTCTTAATTTACATATTATTTAAAACGACGTCATTTTAATGCCACATCAATTATTAATTTGCCACGTAGGCAACATCTCAAATTTAATTTCGTCGGAAATCAACACGAGTTGCAAAATCAGATACAATTAAAAGTTTGGATATTCTGATGCAGATTTTTTTGCTGGGTTGCAAAACCAGAAAATGACAAAAGTTTGGAAATTTAGAGGCAATTTACCCTAAAAGAAAAATAGAATAAAATTTCAGGAGCATATCTTCAAAACGAAAAATTTGATCACTTAAATTAAAATTACTAAGGAAATATAAAAATATACCAAATTTGAATTTGTTGGATTGCTCAGCATGAAATTAGAATCTTCAGAAATGCGTCGGTTGACCTTGGCATCGTTGGCGAGAGGTCCTGCTTCCTCTGAGATGTGTATCCTCTGCAACTCTTTCCTCTTGAAAATCAATTTGGGTTTTCAATTTTAATTTATTGATGCTTTTATCTCTTTTTTGATTTGGTAATGAGGAAATGATGGGTGAATTTTCTCCATTTCTTCGCAGGTGGGGATGGGGAAAGGGGTTAGGGCACATTTTTTTTTTAATTTAACTTTTTATATACGAAAAAATCATTATATTTGGAGGGAGAGTTGGCGCCTAGAAATCGGTGGGATTTAATTAATTTTCACTTGATTAATTTAAAGGCATCCAAGCAACAAATCTTTAGTATTTTTTTTTGGGACACGTAACAATGTTGTAATTAATTAGATATTGCAACACAGGCCTTTAGATGTCGTAATAGTGCTATCAAATTTTTCATTAAGCTAGAATATAAAATATTATGTCGTAATAGAGCTTTATCACGATGCTTTTCCAATGGTGTCGCAAAAGGGTGTAGCCAAAGGCCTTTTTTGTTGTAGTGAATTCGAATTCTGGAAGTAGTGTGTGGCGCTGTTCATCTTCAATTTCAATTTGGTTTTGAGAGAAAAAGAGAGGGGTGAGCGATTTGAGCGAGCACTTCTACTTTTTCAATCTTATTTCTCTTAGATCGATCATTGGAATTTAAGTCGATCATCAGGATTTGAAGTTGAGCCTCTTCATGTTTCAGATTTTCAACCAAACTCCACAAATATTCTTACGAAGATTTTTGAAAGCTTGCAGATGGGGTGGCTATGCAAAATTAGTTTCATTAATTGGTTTTTGCAGACGTGCAATCTTTCTCTATAGTTATTTCTTTGTGCGATGTTGGCTCTGGGGATTTTTCGGATTAGTAGAATAATATATTGGGGGTTGTAGCCTAGGGGTACAACAGTATGTTAATAATTATTTCTATTAATTTTAAAAAGAAGGGGCCATAGACAGAATTATGGGGGCTACGTTTAGAATTACCCCTCATCTAATTATATTTAATTGGTACTTATTACTTTTTCTTAAATTATTTGGATTGTTGTAAGAATAAAATACTAAATAAATGTATTAGCAAGTTTCTATTTTTGCAATCTGAAGAAAACCAGTCAACGGTAAGATTGGAGCAAATAGAAGATTGATAGTCCATTGCTTTCTATGGAAGGGAGAGAGTGATAAATAAAAATAATTAGATTTTAATGAGGGATTTGGAAAGTGAAAAATTTAATAGGGGAGAGAGATTATTGATCCTGGTAGAAGAGAAATTTTTATGTTGTGAAACAAAATTTAAAGATCAAAACATCTTTTATTTTGATAAAGGGAGTAAAATAAAAATATTACTGACATAGTTTGCCGTGTATGGCACGTGAGACATACTAGTTATCATTATATAACCCAAAAATGCATTATTATTATGATGTATTGTAATAATATATAAAATGCATTATTATCATTTTCTACGTAAAAATAATAATTTTCCGTAAAAAATAATAATAATGCATTTTATGTTCTAAAGTAATATATTTTATATATTATTACAGTACATCGTCATAATAATACATTATATATATATGTGTGTGTGTGTGTGTGTGGAAGCAATGATTAAGTAATGACAAGATCTAAAACGCAAATTCATGAAACCGGAAAGGGTAATTTTAAACATAGCCATTTTTCTCTCATTATTGCCCCTTATTTTAAATAATAAAATAATAATAATAAATATACAATTCTACCCTTATATTCCCAATTTAATATTCTTATAAAAAATAACAAAATAAACATTACACAATCGTCATGTATATAGCCCCAAGAAGAACACATGTTGCGATAAAACAAGAAAAGAACAACGTTTTCTGTACATTTTTCTCTACTTCAAAGCAACATAAAATTGGAATTACACACTAAAAATCCCTAAGTTCTCCCTAAATTCGGAGTGCTGCAAAATATTGTTATTGTGGATAACTATTGATACGTGAATGCGAGACAATTTTTTTTTTTTTCCTTTTTCCAAATTTTGATGAAGTTGCAGCAGAAATAATCATTGGTGCAGGATAGTTTTGATTTTTGTTGCTTCAATT
This sequence comes from Agastache rugosa, assembly GCA_031470985.1. Taxonomy (NCBI): domain Eukaryota; kingdom Viridiplantae; phylum Streptophyta; class Magnoliopsida; order Lamiales; family Lamiaceae; genus Agastache; species Agastache rugosa. The sequence continues at coordinate 59,140,797 of CM062601.1, read as the reverse complement.
TTCCTTTGTGTTTGTGCATACATAGCTGTTGTCGAAAGGGAAGAAACGAAAGCATTTCAATTAGAGGAGCAAGTATTGGTTTCAAGGCAAGAAATTAAGATCAGAAAATTTTGGATTTTAGTTTCTTGTTTTGTGACTTTTGTCGCAGAACGTAGTCTTCTTGAGAGGCTATACAAATGGCTATATTGTTTAGAGTTTATTTTTTATCTTTTTGGTCAGAGTTTTAAATTAGGGACTATAAGGATATAATAGTATATTTATTATTATTTATATTAAGAGGCTATAATGAGAGAAATGTAGGCTATGTTTAAAATCACCCAATCGGAAATGGGCAAAAGCCCAAAGGACCCTTTACGGCCTAACTACCGTACGCCGAATATTAGGTTGGCTGCCTAGGCCCAAATTGAAGCACTTACCGCGGCAATAATATACTGGTACTGTACTATTAAATTATGAAATGGGTTATCTATACATTTCATTTCATACCCCCCTCATTTAAAAACTAATTAAAGTATTAAAAAATTTACTATTTCATCCTTATAGCTCTCAAATTAAAATCCTTAAAACAAAATTTAATCTCTACAGCCACCATCGCTAAACTTTGAAAAATCTTCATAAGAGCATCTATTGGACGTGGTTGAAACATGAAAAGGCTCATTTTCAAATTCTGGTGATCGATCTAAGAGACATCGACGTCATTAGAATAAGGGGACTATAGAAAATTGAGGACTATATTTAGAATAAAATAAAATAACTCTATTACATTACGAAAATAAAATAAAAGAATAGGTCTGATATGACACAGTTGAATAGGATGGAGGAGTAGGATTTTCAAAACACATTTTTAAAATCTCAAAATCTTATGTAACCCATCTAACACGTCAAGATATGTTTGTCCAACTTTGCTCTTATTTGAAGACATATATATATATATATATATATATATATTTGATTATGTTTGATTTCAAGTATAAATATCATCTAATGAGTCTAAGATATTAGACGATTTGATACGAGATATAATTAGAAAAATTTGGTGAGTTCTCTATAAAAATCAACGTTAATTCATATTTCGTTTAAGTTTAAACTAACAAAATAGATGTCCGGCCAATTTAAATGATCATAAATAAAGGTGAAGTGACTATTGAATTTAGTATTATTTTAGCTAGGTCTAGAAGATTAGGTGGACGCCATATATAAGAGTATAGACAAGACACAAGAGGCCCGGATTATAAGGAGTCCAAAATAGCTCGGGGGGGGCATGCATCATCCAATTATAGTAATTAAATCTTATTTTCAATAAATAGACATTTTACTGTACCCATTAAGATCATCCAAAAAATTGGTAAACCAGATGTGTTTACTTTGCGTGATAGGATAGATTGATAAAACATATGATTGACTATATGAAGGATAAGATGATCAAACAAGCTAAAAAATAATCAATCCATCAAAGTAAACGGTGGATTAATCTATATTATTTTTATCTATATATCCTATCACTCAAAGTAAACACCTCAGCGTAAGTTTTTAAATGAGAAAAGCAACTCCATCGATCAATTTTAAAAGTATAAATTAGTCCGTGGCACAATTTTTTAAAAGTTCTCGGTTCTTTTTACTTTGTTTCAAATTAAATGGTAATGCGTTGATAGTCTTCCAAAAAAATAAATTCCGTCTCTCTTTTATTTTGTACGTACATGCATTAATTTGTAGCATTAATTCTAATGTTTCGATTCGAGGTCGGGGCATTACATGGTAAAATATACTCCCTCCGTCCCATTTATATAGGCGGATTGAAATTTTCACATAGATTAAGAAAATTTATTGGAAAAGTAAATTATATAGTAAATTTCTTAATTTGCCCCTATTTATTATTTGACTATGTATTTTTTATGAGTTAATCAAAGAATTAAATATGAATATATTAGTAAATGAGCTAAAAATATTACTTTTTATGGAAACAAGCCTATATATTTGGGACATTCGAAAAAGGAAACCAAGCCTATATAAATGGGACGGAGGGAGTATTAAACTGACGATTAATATGTATAGGTATCTTTATAAACTATAATAGCAAGCTCGGGCTGCTATTTTTAGAAATTTTTACTCCCTCCGTCCCATCATAAGTGGCCACATTTCCTTATTGGATTGTCCCATCATAAGTGGTCACTTTCCTAATATGGAAACACCCTCTCTCACACAAAAGATGTGGGCTCCACCACTTTTTATCTTTTTACCCTTTAAACGCTTTTCTCCTAAATACCCGTGCCCAAAAAAAAGTAGCCACTTATCATGGGAAGGAGGTAGTATTTTTTAGGTTTTTTTTCAATATTCCATTTATGGAAATGATATATAAATGGAATATCATAATTGTACATTAATAATTTTTAATCAGGTAATTAATTATGACGTTACAAAAGCAACAATCATGACAATGTATTAAATTATTTTCCATCTTTATACTGTTTTGTGCCTATAAATTTCATAATTTTAATTCTAGCAAAAAACACAAAAACTTAAAATACTCTGTACTCCTTCCTTTGTTTTGTATTTTTCAAAAGGAACCATGATTTATATGAAAGCGTCTATAGCACCGATAACTGGAGTCGAAGTTTTCCGAATTGGATATATACAAACCAACGATATTGGAGTCAAAATTTTTGAGTTGGAGAGAGAAGTGATTTCTGTAGCGAAATTCGGTATTGTAGTAAAGGCCATAAAAGACTCTTACACAATATTTTTTTTTTAGGTAACTCTTACACAAATTGTTGATGTTGATTCAATATTTTACCTAATGTAATCAGATTGAGTTTATATTATACTTTGATTATTGTTTTTATCATGCTTCTATTAAGATGTAATTTCTATTTTTCATTCATTTCTATTTTATCAATCATGCAATGAAGATTCATTCATTTCTAAATAGTTACTCTTTGCTGTATCAAAATGTATGTATTTATATACACATGCGCAACAGACTGGCTATATTGAATAAAATCTGCATAGAGTTTTCAAAGGCATTGAGGAGTGATTGACACGTCACATATGCATATTTAAAACACTAAATATCGATAAATTAATTCATTATGTTATAAGCTTTTTAGAGAAAACACCAATCTTTATCTTTATAATATATAAAAGCAAGTTCGGCTTGCCGTTTTTAGTAACTTTCATTTTCAATTATTTTTATTCCATTTTTGGAAATAATATATTTAGTTGTTATTATTCTAATTATTCATTAATATTTTTTAATTATCTAATTAATATCGGACGTTACAAAAGCACATTTGTGGCAAAATATAAATTATAATAATAAATTTTCCATTTTTATACTATTTTTCTACCTGTAAATTCTAAAATTACGGAACCAATTTCATCCACATTTCACATTCTTTGTGCTCCTTCATTCCGACTTTTCCAACTCAGCGATTGGGAATGCTAATATATATTCTATTATGTGCATTTGGTTGGATTGATAGCAAATTAAGCTGCTGAAAGTCTCATGAGATCAAGGATTTTTATTGAAGAAGAAGTTGTTAGTTAGGGCCGTCTCATTTGGTTATATAAATGAAAACAAGTTCTATTCTTTACGTTGTTTCTTTTGTTCGTGCATTTGGTTGGATTGATAGCAAATTAAGCTGCTGAAAGTCTCATGAGATCAAGGATTTTTATTGAAGAAGAAGTTGTTAGTTAGGGCAGTCTCATTTGGTTATATAAATGAAAACAAGTTCTATTCTTTACGTTGTTTCTTTTGTTCATGATGTATAAGTTGCCCTCTTTGTAGGATGTAGGAGAAATGTTGGGAATTTTCTTTGGAATCTCATTGTTGCAATTTTTTTTTTTCTGAAATAATTATTATTCTTTTTTTTCCTTCTTAATTCATCATGTTTGAATTGAAAATTTATCCGCTTCAGTTTTTTTTATTAATTTATCTTGCCCTCGATATCCCCGGATGCAATGCAAGACTGTATGATTATGATTTTTTTTTTGTTTATATAATATTTTTGCTATTGGTTCATTGTTGGATATTATTACTATTAGAAATTTTTATTTTCCTTTTTTTATCAATATTTTTACTATTGGTTCAATGCAATCCAACAATATCTGCAGCTTTTAAAAAATTTTATTTTCTTTTTTTATCAATATGTTATTTCATGGTAATAATATGTATAAATGGTAGATATCAATTGTACATTACAAAGTTTTAATCAATCAATTAATATAGACGTTATAAAAGCTTAATTCATGGTAATAATTAAATTAAATAACAAAATTGAATGTTAATTGCAATATTTTTTTCTTCCCATTTTTATATTATTTTTTTTCCTATATATTTCAAAATTTCACTATGAAAAACACTCACACACTCCATTGTAAGTCTCACATCAACAGTTCATAATTTACTCTTTTATTTCTCAATTATTGCAACCCTAACAAATTGTTCATCTGACTTCATTTCGTCTTTCTTGAACCAAAGAAGTACGATTGACATGAATTTATGAAGCAAGGTTATTGCAATTGCTTTCGGCTCGCTTACGAAATTCGTGCTTAGAATAAATTTAAAATTTGTTAAATTGATCTCGACTGTATATTTTTTGAAGTTGTATTAGATTTTTAATTGATTGATACCGTTTTATTTTTCATTTTTGTCTGTGAGTCCAAACCAATGGTGTTGGTCCCAAGACGGATACCTTGGTGTAGAGGGGGGTGAATACACCAAGGTTTAAAAACTTTTCCAAGTTAAAACTCTTTTCAGAGAGCTGGTTGTGCTCGATCCAGCTGGATGGACGCTTGATCGACACGGTGGGCATGAGTGTGTGTGCGGAAGTTGGTGGGTTTGGAAAGTCCGTCTGTTGCTTCAAATCATATTGCAAAGCTCTGTTTCACTTTTCAGTTAATCAGTTTATGCAGCTTGAAATGTATGCTTGAGAGGTTAGTAAAATGCATAAAACATAGCGATAAATAACAAAACAATTTTAACGTGGTTCGGAGTCACACCTCCTACGTCCACGACCAGGTTCACTGGTAATTCACTACCACTTGGTTTCCAAGTACCAAGCAACTTCACAACTCGAACCTGAGTTGTGTTCCAACAGTTTACGGGCACTGTCAAGCCTACACCTTCAGTTTGCAGGTACTGAAGAACCTTCCTTATAGTTTACGGGTATTGTAAAACTTAACCACTCGAATTACACGCTTCGAGCAGGCGTACCTTTACCTAACCTTTCTGGGTTAGGGTTTGGGTATGGGTTTCCAACTAAGAACGAGTTCTTACAATGTATAACAAGGAGTATGATGAACTCGTTCAAACTAGGCTTAAGATATTTCTATTCTGATATATTCTGCCTATGACTGAATATGTGAACAACTAAGAACACAGCTGACTGGCTGGGTGTTCTTGAAAGATTTGGCTTTGAATATCGTTGTTCATTTTTCTGTTTGCTCTTTTATTTCTTCAGTCGTCTCTCTAGTCTCTCCAGTCCTCTTTCTTCAATGGAGGAGGAGAGATATATATAGGTGGAGATCCAAACTAGCCGTTGAAAGAGAGCCGTTTGAATCTTACCTACTCTTGTTGACTTCTGGCCTTTACCTACGAAGTAGGTCTGCATCTACAGAGGCTATTTCTTCTCTTGTCAGACAAGATCTTTTGACATCGGGATCTTGTCTTGGAGAAGGTCTTCGTCTTCGGGCTGTTAAGCGTCTCTGCTGTATCTTCAGCATTTTGGACTCTACTGTGTCTTGACTCTGAGCTGTGTCTTAGACCTGTGTTGTATCATCAACCTGAGCTGTGTCTTCAACCTAAGCTGTGTCACTGACCTGAGCTGTGTTTTAGACCTGAGCTGTGTCATCGACACTAAGCTGGATCTTTTACACTGAGCTGGGTTTCCGTCACTGAGCTGGGTCTTGATACTGCAAGATCTTTGACTCTGCTTGGTCTTGCTCTGCTGAGTCTGCTCTGCTGAGTTCTTAAGCTGTCTGCTTAGCTGAGTCTTCTGCTGTCTTCATCTGTCTTCAGCGATTCTACCTGTAAACTAAGAAACTCTATAAGCTCAAACAGGTGAGCTGAAAGACGCTTAGGTTTGTGCAATCATCTACTTGGTTGGGGTCAGCTGGGTTTTGGTATCCAATCAAAACTCTTATTAATTTTCCCAACAAATGGTTTTCTCTTCTTTTTTGTGTGTATTTTAGTATGTATACAGTGTAATCATTTGCTCTTTTCGAAAGAAAAAAAAATGTAATAATTTGTTGGAGAAAAATTTATTGCCGACTTTCACGTATTAGATGTAAATAAGAGAAAAATGTGATTTAATGTGTAGCATTATTTGCATCGTTTTGTTTTTTTATTTTTTTTCCAATTTTTAATATATACAATATAGTTCCTTCGTCACATTAATAACGTCCTACTTTTATTTTTGATTTGTTTCATTTATAACGTTTTATTCTAAAAATGAAAATAATTAGGATATATTTAGAAATAATTATGAACGTAAGGAAAATATGATGCCGTTAATCACTTTAATTATCCTTTTAGTTTAATTTATAATATACCTTAATCAAGTGGACCAACTTACTTTATCTACTAAACACATTTTTCTTAATATATATGCCCAAAATTATGGTCATTGATTAAATATGATATATTGTTGTGAATATAAATATATATCCATTTATCCACTATTATTTAAATGTAAATAAATATAATTAATTATAAGTATATTAAATAAAAAAAATACATTATACATAATAATCGTAGTTAGTAAGAATTACATTCTATAGATCTAACTATTCGATATGTGTATATTATGGATTGAGTTAGAAAATTATCTTTAAGATAAAAACGAAAATAAATCTACACATTGTCCTATACAGTTAAATAGTTAATAATTCATTTTATCTATAATAGGTATGCTATTACATAAATTACGCTATTAACATTTTTTTTTTGTTTGAGGGAAATACGCTATTGACATTATCTACATGTACTCCATATCTAATTAATTTATCTTCTTAACTGAAGATATGATTTTTATTTTTTTTATTTTTTTTATCTCTTGGTGCTTGAGATTTTTTTTAAGTCGCCTTAATCTAATCTACTTTATAACTAAGGTATAGTTAATTAAAATATTATTGATTATTATACTAGAAATGTATTATACATAAAACATATATACAAAAATGAAAATTATTTTAATATACATCTAATTGTAATCAATTTGTGGAATGAGATGAGAATGACAAAATTGTAGCATCTTTAATAATAATAAAACATTACAATTCATATAACTATTTTGTAGACATGATAATACATTTCTAGAGGAATGATATAACGCTCACCTTGCATGAGCATCTTTCGGATCACCATTTGTCCATATTAGCATTATTTTTTTAATTTTTTTAATTTTAAATTATAATACTTCAGAAATTAATATTGAAATCATTAAATCTACAAAATACTTAAAAATCAAAGTTCGATTTGTCTTATTAGTCATTTCTTTAAAGTTAAAGGAAAAAGATACAATCGAGTTTTGATTTTTATGTAATTTATAGATTTAATGTATCCTTGTGTAAGTGAATTTTTTTGTATTTTATGGAGAGAATCTTATTAAAGTTGATTGTGTGTTGAGCTCGATTATGTCATGCTTCTTCTTCAACAAGTGTGCTTATGTCCCATTGTGCTTCTATGAAAAAGAAATTTGTTTGGTTTCTTATATTTTACACATTTAAAATAAATGAAGTGTTGGGAAAATTCTATGACAAGTTTTGATTTGATTACAAAACTCGACTGACCCCGTCCCATGAGTTTAGATTAGTTAGTCTTAAAATTTTATTCCAGTGTTAGGGAGCTGATATTTTGTGTAACTGATGGTTTGACACTTAGAAGACTTTCGAAGACGAAGTGATGATTCGATCAATCAAGAAAAGATTAATCAACTAAGAAGACTGAACTTACATTGAGTCAATTGATGGGAAACTGAAACTGAGGAAGTAAAACTCAGTTTATGTGGCAAATTAGAGATCGACAACTTATAAACTCTATCAACCAAATCTGCAGAACCGTACCAAAATAACAGGAAGCATGCATACCAAAAGAGAAAAAAAATGACGATTCTCCCGCTGGAAGAATTTAGAAGACAAGATGTTTGAGCTTGAATATATAATATCCTTCATTCATGGCACAAGCCAGATGACTTGAGTTACCTTCAGGACAGAGCCATACTTTCTCCAACACTCGATGTAGTTGAATCGGTTAATGAGTACATGATGGACAAGAATAAGTCTGTAAATAGAGAATATTTGAGTTCAGACAAGAGACATGAGGCTTCTGATGCAGTTATTGATGTAATAAACGATGTCCACACACCTAAATTTCTAAATGGTCTGAAATGTTCGGGAATACCTAAGCATAAGCTTATTTTGAAGGTCGGCACGCCAGTTATGTTGTTAAGGAACATTGATCATTCTCTTGGATTGTGCAATGACACGCGTTTGATTGTCACAAGAGTTGGTAATCATGTTTTGGAGTCCAAAATATTGACAGGTTGTAATATAATTCCGGTCATAAAGTATTGATTCCGAGAATGTCACTAACTTCATGAGACCCACATCTTTCATTCAAGTTTCAACAAAAATAATTCCCTCTGATTATTTCGTAAACCATGACAATCAACAAAAGTCAATGACAGTCTCTATCACACATGAGGCGTTTTCTTAAGAACCAGTGTTATCCTATGTTCAACTATATGTCATTGTATCGAGAGTACGGAGTCGAAATGGTTTGAAGATCTTGATATGTGATAAAGATAAGAAAAACAGTGCATGTACAACGTACAATTGTTTCCAAGGAAATTTTTCTAAATTTATAAATGTATGAATTTTGAATGAAATTTTAATTTCTATTGTCTGATACTTAGCTTTTTTTTCTTTCAAATTTTCCTTGCTTAATGAATATCAAAATTCAACTTATCACGTGCATCGTACGGGTGTAGTACTAGTAAACTATAATAGTAAGGCCGGATGGCCGGAAATAGAAATTTTTATTTTTTAGGTTTTTTCTAATTTTTCACTTTCCAATTCTGGAAATTATAAGTAAAAATGGTATATCTCAATTATTCATTAATATTTGACAATCATACAATTAATAAAAAAACGTTACAAAATTAAAATTAATGGCAACAAATTAATTAAAGGCAAACATTATTTTTCCATATACATACGATTTTTCTAAAAGAAAGCCAACTGGTTTAAAACATAAGGTCATTAATTCTCTCTTAATTTTCGTCCCAAATTTTGGCTTAACAAATAAACATTAAAATCATATATATATATATATATATATATATATATATATATATATTGTGTGTGCATGGCTAATTTGAAGCCTCAGAATCATTCAAATTTAATTGTATCAAGAAATTATAATTAATATATAGTAAAACACATTAATTTTGTATATTACATAGATGTTTTTGTAAGGATTAATACATATTATATAAATTAAAAAATTGATCATAATGTCATGACTCGTGGATGATTTCAAGCATTTTGGGTCATATGCATAAATTTTGGGTTAACAAATCCTTAACAATATAATAGCAAGATTGGCCTTCCGTTTTTAGTAACTTTAGTTTCTTAGTTTGATTTTCTGTTTTTATTCTATTTTTAGAAATAATTTGTATAGATATTATAATTATCAATATTCATTAATTTTTTTTTTCAATCAAGCAGTTAAACTCGGCCGTTACAGAACAATAATCATGTCAATCAATTAATTAATTTCTCATTTTAAATTTTTTGTGGCTATATAATTCAGAATATCACAATCAATTTTAAACACACACTCTACTTGCATTGTGCTATTTCATTCGTACTTATTAGTGTAAAGATTTTATTGTAGGTTATAGTAAGAAAAGCTCGAAGATAAAGAATCAAAGAACATAAAGGAGAAATCTCAATCCTTGAATTCAGTAGAATGGAATATGAACATCAAGATGGAGAGCTAGCCAAGTATATATAGTCGCCAATTAGAGAAAAATAGTAGAAGACTCTTGAATTGTAGAATGCTGTTGTATCTATGTAGTTCGTGTAATGAATTGAAAAAATGAGTTATCTACTATTGTTAGAATATGGGCTTATACATTTTATAATGGATTATATTATTTTTTTTATTGTGTAGGATTATATGGGTTTTTTTTTTTTGCCATGCTGTGAATTTTTTTTTTCTGTTGTGTTCTTTTAATGTATACTACTCACAAATTTAATGGTTTTCTCACATAACCATTATTTGTGTACCGTATAATGCTAATTTAATTTATGAAATAAATATGATAAATAATGATCAAATAAAATTTAATAATTGCACCAATGTTAAAAATTGTCAAGCTCCCATTATATAGCAAATGCGATTTTTTTTTCACTATACTTTTATGCTACATGTTATGTTTTGATTATTAATGCATATTTATTAAATAATATATAATATATTTGATAATATCTATTTATATTGATAATCAATTTCCTATTTTCAGATAAGGAATCGAATTGCTTATGTTGAATGAGAAAATTATGTAAATTTAGATATCGTATATATGTATATATAGCGTAGAAATTTGTCCTAGCTCTATTATCATAGACAGAGTGCACAAGAAGAACTGGGCTTTTCCATCATAAACGATGTCCGAGAATATATAAAATCAACAAAGGAAAGCCAAATGATGAGATGAGATGGAAATAAATTGAGAAAGCAACGACGAGAGAGAGTAACTTGATGCAGCCACTAACAAGATTTTGAGAGAATAAAGAAAGAAATAACATTTTAGATTAACTTTTATATTAATTTCCTCTATATAATAGGAGCTCCGGATTTATAATAATACGAAATAATATATCTATGAAATCTATATTTGTATAATCCTTAACACTAATATATCCATGAAATCTATATTAACTTCTATACAAGATTGATTCAAGCAGATAATAATTGTTTCGTATGTCACGATAATTAACAAAAGTCAAGGACAATCTCTATCACACATGGGATTTTTTTTTCTTAAGAATCACAGTAGTTCTACCATGGTCAATTACATGTGGTTGTATCTACAGTATGGAGCCCAAGTGGTTAGATGATCCCGATATGCGACAAAGATAATAAAAGTTGCATGTACAATGAACGTTGCGTACAAGAAATTTTTTCAGAATTTATGCATATATGAATTTGGAATGATTTATTTTTTTGTTTATTATATTTCTTTACTCATAATTATATTATTTTAAAAAAAATACTAAAATACAACTTACCCGTGCATTGCACGGGTGCGGTACTAGTGGTTTAAATAGTCCTCCCCAAATTAAGTTCGAGGTTAATTTGATTTTAAGTTTTTCTACCATATTCTCAAATTAAATTAAAAAAAAAAAACTTATTAATCACAAAATGTTAAGTGATTAAAAAAATTTACCACCACAGGACCACAAACAAGATTTAACTCTTTTTTTTTAAATTAAACATACACACACATGCAGCATCTAATCTAATCTTAATCCAATCAAAATCAGAAACTCAAAGTCATCTCTATACTAGTTAAAATGGCGGCCACCTGGCGAATCGACGGGCGATTTGTCCGACAGTTCCCGACGCAAGCGAGAGCAACCTTGGACAATCGAAGAAGCGGGCCCACATCGGTGGGAATAGGCAGCCTGGGATCGAAAAAGTCGCTAAATCTCATCCCTTTGATCAACGGCAACCCCCATTCAACCACCGAAATCGACGACTCACTTCTCCTACCGCTCAACAACTCCAGCAACACAACTCCCAATCCGAACACGTCGCATTCCTTTGAAGCATTCTTCTCTCTCCAATACTCTTCATCCACGTATCCCACCAATCCTCTCTTCTCCTGCGCCGCCACAAAATGCAGCCCGTAATCGCATAATCTCGCGCACAGCTTCTCGTCGACTAGAACATTCGACGGCTTCACGCACCCGTGGATTATGGGCGGCGCCACCACTTCGTGCAAGTACTCCAGCCCCCTCGCCGCCCCGGCCGCGATCCTCAGCCGCCGCCTCCAGTCGAGCAGCGCCGCCCCGTCGGGGTTCTGGTGGAGGTAGAACTCCAAACTCAGCATTCCTCCGAATTCCATCACTATAATTCTTTCCCCCGGCGCCTCTGAGAACCCTAATTATTATTTTTCCAAAAGTTATTTAGTAACTATAATATAATTAAGAATTATATTTACAGAATAAATAAAACGATGAAATCGTACCTGTGATGGGCACCACGTGGGGATGATCGGCTAAAGAGAGCCATTTAAGAATGGAGGAAAAGCCAAAACCTGCATTATTGAGGACGAGGCGGGGGTGAATTCTCTTCACCGCCACGAGCTCGCCCTTAGGCGTCACCGCCGCGTACACGGTGCCCAGCCGCCCCTTGCCGATGATCCTGCGGTGGTTGAACCCGTCGGTGGCGGCGTCGATTTCCATCAGTGGATACGACGGCGCACAGGCTTTCGGCAGTGGGATTATTGATTCCACGTCGTTTTCTGCCCTCTTTCTGCAGTGGTAGAAAAGTACCACTGCGAAGATTGTGATGCTGATCGCCAGAATGCTGAGAACTAGATTGTAGATTATGCTGAAATCTGCAAAAATCATCCTTCTTTATTTTTATTTATTTTTTTAAGAAAAATCGTTTTGATTTTCAGAAAGAGTTTAATTGGGTTCGGTGTGGTATTAATGGGATTGAAAATTTGAAATTAGAAAAAAAAAATAAAAAAAATGAAAATGAGGTTAGATTGGTAAGGGAGGGCAGAAATGTGGAGCATAGTGTGGTCTTACGTTAGGTTGTTTTCAGCCATTCATGCTAGGTTGCTTCCTATTTCCATTTCAAGAAACGCTAGTAACTATTAACAACCGATGTTTTCTTTTATTTATTTAATTGTAATCTAAATTAATATAAGACGAGACACAAATTTGAGTAATTACGACACATTTAATTAGTTAAATATTCGCAAATATTAGCCAATCCTTTTCTGTCACAAATATTTACAAATTTGAGTAATATTGAATAGGCATTATACACAAGTAAATTACGGCGGATTTAATTACTCCCTCCGTTCCATCCATAATGTCTCGTTTTCATTTTAGTCCGTCTCATTCATAACGTTCCCTTTCTAAATAAGAAAATAATTATAGCCTTAATCATCTAATATTAGTTTGGTTAAATAATTAGGAAACTAATACTAGATGATTAAAACCCTAATTATTTCCTTATTTAGAAATTGAACGTTATGAATGAGACGGACTAAAATGAAAATGAGACGTTATGGATGAGACGGAGGGAGTATATATTAAGAATATCTTGCTTTTTTTGAGGACAAATAATCTGTGTATTGATTGAAAAATGAAGAAAAACCGATTGCAATAATGAAGTAAAAGGAAATGGATGGTATTTGTATCAGAGTTTGTGATTGAATTGGTTAGATGGGCCATCAAATCAATGATGAGAAGATACTCAAGACATTATTGCATTTAGACTTGTCTGTGGATTATTTTTTAATTACTAAAAATTATCAATAATTAGTGTCCCAAAAATTTCATGTGCTTTTGTCTCTTCACAAACGTACAAATCAGGGATCAAAAGGGTACAATAATCAACAGCACAATACTTTCAAAAAAAGGGAAAAAAAAAGGATGTGAATGTAATGTTAGAAAATCATGGGACCTGAGAAAATTAAAGTATTTAGTGTACTGACACAATTAGCTCAAACAACTTCGGTTTATCTACTTCCACCTAACTAAACTCGAAATTGAGAATCTTTTTCAAACTATAATACTATTTGTTTTGTTGTAATGTTTATTGCAAAGACAATTAGACAAATATATATTGACCTTCTTAAACATTCGTAGTTTAATATATGTGGGGTCCCTTGGTAGATCTTATACATTGAAAAAGGTTGTTAGCACTATTTTGTTGTGACGGTGCGGAAAAAGAAAATTTGCGCATCACCTCTTCAAGAATATCGCATATTTTCTAGTAAAGACCATCTTCAATTAACATAAATAGTTTTTAGACGAAAAAAATGTGTTCGGTATTGTTAGATTTTGTGATGTTGGTCATATTTCGAAAATAGATACCTATACTTCGATCAAAATTATAAATATATTATCGGATATTGATTTAGATTCGAATTTGATGAGTACTGGCTTATCGGGCTTGATCTGCGACATGGTTTTGTACCGTGTTTGAACAAATGGTGAAAATATTTTTCATCTATTTACTACTCCTTCCCTCCTATTATGCTTGTCTCATACTTTTAGAGCAAGTAGATTAAGAATAAGTACTCTTAGGTGGTTCCACCATTTTTGAAGAGTTAAATATTTTCTTTTGAAAAATAAGACATTACTAGTAGGATAACCAAAAATGAAAAATAAAACAAGAGTAATGAAACAGAGGGAATATTATTTTCCCAATGTCAGGGTTATGAATACAAATATGAATTTCATTAAGGGCCCATTTTTATTAGGCCCGAAAACACGTGTAATGTGGTTTTAATTCTCATCAGAAATTGGATATTAGCCTTTATTATATGGGCTTTAGAGTTTTGGGTTTACTTCAAGTCTGCAAGAAGGCCACTATCATTTTTCCAAACTTATTTTCGGTCCAAGTCCAGTAGGAAAACTCTGGAATTAGCCCATTCACAAGATTCAACTCAGGTGTGTATATTTTATATCTTGGTGTGCGTGCGCACACATATAGGAAAGAGCTTATATGTAAAAGCATTTTTTTATAAGAAATAAGAAACGATTTGGACCATTGATCTTTGTAGATCTACGGTTGGCATTGACCGGTGCATTATATTGAAACATGGAATGCATTATCGTAACAATGCATTGTAGTAAATCAAAGATGCATTATTATGACAGTGCATTATAATAATACATAAATTACATTATTTTAGTGCATAAAATGCATTATTATTATCTTTTACGGGAAAAGTAATTTATATGTGAACCAATTCCTATATGTGTGTGTGTGAAATGATTCGTATAAAAACAAATTCTAGTGCAGGAATTAAGAAACAATTGAACAATTATACATAGTAGTAATAGTAATATTTAATTTTTATTAAATGTTAGTTATCAAATTATGTTTAAAAAATTATGCTATAGAAGTGATGATGAATTAAAAAGATCTGGACCTTCTTAAATATACAGAAAAAAAATCCAAATACCAGTAAAAATATACAAAAATTATGATTATATTTCTGACAATTGGTTTAAGGTATTGCAAGCGATAGCTTTTGCTTTTTAAGCCTTTGATACAGTAGTAGTATTTTGTTATATAGAGTTGTATTTTTTTTTAATTAAATATATAGAGTTGTATTATATCGCAGTAAATCCTTACAAATATTTTCAATAGTTTATTTTTAGCTTAGGCAATTCAAACATTTAATAGTTTTCTTCACCACTCATGGAGGTTACTCTCTTTCTAAGCTGCGTTTAATGATATGAAAGTTTGTGGTATCTGTGGGGCAAACAATTTAAAAGGGATTCAATAAATTACAAAATAGAGTAAGAAATTTCAGTAACCAATTAATAACCATACCAATCTCTATTCCTCTTAAATTGCCAACGGCCTCTTTAATTTTGGTGCGGTTGAGAAATGAATTTCAAATTAAGGCTGCGTACATTTGTAGAGGAAAAATTAAAAAAGGCCAGTTAATGGGTACCTAAATCAAATGTATGAGTTGGCATGAATATTAAATAGAGTGAGAGCAACGATTTCAAAATTACATTCTTGGTATTAATGAGCATTAAAAATGAGTGACGTCACCAATTCAAATGACTACAGATCTGAGAGAATATAGGAAATGAAGAAATATGGAGCATAGAGCCAACCCCACAACATTCAAGGCAAGATACAACTAGGTTTAGTGTGTGGTATATGATGGTCACACAGACACGGACAGCGTCGCTTTCCCACCGTTTGGACACCGATATTACTAGTACACAATTTTCATATTTGCAGATGTTATTTTTTGAAAATTTGCCGATCTTATATTACTATCATTTCTCCACAATGCGTATAATTAATCCACAACCAGAGACGAAGGGAGGGGGGTGCAGGGGGTCACTGGAACCCTCGGTTCTTGAAAAAAAAAAATAGGGCTATAATAGTCATTTTGCATGTAATGTTGAAAAATAAAGATAATATAAATAAATTCAAATATAGAAAGTTGCAATGTACTCCCTCCGTCCCAATGAACTTGTCTTGTTCTAAATTAGAAAACAATTAACTTTTCAAAAATGGTGGAGCCTATTCACTTTCTATTTTTTTACCCTTTTTTTCCTTAATACTCGTATCGAACAGTAACAAAACATGTTCAGTGGGACGAAGGGAGTATATTGTTTGGTGAAGTGCTGAAGACTTGCTTTACATAATCAAGCCTGCTTATCTACTATTTCATTCTTTATTTATATTTATGGTAATGGTGCGAAATAGCAAATCAAGTTAGTAAAAAATAAATATTAGCCACCAACTTTATTCTAATAAATTGTGGTTAACTTTGAGCTGAATAGACACAACTGGTACGAAGTTTAACTTTGACACAACTGGTACGAAGTTTGCCAAGTGTGGCACAACTGGTATGAATTCGTTCCAAGTGTACCAATTGTGCAACACCATAACTTGGTACGAAAGGATCTCATTCGTCCCAAGTGTACCACGTCGCAACGACACAACTTGGTACGATCTGGTACGAACGGATCTCATTCGTTCAAGTGTATCACGCGCAGCACACAATCAATTTCTAGGTATAATTTTGTCCAAAATCCTCAAAGTTTGACAGAATTTATGAAAATAAAGTTGGTGGCCAACTATTAGTTTCCACTATCTATTTTGACTATTCCAAATTTTGCCTCTAGTTTTTGTCTCTATTTATCTGGCCTATATAATTTCCTTTTTTCTTTTTCTCCTATCTATCTATCTAAACTTTTATAATTTTCTTTTATTTGTAGATGTTAACAATGATGCTATTATATATAGAGCTACAGGCGGCCGCTGTTTGGGTTCTGGAACCGAACCGGCAATTCTCGGTTCCACCCCAAGGGAATCAGAACCGAACCGTCGACCACTTCGATTTCGGTTCCAAATTAACCGGAACCGTAAGTTTCGTTTCGGTTCGGTTCCGGCGGTTCCTAACCGAAACCGGATGTTTTGAGGTTCAAATTTTTTTCGTTTTTTTTTTCCTTTTTTTGCTACTTTTTCTTGTTTAATTGGGATTTTGTGCATTCTAACGTAATATTTAAGTAAAATAAATATGAATTGTAACATAAATATAGATAAAAACGTAAAAAATACAAAAAAATAGGAGGAACCGGTAGTTCTCGATTCCGTAATTTTGGAATCGGAACCGAACCGCCATCGATGCGGTTCTCGATTCCAAACCGAAATAGGTGATTCGGTTTCGAAACCGTCGGTTTCGGTTCGGTTCCGACGGTTTCGGTTCTTTTTTACCACCTCTATATAGAGCGTTTTCAACACATGAAGATGAAGATGTTAATTGTTTTGAATTTTTTTTTTTATTATTTGGCCCCCTGAGGGCACCCACAATGGGAGACCTACCTTAGATAGGTCTCCCAATAGTTTATTAATACTTTTTGTACTTTTTGTGGGGTCCCAATGATTGAAAGATCGGTCTCTAAATCATCTCCAATGGTACCGGTCTCTCACCCCGATCTCTAATTATTTAATTGTATTTTTTTTATATTTTATATTTATTTTGAATAATAAAAATAATTATAATTAAAATACCATATTGTATTTAAACATTGGAAAATTACAATATAATAAAGAAAAATACATTATATTTAAAATCAAGGTAGAACTAGTTGAGCGGGTCAAAACGTGTCCAAATTATTCGCCCGTTACATATTTATTTTAATTTTTTTTAAATCACACTTCGAATAAAATATATATATATATATATATATATATATATATATATATATATATATATATATATGTAGCAGCAATGGTTGCGACCCATGTCGCAAGAGGGACCGGCCGACCGACCTACCCCCAATCCCCAACGGTGGAACGACCAGGGGGTCTGGTCTCGCGGCGGTCGGAGGCGCAGCGACCGGGATGGGCGACCTGGCCACCGACCGTCGTTACTGATGCTCTAAGTCGTAACTGTCTACAACTATTATTTGTAACAAGTATAACTAGATAAAAGTCGTCCATGTATAATAATTTGCTCCGCATTTTAATATTATTCTCATTTGTATTAATTCTAGCAAAGAGATTGCGTGTGTTGCACGTATAACACCTTGTTTAAGATAATTAATTAATTTTAAATAATAATATATTTGAAAAAAAATAAAATTGTAATATTATTAATTTTGACTATTAACTTCAACAAATTATTAGCAACTAGGTTTAAATTAAGAGTAGACCTGTAACGACCCGGCTTCCGGACTGACGGCTGGCCCCACAAACCATCACAAGTTCTTTCTAGCGTGCTTGACCTGGAGCAAGGAGCTGTTCCGATAAGACTTCAAAGCGGAGGGGGCAGGAACGAACCGAAACACACCCGAATGAGAGGGATTCTGAGAATATGTCGGAATGGGACGGCATATTCGAGGAGAGCTTAAAGGAATTGATATGGCTACTTATGCCATCAAGATGCATCTTCTTTTCTGGGGCTCATTGTGGAAGAACTCCAAGGTTAAGTGTGCTTGACCTGGAGCAATTCTATGATGGGTGACCTCCTGGGAAGTTTTCTCAGGAAGCGTGTGAGTGAGGACAAAGCACGCTAGAAAGGACTAGTGATGGTTTGTAGGGCCAGCCGTCAGTCTGGAAGCCGGGTCGTTACAAGACCTTAGAATAAGCAAATCACTACAAAAAAACATGAAAATTACGATGGACGTGACGACGGAATACACTCCGTCGCCCATCGACGACGGACCAACGATGGACAAAATACGCCATCTTTAACAACGAAATTGGCGACGGATTAACGACGGATCGTGGCGGGAATTCTTCGCGCCATCAGCGACGACGGACTCGACGACGGAAATTCCGTCGTTAAGGGCGACGACAGACTCTTTTCCGTCGTTAATTTTTTTCTCCATTTTTTATCTGGAATTTCCGAATAACGCCGACGAATTTCAGTCCGTCGTTAACCCTCTTTTTTTTTGCGACGGAAAAGTGTCCGTCGTTAGTTGTTTTAAGTAAGCAGCGACGGATCGGTGACGAAGGCGTCCGTCGCCGGATATGTGATACCATATCAGATCGGCCCTCTCTCAGAACAAGCCTTAATTTCATTTCACTCACCGTCTCTCTGTGCGAGCTCTTCTCCTACCGCCGTGCTGCCATCCTACGTCGCCGTTTGTTGCCGCCAGTAAGTCGGGTTCCGCCCGTCTGCCCCGTTCTCTCTCTCACAGTGTCTCTCTCTCTCGTTGTACGCCGCCCGCTCACGCCGCGCCGTCGCACGGCCGCCGATGCCGCACCACAGCTGCTCCTTAGGTCATGCTTCATCTCTCTCTCTCTCTCTCTCTCTCTCTCTCTCTCTCTCTCTCTCTCTCTCTCTCTCTCTCTCTCTCTCTCGCCTTCACTATCTCTGTATTGTCTCTCTTTCATAGCGAGCCCGTCACCGGAGCCTCTGCAGCGCCGCCGCCCGTCGTCAGACCTCTGACCGACAACTCTGCCGTAGCTACTAGGTCAGCCCATCTCTCTCTCTCTCTCTAATTTTTATTTTTTCAAATTTCTTCAATTTCTCTCTAATTAGTGTTACATCATTCTTTGCCCTAAAAATTATAAATTTCTTCTCTGTTTTGGAGATCAATTTCCAATATATGCTACGTGTATTAGATGGAAATGGCCTAATTATGATCAATTTTCCCTCTAAGTAGAATTATGTCTTTATTTTTAAGGTTTTAGAGAAGAGGAAAAAGATCATAGTTGAGTTGAGTGTTTTTGATTGAGTTTGTGTGTGTGTGTTTGAGTGCAGACCTGGCTCTCTCGACGTGCCTCCAAAACCTTCTCCTGCCACACCTCGTACAGCCTGGAAGCTCAAAACTCCGGGATCAGATCCAGATTCGTTTTCACGAAGCCCAGCAATAGAGGTATGTATATATGTGGATTGAAAATTCCAAATTTCTTTGAAAGTGGATGTGTTTAGTTTGATGACAAGATGCAAAAAATTGAATTTTAATTTCAGTAGTATATATGCATTTATTTATCTTTGCTGGTGATTATTATTAGCTTTTTTGGCCATATGATAATTTTAATGATTTCTTCACGAGCAGTTTTTTGTCATCACATATTCAGTGACCTCCATACCCTTATATATAAACTCTAGGCATAAAACTATGTGTATATTGTGCAGAGAATTAAATGTTATCTACAAATGGCGTCTCTATACCGTATTCTTTTAAATACGAGAATTTTTATGAAAGCCTTTCGTTTGCTTCTCTTCGATGGGAGTTTGATTTTCCCAGAATGTATCCTAATTTTGGCCTAATTATAGTAAATTATGATTGAACACACTATTTATAGTAAATTTGAATCATATTCCAATGCTCAAGTTTCTAATTAATAATTTGATATCATTATTTGATTGTTCTCATTACTGATTAAAATGTGTGCTCCATTTTGATTTTGGATGTTAATTATTGAACTTGAATTCTATTGTATATAAAATGGTTCTTGTAATCAACTGACTGAATCTCAAGTTCTGGATTTAATCAATTCAATCTAGATGACTATCTGCATATATATTGTTAGCTTGTCAATTTTTTATATTTTTTTAGGCAGAAAATTACGAGTTTTACAAACTATATTGCAGAATTTGTCGCAACTAGCATCGATAAATCAAGATGTGCTCTTACAGAGTGGGAAAAAGCCATCAAAGTGGATAAGAGAATGAGTGGAATCATCGTGAATGGAGCTGATGCATGATGCAGGAAGAGAGGAGTGAGCGTGTCCGGATAATGGAGCAGATGCAAGTTGAGCATGAACAACGGCTGCAGTTGGAAGAGCGAATGCAGAGACACGCTGCTGAGTCAGCTAGGATGAAGGAACAGCTCGACATGCTTATGCAGCAGTACATGAGATCAGGACACCCACCATCTTGACTGTAGTTTTTATTTGAAAACTGAATATTAGATACTTTGTTGAGTTGGTTGATTGAAGAATGTCAGATTCAAACATTAGTTATTATATATGAATTTTGTTATTTCATTGCGTATTTGTATTTTGAAAATAATATATGTGTTTTTGATTGGGTCTGATATGAACAGGTGGTTGAAAATAAAATAAAACAAATTATTGGCCTAAAAATAAAAATTCCCGACGGACTGGCGACGGAAAGTAACAGTACGAACAAGCTCAAATCTAACGACAGACAAATTCCGTCGTCGATCGCCGACGGATTGGCGACCGATATTCCGTCGTTACTCCCTTTAAATTGCCGAAGGAATGTTTTCCGTCGTCGATTAACGACGGACCAGTCCGTCGCCGATTCCAGGACGACCAAACCGGTGACCGTTCTCGACGACGGAATTTTCCATCGTCGATCCGTCGTTAAATCTCCCGACGGACACGAAATCCGTCGTTAAATCTCCCGACGGACACGAAATCCGTCGTTAATTTCACCGGCGACCAAGAAATCAACGTCGAAATTGATCCGTCGCCGATCCGTCGGGAAGTGAAATCGGCGACGGAATTTATGGCAGCGGTGACGGAAATTTCCGTCGTTAAATATGTATTTTTTTGTAGTGAATATATTTATAATTTAAATATATATTCTATTTTATGTATAATTTTAATTACACCAAAAATCACATCTTTTATATCAAATTGTAAATTCATTTTTATCGTCTTCTATGAAATGCTTTATAAGCTATAAAATTAATTTATCAATCACTAATTTATATACTCCCTTTATAAACCATGGTTACAGACCTAAAAATACTTCATAATTGATTTCGGTGAGAAAAAATAATACTATCTCTGTTCCACAATAAGTGTCTTTTTCTTTTCGTCACGTGTATTAAGAAGGGTTAAAAAGATAGAAAGTGTTTGTCTGAGAAAGTGTTTTCCATATTAGGTACAAGACACTTATTGTGAGACAATCCAATATGAGAATGAAGACACTTATTGTGGGACGGAGGGATAATTAGATTTGGATAATTAGATTTTAGATAAAAAAAATAGTTCCATTTAAGACAATATATTTATCAAAGAGAATGAAGACACTTATTGTGAGCACCGTTGATTTTTAGCCCACGTCAACTTTTCTTTTTAATTTTTAATATTATTTTTATTTTAATACTTGAAAATTATAACGAGGATTGTCTATTTTACAAATTATGCAAGATCAAAGTCCATTTTTTGAAGCATAATGACACCAATCATGCTCGATTCCATTCAAATTTATCATCTAATGTGATATTATGCTTAAAAGCTATAGAATTAATTTATCAATCACTAATTTCTCAACTCATTTCATAATAAATATGGCATATAAAAATAATACATGATTAAATAAATTAATAACTCTAAATTAAAAAAAATACACAAAAATACCAAATTTCGGCACAATAAAAAGAATCTCGAGCTGTCAAGCTTATGTTGTCTTTTCTCTTTCACTTTTGAGTAATAGAACATGAAGGACTATATTATTAATTAATTTATTAAGTTGAGTTATATTAGGAGTAGGACTGTATTATTAATTTATTATGTTTGTAGTAAATGTAGTGAAATTGGATAAAAAATACCAAAACTTAATAAGCATAAGTTTTTTAGCCTCATTCATAAAATTATAAGTTTTCTATACTTAAATAATTTAAAAGACTAAAGTGTCCTCCCTTTAACAAAAACTAATAAATAAATAATACACCTATGAATTAAATTAAAAAAGCCACAAAAAAATATGGGAAAAGAGCCTCAATCTCTCGCGATTCTCTCCCTTCGTCGGCCAGATTTCTTTTGGACACGATGGCTGGACGCGATGGGAAGACACGATGGTGCTATTGGACACGATGGAAATTACACGATGGTGGACACGATGGTGCTATTGGACACGATGGAAAGTAATATTTAATGCAGATTCTCTGAAGATTTTCATTTGAAACTAGGGAATTTAATGAAGCTAGTTCATTAAAGTTTGGGTAAGAGAGGTTGTTGAGAAGGTTTAGAACTTATAGTTTGAGTCAAATTAATCTCAACAGCCTCGCTCTAGAAACGAGGAATATAGCGATAGAGAAGACTTACGGTGACTTTGACAAGTCGTATCAGATGGTCCCGTCGTATCTACATTTATTGAGGCAGCGTAATCCCGGTACTTAGTACAACATGCAGATCAGTAGTGAGGGAGTATTTTGTCACATGTTTCTCGCCTTAGGACAGTGTATTCGTGCCTTCGAGCGTAATCCTGGTCTCGACGGTTTACTCGCCGAAGCGGGTTTCCTTTGTAAAGCGGGTGCACCCACTTCGGCGGCTCACCCACCGCAGCGGGGTACACTAGCATGCCCATTTTCTCCATCACCCACGATTAGGAGATCCACCGTGCCTATCTCCCCCATCGTGCCCATCGCCCCCATCGTGCCCATCACCCACATCGTGTCCAGAGCGCCCATCGTGGGCATCGCCCTCATGATGCATGTCCCATCGCCCCCTCAAGATATTTTGATTTTATAGACATTTTTTTACTTTATGTTGTTGTGGTGCTGATATATTGATTGTAATTGCTTATTTAAGAGTTTCATAAGTAAAAACTAACATTTTAAATAATTTAAATGTAGTCTTTAATATGATTATAAATCATATCATATCTTAAGAATAAAAAGAATAACAATGAATATTTACTTCAAATTCTCAAATTATAGGTTGTATATCATCGATGTTGCAAAAATCATTCAGATTGATCATAATTATATATGTAAAGTATAAAAAACTATTTATAGGGTATAACAAACACTATGGAATAATATTAAGATATTAATAATACTTATCGATGTCTGTTCTTCTGGACACGATGGGGACTCCCCATCGTGCTCACGATGGAGATTGCCCATCGTGCCCAGAAGAACAGTCCATCTCTCCCATCCCCATCGCCCCACTGTTCTCCTGGGCACGATGGGGAGTCTCCATCGTGGGCACGATGGGAAGTCCCCATCGTGCCCAGAAGAACAGACATCGATAAGTATTTTTAATATCTTAATGTTATTCCATAGTGTTTGTTATACCCTATAAATAGTTTTTTATACCTTATATACATAATCATGATCAATCTGAATGATTTTTGCAACATCGATGATATACAGCCTATAATTTGAGAATTTGAAGTAAATATTCATTGTGATCCTTTTCATTCTTAAGATATGATATGATTCATAATCATATTAAAGACTACATTTAAATTATTTAAAATGTTAGTTTTTACTTATGAAACTCTTAAATAAGTCATTACAATCAATATATCAGCACCACAACAACATAAAGTCAAAAAATGTCTATAAAATCAAAATATCTTGAGGGGGTGATGGGACATGCATCGTGAGGGCGATGGCCACGATGGGCGCTCTGGACACGATGGACACGATGGGGGCGATGGCCACGATGGACACGATGGGCACGATGGGGGCGATGGGCACGATGTGGGTGATGGGGCGATGGTCACGATGGACACGATGGGGCGATGGGGACCATAGGGCGTCCTATCCCCATCGAGAACCCCCGTAGTGCCTACCTCTCCGTCGTGGTCAGATTGTGTCTCGGACGAACTTATCATGCCGGTAATTCTTCCGTCGAGAGTGTGCTTCATGAGAGAGAGAGATATTTTTTTTCGTGGGTTTCGGTCGCTGACTCTTGCGAGAGAGATGAGAGATAATGTGGGGGTGTGTGGTAGGGTAGGGGGGACAGAAATTTAAGAGAGAGACAAATTTTTTTAAAATAGTTAGTAAGGGTATTTTAGTATTTTTATCAATTTTGGTATAGAAAACTTGTAGTTTTAAGTTTAGTGTTAAAAAACTTATACTATTTAAATTTTGGTACCAAAATATTTGGACCTCATAAATGTATTATATATTTACATTATTGCCCTTAAAATAAATATAATAATAGGAATATATTAGGCAAATCTAATTTTGTTTGAATCCGCTCTTTTATAATAGGTATATATATATCATTTCAACTTATCTTTCAGTTTACCAAGCATTTGAAAGTCGACAGACTAGATGGATGTATAGTAAAAAATTTAAATTCTCGCTGCAAATTCGAAATGAATACATAAAATAGTAAAAGTTAAAAAATAAAAAATGAATATAGCTTGGAAATGCTTGCAGCTTGCCCTAACTCTGTAAAATGGTAGTCCCTCCTTCCTCCAAAAGTGTGGTGTATATTTGATTTGTTGTGAGGTATAAAATATTAATTGAAGCACAATGAGGGAGTATCTTATAATGAATCTTTTCAACTGCGCCATTTCTAATAATGTAAATAAGATATATTGTATTATATTTTTTGAAAGAATATTATCGTATTATTATATTCTTAAATCATAACTAAAAAGAAAGAAAACACAAATTAGCAGTTAGCACGATTATACATTAAAAACTTCAAAATGGATGATTTAGATGGCGAATTCGAGTGATTGTTGTATAGTAGATTAAACTTTGATCTACATGCGGAAACCTTATGCTTATTCTTAAATTTTAAATGAAAAGGTAACAAATATACATAAATAAAAATGTATCTGCTTGAAGTAAAAAACATATGTACTTACAATTTCTATAAAACTAGTATTGCACCCGTGCGTTGCACGGTGGAATACATTATAAAAATATGTAATATATAAATTATCAAATTTTAAGAATAAAGAGAAAAATATAATAATTATAAAAAAAAATTTAGCAAAGGAGAATAATAATATTTATATATTAAATTTTCAGTACAGAAATAACGATATTTTCGGTAATAACAATAACAAATACTACAACATATTACATTTTAAACATTTCGAAAAACTTCTTTGTACACAACATATTCAGTAACTGTTGAGAACTGCTCATCATTAACACCCTTGCAGGAAAGCATTATAAATTTATATAATATCAAATTACAGGATTAAAGGAGAGTAATTCGAGAATTAGAAACACGACATCCATAGTCTGACAAAAAAATTATAATTTTAGTATATCAAATCTTTTAATAAGTAAACATAAAGACACTATAATTATAGATATAATTATAACTTAAAAAACTTACTATTAGTTTTCTCACACTTTTGATAGAGACCACGATCTAAACATCTCTAAACAACTATTTTTTTTATATATTTGAAAATGCAATTTCGATTAAAATTCATTTCAAAATGCCATTAGAATTAAAGATGAACAATCATCATAATTATTTCAACCAATTTTAGCATTTTTAATAATTCTTCATTTTTGATAACTTCTAAACATATCGAAATATATATTTTTAACTGTTTTTTAAATTATTTTTTCATTATTATATTTTAAAAATATTTAGGAATCTAAATAATGAAAATAATAAAATTATTTTGGCAACTATTCATTGCACTAATCTTTTTTTTTCTTTTCAAAATTACATATCTTAGTCAAAATAGTGTTGTGTTAAATTAGAACATTTATTATATAAATAATAAATATAAAAAGTAGAAAATTCAATTAAATAAGCAAAATCCATAACCATTCAATTTTATTAAACAATTCAATTTTTTTAAGCCAAAAAATGATAATCAAGAAAGGGGGTGTATAGTAATTAACCAACATATATTATTCATTACTTAAAGTCAATACCTATTATCCACTAAATTGGATTGAGGGGGAAAAGAGCAAATTTGTTAATATAGTCACAACTCTCTCTTTTAATATTAGATAGAAATATAGAAAATTGATTGACCGTAATATAATATGCATTAACCTCAAAATAATATATAGTTAGCATTATTAACCACTAAATTGATTTTGGAGGGAAAAGGGTAAACTTGTTAATAAAGCTACAACTCTCTTATTAAATATTAGTACAGATGACACAGGACCTTATGATGTCTACTTCAAAAACTACTTCATTTCCTATTTGGTTGTCATAGATAATAGATTTACGTCACGTGAAGGAACACTCCTCATCCGTTTAGCAGTCATCGATTTAAATAAAATAAATACTAGTATAATTATAGACATATGTGAGAAGGTACGAGTAAGAACAACGGTTATAGATGTGCAATTGGGGAATTCGAGTGAAATAATACTGAATCAGTGGGCAATGAAGTTAATTTTGGCAGTGTGTAAGGTCTTATCTGAAAGAGTTTTTCCAGTGGGGCCCTTTTTAGTACATTACTAAATTTATCATTCCAACGACTTACTCCAAAATGTAATAACTAATAACACATGACAAGTATCCCAGGAAGTAGGATGAGTGAATTCTAGGTGCATTGCATAAAAACACAAGAATATGTAAAACCTTTGGCGCATTTACATTCTGCATCCATCCATGATGATTTACTCTTCCACCATTTTCAGTGCGGTAAAAAAATTGGGAGAATGCCAAATGGCAAGCCAAGTCCGTAGTGAATCTGTTAGGCGTCCTCGTAGTAATAAGGTGTGAATTTGGCATCTTTTCCGGCAATCTTGTGGTGGGTGCCGTTGCCAACGGCCTGTAGCATCTTGACAACGCGTCTCATGGAAGGGCGGTTGATGGGGAGCGGGCTGGTGCAGAGGAGGCCTATGTTGAGGACTCTGCATATTTCATCCTTGAAACAACAATCCAGCCTGCTGTCAATCACATGCTCTACTCCTTTCTGATCAACCGTGGTGCACACCCATTTCACCAAATCCTTCTCCCCGAACTCCGGATCAACCGGATGCTTCCCACTAACCAACTCAAGAATTACCACTCCAAAACTGTACGTGTCGCTCTTCTCATTCACCCGAAGCGTGTACCCATATTCTGAAATGCCAATAGGACTTCATCAAATTACATGACAAAAAACAAGAAATTCAGAGATTTCCTCATCATTCACACATAGGATAACTTGCAATAAACTAATTCAATTCATCAAAATAGTCATTCAGAGGATCATATATATGGCAAAATGAAGCACAACAAGATTGATGAACTCACCTGGAGCAATGTAACCACAAGAGCCAGCAATGACAGACATGGATTTAATCCCCTTTGCACTCGCATCAACCATCTTAGCCACACCAAAATCTGCAACCCTCGCCCCGAACTCAGAATCCAGCAATATATTGTTGGACTTCACGTCTCTGTGAACAATTGCAGGAGCAGAATCGTGATGCAAGTAGGAGAGGCCCTCAGCTGCATCCAACGCAATCTTGAACCTAATCGGCCAATCCAACAAACCGCCTTTGGTGCTGTGAAGCAAATCACCAAGACTACCATTAGGCATGTATTCATAAACCAAAAGCTTGCAATCCCTAGTGGAGCAACAACACCATAACTTCACTATATTCTTGTGCCTAATCTTCCCCAATGTCTCAACCTCAGCATCAAAACCATCTTGCAGATTGCCCTTCTCCACATCAATGCTCTCATCCTCTGCTGATTTCGGCCGCCCCCAGAGCTTCTTCACTGCAACTGCTTCGCCGTTGCTCAGCACCACCTTGTATACCTTACCCGACGCCCCGCTTCCAATCACGTTATCTTCATCCAAACCATCCAATATCTCATTCTCATTGAATCCCAGTTTGTGAAACGACATCAATGTCCATTTTGATCTATCCATAGACCTTTTCGCCTCGTTGAATTTTCTGTATTTCAGGTAGAACCACACCACACCAACAATAAGAACTAATCCAGCAACTATGAAAATTGACCTCAACAACCACATATACCCCACATTCTTCAGTCCGCCCCTTCCATTACACAGACCTTCAATATCTCCACATAGACCTGGATTCCCCAGAAAGCTATCTTTATACATTTCCTTGGCATACATGGCTGGAATATCACCAGAGAGACGATTGTTTGACAAATCGAGTCTATTAAGCTTCAGGTTCTGCAATCCAACAGGGATTTTGCCGGAGAATTGATTTCCTGATAAATCAAGATAATTCAGAACAGCTAAATCCCCAATTTCATTTGGAATATTCCCAGAAAAACCATTGTTTGCCAAATTAAGCTCATTTAGCCTCTTCAAAGAATGAATCCCACTTGGGATTGTGCCAGATAAACCGTTGTTATGAAGATCGAGCTTCACTAATTGCCCAAGATTCTCTACACTACTGGGCAAAGACCCTGAAAGCTTATTATCGTTAACAGAAATTTCCAGCAAAGCATCCAAAAACCCAATCTCGACGGGCAAACTACCGGAAAAGTAGTTCCCTGACAAAATCAACTGAGATAAGTTGGAAGCTCCGGCGATAGTTTTTGCAATGCCGCCAGAAAACGAGTTGCCTGCGAGCTCAAGTAGTGAAACGTGTGGAAGCCCCCACAAGGCCACCGGCACCTCACCGGAAAAGCTGTTGTGCCCCAATCTCAAGCGCAACAAGCTACGGCATTCCGCTAGGCTCGCCGGTAATTCGCCGGAAAATGAGTTTTCAATCAATAACAGCTCCTCCAGATCCCCGTTGATACACAAATTTTCCGGCAATGGACCCGAAAACTTATTGGTTGAAACATCAATCCACTTTAACGGCGATCTTTTACCGAGGTTCGGCGGTAGCCTTCCAGATAACTGGTTCTGAAACAGCCTTAATTCGTACAAATTCGGAGAATTAGCAATGCCGTCCGGCACTTCACCTCGCAGGTTGTTCTCGTATAGATTGAGCGACTCGAGCTGCAACTCGCACAACTCGGCAGGAATCCCCCCACTCAACTCGTTCATGGACGCGTCAATCCGCCTCAGTGACGTCATGTTTGACCAACCACCGCTAGGTAGCTCACCCGTTAACGAGTTGTTATACAGCTCTATCTGAACCGCGCTCGTCAACTCAGTGAGCGAGGTCGGGATCGCACCGCTCAATGAGTTTAAAGCCAGGTCCAAATCCGTGAGCCTGCCGAGTCGACCCAGTGACTCAGGTATCTCACCAACTAAACTCGTCTCAGTCAGCCATAGCACCTCCAGATTGGTGAGGTTGCCCAGCTCCGGAGGGACCCGACCCGGAGAGAACGGGTTGTACGACAGATTCAACTGCTTCAGCGACGAGACATTCCCGAGAAATGCCGGTATTGTCCCTTCGAGCAAATTTTCCACCAATGAGAGCACCTCGAGCTTCTGGAACGTTCCGAAACTGTCGGGGATCAAACCGGAAAAGTTATTTCCAGTCAAATCCAGATACTTCAAGTTGGGGAGGTCAGCTAAAACGCGCGGTAGCTCGCCGGTTAGATAGTTCTGTGCCAAATCAAGGTGCTCCAATGACTGGCACAAAGCGACGTCGTCGTCCCGTAGAGTGGAGTTGATGAAGTTATCGTTGAATGAGATAGAAAGCAAGTTTTTAAGGCGGCAGAGAACGGAAGGGAAGGGGCCGGAGAGGTTGGAACTGGAGAGGTCGACCGACACGACGGATTCGGTGGCCGGATCGCAGACGACGCCGCTCCATTTGCAGGGAGTAGCGTCGCTAGTGTTCCAGCTGGCGAGGACGGAGTTGGGATCGTCGAAAGCGAGCTTGGCTTGTTGGAGGAATTGGCCTTCTTGGTTTAGGCAGAGAATGAGGGGCGAGGTGAGGGAAAGTAGGAGTAGGAATATGAGGTGGTGGTGGCGGTGGTTCAGCATTTTGCCGGCGGTGGCGGTGGTTGCCGGAAGAGTGAAAAGTGGAGAAGGGAAAGTCGGGAGCGAGAAGTTGGATCAACTAGGACATGTTTGTTTAAGGTATATGGACAGATAGAAATGGATACTTGAAATTTTCGAATATAAATAGAAAGAGAAAAATTAAATAGGTACTAATGATAAGTTAGATAGAGGAGAAGACAGCATTAATCGAAAAGAGAGTCACAGAGTGACAGAGAGGATAACATCTCTTCGGGTGGCTCCAACGGTGGGTTCCAAAATTTGGAACCCACCAAATCCACCATCATGAAGAACCTGGCTTCAAATCGAAACTGGGCTTCAAAACCGAAACTCCAAGAGGAGAGAAAATGCTACGTGAAGCAGAGGGCCAATGCGCCCACCCCACGCACCACACGCGCGCTTGGCCGGCCGCGCGCAGTACACGCGCGTGTGTGGCCGCCACTTTTGACTTTTTTTTTTTTTTTTTTCGTTTTTGTCCTTTTTTTCATTTCGATTTTTTTTTAGCTTTTCATAAATACTGACCTATTAAACTGCTCTAAAACATATCGAACATATATCTTATATTAAAGATCACGACGAGAGCTTTTATTCGACATAAAAATCGTAAAAATCCGATTTGAAACGAGCAAATGATGATATTTTAAAGCTTCAAAACTAATAATTTATGATAGATATATAAAGATAATGCGTATTATAATGCGATCTTTAAATAAGTAGAACCTGGTTTGTTGCAGCGTGTTTAGATAAAAAAGAGGTGGGTTCAAAAGTTCGACGCGCGATTTGCGAAACTGGTTTCCACCACTGGAGACACCCTTCTCTGTCTTGTTTTGATACTATGGCCTTCACTTCCATCAAAGAATTACACTAATCCTTGTTTACAGAACCAAAATATTCTTAAATTGAAAATTACTACTCCCTACTCTCTACTCCATCTCATGTTAGTGTGGTTCAATCAAATTTTATACCCTCTCCATTTCAATAATAAGGTCTCGCTTGTTTTGGGCACAGTTATTAAAAAACCAAAGTAAAATGATAAAAAGTGGTAGGTCCCAGAGCTTTTGAAGAGTTAATTATTTTCATTTTTGTAATGAGACCTTGCTATTGGAACAGATGAAAAAGGAAATCGAAACTTTATTATTGGGATGGATGGAATACCTTACAACAAATTAAAAGTACACCACATTTTTTGGGAGCGTGGATAAGTATATTATTTACACGTTAAGAATTTCATTAAATTGGCATAATTAGTGGAGTAAATCATAAATATACACACTCGTGGCTTGTAGATTGGGTAGTTATAAAATAGTGTTAATAAGTTTAAAACATACCAACTTTTGCCTATTTTTTTTCTACAAATTTTTATTTTTTTTCTTTAAATATACAAATTTTACATATGTTATAAATTTCTAATTATTTATAAATTCAGTCCAATCAGCTAATGCAGCAGTCATAATTAGAGCAAAAGTTTGTGTATTTTAAGCAAACTATATACCTTTTAAATGAAAAATGATGTCAGACGATATGTTAATGTGGACAATTCTAGCTACTACTACAACTTCGATTTAGCCTGATTTGTAAATCGTGAGAAATTTCAACAAATGTATAATTTGTGTATTTAGGAAAAGAAAATGAAAATTCGTAAGATAAAGTTTGTGTGTGTTAAGCTAATTAACCCTATAAAATGTCCATTTTGATTGCGTCGAAATTAGACTGTATACGTACAAATTTCAGCCTGAAAGAATTCATAACATTGATAATATATGCTCTAATTGATAGAATTAATTACAGATACTTTTTGTTCAGTGAAATATCTACTGTTATGAGGAGGGTTTGAAATGAAATACACGCATTAAATGTGCACGAGCTACTTACTTCATACTTTCAAATAGGGAAGTCATGGAATAAAACTAGCATGACTTCAAATTTAGACAACCATGGAAAAAAATTATCGTGAACCAACAAACATAATTTGAGAACCATATTTATATGTAAATCATCATTTTCAATTTCCTATTTTATTTCTCTCTTATTGAAGTTGGACAAATGTCAGTCAGAAAACATTTTAAGTTGATAACAACTTATTAATGTATGTTACTCCCTCCGTCCCGTCATAAGTGTCTACATTTTCCTTATTGGGCTGTCTCATCATAAGTGTCTACTTTCCTAATATGGAAACACCCTCTCTCACACAAAAGATGTGGGCTCCACCACTTTTTATCTTTTTACCCTTTAAACACTTCTATCCTAATTAAATACTCGTGCCCAAAAGAAAGTAGACACTTATCATGGGACGGAGGGAGTATAAAATATACAAATCAGAAATACTCTGTATAAGTAGTTACATTGTACTTCATACTAAAATTTAAAAAGAAAATTATTAATTTATGCAAATTTATAATAAAGAATATTTATTTATTCTTAAAATATTGTTAACAATACATAAAATTTGAAGAAAAAAAAATAGGAGTACTATCATATTTAACTTTAAATATAAATACCGTAAATTTAAAAAATTATTTATGGGAAATTGATCGAGCAAGAAAATACGGGAAGCATCAGACTCCACGCCTTCCTGGAAGACTGCGGCCGACAATCATATTGGAATTTGCGGCTTGTAATTTTGTGACAATGCATTCATTGGATATATGTAAGAGTTTGGGATTTAATTACAGAGTGATGCTATTTGGCGAGAATGCGGCTAGTATAATTTGATCGATTAAATAAAAATAGATTAATTTTATTAGATATTTGATTTATATAAAAATAAGATTTTATATTTTATGTTAGTGTTTCTTTATAGTACCTTTATTATATCTATTGAGATTTATGTTACGTCCAAATCTAAATATATCAATGTAAATTTGTGTAAATTAAATATTTTAAATATTAAAAGTCATTTACAACCAAAAAAAAATTAAATAAATAGATTTTTTTTATTATTGAATCAAATTATGGCTAGCCATAATGTGGTTGTATAGATTTATTCTTTAATTATTTATAGCCAAATAATTCGAAAATTTGTATCAACTAGCCAAATAAAAAATCATAAATTTGAGAATTTTATCACCCCTTGCCCCCCCCCCCCCCGCCCCCCCACACACACACACACCACGCCATTTTTCATCGTAGAGGTATTATTTAAAATTCATTTTAATTTGTAGTTTTTTTTAAGAGTATAATTTGTAGGTTTATTATGTAATCGTAAACAATATATTCAATTACGCAGTGTGCATATTACAAATATATTGCATAGAACTACCCCAAAAGAAAATCACAGTGGAAATCTTTTTGATAGAGAGTCTCTTACCTAACATTTATATGACATTCCGGGGGTCTTGATTTTAGGAGTCAATAAATATTGACCTTTTTCGAGACCTTACTGGATTATTATTCATATGATGATTCATAAATCGAATATTCACACACACACACAGAGTACATACTTATATACTATGACATAAATTATAAGGATTTTACCACATGAAAATGAAATTGTTTATGGGTGTGAGTTGATTGAAAATCAAAACAAGTTAAATCTACATTTTAAACACGTAGATGTATATCTTTGTATTATATATTGTGCAATATGTTTTTTTTTTTAAGGGAAGGGAACGGTGAGATTTGAAATCCCTTACTACTTACAAACTGAATTTTACATGTACTTATTTATTAATGTTACTTGGGCATGACATTATGCAATCAAATTTCAAGTAAGCTTTGTACTAAATGAATTAATTTGAATGAGCAATAACATTTATTCTCACAAAATCTTTCACACCATTAGCCTTATAGTATATACCCCTCTCTCCCTCTCTCTCCCCATGACCTACTATTTGCTTGTATTTCTTTTTTTATTCGTCAATCACCTATTTGTTTGTTCAATTTTTAGTTAGATCCCATAAAATTTACTTATTTTTAACCACATAACACATTAAAAATGGATCCTTATTTCACTCATAACACATCTATCAACTTAGTCAACTAAATTATTAAAATCTATGTTGGTCAACAACGAGCAAATAAGTCGTAGACGAAGAGAGTAATATTTTTTCTCCACATTCGCTCCATTTTATGAGCCAACTCACATTGTCAATCTAATAAATACTCCCTCTGTTCCACTATGTATGTCTCGTTTTCCTAATTCGGGTGTTCCACTACCAATGTCTCATTCCAAAAATAGAAATAATAAGGAGATTTAGTTGTGTAATAGAAGAAATATAAAAATACAACTAAATAAGTATGCCACAACACTTTACTAACTAAATGCAAGCTCTTAAATACCTGTGTCGAAAAGAAGTTAGATATACGTAGTGGAACGGAAGAAGTAACATGCATAGGTAATGATAATCTCGACATTTATATGATAAGGTATTTTATAATCTTTTTACATGATTATAGTTAGAATTTCTTATAGCAAAAAATAAGTTTAATTTTGTTAATATCACAAAATTGCCACAGTTGATATGCACGATCTGATTATTTGGGATTCATCCAAAAATTATTATTATTATTATTATTATTATTATTATTTGTGCTAATACTCTCTCCATCCACAATAAATATGATCTTCTTCTTTTTTCATCCGTCCATAAAAAGTATGATCTTTTCTTAAATAGAAATACATCCACTCAAAATAAACATAAATCTCACTTTCTACTCAAAATATATCTATCTAATCTATTTCCCACTTTTAAATTCCGTGACACTCCCTCGGATCCAGAGTTACTGTGGACCGAGGGAGTACTAAGTAATACTACGCCGGTATGTTCAAATTTTTCAAATTTGCTTCAATATGTGAAACTCCCTTGAACATCCACGTGTCACCCCATGACAAGATTGAAAAATGGTTTTACTCGGTTGAATTACTCCGGGGCCCACCACAAAATGCCAAGACAAACTAAATTGTTTCTGAGAGTCTGAAACCCAGATTCACTAAATACTCTGCTGTTTACACAGGGGATAAAAAAAGGAGGGCACAGTAAAAAGTGTGCAGATTTTACCCAACAGGTCAAACCATACAGTGAAATCTGTGCGTCTCATACTTCCAAATTTTTCTTCTTCTAAACTGCATCGACTTTTACAAATATCTGGGATATACAAATATTTCTATTTTTAATTAGTTTGAGAAGAAGAACCTGTATGCATAGTACAAGATTTTGCAGATAAATTAATGCATCTAGTTCCATAAGCAATACCAACACGAAAAGAAAAAATGTCCAAACAAAAAAATTTTGATGGGGTCCTCAAATGTCCAAATTAGAGTTAGAATGCTATAAATCTTGGTTGGAAAAGTAATTTCAGAAATACAAATATATGCAAAATTGGCAAATTTGATTATAACTTTAGATGTGAAATTTAGAAAAAATGATGGAAGATGATACTACTTCCTCAATAGGGTAAAAAAATTACAATTACGAAGAGAGAAAAATAATACACATTTCACTTCGCCATTCTCAATCAATGAAGGATGGAGAAAAAATAAAGGTTCGATGGTCGGAATTTTGAAGTTTGATTATACCTCCAATCAAAGGCGGAGCCAAGGGGCAGTGGGGTCACTGGATCCCCCTGGATTTTATATATATATATATATATATATATATATATTAAAGGTTATTTGGAGAAGAAGAAAATAGCAGAGGTGAGAAGTAGATTTTACAAATGGAGCCGAGCTTCATGTGTTTATAACTTGAAATAGGTTGTATAGACAATAATAGCTTGAAATAAGTTTGGCCATAAAATCTAATCACCATTAAAAGTTATGAGCTAGTCTTTTTATATGGAGTATTTATTATCATTATATGGAGGTTATATTTTACCTTTTCATCTTTTCTTTTCTTTTTTTGGGGGAATTTTCACTACTTATTTTATTTTAATATAATTTATGCATGACTTTCAATTTTTTTTTATTCTTTAAATGCATATGTATAATTTATATTATCAAATTTTCTAAAATACTAATTATGAAACTTAGATTAGATCTTTATATAGAGATAGATTTTATATTTATTTGTTCAGAATATAAAGATATTTTTCATAAAAGAATGCATACTAGTTTTTATATTTTAATTTTGAATTTTGATAGAAGATAGAGAACTTTTTAAGTTAAATTTATTCATGTTATATCAAATTTCATTTTATAACTTGTTTTTCATTAATATGTTTATCAATCCAAAACAACATTGCTTAACTAAATGTATACCGAATGAGATTTAAATTATTTTGTTATGTGTGAAATGTAGTGTAAAAAATGATATTGCTTAATCAAATGACATATAAAAAATAGACATGTCGGTAACATAATGTCGTTTTATTTTCAATATTATTAATTTTTTTACTATTCATATCAAAATATATAAATAAAATCGAAAGGACATTATCTGTAATAGAAAATTATTTACCTTGAAAAATCATGTTTATACTTTGTTTATTTGATTTGTTATGTAATTTAAATGATATTATAATTATATTAGATATTTTTATTGAAAAAAATTGGACCCCCCTGGATCGAGATCCTGGCTCCGCCACTGCCTCCAATTGTTGCTCTGTATTTTTTTTATATTTTTTTTTAATTTTTGAAATGCTTTGTTTGCATGCTTGTGGTTTCAGGGGTAAAAACGTCACACGAGATGGAAGTTGTGGTAAACTTTTGAAAATTGGGTCCGGTTTGTACTTGTGCTAAGTCAACTTTTTACAGTTCCAAGTTCCAACATTGTCACTTGATTTAATTTGTCAATATAACACATGGAGTATATTTTTTCGAAAAAGAGTTAATATCCGATTAGATAAAAAGGTAAAGCTATACTCAATTTAAATTTATTTTGTCCATAAAGTTTTTAGTTAGGACAAAATTATCAAATCATATTTTATTTTTTTAAGAAAAGATTAAACCTTTTATTATGAATAACACATAATAAACAAAGTAAACCCCTCCACATCATTCGAAAATTCATCACAAATATGTGTATCAGAAGAAGTTAGAAATATATAAACAAACATATAATAGAATATGTGTATCAGAAGAAATTAAAAATATCTTATCAAACATATACTCTATCATATTAGTTTCGCGTCTCACTTACTTCAAAACTAATTTAGTTACCTTTTTTTTTTCCTTTAGGAAGGTGATAATGATTATTGACATTGTTTGTCGTTTCTTGTTGATATTAAAAAAACGTAAATTATTATATAATATGTTGAACGATAAAACCAAAGCAAAACATACAACTAGGGCTGTCAAAAAAGGCCCGGCCCGATTTCTGCCGGGCTGGGCTCCAGAATTTCAGGTCCGGAGAATTTTTGGGTCGGGCTGCCCGGCCTGAAATGGGTAAAAGTCCGGTGGGCTCTGGCCGGCCCAACCCAATTTTTCCAAAAAGCTCGGCGGGCTTGGGCCGGGCTGGGCCAGTCCGGAATTTTGACAGCTCTACATACAACAGATATACTACATTTTAAGTCTTAATAATATTGAAAACTAATAATTCACATATTGCAAATCGTTTTATTCCTTTTTCCCTCAAAATTATAATAATGGAGTTCAAATCTCATCACCATAGAAAATTAATTAAGGAAAATAATAAATGTACTCCCTCCGTCCCCAAAAGTGTGGTGCATATTTGATTTATTGTGAAGTATAAAATATTAGTTAAACCACTAACCTAGGACGGAGGGAGTATTTTTTATTGCACAAGCATAAATAAAAAGGGCAAAAGTTATTGATAAAATATAGTCAATCTTAACTTTTTACGAATTTATGAACGATGATTTTGTAAATTCCCAACAAAAAATTTGATTCGTGAATTCATGAATTCACGAATTGCATCTTTATTATTTAAAAGTGGCTAGAATCACTCATTCCCTCTAAAGAAAATGACATATAATTCAACTCCCAGATAGCTAGCTAAGGATGAAACCCACTCTAATAGCTCTGTTAACTTAGCTATATTACTAGGACAGATCTAAGAGAAAATCAATCATGCGTAAACATAAAATTTTGTATATTGTCCGCGGCTCAAACCTTGAAAAAAAAAAAAAGTTGTATATAACTTGTAGGACGAGAGTTATCAACATATAATATATACGTGGACTTAATATTGATTTGAGTGAAGTTGGTCTTACTGTGGGATTGAATTTAAATTTACACTTTTCTTCCAGACAATTGTCAATTTTCTTATCTTCAATTAGTTAGAAGAGATAAAAGTGTAAATATTATGCATGATAATTGTCACTTTCTTTTTATGTTACTGTATCAAACACATTCAAGTATTTGTGTTAAGAGTAAATGAAATCACACGTTTAATTAATCGGTAAAGCCAGCAACAAACAGCAAGTTTTGGAGGCTAACGTTGACCTGAAAATGAAATTAAGTGGACTTGTTGCCTTTCCAATTTGTCGGCGCTCACACTTCTGTTCACATTCTTGGCCACTAAAACCACTGTTACGGTTGTGCATGTGTTGATCAAGCGATAATGTGAATAATATTTAAGATAAAAAAAAAATCTTAGTTTTACGGTTTTTAAATTTAATATTACAATAATATATATAAAAAATCCCCACTATACACGTAAATAAATCTTTATTTATTAATATCAATTACAAACTAAATATTAAAAACAATTATCTCTTTTTAACGGAGGAAAAAACTTAATAACACTGCATGCTGATATATAACTCGTTTCAACTGGTGTATTCTACTTATTTTAAATTTTTATGCTAAAACACACACACACACACATATATTAATTTGAGTATGATTTTCTTACTGGTTTACTATGTCTGCGAGATTTAAACATATGTCAAGCAGGTTACTTTATTTTTGGGAAATTATAGATAGATCTTACTAAATATTTATATATTCGGAGATCTTATAACCTTATATATGTTGAAATGTTATATATAAATTTATCAAATTTTAAATATTATGATTTTATTGTAAAATTGGCAAAGTATTATGACATTTCTAAAATACTGTTCAAAGTCAATTCATTTATCAATCTTCATTCATAAATTAAAAATGAAAAAAAAATCCACAAATTGAAATATCAGCCAACATTATAATTAATGATATTGGAGTATCGCAATAACTAAGGGGGCGGTATGCAATCTCAATTAAATTCCTGTGCAAATAGTCAAGAGGTGTGATGAATGTTTAGCTACTTGTACGAAAATTAGATACATTATGAATATGATCTGATTGCTACGCATTTACCAAGATTATACGAGAAGTGAATATTATGTTGGTTCATGAGAAACACCTGAGCAGCAGTAAATTGACATTTAATACTTCACCTAAAACAAAATTATTACAGTTAGCACTTAGCAGTATTATTATTGCAGGAGTAGAGTAGATGCTGATTTTACAGAACAGTTAATGTGGTTGTTAATAATATTAAATATTTCTAACCAGCATTTGATATTCTGACCACTTATTGTTGAGCCCTTTAATAATCATTTCTTGAAATAAATACTCTCGTTTGAGAAGATAAAGCTTTAAATTTCGTTACATACACTCTCTCGTATATATACGGACACTGTACATATATGTCGATGCTATCTATACCTAATATTGTTGTCCCAGTTTAGTATTTTATTTTATTTTTAATTTCCTTATACATTTTCCCTTTCCCTTCGCAATTCCATGTTCTAATTTTTTTTATCATTTTAAAAAAAATACTCCGTCCCACAAAAATAGTTCCCCTTCAATTTTCACAACTTAAAAAAATGCATTTAATTTGCTTTGAAAATCATAATCTATACTATGTAATTGTTCTATGTTACTCTTATTTAATACTCCATACTTCATTTTCACATTTTTTTAAATAAGGGTATTTTAGTAAAAGAATAATTTTAATCAAATTCTAATTAAAAAAGTTGACTATGCATTGGAACATCTCAAAAGAAATAAGAGACTAATTTTATGGAACGAAGAAAATATCACTTATCGTCTCGAAGTTTAATCAAACTAGTTATATAGTTATGTTCGGAGCTGTTGAGATGACTCAATTATCTGGAGTCACGGGAGCCTGGATGCTACCAAGCCTTGCATTGGCACCATTGCCTTAATCTGCCGCCATATGGAATTTTAGAACAGAAGCTTCAAAAATAAATGAAAAATAAATTAAATGGTTTATAACCCAACCAGAGTTCCGCACGAATTACCAGGTCACATGCATATAACTATTCAGCATTGTTTGTTACTGTTAGCAATGTCATGTAATAAATTAATAGCTTATTATATCTTTGAATAATAAAAATCCTGAAAAAATAAATTATAAATTTATGTTTTAATACTATTTTTATATTTCATCATCCTGCACCCATCCTATTTAAATATTTAATTTTAATAACTAATAACTACATTAATGAATTATCGTTCATATTTAAATATCTCGATTTTGATAAAACATAATTTATTTTTTATCCAATATTTCTATATAATATTGTTATTAATTAATATTTGTGAAATTCACGTCAAATGGCTCTATTAATTCTCACTATATAAAAAAAAGGAGTGAGTTTTTTATTATTTAATTTTATAACATTATTTTTTGAATAAATAAAACTAAAAAAAATGAGGTAATAAAAATAAATGGAAATTTTACTAATATCCACGTATATGGCGATCCACACATTTTTTGTATAAATTTTTTTCTTTTCGGCACTAATTCCGAAATCATCGTCGTTATTCGTAGTCAAAACGGTTCAAGTCTCAACTTTACGGCATCCATGTAAGAGGTGGTAATACTAAGGTTTATATTGGCGGCATTGTAGGGATATGAAATTTCAAACATAAATATATATAGGGATGTATACGAATCAAATAATTTTGGTTATGTTTGGATTCGATTCGAATTTTTGATATTCGAACTCGAAAATTTGTGATTCAAATAGAAATACAAATATTTTTTTCCGATTAGTTATCAAATACGAATTCAAAATCATGATATTCTATTTGGTATTAAAAAATATTCGATTATATAAATATATATTTTTGGTATTCACAAATTAATATATATTTGTATATTAAACTAAACTAAAAAATTAAAATAAACAATAGAAGGAAATTTCATTTAAAATATTATTTTTGAAATTTTCCTTCAAAATTGCGAATCGAATAGTCTGAAAAATATAAAAATTTCAAATCAAATATTCAAAGTGTATTATTTATAATACACTTTAAAAAATCGAATTGAATATTCGCGAATAACAGTTTGAATCGAATATGAATAAAAAGTAATATTCGAATCGAATTGAATACCAAATCGAATATGCAATTATATTTTCAAATACGAAACGAATACAATGATATTCGCTTCGATTCGATTCGTATACATCCCTCAATATATAGTTTGCTTTGATTGCATGTTAATTTTGTTAAATTTTTTATTTTTGTTATTTAGGCACTTGAGTCTCCTATTGTCCTATCGTCCAGTTGATGTAATTGAAACTCAATTGATCACAAATTAAGTTTATATGTCCGGTTGATTCAATATGCGGTCACTAATTGATTTGCATATAGTCCGTTTGATACAATTTGAGCTCTATTGGTCACAAATTGATTCCCGTATAATTCGATTAATGCATTTGGAGCTCAATTGGTCCCTAATTAAGTCTTGTATAGTCCGATTGATGCATTTAGAGCTTAATTGGTCATTAATAGAGTCTCGTGTAGTCCGATTGGTGCAATCAAAACTTAATTGACCACTAATTGAGTCACATATAGTCCAATTGATGTAATCAAAGCTTAATTAATCACTAACAGAGTCTTCTATAGTACGAATGATACAATCAAAACTCATTTGGTTACTAATTGAGTTCTCATATAGTCCGATCGATCTCATTTAAAGCTCAATTGGTCACTAATTGAGTCCCATGTAGTGTATTGACCACCAAATTCTATTAATTGTGTTAATTTATCGAAACACTAATTATCTTACTCACGAGTAATCAAACGAATTATAATTATGACGATCAATTCAACTATATGAGCATTGATTTTATTGTTAATTTATCGGGAAACATAAAAATCTCACTCACAAACCACTGATTTTTGTTAATTTGTTTTAATTTACCGATATAGTAATTATCTCACTTAAAAGTAATTGACGAATTGAGATTACGACGATTAGTTCCACTAACTAAACATCGTTTTCTATGATTTGTGATAATTTATCGAAATACCAATTATCTCACTCTCAAATAATCGACGAACTGAGATTACGACGATTAATTAGTTCCACTAATTGTACATTGTTTTCTGTTATTTGTGTTAATTTATCGAAATTGTAACCACCTTACTCACAAGTAACCAACAGATTGAGATTGTGTCGATTAGTTCCACTAACTGAACATTGTAAACTATAATTTGTGACAATTTATCCAAAAATCAATAATCTCACTCATAAGTAAACAACGAATTGATATTACGATGATCAATTCTACTAATTAAACACTGATTTTATTAATTCGTGTTAATTTATCGGAATAATAATCATCTCACTCAAAAGTAATCAACATATTGAGATCACGATGACTAGTCCACTAATTGAACAA
This sequence comes from Agastache rugosa, assembly GCA_031470985.1. Taxonomy (NCBI): domain Eukaryota; kingdom Viridiplantae; phylum Streptophyta; class Magnoliopsida; order Lamiales; family Lamiaceae; genus Agastache; species Agastache rugosa. The sequence continues at coordinate 59,097,481 of CM062601.1, read as the reverse complement.
CATTTTGATAATTTGTTGAAACACTAATCATCTCACTAACAAATTAACAATCAATGATTTGGGATTATGACGATCAATTCCACTAATTGAACACAAATGTTTGTTCATTTATTGAAACATTAATCATCTCGCTTGCAAGTAATCAAGGACATGAGATTGAGACGATCAATTCCATTAATTAAAAAAAATGTTAATTAATTTCTATTAAGAGTTAATCATGTTGACTAACAAATTAAGTTAGTGGAAATTAATAGTTGGCCACCAACTTTATTCTAATAAATTGTGGCCAACTTTGAGCTGAAGTGACTTAAATGCCCTCCATATCACTTTACAGTTACTTTCACTTTCACTTTCTCTCTCCCCCGTACTATCTCTTTCACCCACTCCACTCTCACTTTCTCTATCCTCTCATGTCTCTTTCTCTCTGTACTCCCTTCCTCCACCGCCACTCCCTCCCGTCTGCCGCCGCCGCCGCGTCTTCTTCCTTGATCGTCTTTTTTATTTGATTTATTTGTACACTTTTTCGAACAGTTTATTATTTCTCTTATAGTCTTTTTCCGGTCATCTTCTCCGGCGTAGCTTTCATCTCCATAGTAATTTATTTGAGGTATTTTTATTGTATTAGTTTTAATTGAGTTTTCTAGATCTAGTCTGTCATGTTCTTGTCGTATTTTTCAGATCTTGTTGTCCTCTTCGTGCATATGTGTTCTTCCTGCATTTTTCATGTCACTGCACGTCGCGACTTGGCACACCTGATACGAATACAACATATTTGTACCAGGTGTGCCAAGGCATACCGCGCATAGACTTGGAATACCTGGTACGAATACACACCATTCGTACCAAGTGTGCCAAGTCTAGGCGCATCGCGACTTGGCACACCTGGTACGAATACGTTTTCGTACCAGGTGTGCCAAGGCATACCGCGCCTAGACTTGGCACACCTGGTATAGATATAGACCATTCATACGAGGTGTGCTAAGTCTAAGCACGGTATGCCTTGTCACACCTGGTACGAATACGTTGCATTCGTACCAGGTGTGCCAAGGCATACCAGGATGCGGTTGACCAAAGATGAACACCATCCAGGACATTAGATCTGGAATGTGACGCCATGGATTCTGGAGAAAAAGCTATGAAATAAGGCAACGGGATCTGGAAGAATCTGGTGCGGCGGCATATCTAGAAGAATCTGGTGCGACGGAAGATCTGGAATATGGCTGGCAGAATGTGAAAGTTCAAGGCGGCGCGGCAGACTGGACTGGAAGTACGAAGGCGGTGCAGCGGAAGGAATGGAAGTACGACGATGCGGCGGCGGAATGAAAGTACGACGGTGGCGACGGAAGAAATGGAGAAAAATAGGATTTTTAGAGAGATAATTTTTTGTAGAAACAAAAAATTTGAAATTTGAAAACTGAAAAATGAAATGGGTGGATGGATGGTTAATAGTGGCTCCAAGGGCAAATTGGTCCAAATTTCCAAAAGTTGGCCAGAATTTCTACAAATAAAGTTTGTGGCCAACTATTAATTTCCACTATCTATATTGGTTATCCCAAATTTTGCCTCTTCTATTAATTTATGACACTTAATCTACAATAATTTGTAATAATATTGCAAATTCGGACCACTAATACATAGACTTTTCTCCATTTTTTATAATCTTTTTGAACTATTTCGAATTTTGATATGGGAAGAATATTTACATCTCACTCCGATGATTGATCGAGCTTGATAAGTAGGATATTCAATTTAGCTTAAAACTGACGGGCTAGCTCGAATTCAGAACACCCCTTCAATCGACATGCCTACATAAGATTTTATAGAATTTTTATTTATATTTTTCTTTTTTTTTGGGAAAGTTATTTATATTTTTATAAAATCTTCAATTTGCGTCTTCTTGATAATGTCCCACATTGAAGTCTCAAAGTTAAGTATGGGCAGACTAGGAATATAAAATCAATAAAAAAAACTAAAAAATGTAATTAAATATATATTTCTCAATATTTTAGCTAAGATTAGCGATGTCAATTTAGCCTAAATAAAAAACTATAAAAAATTCACAGAAGAAACAGAAATAAGCATCTCACCTGTTACTAATAAGCAAATAAAAAAATTAGAAAAGGCCACAAAATTCATATATTATTAAAACGATTACGGATTCGTGGCGCTCTCTCCTTTCAGTATTCTTATTTATCTTTAATCCTTATTTAGAGCATTTTTTTATTCATTTATCTATAGATTTTCGCATCCCACATTGATTTTTAATAAAACTTCATTCTTGGAGAACCTATATAAATACTCATAATCCATGTGTATTTTTTCATTCCGCAATTATTTTGCACAACCAATATAATTTGGCAAATTAATTTATTGGCCAAATAAATAGTTTTATTTTTATTGACAATTTTAATTTGATCAATTATGTAGTTGTCAATATTAATTTGTTTAATTTAACAAATTTTTAAATTGACGTAAATAAAAGAAAAATCTCAAAAATACGTATTCTCAATTATAATTCTTGGATTTGTAATATATATACACGTAGAGATAATTCTCGAAATTTAACTTTGTGACGAGATGATCAGACGTACACAACAATTAACGATGTATATAATGAAATATTTGACAGATTGTGAAGTAAAAAAAAATAGTTTGATTTCTATTGATTTTTTTGCACTAAAGAAAGTGAAATAAAATCAAAGAAACACTCTTTTTGATCAATTATCGAAATATTATCATTCCGAAATAATATTAAATTATTTTTAATGTTCATGCTTATATATTGTAAAATAATAATAAAAATAAAAATATTTGTTAAGGGAGTACAATAAATCGAAGAAACAACCTTATTAATATATTTTATTTTAATAATATAGTTCGACGTCGATTTTCGATGGGAACATAAATACGCATCTCCTCAATTGCTAATAAACAAATAAAAAATAACAAGAAAAATATAAATAAGGAAAACTAAAAAAACCGAAAGGAAAACTAGGGGAAAAAAAGAAAAAGAAGTGGAGAAGTTATGACTCAAAAGTCTCGAACCAAAAACATTTGAGATATAAAAGAAAATTAAAAAAGTAATTTAAAAATTCGTTTTTTGAATATCGTATATCAAATTAATATTTTGTCACAATCTTTAAAATAAGATGCATATTGCATATTTTGTTTGTTTTGAACCAAAATTACCCAATTGTTTGAATGAAAGAAATAAAAAAATAAGAAGAAAGAAAAAGTAAAAAAAAAATTATATTAATCTGCCAAAACAAAGAAGCAAGCACTAACTCGCGCGTGTATAACAGACATGGCGTGTAAAACAGCCTAGCTCTACCATGGGAGTATTTACTGTACCGGGGTCTGATTTAAAATAATAAAGTGATTACACTATGTATGCAGGGCAAGGGGTTCTAGCATCCTATCTCCCCTGGAGTCACACAGTCTCATGCAAGAGTAATTATATAATTGTCGAAAGTTGTGATTCCTACCGATAAAAGGCACTACCAACTTTTTTTCAACGTTTTGAAAGTAAAGCACAAACAAAACATGATTGGTAGAAAAATTAATAAACTGTCGCTCTTATTTAACTTTACGCTAAAGATGTTATAATACATCCGTGGAGTTCTGTCGGAGTGTGACATCTTCCAAATCGGCGACGTACGTTGAAGTACTTCTGTTTTTACTGTTCAATGTTCCTTTCCTTTTTATAAATTTCAAGAAAAATAGTAGTATTTTCTTAAGAAATTTGGGGTGGGCTTAAATCTTAATAAATCAAAGCATGCATTTTATTGGTGAAAAGTGAAAACTAGAATCTTCACAATTAATTAAAAGGGAAAAGACATTCTTTTCAGTATTTGCACAATCATTCCTTGTGGATTTTTTAATGAGAAAAACATGTGATGGTTATTTGTGAATGTGTTTCGTAGATAGTATTTGTATAACCATTAATTCTCCACCTACAAAAAAGTAGTGCAAATTATTATATTAATTAATGGTGTAATGTTGATTTCCCAAGTGATGATAGTTGTCGGAATAAGGCGATTTTCAGATTAAGCAAAGTGCGATCTCTTAATCAGAATGTTTGCCATTCATATATATGGTATAATGTCGAGTATTGGAATTGATTGGACGCTATGTGATTTTAAGCAAACTCGAGGGGGAAAAAAATAAATATTATTTTTGGTAGAAACCATATTTACGAAGGGAAGAGCCAAATATTATTTAAATATCTAGTTTTCTTTTTTAGAGAAATTACAAGTAAAAACTACATTATCATATCGACATTTAAGCTAAATATGACAAATAGAACAAACAAATGGTTTACACATAAAAATGAAATATACGCGCATTTAAGAAGAGTCCTTTGTTTTCTCTCTCAAAAAAAAAAAGAAAAAGAAAAGAGTACTTGAACTTGTAAAATATATATATATATATATATATATATAATGTTTTATTGTATGGGCTGCTTTGAGTAATTTTTTTCCCTCACACACATAAATTTCAATAAAATTCAGAAATCGGTTGCTTAACTTCAGAAATTTGCGTGTATATAATTCATGAATGTCCTTTTCTCTCTTAACTTGTAAGCCAATTAATAATTGAAGAAAATAGATTGTAAATGTTTACAATTAAAAGAAAGAAAAAAAATATATTTTGCTTGCAAGTTGCAACTTGAGTTAAATTCAGATTTTGAAAGAAATGTGAAATTACAAAGTATATTGGATCTATAAAAAACCTAGCACTAGTAAAGAGATTTGAAGGTTGAAATCTATTCGATCCATACTATACATGTATATAATATATAATTTTTATAGTATCTCTGAAAAAAAAAAACAGTACTATATAGCATAGCTAGTATCTAAATCCAAATTATTAAGTTCTAGCTAGATTTTTGAAAAATCTACAGTCTGAAATAAAGTTTAGCATGTTTAAATATCGAAAAGCTTGAAGAAAAGAATGTATATTAAAAAGAAAAAAGATTAGAGAGAGATTGAAAAAGCAGTACTTTGGATCTCCAAACCTACTTGCTACTGTTAGTGGTCCATTCAAAATTGAAAGGAGTAGAAAAGCAGTCGCGTTCTAGCTAAGACAATGATGATACACTCCTAAATCCTAATTAATTAAGACATATATACCTTAATCAATACAACAATTAATTATCATAAGATAAATTAAATTGAAACACATCCACACTAAGTGTGGCTGCTGAGTGTCGTTGATCAAAATCTTTGAAGATTGAATCTTTGTGGGACCCAACCACGAGTCCTTTGCCTTAACAATATTTTAGGGCAGGGATAGATATGAAGATCAGAAAAACCGTGTTTTGTGACCTACCCATTTGCAGCCTCTTCCTTCCTACTTTCATTATTATCATCTCATTCCTTCTACCCCAGTAACCCCACCCTATCTCTCTCTCTCCCTCTCTCTAATTAAAGTTGTTTAATTTGCTTAAGGAATGAGACTTTACAGATCAAGCTTAATTAATTAGCTGCCTGATATGTATTTGTTATGTACTATATGTTTGGATTTAATTGGTTGTTAAGATTAAGATTTCACCATGAGAGAGGAAATTCAGGGTGATCAATACTAATTGAATAAAAGGATTGCTATTTTTTTAATTCATTTCTTTTTTGTGGGAACCCAGAACGCCCAAAATTGATAGTAAAAAAATTAAAGGTAGCTTTGTATATGGACCATGGTTGTGCATGTTCGCCACTGATCACAGACTCAAATTGTAAATTTCCTCTTGATCGGTGTCTTATTAATTTAATTAATTTAATCAAAGTGCAAAAGTGAAATGAGATACTAGTATTTTATTGTGAAGAGGTGATTGTAAGTTGTCGTAGTTTTTTTGAATTCTTTTTTTTTAAAAGAAAAAAGTTGATTGTAAGTTGGAAGGCGCGTGAGATGCGAATAATGGGCATATATAGGTAATCTTTGCCGCATTTAACAGGCTGTTTACAAGTGTGCTTTAGTTGTAAGAATGCTGCTTAAATATTTATTATTAATATGTTATCTTTAAATTTAAATTAAGTTGCATAACCACACACTCCATCCCTCGTCATCTAATAAATATCATATTCTGGAAATAAAACACATCTTTCGTGCATGCGAATGTGTGTTGGTCCAACGGTAGTGTGAGTAATGTTTGAGGGCAAAAGGTTTCAGGTTTGAATTTACCGTAATACGGTATTTAAATATAATATTACAGTTACCAAAAAAAGAAAAAAAAAACACATCTTTTGTTAACTGTCAGTCCATAATTTTATAGAAAAAAAAATGTAAAATATCCGATTTTATCCATTTTATCAATATAAGAAAAAATTTGGTTTATGGCGACATTATATGTAATTTAATTAGTGATGCAAAATTACATTGATTTATTTTTTCTTTACTTCAGAAAATGATGATCCTTGTTGGATATTAATAATTCAGAACATAGAGTTCATAGCTTCGGGTAATTTATGCATAACTAATTAAACTGGTTTACATGGACTATTTGTATAGCAAAGGTACAAACTAATTAGTCACTCATATTCAATTCACATTGAATCACAAAAACAAATTAACGAAATTACATGCATATAAATTAATTTATATAAGATGTATCACCCTTTATCTAATATTTCATCAAATATAAAAACCTGAGATCAGCTTCCATTAAGACAACATGATAGTCATCAGTGATGCCAATTTCATTACATGCAGCCAAATTAATAGTCAAAAATTAAGAGAGAGAAAAACAACTGATGTCTAAATTATGCAGAGCGCACCAAATTGTAGTCGAATTTTGTTTCTCTACAACAAAGGGAACAAAGCCGTATAAATAATTGTGATGGAAAAGATGAATCAACAGCTGGCAGTATTTGATGGTTCAAATAAATCAACAAAGCCTAGAGAGACATTGATTGATGGCTATTTACATATGGCCACACTTTTGCATGTAATATTTGTAAAATTGTGATTGGATTTTTCGATCCTTTATTGCTTGTGAAAAAGAAAAATAACTTCATAAAATGCCGGAAATCTATAAAATAGAAATATTACAAAATAAACAAACTTTGAATCGTGTTAATTGAAAAAGGCTTTGATCATGTGGTGGTGGAGAGTGATAATAAAGGGTTAATCCATGCAATTAGAGGTGAAGCTTCACCAGAGGAATTTGATTAATTTGGCTCATTGTGGAGGATATACAGGAGCTCGCGAAGAAGATACCACACTTTTCGTTTGTTAATAATAGACGAAGATTTAATTACGCAGCTCACTGCATGTTAAGAAGTCTTGACGAAATTTATTGTAATGAAACTCCGGCTCATATTAACCATTATATATGTGTAATGTTTTTTCGTATAAATGAAAGTTTTAGTTCTAAAAATACAAAAAAAAAAAAAACCCTACCCTCATGTTAACTTTCTTTACATTTCTATTGTATATAATTTAAGTTTTAACTAGGAATTTTCAAATTGAGAATGGTTTGAAATTGAAATTATGTGCATGATTTACTTTGTACAGTGATATTCATTTTGATTTGTTGAATACAAGAACATGTTGATACTCGTGTTTGATTTGTCGAACTAAACTTTTAGTGATTGGTTCTGAATAGGGCTGTCAATTTAGGCCCGGCCCGGCCCGATTTCGGGCCGGGCTGGGCTATTCATTTCCAGGCCCGGTGAATTTTCGGGCTGGGCCGGGCCGTCCCGGCCCGGCCCGGCAAAAAATGCACTATAATTTATATTTCGGGCCGGGCTGGGCTGCCCAATTTCAGGCCCGGTCAATTTCCCAAAAGCCCGGCGTGCCCGGGCCGGGCCGGCCCAGCCCGGTAATTTGCCAGCTCTAGTTCTGAATCTACTTGTAAAATATGATATGCTCGAACTACTCTCTGTATGACACTACTAGAAAAACGCACATACATAACGCAGTTTCTCCGTTATCTATGTGCTCAAAAAACCGTTACGTATAATGGTGTTATCTATAATGCGCACATACATAACGGACAAATGTCCGTTATGTATAATATTATACATAACGGTTGATGTTTTATTGATAACTTGTTTTTCTCCGTTATCGTTATAATTTTACATAACGTTTCTTACCATTATTAAAAATTAATTTTTTCCGTTATGAAATGCACCTCATTTGTGTTATGTATCATTATAGATAACGGTTTTTTGCAATTTTTATAACGTTATTTTTGTGTTATGTGTTTCATTTTTTATAACGCTGATGTTTACTTTTAGATGACGGTACCTGTACTGTTATAGATAACATTTTTTTCAATTTTTATAACGTTTTTGCGTTATGTTTTTTCATTTTTTATAACGCTGGTTTTTGCTTTTAGATGAACAGTATATATATAATTTTTTCCCAATTTTCCTATATATATCATAGCATAACAAAATTTCATTAACATCCACAAACATCCATACATTGTCATCCCAAACATTCATACATTGTCATCCGAATGTCACACATGTTCTATCTAGCTATATGTCATAAAAGAAAAGAACATATAAGTTCCATCACAAAACACAAAATGATCACTAGGATTTCTGGTGAATATTTCTTGCAATCATAGGCTCCTTCAGCTCAACACTATCAAAAACTTGTCATCCTTTTCATAAATATCAAGAACTTATCATCCTTTTCATAAATAATAGAACTCTCACCTCACCTCAGATACACTCCAAGCAATGAATGTAATGAAGATAGATGACAGCGTGTACCTGCATCCAAAAGAAGTCCATTATCATCTATAGATCAGCATGGCGGTAAAATCACGATCATAAATAAGGTACTAAGTTGGCATATATATAATAGCAAGCATTTATTCCCATGTTTATTCTCAAATGTTTGAATCTGCATAAGCTAAATTATTGACAACCCAAAAGTAAAAAGGAAAAGAAAAACAAAAAAACACGATCTCAACTAATAGTGTTGGTAAAATTCATATTTGCCTTAGGCCAAAACAGTACTTTACCCTACCAATTCGTAAATAGAATACGAAATTCAAATTCCTAAGAGCAAACAAAGAGAAAAGTTAAATTTACTATTCTCTTATTTCTTTTACAAATACTACTACAAGCTAACAGAAATTAAGAATAGATAAAAACATGTGATGTGGATAGGTAGCAAATTTATAATTAAGACATTACGTTGGATAGATTCTAGCCCTTGTAGAACACTTCCAAACATGACAGACTCTAAATTCAAAGGAAAGCTTCGATCTTTCATGTAATCTCCCAGGTCTAAATCTCTCTGCATCAAGCTACTGAAAATTAATGCACAAGATAGATAGATAGATAGATAGAACCTTGTCATCTTCATTTAGGTAAAATGTAGGTTGCCAAAGAATACACAAATCAGATATAATATAACTCAAAAAAACAAGAACACAATAAATCAACAATATAATATGCAGAAATAAATTAGATGGGGCAAGAATTAATTAAAATAAATGAAATAGTACCTCATATTTCCAGACAAGCCATTTCTCACCCTTTAAACTCTCCACCCTCCACAGCCCCTTGAACTCCAATTTTCACCTATCAATCAATCATTACAGAATCAGAATGCATCAAACTCACAAATGAGATTCTGATCGAGCAATCATGAAAGAGGCATAGTTAAATGCAGTGATGATTTAGCAGGGAAACCTTGTCAGCATCCACAACAAACCACGAAGCCCCAAACCAGATTTAATTGAAAATAAAATTTGACAGTAAATAAATAGGGATCCGAGAGAAAATCAAGAGGTAAAATTTGCTAACATACTAATGTAACTAGTACAGGGTGTCGTGTACATAGTAAAAATATTGCCAAGATGCTTAAACACAATATTTTATATGGTAAAAACCTAGGAACAATAAGGTAAAGGAACAGAGGGTTTTGCAGTGAATTAAATGATATACACAACTAACCCACTTTATACACAACCAAACCGTGAAAACTACAATGTCACACGAATTTATTAAAGTGCATTAGTGTATTAGGTAAATGAAGAAAACATGAATGAGCTAGGTAGCAAATGCATGTAGGGCAACAGCTAGTATAACAGCTAAATTTAAATTCATGTCTCGAATCTTGATAGGACGAAATCATGGATGGTCCTGTGGTGGTCCTAGTGGACCTAAATGTCAAACTACTACTTCAAAATCAGACAAAATCACCAAATATATTTATACTAATAGTTTATTTAGAATCTGGTCTTTCTTCCTCCATAAGAGCCTCCAAAGACAATACAATGGATGTTGATTTGTATGAGTGCTTCTCAAATGGCAGTGATTAACATACTCAATAGCCCAAAACTCATCTGTGAGCCCACCGATAAAAATAATTTGCTCTTAGTAATAACCTGTTTTAAAAGAAACATGTTGCAATAGAAAGAAATAATACAGGAATATGAAGAAAAATATGGTTATAAGAAGATCATGTGAAATACGAGCAAGAGGAACAAAATGATATTCAGATAAAGAAGTATATATGCAGGGATATATATATATATATATATATATATATATATAAAGAGTACACAAGAATTTACTATTTTCGTTTGTTCAATTTGCAGTGCACCAACATCAGATCAAAATAAAACAATGCCCATCACAAAAGTAGAACAAAAATCACCCAACATGGTGTCAATGGCCTAATTAATACAGAGGATATAAACTGAAAAATCAATAGCAAGAAGGGTAAAACATAAAATACTTAACTATGGTCTCAAATGATAAAGGTACTTTAACCTGTAGTAGAATTTGCTTCAATATATGATCTGTAGAACACTTATAAAACTTTACATCAAACTATAATAATAGGCATGTGTAATACCCCGTTTTTCTTGCATAAATTGCCTTAGTTTTTCTTTAATTAAATTAAGGAAATTAAGAAGAAGGAAATTTCCTTTTTATTAATTTTTCTTCGGCAACCCTAATTTTTGCCGTAAAAAGGAATTAAATTATTTTTGTCTCGTCTCGGTTAATCCGAAATGAAGAAGTTTTTACATTTATCATTAAGTGATAAATGATTAGTCATTAATTGACCAAAAGAAGAATTTAATTTATTTAAGTGATTTATTGCGTAATTTATCACTTAAATTTTTAGTTTCGGTCGATTTGAAAATGTTTCAAATCTCCGATTCTTTCTGTGAGATTTTTATCTAGGGTTCGTGAAACCCTAATTGATTTTCCTATGTTGAGAAATTAGAGGTTTAATTGAGGATTTAGTTGTTAGTAATTAATTGAATTGATTAGAATTTTAATTAATTAACTAATCTAATTATTTCCTAAATATCTAGATATTTTTTTTAGATAAGGTTTATTCTTAAGAATATTCCTAATTGACTTTCAAAGTCTAATTAATTAAATAATTAATTAACCTATGCTATGTATATATATATATGCATCATTTCACTCAATTCCTCTCATCTCTCTCTCGCCATTTCTCTCTCAAAACGGCAGAACACTCACACACTTTCACACACTTAAATCCTTCATTTAAGTCTTCATAATCCAAGCTCCAAGATCAAGGTTTCCATCCAAACCAATTTCCAAGTTATTAATCAAGGTAAGATATAAGTTTAATTCAAGTTTATAGCTTAAACATAAGCTTTGATCATCTTATTTTTAAATTCCAGATTTTTCGAAAATTAGGATTTAATTAGTAGATGATTATGATCTTGATTTTTGATGTTTAATTCATGCTTGGGATGCATGATAGATCATTGATTCAAGCTTAATTAAAACCCTAACCCTAATTAATTGAATTTTCGAAAAATGAAGGAAGAATTAGGAGTTCTTAAATTTTGATGATGGATGATCAAATTAATTGATTATTTGGGCTTAGATAATTATTCTAAGCATGTTTGATGTTGGAAGTAATCAAAGAATCAAAGTCCTTCTATTATTTTCAAAATAGCCGAAAATATTAATTAAAATTAGGGGTTTTTGATCCTTTGATCCTATGATCAAATTGATGATTATAAACATGTTTGATGGTTTGATTTATTAAGATTTGAGAAATTTCAATTTAAATTAACATGATTGGAAGTGATTAGAATGAAATTTGGTTTTTAAATTCTTAATTTATCAAAAGGACCGAAATATATATGTACAATAAAGCCATGTATTTGATTTTAATAAAGAAAATAATGATAGAAGTGGAATCTACGTTAAAAATTAAGTGACGTAGAATTTTTCAGAATTTTAATACAAAGTTTTGAAATTGAGAGTTTCTAGAGTTTAATTCCTTGATTAACCCAAATTGACCTCAAATTTAATTTACTCAATAGACCCACAATTGGATTTACGCAATTGGACAGTCATTTGAATTACCATTGGACCTGATTTGGATTTACCTACTGACCTGGGCCACTGGATTTACCAAATTGAACCCCTCACTGGATTAACTCACTGGTCCAACGGCCGGCTTTTCAGTTTTTGTTTTTCCGGCTTTTTGACTCGGTTTTCAACTTTCAGTTTTCCAAATAACTCAGTTTTTCCAGCTAGCTTGATTTTCCAGATAACTTGATTTATCCAGCTAATCTTTGATCAACTTGTTTTCAGTTGTTTCTTTCGTAAACTCAAAAGTTATAATGTTAAGCTTAAATGTTATCAAAGAACTTAAGCATTTTTGATGTGCTAAAATAAATAAAGAAAGAGCTTAATGGTTAATGAGATGCTTATATGAAGAAATGAAATATTTTTTTTATGATATGATTAATGTTGACAATAGTATAAGTTATAAGTCAATAAATATTAATGAAAAGATGAAAGGGTTAGAAGTAAAGTATATGTTTGCTTATGTCTTTAGAAGTTCTTTTCGAATAGTGAATGATTAAGAGCTAATGATGATTTTAAGTATTAATGACACACTAATGATGAATTAAGTGTTAATGATACGTCATTAATGAGTTAATATGTCAAAGACATATTTTGATAATAATATAATATTAAGTTTAAATATTATCCAAAAAGTTTAAGCATTTATATTATGCTTAAATAATTAAATGAAAAGCTTAAGTGTTAATCAGATGCTTATATGACAAAATGAGATGTTTATTTGTTAAGGAAATGTTTATGTGATAATGATACGATAGTATGATAGATGGCAAGCTTAAGTAATTAATGAAGTTATTAGTATGATTTTAACTGTTAATTAAGTTAGTTAAGAGCGTTTAAGAAGTTAAGTTAGAAATTCTCGAGTTTCGACGTAGAATTCCGAAGCGAATTAAGTTAAGAATATCGAAGTTGTTTATTCGATAGAAATTATTCTCGTTTTGAAGTTCGTATTTCCATTTCGATTAAAGGAGCAAGTGGAAGTGGAAGCGTAAAGCACAAATTTAGCGAGCGTTAAAGTTAAGACAAAAGCTTAAGTGTACCAAATTGGGCTTTCTAACCAATGAAATGACGAATGAAGTTATATGATTATATATGAGATGTTTTAAAAATGATTGACTTGCCAAATGTTTAAGTTCTTGTATGTTACCATCTACTATAGCAAGACGAATTCGGTCCTACGCAAGGTAGGATTTGTGTACACTATTTTGTAATCGGGAGCCTTCCGAAAGGAGTGGACGATTACAAGTGATTGAGAAGGAGGCCTCCTTCTCAACACTATCATTATGTGATTGTAGATCTGGTACATACCTCCTAAAGTATATGTCTGGCCAGACAAACATGATTTACAGAAAAGAAGAAGTTGAGCATGCACAGGTTTATTTTTTAGAGACAAAAATTACTTGTGCTTATGCTTTATGGCAAGTTTAATCTCTAACTCTAAGAAGTAAGTTTCAAAATATTTTGGCATGTGCCCACTGAGTACTTCGTACTCAGCCCCGCCTATTATTTCTAAAATGTGCAGGTTAGCTGGGATGAAGATGATCGTGTGCTGGACGGACTTACTGTTGTTGTTTATTTAAGACTCATTTTGAGGAGTTTAGAACCTAGAGTATATGTCTTCATACATATATTCTCTCGTTTTTCCGCTGCAAGTTTATGAAGATTGAATTTGGTATAAGTTTGATGAAGAGTTGAAGTCTGAAGTCTCGAACTATGTTTGTTATCTTATTTTGAAGTCTAGCCGACCTAATTATCTATATAATAGTTGTTCGTTATATTGGAAGTTCAGTCTTATTACAACTGATTTTATCGTGCTTTCTTGATCCTGAAAATCAGCTCGTTTCCTTCATGGTTATTGCCATTAATCTGGTTGATGAGATTATTGATTTCCGAGCTGATTTGATATTGTATTTGATGATATGCATATTTTAAAAAGAGATCAAATGTTCGTTTCATTAATCTCGAGTTACGCATGTCATAATTATCCTAAGTTTGATGATTTGCCAAGCATGAGTTGCCTTGTTTGTTCTTAAATGATAGCAGGGTCGCTATCTTAATCCTTTTGTTAATCATAAATTGTGTAAGTCGTGGGACCCACCGGCTTTGTCATCTAATTTCTAGGCCGGGCTGCGACAGAGTGGTATCAGAGCAGGTCTGTTTGCTCTGAGTCATTATTTCTTAAAAGTCTAGTCTAGTTTGAATCCCTAGACTAGTCGAGAGCAAAGTCTATTGCTCTAAGTTCATATTTTTTAAAGTCTAGTCTGGTTTGAGTTCTAGACTAGTCAAGTTTGAACAACAACAAAAGTCCAGCACATCATCTCATCCGGCAAACCAGGTACGCATTTAAAAGTTTCCTATGATAAAAAGTTTAAAATTTGAAGTTCCATGTGACTGAGGGACTGTTATGTGGACTCGATCAACCCACATAGCTAGAAACTCAGTAATATGGTCTTCTGTCTCCATAACGGAGTTAATTAATAAGATGAAGTTAGAAAGTTTGAGAAATATGAAATTGTGATGTGGATTTGAGATTTTAATGAGGTTGTTTTATGATTGAGTTGTTTAAAGTAAGTTTTAACAATTGCAAGCAAGACAATTGTACGTTTTTGGGAAGTATCGTGAGCTTGGTATCACCTATGGAAAGGAAAATTAGTTTCTCTAAGTGACGAGGCCATGAGAGAGTTTTATCAATATACGTATAAGTTACACGGAAGCGTTAGCAGAGTTTTGAGACGTTACCATCATGTGTGGTTGGAGCAGGATTGCAGGTAACAATGCATCAAGACGATCCAATTTCTTTTCTCATTTCTCAAGAGAACCCTAAGCTCGTTGTTACTACTCATCCTAATGATTATGGGTTTGATGTAAACTCATTTCTTTCTTAGCCGTTGTCGAATGACTATGTTTCATCTCCACCCTTATCAAATGTTTTGCTTCTGTTTCCGAGCCTTCTGCTTCGGTGAACAACTTAATTTCAGCTCCCTCTATTGACGTAGTTCCATTAAATCCTCCTTTGGATACTCTTCAAGCTTTGAATTCTTCAGAGCTTGATTATTTCTTTGGAACTCAGCTTGTTTCTTTCGTTTTTGCGAGAGGACTACGTCTGGACCACGTCGTCATGTCAGTGACAAGGAGATCGTTGACCCTGAGGTCGGAGCAACCGAAGGATATTTTTATCTTCGTTGTATGTCGTTTAGTCATCTAGGATTTCAAACATAGTTTTAGACCTTTTTCGAGTATGGTCGACGTGAGTGTTGTCCGTTTGACGTTAGATGAAGTGGAGAAAGCCGAGGAGAGTACCGAGTCTGAAAGTGAGGAAGAAAAAGAAGAAGAAGATCCATTAGAGGATGAGCAGAGAGAGAGAGTTCGAGAGTGGCGTTAATTTAATAGATTAATAATCGAACAAATTTTACGCTTGTTTAGTAGGTTTTCGTATAAAGAGGCATAAAATGTTAAGTTTTCAAAGATTCGGTAGCGATGAAGAATTCCGCTCCGAGAAAGTAGTTTTGCGTGATGCCCTAAAATCACGGTTAACGTGGGAGTTTTTATATAGAGAAAAATCCCTCGTTTTTGAAAAAGTCCTCGAAGAGGTAATTTTTTTTTCTTTTTTCCGTTATAAGAAGAAGTATGGCCAAAGCGGTCATTTTAGAAAATTTCCGAGTTTTGTATTTATGTCGGAAATTATATCTTAAAAATGAATTAATGAAACAAGAATTTTTGAAGTAAAATGAAGTTTATTTTTAGTAAATAAAAGCGTTAAAACAAGAATTGAAAGATAGAAAGTTCGTTGAGCGCATAAAGAATCGAAGGAGAAATTTTTTTTTAGCCATGAAAGTGAGCGATGGCTGCACCTCAGAGATCGTTCAAAAATAATACAGGGCGAGAAGTCAGCCATCTCCTAGACTCGCCGCCGAAGAAAGCAGACGCCGGAACTCAGCGTCCGCTGAGGTCGAGCGGTCGCTGACCCCGGGAACCTGAAGTCAGCCATGGCTGAGCTTCAGAGACCGCTGACCATGGCAGGTCAGCCGCGGCTGAGTCCCAGCGGTCGCTGACCTGGGCGGCGGCTGTTCTGCCACATTTTACTCCGGAGGTCATAACTTCCTGCTCGTTTAACGGAATTCAGATCCGTAAATTGGGTTAGAAACTAGACATCCGTGGCTTTCTAGTGGTACCCTGCACTTCCCCTGATTCCAAGTATTCTGTTCTGAAATCCAGTTAGAATCTGATACAGCTGTGCAAATTTTTCTGCAAGTTGTTTCTTTCAAGTTTAATCAATTTATTTTGATTTCTTGGAACTTTCTAAATCAAATTTTGCTCGTTGTTATGAGCTTGAGATCCTTTATGTGACAAACTTTAGTAAGCGAGATGATGAATTAATTGCAAGCATGGCGATTGTTCGTTTTTGGATATTAAAGTGAATGCGAGATATCGTTGGGAAGTGATAACGAGATGAAATCGACTGAAGAAAAAGAAGAAAAATGGGTATGAAGAAGAGATTTAAAATAAGTAATAAAAGAATGAAAACATAACTTAAAGTATATAAAAAAAAATATATATATTTCCGTTATTCGTTCATCATTCGTCGTCCGTTTCATTCTTTGTTTGTTTCGTCCGTCGTTCGTTATTCTTTTCTGTCGTTAATCACATTCTTGTTATGTTTTAGAACGAGATTGAGATGAATTAATATCTCAAAAGAAGTAAACAATGAAATTAATGTCTCGGGATAATGTTATTCCTTTCTGTTTTGTTAGGAATACCTGAGCTAAAATTTTATTTAACCTCAGATTATCCGATTTAATTAAGGTTTGGGATTCTTTCATTACCCAACCTACTTCTCGAATTATTAATCCTGTCATTCCTTATTCAGTTAAATGCATCAGTTTTGACCTCAGAAATTTTTATTAAAGAATTGGATTTAATTTTAGTCTTTCGCGCAGAGGTGATTTATTCTCTCTTTCCGAGGATCCTTAATATTCCCAACCCTACGAATATTAAATTTTCTTCCGTTTCCATTTCTCCGTTCTAGTAAGGGAGCATGAAGCGGGATCATTCTCCCTGTGTCATGAGAATAATAATATAATGACCTCGACAGCAATCCAACTACTAAAAGGATGGATTGTTTAACTAACATCAACGTGTTCCTCTCCAAAAGTCAAGTTCAAGGCTAGTTTCTCATTGACACCAGTTGCGGACATTGAAGATGAAGTCAAGCTTACCTTGGTCTGAGATGTTATCGTCAAAGAGGAAGTAGCAGAAGAAGATGATGTAGAAATCGATAGAGTAGAATTCAATAATGAGTTTAATAAAGAAGAAAAGTTTTCCAAGGACGACCAATAGAGAGTCGACCTTTTTAATTATTTTGAGAACGTGAAAGAAAGAAGTAGTATAAATACGGGAAATGTGAGTTTTTAAGTAGAATATATGATGCATAGTTTAACCTTAGATTTTTCGATAACAGATTAGTATTCTGTACCGTCACTATTACGCTAGTGTGATGCTAGAACATCACAATTAAGATAAGAATAATTTATCTTTTGATAGATTCATTATCTTAAAGAGATCTCAAAAGGGAAAATCTTCCAGTATATGAAAGAATGACTAAAGCAGTCATTAAGTTCAGTTGATGAGTTCTTATATGCTTAAGAAAAATAAGAAGATATGATGCTTTGTGAAGCAGAAAGTAAGTTGACAGTAAATTGTCAAGATAAAGTTAGAGTTTAAAGAATAAGAATTTTATGAATATAAGTTAAGTATGAAAGAAGTAAGTTGCTTTGCCAAAAGTTAAAAGTACGTTAGGTTATTTTGCAAATTGTTTGAATGGTTAAGAAAAGTTATGAATCTGAATGCTTTGATGTTGATTGTCAATATGAGAAAAGTTTATGAAGCTAAGTTGTTGTGCTATTGCTTAATTATTGAGTTAAGTTATGAAAGTGATTATGTTATGATAAGATCTGATTTACTTGAATGTTAAGTTCCATGTTTGGAACTATTATTTTGAGAAATAACTGCTTTTATATTAAAGCTTAATATGTGAAAAGTGCTTAAACTTTCAAGTTAAATACTTGATAATGTGATTGTATGATGATGAGAATGAATCGTTTGATTCATTATTTATGATAAGGATGTTATGTGCCAAAGATGTGAATAAGAATTTTATTAAGTTTTAAAAATCAAGGAAGTTTTATTCCGTTTAAAGAAAATAAAATATTTCGGAAAAATCCTTGCGCGTGTTAATTATAATGCCTTTTAGAAAAAAAAAGAAAAAATAAAGTAGAAAAGAAGAACATCAAGAACCTTTTTCCGTCTCCTGAGCCTGAAAAAAAAAAGATAAAAGAACTTTTTCTTCGTCAAAATCCCCAACTTTAGACGGGAGAGAAAATTCGTTAGAAGCTGAAGAGTGGGTTTGATCGTTAGAAAGCATTTTTAGGTTTCTTCGTTGTATCGATCAAGAGCGTCTTACGTGCATGACCTACCAGCTCAAAGGATCTGCGGATCATTGGTGGAAAGTTCGTCAGGAGACGTATACCCGAGCAACTAAAGATCTGACTAGAGAATAATTCAAGAATACTCTTTTCGAGAATTATGTCCCAAGAAGTTATCGCAAATAAAAGAAGAATGAGTAGGGCAATCTTAAGCAAGGAAAGAAGTCGGTATCCGAGTTTGATCGATAGTTTTATGATCTCACTCGTTTCGCCTAAGATGAAGTAGACACAGATAAGATAAGGTCTGAGCTCTTTCGAGCCGGACTACATCGAGAAATAAGAGTCGTGCTACTCAGTTAGAGTGTATTGATCTATGCAGAAGTAGTGCATTGAAGATCAAGGAAATTTAACAGGTTTAGGTCAATCAAAAGGCGTACCTGTTATAATCTTATGAGTACATCGCATTCATTTATATAAAATGCATGCGTTAATAATCTTAATCTAAAACGTAGAACGTGCTAGGCGAAATCTAAGAATAATTACTCCAGTAGGTGAACCTACCTCAGTTACTCTTGTTTATCCTAAATTAGAGTTAAATTAGGACTTCTCTAAATGATAGTCAAAGCCTTAACCTAGATTAAAATGTGAAATGTTGATATTATTCTAGGAATGGATTAGTTAACCGAGAATTTTGTAATCATTCGATACAAGTAGAGACAAATCTCTTTTCAGCCATCTAGTCAAGAGTAATCTCTATCCTTCGGAATAGAAAGAAGTCATAAGAAATCGCCGATTATCTCGGCAGTTTAAGTAAAGAAATTGATGAAAAGAAAAGATGTAACATCATATCTCATCTATCGCAACAAAAGTGAAGATCGAGAAGAAAGTATTGAAAATGTAGATATAGTTAAGAAATTCCAGGAAGTATTTCCTGAAGTTTAATCAGGATCAACTTCAGTTCAAAGGCGCCGTATAGGATGGGCCGAAAGAGTTGCAAGAACTAAAGATCCAGCTGCAAGAGTTTCTTGTTTTAGGATTTATCCGACCTAGTGTTTTCCCCTTAGGTATATCACTAAATAAATGCGAATTTTAGCTACGAAAAAGTACATTTCCTTAGAAATGTTGTTTTCTCTAAAGGAATCAAAGTCGTTTCGACAAAAGTGCAAGCAAATTCACGAAGGGAAGTTTCCATCTACGCCACATGAGATTAGGAGTTTCTTAAGTTTAGCAGACTACTATCGAAGGATTCTCCAAGATAACAAAGCCAATGACCCAACTTCTAAGGAAAGAATCAAAGTTTGAGTAGTCTAGCAGTATGAAGAAGGTTATCAAAAACTCAAGAAAAGTTTATCCATTGCTCCAGTGCTAGCATTTTCAGAATCAGATAAAGATTATACCGTTTCCACGGATGCATCAAAGAATGGACTAAGTTGTGTCCTGATGCAAGAAGGAAAAATCATTGCTTATGCTTCTAGATAGTTTAGACCTCACGAAGTAATCAGAAAGAACCATTCGAATCTTAGAGGATATGTTAAGAACTATTGTTCTTGATCGAAGAGATCACTGAGAACAAATTTTACCTCTTGTTGAATTGTTTATAACAACAGTTACTAAATGATGATAGGCATAACGCCCTATGAAGTCCTTATGGAAAAAAATGTCAATCTCCGCTCCCTTGAAATAATGTGAGCGAGAGAAAAAAATGTTAGGGCCGAAGTAATTAAAGAAATGATAGAGAATGTGCGTCAAGTCAAAAAAAAAAAAAAAAAAAAAAAAAAAAAAATCGTGAAGAATTTTTTTTAAGACACGTGAAGATCAACGTTAGAGTTTGAAGGGGAAACTTTTGCAAAGAAATTCATCGTTTGGTGTTAAAAGAAAATTTACTCTCGCTACATAAGACCGTATGAAATTCTAAAAAGAATAAGTCAAGTAGCGGATAAGCTAGCTTTATCACCGAGTTTTAGAAGTACATATAACGTGTTCCATGTATCTCAGTTGCGACGATACATGTTTGACCCTAAGCACGTTATCCATCAAAAAGAAGTGATCTTTAATCCAGATCTTAGTTATGAAGAGAAGTCAAAAGCGATTTTGGATCAAAAGGTCCAGCAGCTTAGAAATAAGTCACTTGTGTCAATTAAGATCACGTAGAATCATAATGATTTAGAGAAGACACATGAGAGTTAGAAAGTAAGATGAAAGAAAAGTATTCCCAGTTATTCCAAGAAGTAAGTAAATTTCGGGACGAAATTTATTTTTAGGGGGAGAGAATGTAATACCCCGTTTTTCTTGCATAAATTGCCTTAGTTTTTCTTTAATTAAATTAAGGAAATTAAGAAGAAGGAAATTTCCTTTTTATTAATTTTTCTTCGGCAACCCTAATTTTTGCCGTAAAAAGGAATTAAATTATTTTTGTCTCGTCTCGGTTAATCCGAAATGAAGAAGTTTTTACATTTATCATTAAGTGATAAATTATTAGTCATTAATTGACCAAAAGAAGAATTTAATTTATTTAAGTGATTTATTGCGTAATTTATCACTTAAATTTTTAGTTTCGGTCGATTTGAAAATGTTTCAAATCTCCGATTCTTTCTGTGAGATTTTTATCTAGGGTTCGTGAAACCCTAATTGATTTTCCTATGTTGAGAAATTAGAGGTTTAATTGAGGATTTAGTTGTTAGTAATTAATTGAATTGATTAGAATTTTAATTAATTAACTAATCTAATTATTTCCTAAATATCTAGATATTTTTTTTAGATAAGGTTTATTCTTAAGAATATTCCTAATTGACTTTCAAAGTCTAATTAATTAAATAATTAATTAACCTATGCTATGTATATATATATATGCATCATTTCACTCAATTCCTCTCATCTCTCTCTCGCCATTTCTCTCTCAAAACGGCATAACACTCACACACTTTCACACACTTAAATCCTTCATTTAAGTCTTCATAATCCAAGCTCCAAGATCAAGGTTTCCATCCAAACCAATTTCCAAGTTATTAATCAAGGTAAGATATAAGTTTAATTCAAGTTTATAGCTTAAACATAAGCTTTGATCATCTTATTTTTAAATTCCGCATTTTTCGAAAATTAGGATTTAATTAGTAGATGATTATGATCTTGATTTTTGATGTTTAATTCATGCTTGGGATGCATGATAGATCATTGATTCAAGCTTAATTAAAACCCTAACCCTAATTAATTGAATTTTCGAAAAATGAAGGAAGAATTAGGAGTTCTTAAATTTTGATGATGGATGATCAAATTAATTGATTATTTGGGCTTAGATAATTATTCTAAGCATGTTTGATGTTGGAAGTAATCAAAGAATCAAAGTCCTTCTATTATTTTCAAAATAGCCGAAAATATTAATTAAAATTAGGGGTTTTTGATCCTTTGATCCTATGATCAAATTGATGATTATAAACATGTTTGATGGTTTGATTTATTAAGATTTGAGAAATTTCAATTTAAATTAACATGATTGGAAGTGATTAGAATGAAATTTGGTTTTTAAATTCTTAATTTATCAAAAGGACCGAAATATATATGTACAATAAAGCCATGTATTTGATTTTAATAAAGAAAATAATGATAGAAGTGGAATCTACGTTAAAAATTAAGTGACGTAGAATTTTTCAGAATTTTAATACAAAGTTTTGAAATTGAGAGTTTCTAGAGTTTAATTCCTTGATTAACCCAATTGACCTGGCCATTGCATTTACTCATTGGACCTGTCAATTGGATTTACCACTGACCTGGGCCAATTGGATTTACCCAAATTGACCCGATCAATTGGATTTACCATTGAACTCATTTGGATTAACTCAATTGTCCAAATTTCGGTTTTGTTTTTTTTAAATTTCGGTTTTCCGGCCAACTCGGTTTTCCAAATTTCAGTTTTCCAAATAACTCGGTTTTCCGGCTAGCTTGATTTTCCGTATAACTTGATTTATCCATTAATCTTTGATCAACTTGTTTTCGGTTGTTTCTTTCGTAAACTCAAAAGTTATAATGTTAAGCTTAAATGTTATCAAAGAACTTAAGCATTTTTGATGTGCTAAAATAAATAAAGAAAGAGCTTAATGGTTAATGAGATGCTTATATGAAGAAATGAAATATTTTTTTTATGATATGATTAATGTTGACAATAGTATAAGTTATAAGTCAATAAATATTAATGAAAAGATGAAAGGGTTAGAAGTAAAGTATATGTTTGCTTATGTCTTTAGAAGTTCTTTTCGAATAGTGAATGATTAAGAGCTAATGATGATTTTAAGTATTAATGACACACTAATGATGAATTAAGTGTTAATGATACGTCATTAATGAGTTAATATGTCAAAGACATATTTTGATAATAATATAATATTAAGTTTAAATATTATCCAAAAGTTTAAGCATTTATATTATGCTTAAATAATTAAATGAAAAGCTTAAGTGTTAATCAGATGCTTATATGACAAAATGAGATGTTTATTTGTTAAGGAAATGTTTATGTGATAATGATACGATAGTATGATAGATGGCAAGCTTAAGTAATTAATGAAGTTATTAGTATGATTTTAACTGTTAATTAAGTTAGTTAAGAGCGTTTAAGAAGTTAAGTTAGAAATTCTCGAGTTTCGACGTAGAATTCCGAAGCGAATTAAGTTAAGAATATCGAAGTTGTTTATTCGATAGAAATTATTCTCGTTTTGAAGTTCGTATTTCCATTTCGATTAAAGGAGCAAGTGGAAGTGGAAGCTGAAGCGTAAAGCACAAATTTAGCGAGCGTTAAAGTTAAGACAAAAGCTTAAGTGTATCAGGTGGGCTTTCTAACCAATGAAATGACGAATGAAGTTATATGATTATATATGAGATGTTTTAAAAATGATTGACTTGCCAAATGTTTAAGTTCTTGTATGTTACCATCTACTATAGCAAGACGAATTCGGTCCTACGCAAGGTAGGATTTGTGTACACTATTTTGTAATCGGGAGCCTTCCGAAAGGAGTGGACGATTACAAGTGATTGAGAAGGAGGCCTCCTTCTCAACACTATCATTATGTGATTGTAGATCTGGTACATACCTCCTAAAGTATATGTCTGGCCAGACAAACATGATTTACAGAAAAGAAGAAGTTGAGCATGCACAGGTTTATTTTTGAGAGACAAAAATTACTTGTGCTTATGCTTTATGGCAAGTTTAATCTCTAACTCTAAGAAGTAAGTTTCAAAATATTTTGGCATGTGCCCACTGAGTACTTCGTACTCAGCCCCGCCTATTATTTCTAAAATGTGCAGGTTAGGGGATGAAGATGATCGTGTCTTTGGACGGACTTACTGTTGTTGTTTATTTAAGACTCATTTTGAGGAGTTTAGAACCTAGAGTATATGTCTTCATACATATATTCTCTCGTTTTTCCGCTGCAAGTTTATGAAGATTGAATTTGGTATAAGTTTGATGAAGAGTTGAAATCTGAAGTCTCGAACTATGTTTGTTATCTTATTTTGAAGTCTAGCCGACCTAATTATCTATATAATAGTTGTTCGTTATATTGGAAGTTCAGTCTTATTACAACTGATTTTATCGTGCTTTCTTGATCCTGAAAATCAGCTCGTTTCCTTCATGGTTATTGCCATTAATCTGGTTGATGAGATTATTGATTTCCGAGCTGATTTGATATTGTATTTGATGATATGCATATTTTAAAAAGAGATCAAATGTTCGTTTCATTAATCTCGAGTTACGCATGTCATAATTATCCTAAGTTTGATGATTTGCCAAGCATGAGTTGCCTTGTTTGTTCTTAAATGATAGCAGGGTCGCTATCTTAATCCTTTTGTTAATCATAAATTGTGTAAGTCGTGGGACCCACCGGCTTTGTCATCTAATTTCTAGGCCGGGCTGCGACAGCATGCCATCAGATTTGATCATCCAAAATGGCATGCAGCCATAGTAATTTGTAATCAACAGAATGAAATAAACCCCACGAGTCCAACTGCAATTCAGTGAAAGGTATGCAAACTGCCAATCTTAAGATAGAAGATTCTTAAGAATTATAAAAGAATGAAGAGTAACAAGAAACAACGGGACTAAAACTTCGTATCCCAAAATCACACATTACACAAATTCAGCAATCCAAATTCCAACCCACAAAAACACCCAAGAATCTCAATTTTCAGAGTTACCTCCACTATAATAAACTCCGTATCAAGCAATAACTGTTGCAGTCCCTGCGGAATAGACCTCGAAACCGGCTGAAATTGAAAATGCAAAACAGAATCATACATATTTGCCGGAAACCCCAGAAATTGTAAAATGGCATATTAACTTTGACATACATCAACATTTAAACAAAATAAGTATCATTCTTAAATAAATGCAAGCTACGATACATAAGATGCTTGGCTGAAGGAATGAAGGAATTTAAAAAAAAAAGCAAAAACGATCTTAAAATGCGAAGTGAATACCTTGAGAAACCCTCAATCCAATCCACAACCCTGCCCTCGATTCAATTTGGATTTTGGAGGCTGTGACGATGACATATTTGGAGAACATTACATATTCTTCCAATTTACAGAAATTCAATTCTGAAAATAGGAATGAGAAATACTTAAATTGAAAAGAAAATCTAGTCCTGTGTAACACTCACTTTGGGTGTGATAGAATATATGTGAGAGAAAGACACCTGGAAATGAGGTAAAGTCAAATGGAATCCCTAAATCGAATTTAGCAAAGTCAATTTCCGACGACGAACAGAACAACGTACATGAGCAGTACTGGCGCAGCAGCGGCAGCGTGCGACGGGAGGCAGGAGAAAGTGCGGCGCAGCTGCGGTGATCGGTGTTCAATCAGATGTTGTCTCTTCGCCTGGGCGATGGATCTGGTTTTCTGGCGAAGAAGGCGTAGGGATTGGGGAGTAGGCCGGACGGCGGACAACCGTCGGCAGGCGGGAGTGAGAGGAGCAACCAATGGAGGAGATGGTGGAGAACGAGGAGCCGGGGGCAGGGTATTCGAAAGTTAGGGCACCAGTCGATAGGAGGGCTGAGACTGAAATGGTGAAGGGGAACGCGGTGGGGTTGGCGATTGGGGAGTTTCTGCTGAGATTCCGGTGACCGGTGGTGAATATGTCGGTTAGTTTTGTCGCCGGTGAAGAAGGAGAAAGGAGGAGAGAATGGTGTAGTCGATATATAGGAACGAGGGAATACAAAATTGATTTTTTATAACGATCTCGTTAACAGTTTAACAAACCGTTATTTTAAAGTATCTCATACATAACGTACTTCGTAACGGTTCACTAATACCGTTACATATATTAATATAGATAACACTAAAACATAACGTACGAGAAGATACTGTTACATAGAATATAGATAACACCACATTTGTAACAGATATATGTAGTTCCGTTATCTTTAAAAAAAAGTGCGCACATACATAACGCATTTTTGAAAACTCCGTTATAAATGTTGTGTTATGTATGTGCGTTTTTCTAGTAGTGTGAATACATTACAAATTAAATCTTATACAAAAGAGTATTTACAAATAACACAAAATAAATCATATTTATCGTGAATAAGTTAAAAGAAGTTTTTGGTAGGCACATGTACTTTTAATATCAAAATCATTGTAAATTTATGATTTCAAAAACGCTACTACTTTTGAGAAGCAAAATGATTACCAATTTATGATTCAAGAAACAGCACTCCCCTAAAATAGGGAATGGAAAGTCAGACAATCTATCGATTTTTACTAGAGAAAATTTAAGATGAAAAACATTGGTCCCTCCTCTCAATAATTAAGCATGGAAAGAAATACTACACTTTTTATGCTTTAGCGATTAGCATACATTTTTGTGCACATTTGTTTTCTTCGGCATCAGTCACATAGCTAGCTAGATTCTACCTCGAAATGATTTGTTACTATATGTATGTGTCTATCTATCTTAACATAAGTTCTATTGCATAAATTAAGAAATGTATTCCAACGCTAGAGTATTTTAAAACTTTTAGAATTGCCACACAATCTTCCTACTATATTCTTGTATATGCGTTAAAGAAAAAAATTTTGTTAAATATTGTGGACGAAGGGAATATAATTTTAAAACTAATAAAAATTAAAAGAATATACTCCCTCCTTCCAAAATATTTAATCTAATTTGACCTCTTACATCAATTTCTGACTAAATTTCTTATATAAATTACCCTATGTTTGGAAATTACAATAGTTTCATACTTTCATGTATTGTGTTGATTTTTAAAATAATAAATTGTATTTTGTAAATGAGTATGGCTATTAGTATTCGGGAAACTTTTAAAATTAAATATTGGATCAAATATTTGAGGTAGGCTGGCAATTTTCGACACGACACGATAACCCGACACGAACCGACACAAAATTAATGGGTTTGGGTCAAGCCTTATTGGGTTCGGGTCCTTATCGGGTTGACCCGATTAGGACCTGAAAATTTCGGATCGGGTTACCTGATAAGGAATTATATTTTTTAATATTATATTTATTTAATTCTAATCAAGCTTTTAAATTGATGACATATTTATTTTTCCTTCCAAGTCATCAAAAGATATTAAATTTTTGAATATTTATTTATTTTTCTCTATTAAATTTTATTTTAAAATATTTTTTCTTTTATTAAATCTTATTTTAAAATATTTTTTCTCTTATTAAATTATTTAAATTTGGATTCGGGTCATTATCGTGTTGGGTCAACCCGAATATTATCGTGTCAATGTCGGGTTCGTATCGTGTTCGGGTTTAATCATTTCGGGTTGGGTTCGGGTTCGGGTTGAGCATATCCTTAACAGGTCGGGTTCGGGTTGGGCCTTAACAGGTCGGATCGAAATCAGGTCGACCCGAACCCGACCCAACCCGACCCGATTGCCACCCCTAATTTGAGGAGGAGGAAATAATATTTTGATGCCAAATGAAAACATGTAATTGTGAACGCATTTATTGTCATTAAATTATTAGGAAGAAAAACACAAAAAATGGTTTATTGCATGAGGTTGGTATATCTGGTGGGGGTCCCCCTAAGGGTTCTCAGACGTATTGAAATTGAAATTGAAATTGAAATTGAAATTGAAGGGACAGAATTATGGCTCTTTATGATCATGATCATGATCATGACCTCCTTCTCTCCACTTTCAATTGTTTTTTTTTTAATAATACTTTTCCAGATTAATTATCCAGCGTTCGGAGAAGAAAATAAAATAAAAATTATGAATTAAAACTTTTAGTGTTCTGTAACTATTTAGCCGTTTTCCCCATCATAATCGTAATATCATAAGAGTTGTCAAACACCTAAAGACGAATATACATTCTTTTTTACAGACTTTGACTCGTTTGAGTTCCCAAAAATTCTATGTATTGGGTTCAAATCCTACAAACTGTTAATTTGAAATTAAAAAAAAAAGAGGCTAGAGTTGTTGATCCAACACTACCTTTTTTTTTTTTTTTTTTTTCAGATTCTACATTGACTGATACGAAGGCCTTTGACTTGAATAGCTTCAAGAATTGATTTAGACAACAATAATGTAACTAGCAATTACATTAAATTGGGAGAAGTCAGAAGTATGCCAACAAGAATATTCATTTCTATATACACAAACACGACAAATATTGAGGCCCATTTACGTTACACTTATATATCATCTTAAAGCATCTGATATTTTCTCCTGATATTAATTAATGTATAAAAAGCTCTACTACTTGTAATCAAGCCCCATAAATGATAAAACTATCCGCTTGACTGGAGTTGTCTCGCCTTTTATTTGAATAATTAGTTGAACAAACATATGTTGTGTTTATTCCTTTCTATTGATCAGTATCTAGAAAAGGTGAGACTACGAATATTTCACCATATTAAATTTACTTAAACTACTCTTTCAAAAATATATAAATATATATATATACTTAAACTACTGCAGACCTTTTCTAATCTATTTAATTAGATAAAACTTAAATTAGCAATCTTCGGTAGGAATTGTTAAACAAACAGAGAATATATGCTTAATAATATCACAATAAAAAAAATCACAATAATTAAAATGAACTAATAGATACTCATAATGTATGTGTGTTTGACACGTTTCTGCTCGAGACTCCCAAAAAAACGATAAGGACCTAGCGGCCCAAATGATAAAGGCAAAAAGAATTTAATGACTCGTAAAATGGAGCTCGGCCCACTATTTTTTTTTTAGTCCCTCAGCATAAATAAAAATAATCCAAACATAATTTATGATCTTCGTCAGATATTCAATGCATAAATATAAATTATTCATTGTTTACATTCTCATAATGCATTGCTTACAGTAATCCTCCTCATAATAAATAAACATTTTTGTTGCTTAAATATAAGTTATTCATTGCTACATCTCTATAATGCATTGCTTACAGTAATCCTCCTCATAATAAATAAACATTTTTGTTGCTTATTGCTTAAATATAAGTTATTCATTGCTTACATCTCTATAATGCATTGCTTACACTAATCTTCCTGATATAAAATATACACTATTTATTGCTTACATTTTCTTACTACGTTACTAAACATAATTTATATACAAACAAATAAAACAATCATCTCATGCGCATTAATTTAAGAATGATGCTATTCGGACATAAATGTCCGGACATAATATATCTAGTTTAGGTAAATGAATCGGTTCGATCCGTTTTAACTTATTTATTTAATTTTGTAATTTCTCCACATTCATTCAATTTATTATTTTTTGAGTAATCTAATTCAAGTGAATGCATAAATATCTATTAAGTAATAGTATTTCCGAAAGATTAGTGAAAATCACAAAATAACTTTATTAGTTTAATTTCGTATTTTTTGTATTCATATTTCTCTCTTTAAAAATGGCGGTTTAGATTAATTAAGTAAATACATTAGAGTACTAACCAACACCATTATTTTATTTGATAAATTATAAGTTAAGATTATTAATATATTCATTTTATGTCCGGACATATATGTCCAAAAAGTATTAGTGTTAATTTAAAATACAAAATAAAACATACTTGCATTCTCACCGAAAGAAAAACAGACAAAATACTAATATCTAAGTTCTCTCTCAAATTTTATTCTCTTATATTTTCTTCTGATTTCAACTAGATGTTTTATATGATTATTAAGCATATGTCCAATGCTTATTCTAAGTCATTTTTATGCTAGTTATGTGTTGGATAATTGTATTAGACGACTGTGAATGTTTAATTTTTAATTTTTTTAAATCTTATTTCACTATAAGTTAGGGAAATGTCAGAAGATAATGAAATTAGTGATTAATGAAAAAGAAATAATTATGACAAATCGCATAATTCATGGGATCGACGGTTACAATTAAAATTGGATTTCCTATTTTAACCTTTTGTCAGTAAAAAAAAAAAAGAGGAAAGATTTGATAGGGAATCTATTTAAAAGAGACCATTGATCTAAAAAATTGGACAGCTTAGATCGATTCTTAATTATCACATAGAGAATTGGTTTTCATTTGATCTCTCCCCTAATTATTAGTTAAATAGTTAGCCATATTTGACGGGTGCAGATTTGCAGTCGAAACATAACAAGTTTATTTTCTTTATTTCATTTTCGTATAATTCAAAATTGGCGGGACTTAGGTACGGACCATGTCTTTTAATTTTTTTTAATTAAGTAATATTTAAAAAATTTTAATTGGGAGTTAAATAAATCCTAATGACGATTAAGAAACTCAAATTGTGATTCATAAAACGTAATTTAAATTAATAAAATCATAATTGAGATTAATAAACCTTAATTACCCACTAATTATCCTAATTCCCCTAATTACAACCAACTCTACCATATAGGATTGGTTGTACCCAAGTTTGTGTCTTCAAAATAAGCACAACACAACAATTTTCATGTGAATGAGGAGAAGCATATCATTTGATAAAGTAGCCCGAATAAAATAGGTTTATATGACATTATTATCTCAAGCCCAAAGTTCATCTTGGAGCCAATTGCCTAATATTTTCATGATTAACAAAAAAAAAAAAAGGTTTGAATTCCGGACATCTTACGAAATAAGTAAAATAAAAATATGTAACTTCAGTTGTAGAAGTCGTATGATTTAATAGCAATTCCAAATGAAGCAAGAGGCGTCACCTTTTGAAGCCGAGAGAAGTAGGATCAAAAGCTCCGCATTTTTATGATTGCAAACTTTGCGTCTCAGCAATATAACTGTATTGTTTATACGCAATTCAATACAACAAAACAAATATTCGCAACATGAAACGGCATACCTTTGCTGTTTACAAGCAAAACCTCACTCAAAGTTAACTTCCATGACAAGCACAGCTGCAGAAATATATATCATCCAGTTAAAGAAACTGCATTCAAATAACTCTAGCTAAATAGTATTTAACAACCAGCCTGAAAAGGAAACTCCCGTTCCAAAATCGCGATTTTTGTTCCTTGCAAGGCAAAACAACCTTCCTTCAACTCGTGTCAAACAGACCCAATCCTCACCTATAAATGTATCACGCCAACAATCAAGTTAAAAACAAACCTAAAAAGGGATCAAGAAGAATTACTTTCTTGAAATGGAGAATAACGCGTCTCAAGAAATAACCGAAGAAAATGTGCCCTTACTGGCAGATAAAGGCCTGCCAGAAGTAGAGAGAAACCTCATCCAACAAGCCATTAGTCAGACATTTCAAAGCACTGCATACCTAGCCAACCTTCTTCCCACTGGCTCAGTGCTCGCTTTCCAGCTTCTCTCCCCGATATTCTCAAACCAAGGAGAGTGTGACGCAGTGAGCCGAGCCATGACAGCTGGGCTCCTGGCGCTCTGTGGATTGTCGTGTATTGTGTTGAGCTTCACGGATAGCATCAAGGACCAAAAGGGAAAAGTATGCTATGGCTTTGCAACCTTTAGTGGCATGTGGCTCATTGATGGATCAGGAACTGTACCACCAGAGATCGCAGCAAAATACAGGCTGAAATTCATCGACTTTGCCCATGCATTGATGTCAATTTTGGTATTTGCAGCTGTTGCAATGTTTGAACAGAATGTCGTGAACTGCTTCTACCCGGAGCCATCAACTGGAGCAAAGCAGGTCCTCACAGCACTGCCAGTTGGGATTGGAGTAATCTGCAGTATGCTGTTTGTCGTGTTTCCCACAGAACGACATGGTATTGGCTTCCCAGTTACTGATAGTTAAATCAGGAAGATGAATATATGTAATCAAGTTGATGCCATTGTTCAAAATAATGTACTGATGTTGTGTGTATGATCCATGCCAATCTTCAAGCAAGTATTTAGCATATGCAAACCGTCAAATAAAAAACTGGAGCTCAAGGAATTAATACATATCCAAATTGATATCAGAACAACTACAAATACTAGATGCAATCGTGAAACAAGCAGAAAGAGAGACAGATCCAACAATTAAGAGATGAACTAAATAAGATTTAGTTCTAGTTTGATTAAAAGAAAACTTTTTGCCAAATAACACTAGGGCAAGGAAAAAGGAATGCATCACAAGAATCTTCTATCTGAAGCATGAGGAAAACTGAACTAGCAAAGATGAATTTTACTAATGTTTGCAGAATTCAATAGAACTCAGCCAACGAACTCTAGATGAAAAACTCAGATTCAGTATTAAAAGCAGAAACCTCAATCAACATGAAAATGCAGCTGCAAATGATCAGATCACCCTGTTCTTATCGGACAAAATAGTTATAAATGTGCTCTGTTGCAATCGCCGGATCATAAGACCAAATGTGGTCTGATCATGGCGGAACTGGAAGCCATTAGAAAATTCAGCGGTGGTGGATTGGAGATTGCTCTGTCCAAGTCTTTCTCCGCAAACATCAGCCGCTCGACGAGAGACGGTGTGATTTGCTTTCTCCCCTTCTATTTTCCACATCTTAGTTTCTCAGTGAGACATTCCGTCGAACAGTTTGGAGTCGTTGAATTACTATAACTGCTCTACAAGTATCACAAGACAAGGTTGGGAAACCATGGTTCCACATAAAGAACCCTAATTTTTCCAATAATTAAACAATGCCGCAAAGCCGGCGAGCTTCGGATTGCATGGTGCCGCCGCTTTTCAAGCTTTCCCGGTGAAATTTTGTTTCCGGTGTTGCTTGAGGTCTGAATGGACTAATTGAGTTTTACTTCTAAAAATTTGGCCCAAGTTAGAAAAAATCTAGGTCTTTAATAGTGGGCCTGGCCGAATAATGTGGTACTAAACCATTGTGTTTGGGCCGATCTTATGGTTATCAATTTGACTTATAGATACAAATGTAAAAGTTTTTTTATTTTTTATTTTTTTAAGAATCGATACAAATGTAAAAGTTGACACAAAGAGTCTTTCTATACTTTCTAGTCTCAATTTAAAAAAAATGTTGAATGTTTTTTTCTTTATTTGTTGGTGACGAGAGCACACAATGGGAACTGGATAAATTTTATTTATGTGCAATCGTCAATAAACCAACTTAAATTTGAATGTTCTTTCTTATTCTTTACCTTAACTTATTTTCAAGTTACAACTGTAAAATATTGAAAAAAAAAAATAGGATTAATTGTCGTAAAAATCAAACTTCTAAACCAATTTCACTTATAACATGACTTTGTCCTTGACACCTTGTTTTAATTACAACATCATATTTAATTATTTTATTATTGCTGACTCGTTGGTTTTTTTTTTCAGGTATGTGAAGCCATGTTCATGTGCAACATCGACCATGTTGCGGATGGAATAAAAATTGAGAATTCTAATAAAAAAAATTGGAAATTTTGTGATAAACGACCAATGTCTTTAGCATTTGGTCGGACCCGATAGAATTCACTATAAACAAATTAGGCGTATTGTAATTGCAAAATCTTTAAAAAGTGCTGCCACAATTAAAATGATTACAAAGTGATGTAGTTTATAAAATGCTAATGATTTTAAAAACAATTAACCCCCAAAATGATCAAATTCTTCTTATTGGGTGGCTCGAATTTGCCGTCGTCGCCGTATGCGGCTGAGGAGCAACCACACGAAGCATAGGTCAATAAAATAAAATCATTAATAATATAAAAATTTTCAGATTAAAGTTGGGCAGATAATTTTCGTTTAGTTAAAAAGGAGAGGATTTTCCTTCTCTCTCTACATGTACATATAATTCATGACTCTCTTTTAAATCTCCTGAACTTTAGAGAATTTTTCAATTATGACATGCATTGTAAATTCTCGTATCATATAGCTGACTCTTCTAATCAGATTCTCATGTATTATATACAATAAATAAGGTGGAACTGTCATAAAGTTCCAATTTTGGCCTCGAAAAGCTCTATCAACTTGTTGGAACGCAATATCGTTGATATCAAATGTAGTAGATTCCAGCCATACCGTTGGTCGGATCGACGTGGGCGACCCATCGTTGAAAAATTCTTTAGTCTTTGGTATCATGGTCAACAATTTGGACATAATCACGAAAAGAATAGATCAGATATTGTCCAGCCAACTACGGTGGTCTACTGACGACCACCACCACTCAAAATGAGGGGCTTGACGTAAGGTTTTTAACTGTGTTATCGATTTCAAATTCTGTCAACAAATTGATGGTTAATTCAGCTATTCGATGCGGAATCTAGGATACAGGC
Source organism: Agastache rugosa (assembly GCA_031470985.1). Lineage (NCBI taxonomy): Eukaryota > Viridiplantae > Streptophyta > Magnoliopsida > Lamiales > Lamiaceae > Agastache > Agastache rugosa. The sequence continues at coordinate 59,063,097 of CM062601.1, read as the reverse complement.
CATAATTAGAAAATTCTGCAAAGTTCAGGATATTTAAAAAAATAATGAAAGTTAAGAACATAATTAAAAAAAATCTTCAAAATTAGGATCATCAACTATAATTAACCCTTTGATTATTAATATAATATAGGTAGATTATAAAATGCATGCATGAGACGGGAGAGGCACTAGCTGTGGTGGAAAGGATAATAAACCTACAGCTCGCAAATATTTGGTGGTATTAACAAATCAAGAAAGGCTAGACAGACATTGAGTGATGGCTATTACATATATGGCCCATACTTTGTGTGTAAACATTCCTAAATTATGATTGGTAATTTTGATCGTTTATGAGCATGGGAGTGTTTGCTTGTTAGGAAAAAATTCACAAAATGCCAGAAATGTGCAAAGTAGAAATATTAAAATAATAGACAAACTCTGTGCCGAATAGTCCTAATGTAGTACCTGTACATGCTCGATAGACTTCCCCTGTAAACATATATAACTTAAAAAGCGCATTGAATTTCACCAAGTTTATGATAAAAACTGCAAGAGGCGTCACCTTTATAGCCTAGGAAGAAAGCTCCATAGAAATTGCTTTGCGTCTTCAGTAATATAAATGTGAGATACACGCAAAAATCGAAGACGTGATGTTGGTAATTGGATTTTCTCTCCTTCAACCCAACGCCCCATATATAAATATATGATGCTAAGCAAGAATCGAGCAAGTTGAAAACAAGCCTGAAAAAAAATGGACGACTCTAGCCTTATTATGGGGCAGGGCATGACTTCTCAAGAAGGAATCGATGTAGATGTGGATATCATGGTTTCTGTAGAAGACACACTTTTAGATGTGGAATTGCATATGCAAATCTCCCTTCTAAATCAGATGCAACAAGCCATTAGTCAGACATTTGAAAGCGTGGGGCACGTAGCCAACCTTATGCCCACTGGCTCACTGCTTGCTTTCCAACTCATCTCCCCAATATTATCGAGCCAAGGCAGAGGAGATGAGTGTGGCACATTTAGGCGAGCCATGACAGCTGGGGTCGTAGCGCTATGTGGATTGTCGTCTGTGTTGTTGAGCTTCACTGATAGTGTAAAGGGTCGAAATGGAAATGTATGCCATGGTTTGGCAACATTTCGTGGCTTGTGGATTTTTGATGCACCAGTAACTCTACCACCAAAGATTGCAGCCAAATATAAGCTCAAATTTACTGACTTTGCCCGTGCATTTTTGTCGTTTATGGTTTTTGCAGCTGCTGTGATGTTTGATCAAAACATCGTCAACTGCTTCTACCCATCAACTGCAATAGAGGAGAAGAAGGTCTTCTTCACAGCACTGCCACTTGGGATTGGAGTAATCTGCAGTATCTTGTTTCTCCTTTTTCCTACGAAACGACGTGGCATTGGCTTTCCAGTCACCCGCCGCGGAACCTGAACCAGGAGGTGGATAATATATGTATATGTTATCAAGTTGATGCAATATATATTAATAAATGTATGGTGTGTGTTAATTATGCCTAAACTAGACAAAGACAACCACTCTTCATTGTGATGTAATCTAGTAACGTATGTTGTATGTTATTCATGCCTAGACTAGACTAGACAGCCACTATTCAGTGTAGTGTATTATTATTGTATGTTATGTTATGTGTTATTCTAGTAAAATCATGCCTAGACTACACAACCGCTGCTTCCCGTTCCCTTATATTACAGCACCAATTAGCAAAACAAGTTTAGTTTATACTGTTGTGTCACTTCAATTTATTTTCTTACGGTCTACTACTACTTTTATAACTCCAAATACTAGATTTAGGATGACAAAAGCATTAGATTAAAAAATCTGTTACTATTATTAACAATAAATCAAGGCAATCGAGGTCTAGATGAAAATGTCAGATTCAATAATGAAAGTGAAAAACCTCGATTGACATCAAGTGCAGACCAGTTTGAAATCAGATAGTTGAGGTCGTCGTCTGCAACTCATCTATCAGCTTAGCCTTTAACAACTCAGAAGCTTCACGCACTTTCTTCCTATCCCACAACCCAACCAACATGGCATTCCATGTTCCCTCTTGAGGAATGCATCCATCAACAACCATCTCGTCCAGAATCCGAGCAGCCTCGTGCACATCTCCTTTCTTGCAGTAGCACTCAATAAGAGATTCAAACGTTCTTGCCTCAACCGTTATGCCTCTACTACGCAAGCTCATGTAGAGCCGAAAAGCTTGATTATGATTACTCAAGCTACAAAGTCCTTGAGCTACTCTATTATGAATCCGAACATGAAGCCCCCAAGTTACACGATTAGGAGTTATCCCCGAAAGAACCATCTCATCGAGGAAATTTGCTGCTTCCTGGAACTTGCCCGTCTCACAGAAGCCATGGATTACTTTTGAATACAATCCTGCATCGGGTTTCAAGTCTTGAAGCTTCATTCTATCAAGAATCTGAACCGCTTCACCAAGCTTGCCTTCCTTGCAGAGGCCATGAATTAGGGAACTGTAAGTAATGGAATTCGGAACTAAGCGCTTCCTTGCCATCCTCTCCAAAAGCTCCATGGCCTGCAAAGAATGTCCATTTTTGCAAAGACCATCAATGAGAGAGCTATAGGTATATACATTAGGGTCCACACCTTTGCTCTTCATCTCCTTGAAGAGCTCCAATGCATCAGTCAGTTTATTCGACTGGCAGAAACCGTGTATCAGGCAACTGTAGGTGAAAACTGAGGGTGCACAATCATTCGCCTCCATGTCGATCAAAAGCTCTTTCGCTTCGAGAATTCTCCCAGCTCTACACAGCCCATTGATCAAAGTGCCATAAGTGTATGAATCCGGAGTATAGCCACGCTTTGGCATCTCCCTGAAAATCTTGAAAGCTGAATCCATAGTTCCATTGCTCTTACAGAGTGCTTTGATCAGTACATTAAGCGAGGGATTGCTAGCCGGAATGCCCTTCTGCCTCATGTAACGGTAAAAACTGAATGCCATTTTCAAGTGGCTTTCATCAACGAGAATGGAGAAAACCGTTACGTAAGATCTCGCTGTCGGCTCGCATTCGTACTCCTTCATCTTTTTGAAAACCCTCACTACTTCGAGGGGCTTGTGAACTCTACCGTATGCTCTGTAAATGGACAGAAATATATCTTCGTTTACGTCGCACTTTTCTTGCTTCATTCGGGCAAGCATATCCTCTGCAGAAACGAACTTGTTAGCGGAGAGCAATCGCTTGATTATAAGACCGAATGTGGTCTGGTCATGGCGGAAGCCATTAGAATATTCAGCGGTGGCGGATTCGAATACGGAAATTGCTCTGTCCACGTCTTTCTCCGCTGACATCAGCCGCTCGACGAGAGACGGCGTGATTTGCTTCGGCCACTTCGTCATCGACTTAGTACCCATATCTCTCTCTCTCTCTCTCTCTTCCTTACTTTTCTTCTTCAGTTTATCTGTGAGACATATCGTCGAACAGTTTGAAGTCGTTCAACTAGCATAAATTTTCGACGGGTATCACGTCACAACATTCGGAAACCGCGCATCCACATAAATACAGAACCAAGAACCCTAGTTTTTACAGTAATCGAACAATGCTGGTAAGGCGGAGGCGATAGCGTCGGGTTGCTTTGCGCCGCCGCTTTTTCAAGCTTTTCCGGTGAAATTTTATTCCCGCTAATGCTCGGGATCTGAATAGGCGAAGTGAGTTTTAAGCTCTAAATATATGGGCCAAAATTAGCGTAACCTAAAATATTTTAATGGGCCTGGCCCAATAAGGCAATACTAAATCACTATTTTTGGATCGATCATTACCAATTGGACTTGAGAGAAAATTGTAAAAATTGACTAGTCGTTCTATATTTTAATTGAGAAAAGTAGTTCAAAATCTAATTTTCAATTGTAGCCCCCCAAATTAACACACTGTAGTCTCAATTTTTTTAGCAATATGCGCACACACAAACACTTGAATATTCTTCTTTATTCTTTGACATCACTTCTTTTAACATGAGCTTCAAAATATTGAAAAAAAAAGTGTAATTTTATAAAATTTGGACTGAAAAAACCTCAACATTATTAAATAGATGAACAAAAATGAAACATAATAATACTATAATTTTCGAGTTAGCTCGCAAGACCATGGTTCTTTTAACACCTCTAGGCTCTTGCTATTTATTTTTTTAGATTTGGTAAATTAAACATTTCCCCCCGATTTCCTTTTCATATGTCGGCCAGCAAATTTGAGTGCTTCAACATGTCAGTATGTGCGTGTTACCAAGAAAATGAAGAGGTATATGATTATTTGATGAAAATGAAAATTGAAAATTGAAATGATAAGGATATGGAGAAATTGGATGGTAAGGATTTGGATATGACAAGCTCTTGTTCACGGACCTCTCGCTTCGCCTCGGATAAGATAAGTCTGCCCCACTTTCTACCATTTCCTGCTCTTACGTTGTAAACTAATATCTCATCATTTCCCATTTCATTTTTTCATTTTTATAATCCCATTCACAAAAATAAAAATTTTAAACTTAAAAAAAAAAAATCTAACACGGCCATCCGATTTGTCGTGCTCCACTTGATTGGACGTTGGACGCATACATTCCGGTTGCTCTCTACGTTGTTGCTCGTTCGTAAATAGTTCAAGTGTCGGGAAATATATTGTTTGGAATTCTTAGATATTCAATTACTAGAAAAAAATGAAGATTCAACAAATCATAAATCAAGGGTTGGAATAGAATTGATGTCTTGAATTCCAGTCTTTTGATGATTCAATATTTGTGTTGCTAAATTGATAACAATATGAACGGTACGACTTACGAGGAGTCGAAGATCATCATTTAAATTTAAATTTATGTTTAATTATATATCAATAAATGCTACCACCGAATTATAACATTCAGAAGTTTTGATTTCACTAGAATCAACAACCTTTCTTGTGAAGTGGCTAATTGTTTGCCTATTTCCTTTTTTCCTAAATACTGAAACTCGAGTTTCATGATTTTCTAATAGAGGTGTTCACGGGCCGGTTCCGGTCCGAAACCGCCGGTTCCGGTTCGGGAAAATTGGAACTGGAATCGGCCCGCCATAGCCCACGGTTCCGGGTCGGAACCGGCCGTGATTGGACGGATTCGGTTAAATTCGGAACCGCCGGTTTAGGGTCCGAACCGTCTAATTTTTTTTATTTTTTTTATCTTTGAAAATATAAATTATATTGTAATTCAAACCCATAAATCATCAATGTAATGTATAAAATCGATATAGAACAAAATATATCTTCATTCATAATAATATGTGATCAATTACAAATGAAAATATATAATTATTCAAACACGGTTCCACGGTTCCGAACCGGAACCGCCGGTTCATGTTCGAACCTTATTATTATTATCATTATTTTTGGCTTTTTTTCATTCAATTTACCATTGTAATTATCATTTTTGATCCCTAAGGGATATAATTAACATGAATTAACACAAAATATAATTTAAAACTAAAAAAAAATAAAAAATTGCCGGAACCGCCGGTTCACGGTTCCGAACCATTGGAACCGGAACCGGCCCTTTGACCACGGTTCCGGTTCGAAAACCGTTGACCACGATTCCGGTTCCGGTTCCGTTGAACACCTCTATTTTCTAATATTGTTTTTTTCTTAGTATAAATCCAGAAAAAGAAAATATTTACATAAAGTAATAGAGATATCATATATACGTAGTCAGTTGTGATGCGGATAAATAACATATATTCAGTCAATACAAATAATGGTAGTAAAGTGAAATAAAATTTATTTGTAATAATCATTACTTGTATAATCTACACTTCAATCGTATACTTTTGAGTGATTATATTTTTCGACCTTTAACATTTCAATTAGAAGTTGTAGTACAATTGGCCTTATGATTTCCATTTACTTAATAAGGAGAGAATTTTCCTTCATCTTTTGTAAGATATTTTTATTTCTAAATTCTAATACATTTATTATGAGACAAATGTGTGTTTGATCGTTTCATGGATCAAAACTTACTAGATGGTACTTATATTCGAATTTAAAACCCACAAGTATTAATCCATATTATGAAAGTAATAGTTATCAAATTGTAAATATTAGTTTGTTTACTATAGGTTTTTTTTTTTATATATTACAGTATTAGTATTTACTCCATAAATATAATGCTAACATCAATATCATCTTTTACAACGAAAATTATTATAGCTCTATTATAAAATATTCGATTGTCTCATAAATTATAAAACAACAATAAATATATTTTAGAACAATCATACTCAAGTTGAACAAAAAATACTAGTACTAGTTACACCCAAACTAAAAATGGTTACACACTGAACAATATTTTTAGTTAAAATAGAAAGTACTGTATTACTTTTTTCATAAAAAAAGTATTATTTCTGAAACAACAAATCACTAACAAATAAATGGCTTAAGCAAGTATAATTGAAAATAGCAATACTTTCCGGAATGAAGGGGATCAAGACCGAATAGAGATATAATTGTCGATAAATCGTTTTTTTTTTTTTTGGTCTATTTCTTTATCCATTCTCCCGAAAATCAAAATCGTGATTCGTGATAAGAGGAGTATTTTAAATCCAAGGCCCCGAAGCACCGCAACCATCGGATTAAAACTCCAAATAATACGAGCCGTTAATTTTATCAGCCGATTGCAGCCACTCGTACCTCCCCGCCACTCCCCCAGTGCACATTAACCTTACCGGCGCACGTTAATTCCTTCTTCTGTCTAACTAAAGGACACATCAGAATTTAGCTAGGAGAAAAACTCTATTACTCCCCTCCCTCTCCCTCTCCCTCTCCCTCTCTCTCTGCAGTCAAAATGGAGTCTCGCGTGCTCAGCGGCGCCACCATTCGCGGCCTAGCTCTTCCCCTGAAGCCATCGGCTAGGCTCACCGGGAACTGCAGTCTCCCCGCCGTGAAGCTCACCGGAAGAGTCAGCGACGGCGGGAACTTGATATGGGGAAGGCAGCTCCGACCGGCCATACTGCTCGAAGCTTCACCGGCCAGTGTAGCTTCTCCGGTGATGAAGAGAGAGAGCATCCGGCCGTGCTCCGCCGCGGCGGAGGGCAGCGATTCTGCCGGGTGAGCTCGCATTCCTATTATTTCCTGACACTCCAACACGACATCGTTTCGAGATTTTGTTATGGTATAACACGTTTTTTTATTTCTTCGCAGGACCGCTAAGGTCGGATTCTTAGAGAAATACCCGGCGCTCGTCACCGGATTTTTCTTCTTCATGTGGTACGCCTCCTAACCTCGCTAACTTGCGCCTATCCTGGCGCACGATCTCAGTCATCTTTTTGGAAAATTTGGAATGATGTATTTGATTATTTTAGGTACTTCTTGAACGTGATATTCAACATTCTCAACAAGAAGATCTACAATTACTTCCCCTATCCGTAGTAAGCATTTTGTTAAGTTAATAGTGACTAGTTACATTTCTGATTTGAGTGATGATTATCGAAAATGTAGTTGAATAATTTGTCAATTTTTGCTGCAGTTTTGTATCCGTTATACATTTGTTTGTTGGTGTTGTCTACTGTCTCATATCCTGGACTGTTGGCCTTCCTAAGCGCGCTGTAAGTGACTCGTCGAATCCTAGCCCTCATTATCTATGGCTGTAGGGATCATTCATCATGCTACTTTTATTAGCTTGACCGTCATCACAAAAAATAAATAAAAATGATAATGTAATTTATGACATGGTTTGTATAAACAGAGAATATTATTTTATGGTCCATACTCGTGATTACTCCATTTAGTAGCTGATGGGCTCATAATTGTGCAATAATGTGATCCTTTTTGTGAATGCACTTGCTAATCAATTGTTATTGATATTGACGATTGTTCTGCTTTTTTTTTGGTGTGTGCATAGCCAATTGACGCAAACCTCCTGAAGTTGCTCATCCCTGTTGCTGTGTGCCATGCTCTAGGCCATGTCACTAGTAACGTCTCTTTTGCTGCCGTTGCAGTCTCGTTCACTCACACAGTTAAAGGTGATGATAATCTGATATTTGGGTTGAAAGTTTTTTGCTTAGTGAGATACTTATTTTGCTCGCCTCTTTCTTTAACTTTGGATCAGCCCTGGAGCCTTTCTTCAATGCTGCGGCATCTCAGTTCATTCTTGGACAACAGATACCTGTGACGTTATGGCTGTCTTTGGCACCAGTTGTTCTTGGTGAGTTCCCCTTTCACCTTATGAAATGCCACGTAAAGTTCGTTCTTAGTTGTACTTGGATAAATATTAGAGCAAGCAAAATCTCCATGGCTGCATGGCAAAGTGACTAGAAATGTGTTCTGTTTCATCTTAGTGCTAGAAATATGTTGTCACTTGTCACTTCTAAAATGCATGATTAGAAGTCGTTTTCTCAGATACCAGTATATATTAGATGTCTATCGGCTCTCCTCTATCAATAAATCAGGTTCATAGTTTTAACTGTACAGACTAAAATGCAGGTGTGTCAATGGCATCACTAACTGAAATGTCCTTCAACTGGTTGGGCTTCATAAGCGCGATGATTTCCAACATCTCCTTCACTTACAGGAGCATATACTCGAAGAAAGCTATGGTAAGTGGTGCCTTTTTACTTGATTTTCATTCGGTGTACAATACATCCTATCTATATTGATAACAGTTGGACACTATCTTCTCTAGGATGTCACATCTTTAACTGATTTATTCTATCTGCAGACTGATATGGATAGCACGAACTTGTATGCCTACATCTCAATCATTGCCCTTGTTGTCTGCCTTCCTCCTGCAATAATTGTACGTTTTAACATATAAAATGGCAATATTCTCTCTCAATATATTTCTGCACTATTTATTTCTTCTGCTTGATTTGATTCCTCGCTCTAATGTACACCGAACAGCTTGAGGGACCTCAACTGTTAAAGCATGGGTTCAATGACGCAATTGCAAAAGTGGGTATGACTAAGTTCATCACCGATCTTTTCTGGGTTGGAATGTTTTACCACCTCTACAATCAGGTAATTGATCTCTTAAGTTATTATACTTGATTCTAACTAAATGCCTGTGACTGTACAATTGTCTAATCAAAATTAATCATATGCCTCTTGTCCCCAACATCAAACTATAAGTTGCCTAGTCATATGGCAATGGTCTATTCCTTTTCAAACCCGGGATCTTACAACTTACTCTTTTATACTCTCAGCTGGCAACTAACACCCTCGAGAGAGTAGCACCCCTAACACATGCCGTTGGAAATGTGCTAAAACGTGTCTTCGTGATTGGCTTCTCAATCTTGGTCTTTGGTAAGATGATGCTACAATTCTTGGCAATTTCTGTGTAACATGGATGATGCACAACAGAAGATTTATCATAAAATCTTTGATTTCAGGTAACAAGATTTCGTTACAAACTGGTATTGGTACTTCCATTGCCATTGCTGGAGTTGCTATGTACTCTTTCATAAAGGCCAAGCTTGAAGAAGAGAAACGAGTAAGACCAATTATATAGTACTCTTTGGAATTAATTGATCTTTTGCTGCTCAAGCTGCATGGCCTGCTGCAACTAAATCAAAAGAATGTCATGCCTAATGCTGGCCAGTTCTAGTATATTAATTAAACAAACCTTGATCTAGTATTCATGGAACGCCACTACTATTATGGGCTCTCTCTTAGTTGATTTTGTTTTAGTAGGTTATAATAAACCTCCACTTTTACATCTCACAACAAGTCTGTAAGACTTGTTTCCCACCCTCCATCTATATGTGGGCAGCTTTAAGCCACTGATGGTACTATCTGTGAGACACAAAACCTTCTGCATGAGCTCTGCTCATTTCTGATACGATATGATAGTTGCTTGATTAGCAGTAAGAAAGCGTCAATCACTACTGATTTTGTAAGTTCATGTTCATTTAGATGTTCATCCACATGCACTCCCATTGCTCCATTTATTGTTTGTGTTTGGGCATCAAAAATCAATATATATATATATACTATATATATTGATTTCCGAGTACATTTGTTTTTTGTTTCTATTTGTGTGACAAGTTTGTTGCTGCATTTTTTCTACAGCAAGCGAAAGCAGCATAGATGATGCTGAGCAGTGCGGGGACGTAGAAGAAATGTCAGGTGAAGTTGTAATACTAAATATCCCAAAACAAACTGGCTGCCTGAGATCTTCTTTGGCGTTATTGTAATTAGTTGATCAATTTTCTTTATTATATGTTCAACTGTCGTGTATTTCTGGGTTATTGGAGATGGGTGGAATAATAATATGACTCCTGGCGCGGTCAACATTGTGATCTGAAGCCCTGAGCTTTATCAATATTTTGAATTTTGAGGATGAAATTTGTGAATAGTCTATTTTCGTGGGAACAGAACATAAATGACTATTGGAATTTGAAAGGCCCTTTGTACCTTTCTTTGTGTCATCTATCTTTCAACTTCTTCTTTGTGGAGTCTGGCTGTTGATGGGATTCTCGTGTCTATTATGCCTGTATATCTATATACTCCCTCCGTCCCATTTATATAGGCTTATTGGACTTTTCACAGGGATTAAGAAAAATTATTGGAAATGTAAATTATATAGTAAACTTTCGAATATGCCCCTATTTATTCTTTGACTATGCATATTTTATGAGTCAATCAAAGAATTAAATAGGGATATATTAGTAAATGAGTTTAAAAACATTACTTTTTATAGAAACAAGCCTATATATTTGAGACATCCGAAAAAGGAAAACAAGCCTATATAAATTGGACGGAGGAAGTATATGCTACACGATCTTGAAATTGTGACGCAACAGTATAAACTAATTAAGGACTGCAATTTTTTTTTCAATTACAACTTCAGTAAAAAATTGGGTACCAACTCAGGAAATGTAAATCACACGGATAAAAAAAATTACATGCATCATATGCTACAATAGAGTAAAGTTGTACCTAATTTATTTTTGGAAATCTATGTAAAATAGCCACTTAAATTAATAAAAACAAAATAGTAGTCACTAACTTAATATTTATATAAATTATAGCCACTATATGTGTGATAAGACTAGTTTACCCCTTAAGTTAACCCACAACGCGAAACATGGAGCGAACATATTTGCATCCATTGTTCGTTCCATCATGAAAGGCACGAATAAGATCTATTTGCTCCATTAGCGCCTTCCGTTTTCGAGTGCATGCCGTGGAGCGAGTGGCGCAAACGGAGCGAGTGGAGGTGGTGCGAACGGAGCGAGTGGAGCGAACGGTGCTAGTGGAGGTGGTGCGAACGGAGCGAGTGGAGCGAACGGTGCTAGTGGAGGTGGTGCGAACGGAGCGAGTGGAATGAACGATGTAAATGTGGGTGGTGCGAACGGAGCGAGTGGAGGTGGTGCGAACGAGTGAGTGGAGCGAACGGTGCGAATGAGAAGGTTAGGACGGTGATGGTATGAATGGTGTGAATCAAAAAAATGGTATTTTGTAAGAGTGGCTAGTACAGTATAACCTCTATAAAATAATACAGTTAGAACCGGAGAAAATTATTATCTTAATTTATCGAGTTAAAATTTAAAGGACAGTGTTGGGAAAATAATAAACATGTTTTGAAGTGATACCAAAACCCAGCTGACCCCAACCGAGTAGATGAATGTACAAACTTTGTGTTGTTTCCAGCTCACTTGTTTAAAGCTATTAGGTTTTCTAAGTACAGGTTCAGCACAGCAGAAGACGCAACTGAGCGGGGCAAAGCTGGACACAGCTAAGCAGTCACAACTGAGGAATTCAGCAGAGCAGACTCAGCAGAGCAGACCAAGCAGAGTCAAAGACCCAGCAGTATCAAGACCCAACTCAGTGTCGAAGACCCAGCTCGGTGTAAAAGACCCAGCTTAGTGTCGATGACACAGCTCAGGTCTAAGACACAGCTCAGGTTAATGACACAGCTCAGGTTGAAGACACAGCTCAGGTTGATAATACAGCTCAGGTCTAAGACAGCTCAGAGTCGAGATGTAGCAGAGTCGAAGCTGAAGACAGAAGAAACGCTTAGCAGCTCGAAGATGAAGACCTTCTCCAAGACAAGATCCTAGTGTCAGAAGATCTTATCTGACGCGGTCAAATCAGAGAAGAAATCGCTTCTGCAGATGCAGACCTACTTTGTAGGTTAAAGGCTAGAAGTCAAAGAGAGTAGGTAAGATTCAAACGGCTAGTTTGAATCTCCACCTATATATATCTCCTTCACCTTTGAAGAAGAGACTGGTGAGTCGACTGAAGAAATAGAAGAGAAAACAGAAAAATAAACAACGATCTTCAAAGCCAAATCTTTCAAGAACACCCAGCCAGTTAGCTGTGTTTTTAGTTGTTCACATATTCAGTCATAGGCAGATTAGATCAGAATAGAAATATCTTAAGCCTAGTTTGAACGAGTTCATCACACTCCTTGTTCTTCATTGTAAGAACTCATTCATAAGTTGGAAAACTCATACCCAAACCCAAACCCAAAAAAAGGTTAGGTTAAGGTACGCCTGCTTGAAGCGTGTAATTTGAGTGGTTAGGTTTTATAGTACCCGAAAACTATAAGTCAGGTTTTTTCAGTACCCGCAAACTGAAATGTGTAGGTTTGACAGTGCCCGTAAACTGTTGGAACACAACTCAGGTTCGAGTTGTGAAGTTGCTTCGTACTTGGAAACCAAGTGGTAGTAAATTACCAATGAATCTGGTCGTGGACGTAGGAGGTGTTACTCCGAACCACGTTAAAATTGCATTGTTCTTTACTGCTTTGTTTATGCATTCAGCTAACTCCTCATGACTATATTTCAAGTTGCATAAACTGACTAACTGAAAAGTGAAACAGAGCTTTGCAATATATTTGAAGTAACAGACGGACTTTCCAAACCCACCAACTTCCGCACACACACACACATCCAGTTGTGTTGATCAAGTTGTCTTTCAGTTAGATCGAACACAGCCAGCTCACTCAAAAGAGTTTTAATTGGAAAAGTTTTTAAACCTTGGTGTATTCACCCCCCCTCTACACCAAGGAATCCGTCTTGGGACCAACAGACAGTAATACAGTCGGGACCGGATAAAATTATTATCTTAGAGAGGTTATTAATTTATCGAGTATCAATTTAAGGAGGTTATACTGTATTTATATATTTTTAAGTTAGTGGTTAGTTTTTTATTTTTACTATCCTAAGTGGCTAATATAAATTGTCTATCTTCTTTTTTTACTTAGTTAGACCCAATTGTAAAACTGTAAATTCTTTTTTTCTTAATCAAAAGTTGGATATTCGTTTTGACTTCAACTAGTGTGTATCCCATCGAAAATCGACGGCGAACTATATTATTAAAATAAAATACATTAATAAGGTTGTTTCTTCGATTTTATTGTTCTTCTTTTAACAAATATTTTCATTTTTATTATTATTTTGCAATATATAAGCATGAACATTAAAAATAATTTAATATTATTTAAGAGTGATAATATTTTGATAATTGATCAAAAAAAGTATTTCTTTGATTTTATTTTAATTTCTTTAGTTGCAAGAAATCAAACTATTTTTTTATACGATGTTAATTGTTGTGTACGTCTGATCATCTCGTCACAAAGTCAAATTTCGAGAATTATCCATTATCTGTATTGTACACATTTTTGAGATTTTTTTTATTTACGTCAATTTAAAAATTTGTTAAATTAATAATTGATCAAATTAAAATTGTCAATAAAAATAAAACTATTTATTTGGCCAACAAATTAATTTGCCAAATTATATTGGTTGTACAAATTAATAGTTGTCAAATTTTCGAGAATTATCCCTCATGGATTGTGAGTATTTATATAGATTCTCCAAGAGTGAAGTTTTATTAAAAATCAATGTGGGATGAAAAATTAAAAACTTTAATAAGAAAATTATAAGCTTATGAAGACCAATCTTCATTTCTTTTAATTTATCTAGACCTTATTTTCTTATATACGCCAACTTGATAATTTGTCAAATTAGATAAATTAATATTAACAACTTAATAATTGACCAAATTAAAATTTATTTGGCCAATTAATTTGACAAATTTAATAATTGACCAAATTAAATTTTTCAATAAAAAAACTATTTATTTGGCTAACTAATTAAATTAAAATTGTTGCAATTTGCAAACCAATTGCGGGATGAAAAAAATACATATTGATTTAAGGTATTTATATAAGTTATCAAACAGTGGAGTCTTATTGAAAAACGTCTTATTGAAAAACAATGTGGGATAAAATTTTGTATACTAACTATAATAAGAAGACACAAATTAAAGATTTTAGAAAAATATAACTATAATATATATTTATATACGTATACACACACACACTATAATTTATATAATAAATTTATACAAGAATGGCTATTCTAGAAAATATACACACGTTTTTTTGATATTTGTTTCTTGTTGTACACACAGAATAGGCATATAGTAATAGATATTATATTATTTGTTTATTGTCATACTATTAAAATACAATAATAATACAATCTAGAGATTTTGCCATTATTTTCATGCTATATTTATTACCATAATTGCATATTATACATATTTTTCCATCTATTAAATATATTAAAGATAATAATAAGATGAATAAAAAAGGCTTAAAATGAGAATTTAAGATAAATAGAAATACCGAATGGAGAGAGCGCCACGTAGGACCCTGAATCAAGGGGAGGCCTCGAATCCGCAATCGTTTTAATAATATATATGGATGTTAATTTCAGTATCTGAAACCACTAATATATGAAACATGTAATTTAATCAATATATATATATATATATATATATATATATATATATATATAAAAATGATATTTTATTCATAATATTTACTTACATAAGTTTTTTTTTTATATAAAATGTTAAGTGATAAAAAAAATTGAAAATACTAGTTTTGACGCGCCACCAAATTTTTTACAATGTAATGGAAATATTATATATTTTGTGAACTAATTAATTAAAATGAAATTAGATTACACAAACAATTTTAATTTTAATCTTTTGCTATTTACACTAGTATTAAAATATATTTTGTAATATTTGGGGTTTTATTGAGATAATTAACCAATTATTATAACAACTTTTATATGATTATCTAGATATACTAGATTAACCAGCGAGCTTTGCGCTGCACAATGACGAATAATTAATGTGTTGTTTTGAAGTGTCTCAAATTTACATATATAGAAAATTTATATGTTATTATTTATATTGGGTAATTAGAAAATTTTAGACCAACGCGAATTCAATTTGATATTTTATTTTATATATATATATATATATAATAGGATATTTCCTTCAACTTATATGTAATTCAAAATAGATAAATGGTCATTTCGAAAAAAAAAGTTAAATGGTTTTAGTTCGTATTAAAATACATATGTATTGCAAGTATTCAATTATTTAATTGTGTTTATGTACAATGGTATTCAAGAATTATTATTTTAAAATATCTAAAATAAAAATCTGTTAATCAGAAATTTAGAATGACATATTTAACGTGTATATGAAAGTATATTTTTTTTATGTAAATATACATATATTTGAACTCGTCAAATTCTATAATTGAATAAATCAACATGGACGCATATTTGTAAATAATCGGTGAAAATTAAATATATATATATATATTTATGTTGCTTTTAGTTTAAAATATGAAAATATGTACAATTACCAATAAAAAAAGGCTTAATTATTATTAATTTGGTAGCAGTGCCATTAGCCATAGTCGGTGTGTTAAAATTTATAGAGGCGCATGAATTTATTAATAGGCTAAACATGCATGTATTTTAGGCGGGATAAATGGTAGTTTGAGCGGGAAAATGCATGCAGATTATTTTGATTTAATATAGTAATAGATAGATTATAAATTTTCTTAAAAAAGAATGAAAAATATTTTATAAATTTAAGTGGAAAGATTATCGGGTATTACTATACGAGTTTGAGACATAAACATGTAGTTCAATCACTTTTTAATCGGGTTTAAAATGGGTACGAGTATATAAATTTTATTATTGCACGAAATCCATTTATAAATATGATTTTTTCCGAATTTGTAATACAAGTTAATTGTCTGAAACGATGAAGAATAAAATAAAGAAAATTAATCAAGAATTAGCTAGTTTTAGAAAATAATTTTGGCAAATTTTCCTATAATCTAATTGGATTTAAAATTTTGAATTGCATTAAGACACTATGTTTGTCATGTAATTGATCGAGTGACCTATAAAATGACCAGTTTATGATTTTTTTTAATAAAAAAGAAAAAGGTAAAAATTTGGGTACAACTAATTTCATCTTAAGGTTGGTTGTAATTAAAGAATATTAAGTCTCTCTCAAAAAATTAGAGAGTATTAAGAAAGGGCTAGGGCCTAGGGGCTTATTTGAAAAGAAAAAAGAAAAAAGAGGGGGCTAGGGGTAATTAAGAGAATTATTGGCAACTAGGAGTGATTAGTGGTATTTAAGGGTAATTAAAGGATAATTAGAGTTTATTATTTAAACTAACTAGTATTACACCCACCGCGATGCGTGGGATTATTTTATGATGTGTTCAGTTACCAAAATTAAATTAGTCCGATATTAGCTTAAAATTAAAATTAGTCTAAGATTACCCGAGATCAATTTTTTCATATAGTATATGCCAAGACTCATAAGCAAGACTAATCTTATATGTGACACTGTCTAAATATCGAATTGAGTCCATCCAATCAAAAAATATATTATGAGACTAAATTATATCTACGATGTGATCCACCACATGCATAAAGTAATCAAAAGCTTTCTTCCCCAAAACCAACAACACTGTAACCCTATCTTCGTCATGACTACAATATTAATTTGGCTCACTATAAAATACATCGGCTAATATATCCCAACAATGAATAATTTTTTTTTACACATATTGTTGTAAGATAAGTGATCAAATGAAAATTAAAAAACAGTTGATTTTTGTGAATGTCTTTGATTAAGGAATTATGAAATATATAGGCCAAAAACATTTATTAAATAATAAATAAATTAATTAGTTACCTTGAATTATGCATTAGTAATATTTTATATTAATTAGATGATTGAAAATTAGAAATGAAAATTTAATTAGATGATTGGAAATGTAAATGTGCAATTTATATATACATTTAATATATAATTTTCCGAAACGGAATATTGAAAAAAAAACTGAAAAAAAGTGTCTAAAAATGGCAGCACGGGCTTGCTATTATAATTTATAAAAATTAATTACTTAAATTATAAATGTAAAAATCATGTAAATATGTATAAAGAAAAAATTTTAAATAATTAACATGAATAAATTTAGAGAGAATAATTCATATAATAATACTCGATTTTTTATATAAATATATACCATGACATATAATTATGCGTAAATTGATTTGATTTAATTATAGAATGATAAAATGCAATATATTTGAGGCTTAATAGAGATTAATCTTATCTATCAATTAGTCTAATCAGATTTCCTGAATAACTAATATGAGTATCTATACTGAGTCAGTGAGCCCCCATATATGTAGCCACAAATTAGCCGGCTTCCCCCAAAAAGTTTAAAACAACCAATATTTTTCATTTCACCCTAATTACAAAAAAAAGCTAATTTTACATCACCAATGAGCCTTGCAAAATCATGCTCGCACCACAATAGGCCATTTTCCATTAGTTGCCGTTTAAATTACACATAAAAGGCATTGGCAACTGATTTCACTTATACGACTATCTACCAGAGTTTCTTCTTGTGCTAGCCTTCTTCTTTTTCAACGGTAAGGAAGACAATTATTTAAAAGCATTTGAAGTGTGTGATTGTTTTTTGTTGCAAAATTTAGAATTTATAGATAGAACAATAATATAAAAATGGAAAATTTATTAATTAAATTAATATTTTCCTATGAAATATGCTTTTGTAACGTCCAACATTAATGGGTAATTATGATATAACATTAATAAGAATTATTTCCAGAAATGGAATATTGAAAAAAAAAATTGAAAATTGAAAGTTACTATTTTTGGCAATCCGGCCTTACTATTATAGTTTATAAAGAAGTTTATTAATTATCAATTAGAATTTATTAATTTTAATTATAGTTTATTAATTTTCAATTAAAATGTATTAAATACCAATTAAAATTAATTAAGTCTCAATTAAAATTCTAAAATATTAATTAATTAAAAAAAGTACCACTCACCGCATGGTGCGGTGCATCACATAAAAGTGTCTCAAAAGAAAAAGTGAAAAATAAAATCATCAAAATTAGGGTCAAAGTCAGTTAAAGTCAACATTGGATTCGAGTACCCGACTAGTCGGGTCCGGAACTCCGAATCGTATTCCTAATCCGAATCAACATCCTACCCAAATTCAAACCCGGCCCGTATGTGAAGCCCATTTAGATAACAAAGCCCATAGCTGCACATTGAGATTCGTTGCGCATTAGACATGAAAACAAAAGATTACAAGTCAAGCAAGCCCCCAAAATACCAAAAACACCCAGAACCATAAAGGAAAGTCTCCAGCTTTTAACGCTCATATTTTATTTTTACCCCAAAAAAAAAAAAACTAAAAACTAAAAATTCATTCAAAGGAGAGTCGAGTACTACACGCTTTAATTCTTCCAGGAAGCTAAATCGAATAAAAGCCTTCCTTTTTTTCCCCTACGAAAATAAATATATTTTACGAATTTGGAAAAGGAAAAATAAAAGAGAATGATGGAATTTGATAGAACCGAGAGCGAGATAGACTATTACTGCGGCTACTGTTGTTGTTTATGTGTTGTTGGTTGTTTTAATTTCATCGCTTTAATATTAATTTTTATTAAAATTCCGTCTTTGGATCTCCAAATTTCCTCGCGGTTCCTTGTTTCTCTCTCTCTCTACAAATTTCGTAGTCTCAATTCGTTCGCAATCACACCTGTCTCTATATATTTTATATATCGTGTTACTATTGTTTGTGTTATTACATTATATGTACATCACATGCGCGTCAAATTCCTCGCCTTTTTATTTTGTTTTGTTTTCTTTCCTGCCAAGATAGGGAAGAGAAGGATTTTATTGGTTTCCTTGTTGGAACCCTAGCTTTTGAGGGGCGAAATCTTGATTTTTAGGGTTTGTGGCTGCCGATTGATCTCTAATGGAGGCCGGTTCCGAGGGGGAGATCAATAGGAACACCAATCATAGCCCGTCGGAGGGGTCTAAGAGGCCCAAGCGTCAGATGAAGACGCCGTTTCAGTTGGAAATGCTCGAGAAAACCTATGCCAGTATGTTTTCTTTTTCCCAGCCTCATGTGGATGTTGTTCTGCTATGTGGTGATGCAATTCATGTGTTCCTTTTTTTTTTCTTTTTAAAGAAAAGATTTTTTCTGGGCAAGTAAGTTTTGTTTTTGCTGAATGTTTGTATACGATAGTATGATTACTGACATTTATTTCTATTATTTTCCAAAATTTTTTGTTAGTAGATGTGTAATTGTGCATCTGTATGGGTCTTTTTTCTGCTTTCTTTGATTGATTAAATAATGTCTATTGGACTAAGTGACGAACACTTAAGGTTGTTATGGACTGAATGTTTGCATTGCTTTGGAGCATGCATAAAAAGAAAGTGTTGGTATGTCATTAAAATCTTATGGCTGGTATTGGCTCTTATTGTTCTTTTATGCAGTGGAGACATACCCCTCCGAGGCAACCCGTGCAGAACTGTCAAAGAAACTATGTTTGTCGGATCGACAGTTGCAAATGTGGTTCTGTCATAGGAGACTGAAGGATAAGAAGGAGTCCGTGGGTGTTGCAACCATGAAACCACGCACTCCTGGACCTGTTGGAAGGAAGGGATTGATTGAGTCCCCCAGAGAGGACCTGATGACAGTTGAACCTGGGAGTGGACATGTCTCTGGTTCTGGATCTGCATCTGGCTCTGGGTCAGGTTCAAGTCAGTATGATATTGGAGATGGTACGCCTATGGGGCCTACTAGGTATTATGAGTCACCTCGAACAATCATGGAGCGTAGAGTGATTGCATGTGTAGAGGCACAATTGGGAGAGCCTTTGAGGGAAGATGGACCAATTCTTGGAGTGGAATTTGATGAGTTGCCTCCTGGTGCATTTGGTGCAGCTATAGGTATATTTTGGTGTTCTTACTTATTGATCAATCTTGTACATTTCAACCTTACATGGCTGTAAGGTATCGGGGTCTTAGTAAAATAGTAAATTACTTATATTTTCTTAAGATAACTTACTTTCTTCATATAAAATACATTTAGGATCTTGGAGATTTTGTGCCTCTACTGTAGGTATATGCAGCATTATGAACTCGCACTAATTATGTATGAACTTACATATCTCTGTGATGTTCTTGTTTCAGTTCCAGCGGAGCAGGAAGACAGATACAGACATTCTTATGGGCAATACGACGCGAAGCACATCAAAGTTGGTTCTCTGTTCTTCATATATAATTTACAATATTTCTGTACTTAAAAACTTGTTAGCATATGAACACCAGTGTTGCTAGATGGGTTGGTTGCGGAAGTCGGACCAGTGGGGGGGGGGGGTTTGTTCCTACAAACCGGCAGTTCTACTACTTCTATTTTACTGAAATAAACATATGTTGAAATTAAAAAATAAATTTGATTCTCAGACTGCATCAAGTGGCCCTCATGAAGCATTGGAGACCAAGATTAGAACTGATGCATATGGACATGTCTCACAGCCATACCTATATGACTCGCCCGTTGATGGTCCTCCCTCGAAAGCTTTGTCACTTATGCATGAAAATGGGCTTCTCTCCAGGGAGCATGTTGTTGAGGGTCAGACCTCAAGACCGGATTTGTATTCTCAGTCAGGAAGACAGATGCAGATTTCCTCGTCTCCTAGGAACACAGACTTTGTTGCACAAAATGATACTAATGTTTATATGGAGAGGAAACGCAAGGTTGCTCTTTTATGTTTGGATTTTGTGTGACCAAATATTTGAGTACTTGTACTGATGCAATCTGCTATATTAACCTCATATAGAGTGATGACTCACGAATTGGAAGAGATGGTCAATTCCATGATAAGAAGATGCGTAAAGAACTCGAGAAACAAGATGTATTAAAGCGAAAGGTTTGGGCTTTTGTTCATTTTATTTTAAGGGCTAGTTCACTGTAAGTTAACTGCAGCGAAACCTTTGACCTTTGCTGACATCTGCCTCTATTATTCTCTCCACATTGTAGAGAGAGGAGCAAATGAGGAAAGAAATGGAGAGACAAGATCGTGAAAGAAAGAAGGAAGAACAACGACTTCTACGAGAGCAGCAGAGGCAGGAGGAGAAATTTCAGCGTGAGGAAAAGCGTGAAATGGAACGGAGGGAAAAATTTATGCAGAAGGAACTTATGCGGGTATGTTTACAGCTCAAAACTTTCCATCTTCTTTCTATCTCGATATATATTTTGATTGTGGTAGGGAATACTAAATTCCATTTTCCCAATTTGTAAATACAGGCGGAGAAAAGGAAACAGAAAGAAGAGCGTCGCAGAGAGAAGGAAGCAGCCAGACAGAGAGCCACAGTGGAGAGAGCAACAGCTCGGAGAATTGCTAAAGAATCCTTGGAGCTGATAGAGGATGAGCGTCTCGAACTAATGGAATTGGCTGCTTCAAGCAAGGGATTACCTTCAATTTTGTCACTTGATTATGACACCTTACAGAATCTTGACTCGTTCCGAGGTTGGTATTGCTTACTGCAACACTTTGGAATAAAATTGAATCATGATCCTTAAATTTATCTCTTGATTGTGACGTATTGCAAAATCTAAGATTTTAGATATATAATTTGAATAATGATACTGGAAAGGATATTTTAGAACCTTTTCCTTTCCTTTACATTTGTGTGTGTGTGATAGTGACACAGAACTGATACGCATGTTTAGGTGATTTTTGTCAGCATCTCCACATCATTTGTCAGGACTTGCTGATTTTCCTCTTTTTGATCTAACACTAGACAAAGGGTTATATCAGCATTTGAGAATTTAATCCTAGATGTCCCATGATTGGTACATTAGTTCTGTACTTTATCTGCTCCAGATAATCTTGTCAAAATCTTGGGTGTTTAAAATACTCCTAGAGACTGGAATTGTTTTAATAGGTAGGTTGATTTCACGTTACGGGATTTGAATCGCTTTGTAATTTTTTCCTTTTGATTTTAATAGAATTTCTGTCTTCGAAAAAAATAAAAATAAAGATGCCTTAGCTGCATTACACTTGTTTGCTTTGTGCTGAGTGAGTGATTTTCTTTTTCTTATTCTTTTCAGAGGCTTTGTGTGAATTCCCTCCAAAGACTGTAAAATTGAGAAAGCCTTTTGCCATTCGACCTTGGATGGATTCAGAGGAAAATGTTGGGAACCTCTTGATGGTATGTTTCATTCTGTTACTCATTTCTTAATTACTTCCTATTTAATGAATAAGAGAAAGTCTACGTTTCTTGTAGATTTATCTGTTCAACAAATAAAAAAATTATTTCACTTTCAGGTTTGGAAATTCTGCTTGACGTTTGCAGATGTTCTTGGGCTTTGGCCTTTTACCATTGATGAATTTATACAGGCTTTCCATGATTATGTGAGTTTTAGGATGCTTTTCATTTTTCTGTACTCATTCACTAGCTAATATCCACTTTTATTAATTGTATTTTCTCATTTTATTTTCTTTCTAAAACTATTCTTATTGTCATCTCACTTGCTCTGTTTGAGGAGCCATACTTCCACTTTTTTCTGGGTTTCTTTTCAATTTATTCATCTTTTTTTTTGGGTGCGGAGTTGGGTTGTCTCTATGGCAAGTAGTCATGGTTTCTTTTTTCCTCTTCACAGGATTCAAGACTACTTGGCGAGGTACATACCGCACTTCTAAAGCTTATTATAAAAGATATCGAAGACGTTGTGCGAACTCCTTCAGGTGGGCCAGGCACAAATCAATATAGTGCTATTAACCCTGAAGGTGGACACCCTCATATTGTTGAAGGGGTAATTACTCTCAGTGGAAAGTTTACACATTTTTTTATTTACTTTGGATATTGATTTTACATTAATATTTGGTCATTGTTGCAGGCATATTTGTGGGGTTTCGACATACGAAACTGGCAGAAGCACTTAAATCCATTGACATGGCCTGAACTACTAAGGCAATTTGCACTATCTGCTGGTTTTGGCCCACAGTTGAAGAAAAAAGGCACTGATCGAGTTTCCACAAATGATAATGACGAGGTATTTTTTGGTTCTGTTTCTATGTGTACTCCATGTACTTCGGTACAATCTTGTCGCCAACTGCATTTTACCTCACTTAAATGGCTTTTGGGAAGTCTAAAAGGTTGTAATTTTTTTGGATAACACTCAAGTAAATAATCTCAGTGTCAGCACTGCACACCCACAAATTGATCATTGGATACCATGACTTCATGTCCATGATGACACCTTTGTTTCCTTGTCTCGAGAAAATGACTGAAGAAACTTAGTGTTGAATAATAGAACATTATAACTGCATTAATTCATATATGCTTGCTATATTTCAGAGTAGAGGTTGTGAAGAGATAGTGTCTACTCTAAGAAATGGTTCAGCAGCTGAGAACGCCGTTGCAATTATGCAAGAAAAAGGACTCAGCCTCCAACGTAAGTCAAAGCACCGGCTGACTCCAGGAACTGTTAAGTTTGCTGCTTATCATGTCCTTGCTCTTGAAGGAGTCAAAGGGCTAAATGTTATCGAGCTTGCGGAGAAGATTCAAGTAAGTAACAGCTAGAATTTGGTAGTGCTTCTTTGGTTGTGTTTTCAGGCTTCTCTTTTAGTTTTCAAGATTTTTAGTTGAGTTTATGATGTCATATGGTTTTAGTCATTGATGTGGTAACACAAAGTATGTAATATGTTTGGGTGAGTATATTAAAATTTAAAAGTCATGCTATGTTTTTGTTTCTAAATTTATGTTGGGGCTTGTATTGATGCTGTGGTTGGGCATAAAGAAATATTTGTAAGTGGCGGGTGCCCTTGAAATGACGGTATCAGATTGAGAATTGATTGAGAAGGTTTTTTAGTGAGCTCTGCCTGAAACGGGATAAACACAAACATGATTTTATTGTTTAGCATAGTAAAACTGGGAAAGATGCTTTTGGGTGAAAAAAAGGCCTAGGGTACTTTGCTGTTTTTAACTATCTGGTTTTGTTTATTTTCTAGAAATCTGGTCTTCGTGACTTGACAACAAGCAAGACTCCCGAGGCTTCAATATCTGTTGCCTTGTCGAGAGATCCAATACTTTTTGAAAGAATTGCTCCTTCGACTTATTGTGTGCGGCCAGGCTATAGAAAGGATCCTGCTGATGCCGAATCAGTGATTGCCGCGGCCAAGGAGAAGATTCTTAGATATGCAAATGGTTTTCTAGCTGATCAAAATGCCGATGAGGAAGAAAGAGAGGATGATTCTGAAAGTGATGTTGCGGAGGGTACAGAAGTTGATACTTTAGCAGTCACTTTGGAAGCAAACAAAAATGGGGAGTGCAATCAAGTTGTCTCTGCCTCTGGTAATGGTAAAGGCAAGCTTCCTGATGATGGCGTACTGCCAACTGATATTGGTGGTGCTGGTAAGAATTCAAATGTCTAGTTGCTTTTTGTTGCAACTTGTTTTATATGTTGAAATATAAACGCTTGAGCATGATCACCTTTTAATCACCTCTAGGTTTTTTAGATATTGGAGAGGCTAATCCGGACCAAGATGTTGAGATTGATGAAAGCAAAACAGGTGAACTCTGGGTTCAAGGGCTCACTGAAGGAGAATATTCTGATCTATCTGTCCAGGAACGTCTCAGTGCCCTTGTTGCCTTGATCGGTGTTGCAAATGAAGGGAATTCAATTCGTGTAATTCTTGAGGTATGACTTTATAATATTGGTGGAAAGTTTTAATTGAAGTCAAGCTTTAGATCATTGGTGACTTCTAACTAGCGGTGAGAATTCTCGGTATGTTCGGTTTTCAAAATGGCTGGCGAACTGCACAATTTTTTTCTTCAAACTGAATCAAACCGAACTATAAACTTCGGTTTCGGTTTTAATGTATTTTAATATTTGTAATCAAAACCTATTATGAAAAATAGCCATATATCCAACATCAACTTTACAAACCTTTACGGTTTGTTTAGTGATTAGAATTAAAGAAATTTATTAATATATTAAATACTAAAAGTTCGGTCGGTTTGGTTTCAACCAATTTTTTTTATCCAGGGACCGAACCGAATAAATTTTGGTTCCTACAAATAGCAACCGAGTAAACCATAAGTTTCGATTCGGTTTTGCTCGCCTGTGCTTCTAACAAATAAATTGGTTGCAGGATCGCATGGATGCTGCTAATGCTCTTAAGAAACAGATGTGGGCTGAAGCACAACTTGACAAAAGGCGAATGAGAGAAGAAACTATTAACAAGTTGTATGATTCTTCTTTCAATGCTATCACAGAGGGTGGTTTAAGTCCACTAGCTGCAGAAAATAAAGTTTATGATCCATCCATGTCCACTTTTGGGAAGGATGAGTCTTCTGTTGCGGGAGAGGATGCTCATAATACCAATGATAATCCAGACACTTCCATGGGTCAATTTATTTCTCCAGCTCAGCAGAATGGACATATAACAGAGAGGTCGAGGTTACAGCTAAAATCTTATATAGGCCATAGAGCAGAAGAGCTATATGTCTACAGGTCATTGCCTCTGGGTCAAGATCGAAGAAGAAATCGTTATTGGCAGTTTATAGCTTCATCTTCCTGCTTTGATCCTGGTTCAGGGAGAATTTTTGTTGAAACTCCCAATGGTTGTTGGAGACTTATTGATTCTGAGGAGGTAGTTACAAATTTGCTTAGCCTTCTCCCATCAACTCTTTATTCTGTTTTCTAGGTGTTATGGCCTTCTAGGTAGAGCCTCTGCTTTTGCATCTTTTTACTGTTCCTGTTCATAAGAAGCCAGGGAGGGTGATGCTGGTAGGCAATGTTGGTTCTGTGTGTTCATTATGATCTGCATCAGAGGAGATGTGATGATGGCCTTTTGCAATGAAAAATAATTTTGTATTCGCCTATTATGCATAAGTATGAATTCTGTTAGATGTCTGCATTGGGATAATATCTGCCTAGATTTCGTGTTGAGATTCAGGTGAATATTATATTGGGAAAGTGTGGTTAGGAGTGAGGATGAAATTCAGTTAAATTGTTCTGGGAAATGATCTCTATACTATATTTCCATCCTCTTTTGTTCTCATTTTTGTTTATTCTATCCCATCTCTCGTTAACTATTTTAATTCTGATCCTGTTTTAGTAGTAATTTTTTTTGTTACTTCTTGCAGGCATTTGATGCTCTTTTGACAGCTTTGGACACTCGCGGAACAAGAGAATCTCATCTGCATATAATGTTGCAAAGAATTGAAGCCTGTTTCAGGGAAAGTGTTCGAAGGAATCGGTTGTCCCATAATATTTTGGACCACAATGGGGATAAGGGTCGGCAAGAAGATGTTGAACTAGATTCTAGCTTTGCTTTTGAAAGTGCTGAGAGTCCTAGCAGTGCAGTTTGCACTACCAGTTCTGATGCATTCGAACCGTCACTTTCATTCAGAATTGAAGTAGGAAAGAATGAAAAGGAGAACAATAACTTCTTAAAGAGGTATGAAGATTTAGAGAATTGGATGTGGAAAGAATGCTTCAACTCATCCATCGCACGTGCCCTGGCATATGGAAAGAAAAGATGCTCACCGTTATTAGGAACTTGTGACATTTGCCTTACTACTTATGCTGAGGATAGTTGCCCTTGTTGCTGCCAAGTTCAGGGCAAGATTGCCGCAAAAGGACATTCTTCTTTGCAATTTAATAGTGAAAATAATTTTATGGATGGGACAAACAGTCCACTGAGAATCAGATTGATCAAGGCCATCCTAACTTCGCTTGAGGTGTTACTCTGCTTTTTTTTCTGGTTTCTAGGCAAATCCTGTTTCACATGTAAAGACATGTATGCCACTGCTTACCCTAATTATTATCTTACAGGTTGCTGTTCCCTTCGAAGCCCTTCATTCTTTTTGGACTGAAGACCTTAGGAATTTGTGGGGCATCGAGCTCCATAAATCTTCATCCATTGAAGGACTCCTACAGGTGACCGAAAGTGCTGCTACTTCGAACACTATTCTATATGGAAATGCCTGCTTCTTTTATTCTTGCTCTTGTCTAATTAGACAATTTATATATCTCCGGTGTTCTTGTTTCTTTCTATTTTCTAGATCTCTGACTCGCGTTCGCTAACAATTTCAGATCCTTAATCAGTTTGAGGCTGTCATAAAACGTGATTACCTATCAGCAGATTTTGAAACAACTGAAGAATTATTGTGTTTCTGTGACTCGAAATGTGCTGTTAACAAATCTAGTTACCCTGGATCCGTTCCCCAACTTCCTTGGATACCAAAAACTACCGCTGCTGCAGCTCTGAGGCTTTTCGAGCTGGATGCATCCATCTTCTACACCCCAAGTCAGAAGGCTGAGTATCATAATGAAAAGAATGTGGAAGTTCTTCCTGTTGAGTCCCTCTCTCCATTTTCCTTGCTTGCTTCTATTTGAATTCAATATCCATATGCTTTGAAACTTATTTCTCTGTTGCATACAGAATTTGGCATTAAGATACGGTCATGCCAAAGACATCCAGAGGTCAGAATCTAGGGGATTTGACAGACATGGATCGTTGGAGGAAAACTGGGATCATCTTCGTGACACTCCTGGTAGCTCCGGGTACAGGCAGGTTGCTCGTGGGAAAGGAGGCCGGCCGCGTGGAAAGTCACAGAAAGGGGTCATCAAATCCGCAACACAATCTGGCAAGCGGAGCACAAAACAAGGCGAGACGTTAACTCAATTTCTTCTGCAGCAGGGAATGAGTGCACCTGGGCAGAAGCACAAACGTGGTCGCCGAACTGTGAGGAGGAGGAGATCAGAGAAGAACATCGTTGCAGAGAGTAAACTGGAAGACTTGTATGACAAAGACACCTTCATGAATGCTGTGGATGAGGCGGGGAATTCTGGTAGGGAGGAGGAGGTGCATGAATTTAGTGCTAGAAACATTGTAGGTGAAAACGATGACAGTAGTCATGGTGAATCTGATGATAATGTTGACGATAACTCGTATCCCTATAGAAAATGGGGAGCAGCCACCTATGATACCATCTCTAACAGAAGCGCTGAGATGGTGGAAATGAGTGAAGAAGAGGAAGGTGATGAAATTGATGATGTGCAAGGTTATGATGAAGAAGATGGTGAGAATTTGGGGGGAGAGATGGAATTTAACGACGACGATTCCGACCGAGATGGAGGTGGACATGGACATGGGAACCAGGATGATGATGATGATTCTGAATCGTTAGTTTCTGGAGATTACAGCGACGACTGAAGTGATGGATTATTATTATTATTATTATTGTCTAATTTCTTTTTTCTTTTTTGGTATTCTTTAAAGATGCAGCTCTGGAATTAATTAGCTGGTCTGGTGTAAAATTATAGAGGAAGCAAGTATTGTTTTTGACTCGGGAGGCTGAGGAAAAGTAGGCAACCCTCTCCATCATTAAAGCTAAGATAATCTTTGTTAAAACTAGGCATACAACCAACATATTTATTGTAAGAGACATACATACATCTATCTCAGCAATGCTAACATTGCTGCACAGATTACTTTGCTTCGTCCGTCTTATATCAAGTTCATATTATCGTGTCGAGTCTCCAATTCTATTTAAAAAGTTAAGTAAATTAAAATATTGATTTTTTGGTGGGATAAGGTGAAAAAAATGTCCTCAAAGGTTACATCGAGGAACAAAAAGTATGTTGAGGTGTGCAAAAATATAAATATCCAAATACTTAAATAAATGGTGCATATATACCCTTTCATGTAATGGAAAGTTAACGGCTGTTGGTCTATCATTATACTTTCCATTCATGTTTAATTTTGAGAGATCCTAACAATTAAAAAAAAATAGATTAAAACAATTTAAATTCGTGTATCCCTTTTGTTATTAATTAAATGGTGGAGTTAATAATTTTGATTGCGACATCTAGAAAGTCAATTCTTAATTTTCTTCTCAGTTGTAAATTTTGAATGCTAAAATTACATTAAGAGCACAGCAAATATATGAGGCAGGCAAGGTAGTTAGAGGATGAACCCGGCCTTGAAAGTTTCGATTTCCAGAAACTACAGCAGTAGCAACGAGGTCTGGAAATAACTATTAAGTTCATATTTGTTTGATCTTACGTTGTTTGTATTGTCTCAAAAAATCTACAATGCAGCCAAAATCCAGAAAAAAGGAGGTTACCTATACTCACAGAGTGAATTAGATGACCTTTAAATTTAAGTTGTAAATTTCCATTCTTACATAACTTGAGAGACTTTGATCAAACAAAAAATCTATGTAATAAGGAGCTTAGCACTTAGCAGATTCGCCATTAAAACTAGAAGATCTGATGGATCCTTCCATGCGTGGAACCTTCGCCTATGAATCAGAATCACTGAAAACAGTAGTGCAGACTGCAGATCACCATAATATAAACTGCTTGAGCAAAGATGCTATGGGGCGACCTACGCTGGAGGATCTACTTGTGCTCTGCCATATGCAGTACTCCATGCAGGTTCAAGAAGGATGGATTAACAGTGGAAACCTAAATAACAAAATGTGTTTCTCTAATTGCTGCATCAAGCTTTTATTAGGTTATTATAGTCTCATTCCACTAACCAAGATTTGTATATCTAGCAACCTTGGAAAAGTTTAGGAGTTTGTCCCATGAAGAGTCAAATTATAATGCAAAAAATGACTTCTCTTTCTCTTTTCTCCTTCCTTAATGTAAAAAGGGCCTATTCTAAATGTATGAAAGTTGGCAAATGCATAATTAGAGAAGAAAAAAGACGACGTTTGGAAAACAGAAATGAAAAAGAAATAGACACTGTTCGTTTACCCTCCGTTAAATGAAAGAGTAATATATGCACCATTTGTTTAAATATTTGGATACCTCATGTTGAGGCACCTTATCCCTTTTTTTGTGGAATATTAATTATTTTATGAAAAATATTATACAATATTTACTATTTTTTTCTAATATATAAAATTTAGTTAAGACTTGATACAGTCATTGTAATTATAGTAATAGAAATAGAAATAAAATGAATAATATTATGTTCTTTAGCACGTTTGCTAACGAGTTGGCTAACGATCTTTGAATGAGTTTTTAAGCAAACGAGTTCACTAACGATCTCGATAAGATACAAGCTCATTAAGCTCTAGAATTATATACTAATAATAAATAACAAATCATAGTTATGTATAAACTGATGTTTATTCACTGCCAGCTACAAATCATAATCACATATCCAAAATCCCAAAACATAAAATACAAGTAAAAATGAAACCTCAAAATCATTGATTGAGTAGCTTCTTAATCCCAGATTTCTGTTCAGACGTCAACCTAGTTGGGAACTTTATGTTGAATTTGATCCTCAGATTCCCCCTCTTGGAGGGTTCCTTTGGGAAGGGCATCCCTTCCTTTGGAAGGACCTCTTCGTAGTTGGGATGAATAACGCCGTTAATAGGCACCGTCAAGTTTCTTCCGTCCAATGTAGTAAGGTGGACTGTGTAACCAGTCAATGCTTCAGCCAATGATATCTTCTGCGTAACGATGAGATCGTTTCCATCTCTTGTGAACACACCGTGCGGCTTCTCATCTATTATGAACACTAAATCCGAAGGAATCACATTCGGCTGCTCGTTTCCTTTCTCCGGGAATGTGATCTTTGTTCCCTTCTTCCAACCAGCTTTTATATCAATCGTCAGAATCTCTTCCACCGGCAATGTCTTCCTGCACAAACGGATCAAACGCCGTTAGAAATCGAAACCGAAACCACGAGCAGTTGCAGGCATTACCAGATATGATTTATGACGTACATACCCACTGGCATCGGATATCTCTCTGGAAATTTTCATCCTCTTTGTAGCTCCCTTGTAGAGCTCTTCCAGGCTGCAGGGCAGCTTTTGCTCGATCGGCGGCGCCTTTCTAGGGCCGGGGCTCGCTGTCCTGCCGTCGCCGCCGAATGAGGCGAAGATATCATCAGGGAACATGGATCCTCCGAAGGTTCTGGAACCGCCTCTCATTCCGCCGCCGCCTAACGGGCCTGAAAAGCCGAAGAACTCGGCGAATATGTCGTCGGCGTTTCTCGGATTGAATCTGTACACATTTGGTCCCTCTCCCGATTGGAAGAATGTTGCACCGCCAGTATCGGGCGGCGGCGCTTGACCTTTCAGACCTTCTTCGCCGTACTGATCGTATACAGCCCTCTTTTGAGGATCACTTAGAACCTGCAGAAATGATCAGAAACACAAGCATACAATCAATGGCGGGATCTTATGTGATTTTGCTTCTGCGATTAATCAAGCAGATTAATGATACCGAACTCGAATTGAAGTGTCAATATTTAATGTAAATCTCCAGCTTACGCAATTTCTATTATCCAATCGTGCCTATTTATATACCGCTACAGATCTATCCGAATCCATGACGATCAATCAGCATAACAATTAAAAATCCTAACTGAATGCCGAAACCAATAAAAGAACCCTAATTTCAAAGGAAAATCGTTTCGCAACTGATAGCAAGAAGGAATCGGAAAGGAGAGAGTCGCATACCTCATAGGCTTCAGAAATCTGCTTGAATTTGGCCTCTGCTTCTTTCTTGTTGTTGGGATTCTTGTCCGGATGCCACTTCATAGCGAGCTTTCTGTAAGCTTTTTTCATATCGTCGTCGCTCGCATTCTTGTCCACCTGCAATATCTTGTAGTAATCAACACCCATCTCTCGCTCTCTCTTCTTCCCGAATTCTTGTTTCTTTGACTACTACTACTACTACTCGTCCGTATAGAATCTGTGTTGTTGAGCTGCGGAAAACACTGAAAATTATTTGCGATGTGAATATATGTAAAAGGAATTGGTGAAAGAGTGATTGATTTATATTGGAGATGGGAAAGAAAGAGGGAGATGAGTCTGGAAATAAGCAGCGTGGGTAAGACTAGAATGGCGTCGAACTTTCCAGATTCTAAGCCGCTTCGGGTCGGGTCGGGTCTTATTTGCCATTTTACCAGTCGGTCCAATTTTTCTCCCTTTCTCTGCTCTAGAATGTAAATGTAATCATAATATGAAATAAGTATCATATTTTTAGATAATGAATGGAAGGATATAAATAAAGGGTAATGTTAATGAGACAAAATATTTTAAATAAAATGGGGATATTTAAGTAATATTACACAAATATAATTAATTATTTTTATATTTTAAAATTATAAGAGATGACATTATTGCCCTTTCCACCAAGCAATTGAGAGAGTAACATATGGATTTTGAATTTTGAAATTCATATCATATCTTTGTTATAATTAATACTCCATCCGTCCCATTCATAACGTCCTGTTTCCATTTTAGTCCGTCTCATTCATAACTTTTCCTTTCTAAATAAGGAAATAATTAGGGCCTTCATCATCTACTATTAGTTTCCTATTTTTTTAACCAAACTAATATTAGATGATTAAGCCATAATTATTTCTTTATTTAGAGAGGGGACGTTATGAATGAGACGGACTAAAATGGAAACGGGACGTTATGGATGGGACGGAGGGAGTAATAGATTATATTTCCATATATTAATTTGATTAACCATGGCAAAAATTAAGCCAATTTATATATCCGATTTATTCCCTAAAGAAGGCTTCCGCTTATGATTATGAAAATTTAGTAAATATTCGGTCCATTATACGATAGATTTTTGTTGTGTTTGAACTTATATTTTGTGGGGTGCAGACTGCAGAGTCCTCAATATGTTATTTGCACAAACTTTTGGACGTTTATTTTGTGAAATACAGTGAGTGGAAGCACCGGCTGAGAAGAAGCCGAAGGCTGGGAAGATTTGATTATATGAATGTGAATTATCATGTGTCTTACTAATTCATACAATGATTAAAGTATTATGTATTTGGA
Organism: Agastache rugosa; assembly: GCA_031470985.1. Classification (NCBI taxonomy): domain Eukaryota; kingdom Viridiplantae; phylum Streptophyta; class Magnoliopsida; order Lamiales; family Lamiaceae; genus Agastache; species Agastache rugosa. The sequence continues at coordinate 59,030,103 of CM062601.1, read as the reverse complement.
ATTCTCAATTATACCTTGAATTGAACAAAAAAAATCGAAATTATTATTTGCACGTATTAGTTACAAATATTATTGGATTAAAGCGAAATTGAATTATAAATCTCTTTAAAATTCATCGAGAAATTATATGAAGATATTTATAATGATTTGATTTGTGTGTATCAAGAAGAAGATATTTTTTTAGCATGATTATTTCCTTAATTGTTGTATTCATATCAATATCAACTAGTGAATAACCCGTCGAAATTCGACGGGGATTTAATCTACATTATAATTTATGAGAATAAATTAAAAAATATTATTAAATAATTTATTTTTAAAGTGATAGTACGACAAATAATTAGAATACATCGCATACAAATGTAAATAATAAAATGGGTAAAAGAGGATGTTTCTTCAATTTTTTTTACTTCTTTTATCTGCAAGAAACCAAAACAAATCAAACTAAATATGTGTAAATAATAATTTTATAAAGAATCAATTTTGTAATTACCTCAGTGTCTGTTGAAAATTTCATCGTACACCACGCTAGTCGTTGTAACATGTGTCTGACCATATCATCATCACAAATTTAAAATTTGAGACCTTTTTTGTTAGTGACTCGAGAGATTGCAACGTACAACTGACTATGGTTAAACACATTTTTGGGTAGGTATAGTCCTACATTCGAAAGAGACTGACTCTGACTCTAGCTTATAGTCATAGCAAAGCAAACAGTCAGGGAAAACTACCCCCTCTAGAATCGAAAGGAAATTTATAGTGAAATCCGATCATAGTGCGATTGCAAAGGTCATTTGACTGATCAATATTTCCAGTAAGTTGCTCGTCGAAATTCTACTGAAATAACTTTAAGTTATAATTTATAAGTAGAAATCTAAAAAATTACTTAATACTTTGTTAAAGTTCAATCATTCTGAATTGTTGACGGCGACGAAGCACGACAAAGAATCGAAATGATAAGGCGCGCGAGGGTTCAACCACGTTGACATGTCCATAATGTATATGCTAGTACTCGTGTCAGTCGATTTAAATATGGTTTATGTTCTCATTCTCGTCTCAAAGTCGTATAGTAATACTCGTTAATTACCGGAATTCATTTAAATTTATAAACATAAATTGTTACAATAGTTGGTTATCCATGTCGATAAAAATTTGAACATTACAAAATAAATATTAATACTAAATAGTATATAAAGATTAAAAATAAAGAAAGCTTCACGTAGGCATGTCAATTAATAATGTTCAGATCCATTGATAATTTATATACTCGTATATGTCTCAACCCCAATTAAAAAGTGATTTTATCACTCCTCATCCCAAATATGTATAGTAATACCTGTTAATTATCCAAACACGTTTAAATTTATAAAATATCTAAATAATCAAATAAAAATTGTAACAATAACTGATTGTTTGTCTAATTGAAACTCGAACTTATAGAAATAAACAATAATAATAAATAGTATACTTAATATTGATTATATAAAGAAAATAAAGAAGATAATAATCCACGGGAGGTAAATTTAGTTTTCGTTCATAACTCTCTTTTTTTATCTATTCATGTCGGCCAGTCCATTTCGGCTAAATTGACATCGCTACCTATTGGGCTCGATCGATTAGGAATGATAATGGAAGTACCCACCCATTAAACATTTTCCATCATGACTCATAATTTCATTACTTGTACCTATCATAATCCCGACTAAAAAAGAAATTTTACTATATGTACTTATTCCAAATCCGGATATATGTACTATAATATATGCTAATTACCAATACATTCGGTCATTTGGGCTAGAAATTTTCAGCCTTAACCTTATTTTTTTACCAATCTATTTGGGCCGACACGTCAGTTTCGGGCTAAATTAGCATTCCTACCTATCGTGCTCAGTTATGAATGATAATGGGTCGGGTGTCCTCCATTAAACATTTTCTACCCTAAATAAGAATTTCTTTCTCTCTATCAATCAATTCGAATATTACAAACTAAACATTAATAATGAATAGTATAAATAATAAAAGATTAAAATTAAATTTGAAGTATAAATTTGAAATTATACAATCTATGAAATCCGTTTAATTAAGATTATATAAAGAGGAAGTGTAGAATAGATAAAAAAAAATACTAATTATAGCACCCATTTTAAAAACTACAAAAATAGCACTTTTTGGACATTTATACCACTTATTCTTTTATTTAATGACCTCCACATCATACCGTTTTCATATTTTCAAAAATGTGAATTCACATATTATTATTCGTATGATATTTATATAATTGTGATTTGACAAATTTTTTTTTCTCTATAAAAGCACGTGTATAAACCAACATTTGTATTGTATCGTTTTTACATTTGCTAAAATATGAATTCACAAATTCACATTGCAAAAATGTGACATATTATTATATGTGTGATTTTCACATAATTGTGATTTTACAAATTTATTATACTGATGCTAAAATCAGGGAGGAATGGCAAAAAAGTTAAAAAAATGCCATTTTTGTAGTTTTTAAAAGGGGTGTTATAATTAATATTTTTTTAATGTCAAAAGTGTTATTATCCAACTTGCCTCTTATATATATAAACACACACACACACTCAAATCATAAAACCTAGGAAACCCATTTAATTTAGATTTATATATATGTACCTCGAACTTAATTAAATAGCATTTTCACAACTTTTTCAAGTATCAAGCATTTGAAAAAAAAAATATAGGTATAGAATATTGGGAGAAAGTGAGGTTGATTTTATTTAGGTTACAATAGATGAAATCTTCCAATAAATCAATGTAGAATTCCAGTTACGTAATTAAGTTCTTAGTAAAATGAGAATAGAAAATGAAGAAAAATCCGTGTAAAGATAAAGATTAACATGACCACCCGTATAATTTGAAATCACATTCGACGTTATCTAAATATATGTTAATGCATACTAATAATCCTATTGTATTCTCCAACTAGTGTAGTCTTCCCAAAAATTAATATGAGATTATTTTAATTTTAAATTTTATAAAAATATGAATAGAAAATAAGATAATTCTGTGTAGGCACGTCGATTAACGTGATCCCGTTTAATTTATCAATGTGAGAAAATATTTTTAAATAAATTTTAGTGCATACTAATACTTCAGTTGTATTATCCATTTATGAAAATATATTACAAAAAATCTATGTGAGGTTTCTTTTTATTTATTATTTTTTAAAATAGTAATTGTAAATAGATCTGATTAAATTTCAATTAATAATTAATCAAATATAAAATTCACCATCTTTTTTTGTGTACTCTACTTGTCTCACTTTTATTTAATTTTTATCTTAAAATTATAATCTTCTATTTTATTATTGAAAAGAATATTAATATTTTTCTCTAAATATACCATATTTTGAATTTAACAATATTATATTTTTGTTTTAGAATTTCTTAATATACCATATTTTGAAATTAACAATATTATATTTTTTGTTTTAGAATCTCTCTCTCTCTCTCTCTATATATATATATATATTAAACATTGATTAACTAATAAACTCGTTTACAAATTATATATACGTACATGTCCTACCCATTTAAAAATTAATTTTCACTATATGTTCCGGTCTCAAACTTGTATAATAAGACTCGCTAATTATCCAAATATGTTATAAAAATATCTAAATAATCAAATATAAATTTTTACAATAATTGATTTTGTCTCAATATTTATTGTTAGATAATATAATAAATCTATTTATTTATTAAACTTAATAATTGATCAAATTAAAATTTTTATTGAAAATTAAAAATATTTATTTGGCCTACTCAATAAATAATTGGTCAAATCAAATTAATGGTGCGAAATAATAGTGGATAGAAAATACACATGGATTCTAAATATTTATTTAGGTTCTCGCCAATAAATGAAGTCTCATTGAATAAACGATGCGAGATAAAATAATATTTATTTAAAACCAATGGGTGGAGTCTCATTGAAAATTGAAAAACGATATGAAATAGAAGATTTTATATAAGACTCAACTTGGATCCTCTACTCTATATTGTGTTTCATCCTCTATTTCATTTATTGGATTATTGATATTTGGTGATTTAAAGATAATTATATACTATAATTGGGTGGAATAAACCCTAGTCATGCCACATGTCATTCAATCAATGTAAAAAAATAGATAATGAAACACAACTTGGGAGTAGGAAATCTGAATTGAGATTTTTGATGACTCTTAATTATAGATGAGAGGTTCTCAACGCTAAATGTCCCAGACGGATAGAATCTTTAATTATATTATTAATGATGTTGTTATTATCATAAGAAATATTTAATATTAGTCGATTCATGTAATCTGTGTAATTTTTGAAATGAGCATAAATGGATTAATTTATTTATAAATTAGATTAATTGATTAATACTATTACATCATCATGAAAATGAATATGATGGCTCTAATATGTTTTGCTATTAGGAATTGATATTTTGACAATCATTACAAATGGGTGTTACATGAAAAATTATGTCGTTGCAAATAAGTGTTAAATAAGTGTTACATGAGGGATCATTTCGTGTAGAATTTATTGACGGAGAATCACTTTATTTTGTAATTACAAATATAATTTTTTAAAATAATTCAATACTTTATTTCAATGTGATATAATTTGACAAATCATTGCAAATTTCAAAGTGATATAATGTAACAAATTATTTTCAATTAATCAACGGCTGCTTCCCGGGCCCCCTAACAACATAACCTAGGTTAGCTACAACAGTCCTGGCAAGGCATCAACTTCTCGTGGAAAATGCTGCCCTTTCTTGTTGATTCTCAAAATATGTATGACTATATATGTATGTTGGTCCCAAGACGGATACCATGGTGTAGAGGGGGGGTAAATACACCAAGGTTTAAAAAACTTTTCCATTTAAAACTCTTTTAAGTGAGCTGGATGTGTTCGATCCAGCTTGATCGACACAGCTGGCTGTGTGTGTGTGTGCGGAAGTTGGTGGGTTTGGAAAGTCCGTCTGTTGCTTCAAATATATTGCAAAACTCTGTTTCTCTTTTCTCTTAGTCAGTTTTATGCAGCTTGAAAGAATGCTTATGATGAGTTAGTTGAATGCATAAATAAAACAGCAAAGAACAAAGCAACTTTAACGTGGTTCGGAGTAACACCTCCTACATCCACGACCAGATTCACTGGTAATTCACTACCACTTGGTTTCCAAGTACCAAACAACTTCACAACTCGAACCTGAGTTGTGTTCCAACAGTTTACGAGCACTGTCAAGCCTAACCTTTCAGTTTGCAGGTACTGAAAAAACCTGATTTACAATTTCCGGGTTTGGGTTTGGGTACTGAAAAAGTCAGGTTTTTTCAGTACCCGCAAACTGAAAGGTTAGGCTTGACAGTGCCCGTAAACTGTTGGAACACAGCTCGGGTTAGAGTTGTGAAGTTGCTTGGTACTTGGAAACCAAGTGGTAGTAAATTACCAGTGAATCTGGTCGTGGACGTAGGAGGTGTTACTCCGAACCACGTTAAAATTGCTTTGTTCTTTACTGCTTTGTTTATGCATTCAGCTAACTCCTCATGACCATATTTCAAGTTGCATAAACTGACTAATTGAAAAGTGAAACAGAGCTTTGCAATTTATTTATAGTAACAGATGGACTTTCCAAACCCGCCAACTTCCGCACGCACACACATACAGCCAGCTGTGTTGATCAAGCTGTCTTTCAGATGGATCGAACACAACCAGCTCACTCAAAAGAGTTTTATTTGGAAAAGTTTTTAAACCTTGGTGTATTCACCCCCACTCTACACCAAGGAATCCGTCTTGGGACCAACAATTGGTATCAGAGCAGTGATTCAAAAGATCACTGTATCTGTGTCGAGTCAGTCTCTTTGTTGATAGTGGTCACCTGAACAGATCCTTAAATTTCAATTTTTTTAAAATCATTATATTGCATACTGTCATGGAATCTTCCTTGTGCAGGAATCTCCCAACGTAGGAGTCAATGATCATCAGATCTGGAAGTTCAGACACAAAAGCTTTCTGAGCGAGCATCACGACATGATGTGGGATGGCATTTCAGACGAATCCATCATCATCATAAAATCAGAAAGACAAACGGAAGAATGAATGATCAGGAGCTTGAAGATGAGAAACCACACCTGATCAAGAAGCTGGAGATGGCCAAAGCTGAATCAGATCAAAGAATGGCTCAAGCCAATGCAAACACATCTAGAACCAAACCAAACATGTACCAAAGAGATCGTACATAATCAAGCCAGTTCTCCAAGCTCAGTCATATGAAAGAAGAAAAACAACAACTCCCAACTGATCACAGAACTCAAAAGCAACAAATAAATCCAGCCGACTGGAATCAAAATCAAGACAATGTCATTTAGCACAGACATCAAGGTCAACCAAAAAGACAGCTGAGAATGATCTCAGCTGGTTATAAAGCTGAAAATCAACCGAGCTTCACGGGATATCAAGCTAGATATCAAGCTGACAGAATCCAGCTGGGAAATGGACCTCATCGAAGAAAATGAAGTTCAAGTAGTCAACAAGGTCCAAAGAAGAAAGGACCCCTTCAAGTACCAACCAGAAGTATCACTCACAAAAGATGACAAATCTGGGTGATCAATGGAACCCTCAACAACAAAGTCGGACCCAATCACAACTGGGTGTCGAAGGAGTGATAACAGGTCAAGGAGGGACATACACTTTTGAGGAATTATCAAGCATGATGTGAAAGAAAGACAGCTGGAAATTGAAGATTATACCCCGCAAAGTAGCAGTAAACTCAGCTGATCACGGAACATCTGACTGTCTTCTCAAAATTAGAGATCAAGTTGACAAACAAACGTAATTGTTGAGAAAATCACTGGCTCAAGTAAAGTAGGAAGCAGCTAAGAAAAGATAGCCACCTACTATCAAATTCAAGGGAAACTCCACCGAGCTGGAAATCAACACAACTGTGATATTAGCTGAAGGCAAAGACAATCCAGAATAATATTCAAGTGGAGAATCAAGAAGAGAAATCCAGCTAGACTATCAAATATCATCCTCTGGATATCAAACAAAGCTGAATCAAGCATGGATCACATAATCCAGAAGAGGAATCTAGCTGAGGGGAAACAAACTCAACTGGATCCCAAGTTCAAATTCAGAAGGATTACCCAGCTGAGGGAGAATCAAGCTAAACTACGTCAGTCGCAGAGCTCAAGGGAACTCAGCTAAAGGAAAATCAAATAGAGCTCCAGATGCTCAGCTGAATGGAAAACTCGGTCAAACAAAGGAAAAGACCACCGTGGCATCAGCTGACCAGTTTGCGTCTCATGCATTTAACATACTGAGGAATATTCTATTTAAGTCCAGTTACTTTGAATTCCTATTTTAAGCGGACATATGTTCCTTAGTTTAATTGCTTGATAAGTTTCCTTTTCCATCGCATTAAATATAAAGTCTGCAATGTACTGTAGCACGGTAGGATCGAGACAGAACATCAAAACGTTTGAACTGCCTCACGTGCGGTTGTAATACACTCGCCGTAAAACACGTCAGCTAAACATGATGAGTTATTCTCTCCCAATCGTTGATCAGAACATCAACTGTTTCAATCTCAACTGTTGATCCGTCATGGCAGTTGATATATATGGAAAAGATACGCAGAATTCTCTCATCTTTATCTCTGTGAATTTCAAATCTTCAAAATCTCTATCTATTCTCTGCAAGATATTAGCACGATCAAAATCAACAGATTGCAGAGATGACACTAAGAAATCAACCGCATGGATGAATCAGTTTGAAGCTCTTATGACAAAGCTATCTTTTGAAAGCGTTTTGTCCACAGACAACCTCCAGATTTCAGAACTTAGAGAGATGGTGGATCTAGTTGCAGACTCCGATCTCTTGCTTTGGGCAACCTCCATGCCCAAGCTTATGCTGAAAAGAGATGTCGCACTCTTCTATCTGAACATCATCGACGAAGATGGTTTTTACTCATCTTCATTCGATGTGATTGTCAAGGGCGCTGACGGAAAGTACGATTCAGCAACCATTAACATCAAACTCAACAGAATGCTGCGAAAAGTATTCAATCTGCCTAACAAAGGAGGATTCATTCCAGACGATTACAGCCGTGAGGAAGTGGATGAATTCCTCAGTCAAGAGATGCTTATTTCTCCAGAACCGTATAGAGCGAGCATGTCAAAGTTCCTTCTCAAGCCAAAGTACAGGCTGTTTCTGGATATTACGCAAAAATGCATTCTGGGGATAGCTGGATCTCAAGGAGAGATCAGTATTCCGAAGCTCAAAACAATGATTGCCATGATAAAAGGGGCAAATGTCAACTGGTTTGACTTCTTACTCAACTGACTGGTCAAGGAGTCAGAGAAGATCAAGTTCGACTTCACCAGGACGACATATTCAACCTCAGAGCCCCTGTACCTATGCTCTAAGATTTCGTTCTTAATAGAGCAAGCTGTAAAAGGGCACACAGTCAAGTGGGCTGATTCAGATGCGTTTCCAGAAATGAAGATTCTCTTCCAGAGAATTAGTCAAATCAATGATCTCCTAAGGAAACAGCCTGCTTTGAGCAAAGGCAAGAAACAGCTGGAAGAAACCGAACCAGAAGTTCCAGCGGAGAAGAAACAGAGGAAAAGGAAGACAGCTAACCCCAAAACAGCTGGAGGCCCAGTGGAAAAGAAGAAGAGAACAATTGTCGTTCCACCAACTCAGGAATCTTCAGAGGCTACTCCAACAATCTCACCAAGCAAGCTTAGTCAAGCAATGGTGATTTTCTCCCCACAACCAGTATCAGCCTTCAATCAATTTGGATCAAACATCCTGACTGATATGGGATTGAATGATGAATCGTCATCCAGTTCAGAGGACGAGCTGGATAATCCAAGGAGTCAGACATCTCGTTCACCTTCCCAGACCCAGGTTATCGCACAAGTACTTGGCGATATTCCTAACTCACCCCAACCCTCACCGCCTCACAGCTCACCACCCAAACAATCTTCTCCTCCACCCAGCTCTCCAACCAAAAAGCTATCTCCTGTAAAACAGCAGGAAGATATTCAACTGGCTGAAGCTCCTTCATAGCCAGCTGACACCCAAGCTGAACCTTCTTACACTAATCCCAGCTCACCCCCAAAACAGCCATCACCCAAAGTTCAATCTCCCACACAGTTGGCTGATGCTTCTTCACAGCCTACTGTGAACCTAATTGATCCAAATCCTCAAATCTCCTCAGAATCAGAGAGTGATTCCACTGCCTCTCCATCACTCAACTCTACTGGCTCAGCCTTCATGGAAGCCATGTACGAGGACTTACGCAATGCAGGGATCAAGAGTGTTCTAACTCAGTATCCCATTCTGGCGCATCTTCCCATTGTCCTCGTTAAAGTTGGAAATCTCAAGTTCTACATTGCCACCAAGATGGCAACTTGGTACCAGAATGAGCAGCTGATAGAGACCTTCTCATACGAGAAGTTGAAGACAGATGAAGCACGTCTCCAGCACACTTTTGGCTTTGGAAGCCTGGAGGATGCATACTTACATCAGGATGAGCTCATTAGAGGTATCATCGAAGTCTCTCAGCAGTACCCCAAGCCGCACCCAGAAGATGTCTGGGAGTCAGCCAATAAGCTTCTTACAGCAGCGGGATGAGAGACATCTTCTGAAGCTAACACATCCAAAGAAGTCTCCGCTGAGATTACCAAGGAAGCTGTACCAAAAAACACAGCTGAGGTAATGATCTCTGAAGAACCAGCTGATGCAGCAACAGAACCAGAGGCAGCAGCCCCACCAAGTTCAATTGCCAATGACACTCGCACACTGGTCGAGTTTGAGGCAAATAAACCCAGTCATGACGAATCCAAGACTCAAACGGACTCAGCTGTCGAGCTCTCAATCGCCATGAAGGAAGCAATCTCTAAAGAGGTTGAGGAAATTCTTTTTCAGGACAGACTGAAGTCTCAAGTCGAGGTTATCATGCGATTCACAGCTCTAGACTGTCAAATTCGAGAACAACAGCGGACAATTGATGAAGCCCATCAATTTGCCCAAAATTTACAAGAACGTACAAGTCTAGATCTGAAGCAATCTCTCGTCTCTCAAAGCTTTGACCAGTCAACTCATCTAGAGAAGAGAGTTCCTGAGATTGTAACAAGACTTCAAGTTCCAATGGTTGACGATATAGCAAGTCTTTCAAGCCAGCTGGAAGCCATCAAAAAGTCTACTCTCTCCAACAGCTCAAACATCCGCCACCTGTTCAACATCTTCAAAGATCTGGAGACTCAGTTCAGCGCTGGAAGCAGCAGCACTGCTCAACTGAACATCGCCACAGCTGACAATACCGCCAAGATCGCTGATGTTGAAGTTGCTCTCTCCAAGCTCAACGCAACAGTTGCTAACCTCTCTGCCTCCCTTGTTGATAATGCCAAAAAGGGGAAAGATAAGGATTGAGCTGGAAAAATACTTGAGAGAAAAGCTGCAGCTCGGGGGGAATCGGTGCAGCCAAATCAGTCGGAAATCGACAACTTTGCCAAAGAGCTGGATGAAGAAGAGCCATCTACAGCAGTCAAAGAGACGTGGAGAGAGAAAATGGTCACTCTTGCGAAAGCTTGTGGATATAAGCCAGAAGAATACAAGGACTATCACTGGCTGTGTAACTTCCACAATGAGCAGAGAAGAGAGATAGAGAAGCTGGACAAAATCATCAAAAAGAAAGTCGAATCGCTCAAGCATGATGAGAAAAAGCAGAAGAAGAAAAGACAGAGCTACAGGCAAGCCAAGAAGAAACAAGTCCAAGCAGCCTCAGTCGACAAGAAAAACAAGAAAAACCCAGATGATTTCAATGAAGACTGGGAACAATGCAAAACGGAATTCATCAAATAATTCTATTACTTGAATCAGTACTAAGGCATGGATCCGGAAACTGCTTTCCAGGATTATCTCCTCGAACTCCATGATATGGATCCAATGATGGCAAGATCAATTGCCCTCTATGCCAAGAGAAACAACATCCAGCTAAAGGCTCCAAAAGTCAAGCAATTGAAGTATCCCACTTTAGCTGGAACAAATCTTCCTGACAAAGCCCATATTATCAAAGAAGTTCATCATTGGGCTGGAAAAAGAGGAATCTCCAAGTCGAATGGAAGAACTTGGAGGAATTCATCTTCAATAGATATGGTCTCAAGATTGACCATCAAATGGACGAACAGTGGAAGTAGCACAACTGAAGACCCAGCCAATTGGGAATTTTTTTTTTCTTTTCTTTTGAACTTTTGTAATTAGAAAGTTGTAGATTTCCTGTTATTAATGAAAAGTTCATTTTATCAATATCAACCTGATGACAATCACTCTTTGTCCAGGCTCTGCATTTGATTATCTGCTATGAATGTTTATTTATTTTTGAAACCCCGTTTCCTGTTAAGGGTGAAGTAAATTGTTTTTCTCAACTAGGTTTTGGCATCATCAAAAAGGGGGAAATTGTTGGGAAAATTAATAGAGTTTTGATTTAATACCAAAACTCAGCTGACCCCAACCGAGTAGATGATTGCGCAAACCCAAGAGTTTTTACAGCTCACTTGTTTGAGCTTATAGAATTTCTAAGTTTACAGGAAGAATCGCTGAAGACAGCAGAAGACATAGCAGAAGACACAGCTAAGCAGACAACTGAGAAATTCAGCAGAGCAGACGAAGCAGAGTCAAAGACCCAGCAGTATCAAGACCCAGCTCAGTGACGGATACCCATCTCAGTGTCGAAGACCCAGCTCAGTGTAAAAGACTCAGCTTAGTGTCGATGACAAAGCTCAGGTCTAAGACAGCTCAGGTCAGTGACACAACTCAGGTTGAAGACACAACTCAGGTTAATGATACAGTTCAGGTCTAAGACAGCTCAGAGTCGGGACGTAGCAGAGTCCAAGACGCTGAAGGCACAACAGAGACGCTTAGCAGCTCAAAGACGAAGACCTCAAAGTCAAGATCCCGATGTCAGAAGATCTCATCTAATGCGGTCAAATCAGAGAAGAAATAGCTTCTGCAGATGCAGACCTACTTTGTAGGTTAAAGGCTAGAAGTCAAAGAGAGTAGGTAAGATTCAAACGGCTAGTGTGAATCTTCACCTATATATATCTCCTCCTCCATTAAAGAGGAGAGACTGGTGAGTCGACTGAAGAAATAGAAGAAAAATAAACAGAAAAATGAACAACGATCTCCAAAGCCAAATCTTTCAAGAACATCCAGCCAGTCAGCTGTGTTCTTAGTTGTTCACATATTCAGTTGTTTCAACTCAAAAACCTTCGAATTGACTCGCAAGAGAACGAGGTCAATGTAGGGCGACAAGCTGACCCAAGTCGTATTCTCAAGGAAGGCTCAACAGGGCTAATGCCGCTTGTATTATTCACACAGAAAATAAATAAACAATTCTAAACCAGAGAATTTGAAATGACGAGAACTAAACTAATAAAAGCAATAAAATAACAAATAAATAACAAGAGAAATAAGAAGAAAGAAAGTGTTAGGAATTAGATTCTTCTCATCGATTTCTCACCAGACTTATTACAGATTAATTATATTAATTTATCACGCGTAATCAACTTCAACATAGGGCTAACGTCAATAGCTTTCGCGTCAATCCGTTAAATCCTAAAGACTAAATTACACGATCTAGATTAATTATTAGACATGCGTTTCCGGTCAATCTAATGTTGAGAGAATCACAATCGAGCAGTAGAATTATCCATCGATCTCATCCACTACTTAGAAATATCGAATAGTGATCAATTATTCAATATAATGAAAATCAATTCAATCAACGGGGAATTAATCATAGAACAAGCACGGATCGAAAACAATTCAAATATCTAAACCCTAAACAAGAAATTAGCTAAGCATAGAATAATTCATCGAATAATAATCACAAGAATTCACCGATTAAATTAGAAGAAATACAACGAAGAAATTCTTACAATAAAACGGGTGCGATTCTTGAATAACGATCCTCCTTGTTCTAGCCAAGCCAAAAAGAAAGAAAATGAAAAAGAAAAGAAACGGAGAAAATGAAAAATGAGAGCTGCTGCCGCTCGTAAAAAGAAATGAGTGTGCCAGAGTGAGAGAGAGTTTTCGGAAACCCTAGCAGCCGTTCCAATTTAAAGTCGCGCAAGAAATAAGCGTTACAAGTTGACGCTCAGCGCTCGCTCGAATTCACCGCTCACTCGAACCCACCGCTCGCTGACTCTCGCCGCTCGCTGAAGATGAATCCGCTTAGGGCACCTCCAGTGACCGCTGGCTTGCCGAAATCAGCGCGCTCCAGCGCTCGCTCACTTCTAGCGCCGGCTGCTTTGCAGCGGCTGCTGGCTGCTGTCTTCTTCAACTGCTGTCGTTCCAGAGCTGCTGTTCTTCGCATGTTGCTGCTGTGTTCTTCACGTGTTGCTGCTGTTGTGTTTCAGAGCTGTTGTTCTTCGCATGTTGCTGCTGTTTTTCACGCGTTGCTGCTGCTGTTCAAGGAAGTTGTTCGCTGCTGCTGTGATGATCGAGTTGTTGTGACTCTCGTCTGCTGCTGTTCTTGGTCTAGTTCTCTTCCTGCTGCTGTTCAGCTACCAAAAGTGATCCAGAATGTGCTGCTGTCGACCAAGAGGAAGTCCATTTGAGCGAGCTGCTCTCCTTCTCAACCCCGACTAGACGTCTCGTTTCCACTTCATGCTCCGAGAATCAACACTTTTATCATTTTCAGTCCATTTCTCAATCGTTCGACACCAAAACCTATAAACATAAGATTTACACTAACTCCGCTCAATTTAAACAAATCACAATGATACGCGACCAAATAATACGAATAAACACACGCAAATCACCGTAAATCCATCACAAATAATGACCAAACATCAGTCATAGGCAGAATAGATTAGAATAGAAATATCTTAAGCCTAGATTTTGAACGAGTTCATCTAACTCTCTGTTCTTCATTGTAAGAACTCGTTCATAGTTGGAAAACCCATACCCAAACCCAAACCCAGAAAGGTTAGGTCAAGGTTACCCTGCTCGAAGCGTGTAATTCGAGTGGTTAGGTTTTACAGTACCTAGAAACTGTAAGTCAGGTTTTTTCAGTACCAGTAAACTGAAAGGTTAGGCTTGACAGTGCCCGTAAACTGTTGGAACACAGCTCGGGTTAGAGTTGTGAAGTTGCTTGTACTTGAAAACCAAGTGGTAGTAAATTACCAGTGAATCTGGTCGTGGACGTAGGAGGTGTTACTCTGAACCACGTTAAAATTGCTTTGTTCTTTACTGCTTTGTTTATGTATTCAGCTAACTCTTCATGACCATATTTCAAGTTGCATAAACTGACTAATTGAAAAGTGAAACAGAGCTTTGCAATTTATTTCAAGTTGCATAAACTGACTAATTGAAAAGTGAAACAGAGCTTTACATATGTATTGATAATGTTTTGCTAATGTGTAATTTATGCATTGCAATGAAAATCTATATAAATAAGTATATAAATAATCATGCATTGCTCATATTTTATTGTAACCGTTGATCAGTTAAATTGAACCACTTTTATAATAAAAATAATAAAATATTTCTCACTCACTTACTTAAACTTTGCTTGCTCTTACGTCAGCCATGATTTGGAGGCTTGATAGATAGTGGATGAATATTAGAATGTATTTTGTGAGCTATTGAAATACAACGTACGTATGATTTGGAGATTAATTGCTCTACGTATGGATACACATATTAATTAAAAAATTAACAATAAATGAGGGTGAAATGGATTATTGCTCATTTTCAGCATAAGTTACAGACAAATCTATGAATATTAGTAATAATTATAGCTCATTTTCATCAGAAGTAACCGGCAAATCTATGAATATTAATAATTGCATAATTGATGTCTTTAGCAAAATATACATATAAATTGAGATTTTAGATAAATAAAAAAGGAAATTAGATAATTTGCCACATAAGCATGAAAATGAATATGGTGCTCTCAATATGTTTTGCTATTAGATATTGATTAGTCAAAATTTGTTTCCAAAATTTTTCCCTCCAAAATAGTATTCCCTCCGTACCGCAATAAGTGGCCACATTCTTTTCGGCACGGGTATTAATGAGAAGGGTGTTTAATGGGTAAAAAGATAGAAAGTGATGAAGCCCACAACTTTTTATGAGATAATCATATTTCTTTTTAAGGAAAGTGGCCACTTATCTCGAGACAATCCAATAAGAAAATATGACCATTTATCTCGGGACGGAGGGAGTATAAGGTATAAGGGTAAATTAGTGACAACAATAAAATATTATAAAAAAGGCCCGATTTTAGTCGGACCGGATTAAGAAAACCGACTTAGGAGTAATAAAAACTCATTTTGTCTATGACGGTTTGTCAAAAAATCATTTTCATAAATAAATTAAAATTTTATCTGCCTAAACTATATAATATTCCTACTTTTTTTAGAAATAATAACGTACATTAGTATTTAAGGTTAATTGCATAAAAAATCACTAACATTTAAGTCATTTTGCACAAATAATTTGTATTTGTTCCAATAAAAATGTCATCCGACGATTTTGCAATTACGATAAATTCAAATAATTCAATGAAATCTGATTAACGTCTTTGTACAAATTTCCTCACTGCTAGCAATCCACGTGTAATTATTTCTTAATGATAAAAGAGGATATCATTGGAAGAAATAAATTTGTTAAAATAAAAATATCTTCGGATTATGACTAAAACTTGTATGCGGCAGGTTGCTAGCAAGCAGCGAAACCCACGCGCACTAGGTGCGTGCATTGCACGCGCGTCTTTTGGACATATACGTTGGACGCATGCACAACACGCATAAAAAAGGTGTGTCCACGCAGTCCCACGTGAATTTTTTTTTTATATCCGGTGAGTGTAATACACGCGCCTTATTTTATTACTATTTTAGTTCGTACCTAGTAGGACACTTTGAAATGTCCTCTTACTCGCGTAATAGACACTTTTAAGTATCATATTATCTTTTAGATTTTTTAAATAATTTCAATTTCCTTTCGATTTTTTTTTTAATTTTATTCTTCCAATTACGATTTTAGTGAATTAAAGTGTCAGTCTTGATAGATGAAAGTGACAATTGTTATTAATTAAAGTGATGATTGTTTACAGTAAAATTGTTAGTCATATTGCATCAAAGTGTCAGTCTTAATGAATCAATATGTTAGTCTTAATGAATTAAAGTGTTAATCTTAATTGATAAAAGTGACAACGTTGTAATTAATCAAAGTGACAATTGTTATTAATCAAAGTGATAGTTGTAATCAGTAAAAATGTTGATCTTAATGAATCAAAGTGTCATTATTAATGGATCAAAGTGTTAGTCTTAATGTCGAATTTTAAAAAAGTCAACACCGAGCCCGCTGCTAATAAGCAGCAGGTTGCACCCAAGTGCGCGCCTTTTGTATTATTGGTCGTAAGTCGTTCTTTCCTGTACTGAAAGTTGAGTAATTTTTCCTTTAAAAAAAATGGAAAGAAAGTTGAGTCATTTTCATTAATAAAGCCAAATGTCATTAATTAATTAATTCTCATAGTTGTAATTTTAAAGAAGTTAAAATTATTTTTTATTTTTATGAATATTTTTATGAAATATGATTAATTCATAATTATATTAGTCCAAATAAAATAGTCATCTCATATAAAGTGATGAATGTTCTCAATATAAAAGTCGTGGATATTCAGTACATTAAAAATAATTGTACATACAGGGCCGTCAAAGATAAAATGGGGCCTGAGGCAAACTACATTACATATTTTTACAAGCCACCATATCTTGGGGGTTTTCACTTTGGAAAACCGACGATAGAAAACCAAAAGTTAGAGACTGAGATAAAGGCCTGGGCTGGGGGCTAGGACGGCGGGGGACGATGGTCGCTGGTCTTAGCTGGCAGCGGCGGTCTTGGAGTTGTTCTTCATAAACTAATGGGAGAGATGAGAGGCTGAAGGAGTTTTTTTTTCTTTCACATTTCTATATTAAATGGAAAAAGAAAGAGGAGGGATAAAAATGTACAAAAGTGCTAGAATTTATATATTTTAAAAAATAGTGCTATTATTAGTGTTTTTTTTCCCCTAAAAGTGCTATAAACATGTATTATCTCTTTTTACAATGTAGAATGCGGGTTATTTTGTGCAAGGACACACACCAAAGGGATTTAACATGAAAAACAAAACTAATTCCGCATTCCTTAATTTGTTTTAATCTAATTTTAATTATAGTTGAGTGGATGTTATATGAGTGACTTTTATTTGATGTATATGATAACTAGTAAGTAGCCCGTCGAAATTCGACGGAAAATAACTTTATATTTTAATTTATATGTACACATTTTAAAAATAATTTTATATTTTATTTAGAAGTTGTGATATTGTTCGCGTTAATTATTAATCAAACTTAATAAATTAATTTTATTTCACGTATCTAAATTTATAATTAGGAATGACAATGAATTGAGTATACTCATTTATTATGTATTTTCTAAATCTAAATTTGTTTAGAATTTTTTTACATATTCGTCCTAATCTCGGTTAAAATAGTGACTTTACTGTACGTACTCGTCTCAAATCCGTTGAGTAATACTCGATAAAAATATGAACACTCCAAGTAATATTAATTAAAATTATTAAAAATCCTTCTTTCTATGTTATTTGAACCGTCTCGTTGGTTTATTTTAAATTACTCGATAAAAATATAAACAAAGTTAATATTAATTAAAATTAGTAAAAATCCTTCATTTTTAAGTATATTTGAACCGTTTCGTTGGTTCATGTTAAATCGATATCTCTAATGTTGGTCCCAAGACGGATACCTTGGTGTAGAGGGGGGATGCATACACCAAGGTATAAAAACTTTTCCAAGTTAAAACTTTTTTCAGTGAGCTGGCTGTGTTCGATCCAGCTGGATGGCAGCTTGATCGACACATCTGGCTGTGTGAGTGTGTGCGGAAGTTGGTGGGTTTGGAAAGTCCGTCTGTTGCTTCAAATTATATTGCAAATCTTTGTTTCACTTTTCAGTTAGTCAGTTTATGCAGCTTGAGATGTATGCGTGAGAATTTAGCTGAATGCATAAATAAAGCAGTAAAGAACAAAACAATTTTAACGTGGTTCGGAGTAACACCTCCTACGTCCACGACCAGGTTCACTGGTAATTCACTACCACTTGGTTTCCAAGTACCAAGCAACTTCACAACTCGAACCTGAGTTGTGTTCCAACAGTTTACGGGCACTGTCAAGCCTACACCTTCAGTTTGCAGGTACTGAAGAACCTTCCTTACAGTTTACGGGTACTGTAAAACCTAACCACTCGAATTACACGCTTCGAGCAGGCGTACCTTTACCTAACCTTTCTGGGTTTGGGTTTGCGTATGGGGTTTCCAACTATGAACGAGTTCTTATAATGAAGAACAAGGAGTATGATGAACTCGTTCAAACTAGGCTTAAGATATTTCTATTATGATCTATTCTGCCTATAACTGAATATGTGAACAACTAAGAACACAACTGACTGGCTGGGTGTTCTTGAAAGATTTGGCTTTGAAGATCGTTGTTCATTTTTCAATTTTCTTCTATTTCTTCAGTCGTCTCTTCACCAGTCACTTCTCTTCAATGGTGGAGGAGATATATATAGGTGAAGATTCAAACTAGCCGTTGGAAGAGAGCCGTTTGAATCTTACCTATTCTTATTGACTTTTGGCCTTTAACCTACGAAGTAGGTCTGCATCTGCAGAGGTTATTTCTTCTCTGATCTGACTGCGTCAGATGAGATCTTCTGACATCGGGATCTTGTCTTTGAGAAGGTCTTCGTCTTCGAGCTGCTAAGCGTCTCTGCTGTGTCTTCAGCATCTTTGGACTCTGCTGTGTCTCGACTCTGAGCTGTGTCTTAGACCTGTGCTGTATCATTAACCTGAGCTGTGGCTTCAACCTGAGCTGTGTCAATAACCTGAGCTGTATTTTAGACCTGAGCTGTGTCATGGACACTAAGCTAGGTCTTTTACACTGAGCTGGGTCTTTGACACTGAGCTGGGTTTCCGTCACTGAGCTGGGTCTTGATACTGTTGGGTCTTTGACTTTGCTTGGTCTGCCTTTCTGCGAGTACGCTTTGCCGAATACCTCGGTATGCCTTAGCTGTGTCTTCTGCCATGTCTTCTGCTGTCTTCAGCGATTCTACCTTAGAAACTTTATAAGCTCAAACAGATGAGCTGGAAACAATACAAGGTTTGTACATTCATCTACTCGGTTGGGGTCAGCTGGGTTTTGGTATCACTTCAAAACATGTTTATTATTTCCCAACATCTAATCTTTGTCAAAATGAGAAAAAAATATGTTTACATCTTCAAACTAATATTAATTAAAACAATAAAATTATTCGGCCACACTGTGGCCGGCCACACGCGTAAGAAAAAGGAAAGTTAAATGTAAACATGGAAATAATCACATTCCCTTTAGGATTTATGATTCCTGAATTAGGATATATTTCATTTTTCAAAACCTATATTACATTTTTTAGCTTGTGTGGCTGGCCACAGTGTGTCCAAATAGCACTACCCTAATTAAAATTAGTAAAAATCCTTCTTTCTATGTTATTTGAACCGTCTCGTTGGTTTATGCTAAATTATTCAATAAAAATCTAAACAAAGTTAATATTAATTAAAATTAGTAGAAATTATTCTTTTTAAGTATATTTAAACCGTCTCGTTGGTTCATGCTAATTAAATCGATATCTCTTGTTGGTCCCAAGACGGATACCTTGGTGTAGAGGGGGGGGGGTGAATACACCAAGGTTTAAAAACTTTTCCAAGTAAAAACTCTTTTCAGAGAGCTGGCTGTGTTCGATCCAGCTGGATGGCAGCTTGATCGACACAGCTAGCTGTGTGTGTGTGCGGAATGTGGTGGATTTGGAAAGTCCGTCTGTTGCTTCAAATAAATTGCAAAGCTCTGTTTCACTTTTCAGTTAGTCAGTTTATGCAGATTGAAATGTATGCTTATGAGGGTTAGTAACATGCATAAAACAAAGCGATAAATAACAGAGTATTTTTAACGTGGTTCGGAGTAACCCCTCCTACGTCCACGACCAGATTCACTGGTAATTCACTACCACTTGGTTTCCAAGTACCAAGCAACTTCACAACTCTAACCCGAGATGTGTTCCAACAGTTTGCGGGCACTGTCAAGCCTACACCTTCACTTTCCGGGTACTGAAGAACCTAACCACTCGAATTACACGCTTCGAGCAAGCGTACCTTTACCTAACCTTTCTGGGTTTGGGTTTGGGTATGGTTTTCCAACTATGAACGAGTTCTTACAATGAAGAACAAGGAGTATGATGAACTCGTTCGTACTAGGCTTAAGATATTTATTCGATCTATTCGCCTATGACCGAATATGTGAACAACTAAGAACACGGTAGTAGTTTGGGTGTTCTTGAAAGATTTGGCTTTGAAGATCGTTGTTCATTTTTCTGTTTTCTTCTATTTCTTCAGTCGTCTTGCTAGCCTCTTCTCTTCAATGGTGGAGGAGAGATATATATAGGTGGAGATTCAAACTAGCCGTTGGAAGAGAGCCGTTTGAATCTTACCTACTCTTGTTGACTTCTGGCCTTTACCTACGAAGTAGGTCTGCATCTGCAGAAGCTAGTTCTTCTCTGATCTGACTGCGTCAGATAAGATCTTCTGACATCGGGATCTTATCTTTGAGAAGGTCTTCGTCTTCGAGCTGCTAAGCGTCTCTACTGTATCTTCAGCGGCTTGGACTCTGCTGTGTCTTGATTCTGAGCTGTCTTTTAGACCTGTGCTGTATCATTAACCTGAGCTGTGTCTTTAACCTGAGCTGTGTTACTGACCTGAGCTGTGTTTTAGACCTGAGCTGTGTTATCGATACTAAGCTGGGTCTTTTACACTGAGCTGGGTCTTTGACACTAAGCTGGGTTTCCGTCACTGAGCTGGGTCTTGATACTGCAAGATCTTTGACTCTGCTTGGTCTTGCTCTGCTGAGTTCTTTAAGCTGTCTGCTTAGCTGTGTCTTCTACTGTCTTTTGCTGTCTTCAGTGAATCTACCTGTAAACTAAGAAACTCTATAAGCTCAAACAGGTGAGCTGAAAAACGCTTAGGCTTGTGCGGTCATCTACTCGGTTGGGGTCAGCTGGGTTTTGGTATCCAATCAAAACTCTATTAATTTTTCCAACAATTTTCCCCTTTTTGATGATGCCAAAACCTAACTGAGAAAAACAATTTACTTCCCCCTTAACAAGAAAATGGGTTTTCAAAAGTTTAAACATACACAGCAGGTATATTAAATTCAGAGTTCAGTGCCTGGACAAAGAGTTATTGTCATCAGGATGAGCTTGAGAGCAAAAACGAATTTTTCATTAATAAAAGATAATATTACAATTTTACATTTTACAAAAATTCAAAAGACAAAAATTCCCAAATGACTGGGTCTGCTTCCTCTGCTGCTGATTCTTCAGTCTTTCTTCTTCAAGCTGTTCATCCGTTCTTAACCTGTACCGGTTGAAGATCATCCGTTTCAGCTTCCTATATTCTTCTTCATTACTTACCTTGGAAAATTTTCTCCTGATTGCTCATTTGTTCACTTCTGCGATTACTTGCGATTTGTCAGGGAAATCGGTTCCAGGTATTAGTGAAGGCTGGAGATGATACAGTTGGGGAGCAGAAAATTGGATCTTTGCGGTCTCTGCAGCATTGAAGAATGCTTTCGCAGTCATCCTATCTTGATGGAAGAGCTCATTTAGATGCATCTTGAAAGAAACATCTGGAGGCGTATTTGGGTAGGCTCCCAGATAGTAGTAATCTTCAATGAACTCAAATTTTATATGTTCCCAGTCGTCGTTTAATTCTTCTGGGATCCATGCATCTATTCTTCTCCAGTTCATTGGCATCTGAGTCTTTTTCTTCGATGCTCTGATGTTTGCTCTTTCTTCTTCTGCTTCTTTTCCTCATCATCGAGCAAGCTTTCCTTCTTCTTCTGCTGCTCTTGAAAGTTCCTTATCTCTTGCTTTTGTTTATTTACAAAGTTGCAGAGCCATTGAGTATTATTTATTTCTTATGGCTTGGCTCCGCTAGCTTTGGCAAGAGGGATGATCATTTTGCTCCATTTTCCTTTTCGTCCAGCTGGTTCTTCTGCTTCCATCTCAGCAACAACTTCATCAATCTCAGACTGCAGCACTTGGATTTCATCTTCAGCTACAGGCTACAGCTTTTCCTTTCCCTGCCCTTGATGTTTTTCTCTTGTCATTTTCTTCCCCATTATCTTCCCCCTTTTTGGCATTATCAACAAGGGTGGAGGATAGGTTGACAATTGTCTCATTTAGCTGGGCCAGGGCTTTGTCAATATCAGCAATCTTGGCTGTGTTGTCTGCTGTGACAAGGTTGAGTTGTGCTGTGTTGGTACTTCCAACTTTGAACTGAGTGTCCAGCTCTTTGTAGAGATTGAACAGCTTTTGAATGTCAGTCCTGTTGGAGAGGGTTTGTTATTGTAGAGCTTGCAGCTGGCTGGATAAGTCGCTGAAGCTGCTTTCCAGTGGAGCTTGAAGGCTTGAAATGATCTCAGGAACTCTCTTCTCTAGATGATGTGACTGATCAATGCGATGAGATACGAGAGATTGCTTGAGATCTTCACTGGAGCTTATTTGTAAGTTCTGGGCAAAAGAGTAAACTTCATCAATGGACTGTCCATGACAATGGACTTGCCATTCTACAGCTGTGATGCGCAGAAGGGTGTCAATATCTGATTTGAGTCTATCCTGGAATAGGATTTCCTCAACTTGTTTGGCTATCTCCTCCTTCATCGCATCAGAAAGCACGGCATTGGAATCCGTTTGGGTCCTGGATTCGACTTGGCTGGGTTTGACTGCCTTGATCTCGACCAGTGAGCGAGTGTCATTGGCAATTGGACTAGGTGGTGCAGCTTCTGCGGTCTCAACTGTTGCAGAAGTTGGCTCGTTTTCAGTCACCATTGCCTCAGCTGTGTCTGCATGTACAACTTCCTTGGCAGTCTCAACTGGAACAATCCAGCTGAGAGTGTGGAGGTAGGAGTCCGCTCTCGCGATTACCTCATCAGATGGTGATACTTCATCTTGCTTAGTCTTCTGGATGAGAGTTTGGATTAGCTCGTCTTGATGCAAGAAGGCATCCTGAAGACTTCCAAATCTGAAGATCTCCTATAGAGCTGCTTCTTCGGCTTTGAGCTTGTTGAAGGAGTAGAGCTCCACAAGTTCCTCATTTGCGTACCAAGTAGTCATCTTGGTAGCAAGGTAAAATTTGAAGTCACTTACGACGACTAATGCGGCGGGGAGCGAAACAAGAGACGGGTATTGTTGCAGTGCGCTCTTTACTTCTTGAAGCCTGAGGTCATCGAACCTCATGATGGTGGCAGCACGTGCAACGGCTCTGGGACTGAGGATTTCAACTTCCTCAGAAGTAGTGGGACTTGAAGGTTCAGCTTGGTTTTCATCATCCAGCTGCGAAGGAACATCAGCTGGACGGGGCTCTTTAGGTGAGCTGGGAAGAGAAGATAGTTCAGCTTGGGAGTCAGCTGGCTGTGAAGACGCTTCACCAATCGAATGTCCGTCGCCTCTCTTAAAGGAGATGGTTCTTTGGAAGGAGAGCTGGGTGCTGAAACTTGGGTGTGTGGAAGCAAGGAGGTTTCAGGTACTGAAGAATTGAAAGGGGAATCTGAGATGTGTACCTGAGGATGGGATGGAAGAAGAGATTGTTGAAGAGAAATTCCAGCTGATTTGTAGTCACTGGAGCGGGTGTGAGAATGCTTGAAGAATTTGGCGAAGGGGAATAGCATCCTCTGGGTCTGGGTCAGTGACCACTATTTGTGATTCTTCAGCTTCTCGTGATGTTCTCACGAACTCCCTTCTATTGTCTGAGCTGGAGGAGTATCCCTGAGCTGTCTCCTCAGTAACTGGTCTCCACTCAGTTTTTTTCTTTTGGACAGGGGAGGCTATGGGAGTGGATTCCGATCCAGCTGTCTCAACAACTGGTTTCTCTGCTGCCTCCTTAGCTGGTTTGATGGCTGCCTTGAATTTCAGCTTCTTCTTGGCAGGTGGAGATCCGGCCGTGTCTCCTCCGATTGCTTCCTTTTTCTTGCTTGAGAGGAGATCGATGCTTTGCCTCTAGCGCCCTCTTCTTCCCTTCGTGGGTCGTTTTCTTCAACAAGTCAGTGAGCTGACTTGGCTTTTCAAAGAGTATTCTGGACACAGAAAATTCTTCTGCGTTATGCCACTTGATTTGCCTTCCGGTAGAGTAACTTTCTATTATGCACGCTACTTTGGTGCATAGATATTTTGTCTCTTTACAGCTGTACCGGGTGAAGCTGTCATCTTCAAAATGAATCTTTTTAGATTCTTTTTCCAATTTTCCCATGAAGTATGAGAACCAATCCACAGGGTCATTTCGGAGGATGGCTATCATTGGTTTCAGTTTGGGTATGCTGATCTCTCCTTGAGATCCAGCGATACCGAGGATGCATTTCTGGGTGACATCCAGAAGTAATCTGTACTTGGGCTTGAGCAGGAGCTTGGACATGCTCGCCCTGTACGGTTCTGGCTTGAACAGCATCTTATCCAGTTCGATCTGGATTTCTTCTCTGGTGTAATTATCTGGGGAGCGGTCCCCAAGAGTCTTCAGGCAGAACAGCTTGTTCAACATCCGGTTGATGTTGATGTCAACGTCCCACGGAGTTGTACGTCCAGTCTTCTCCTTGATTTGTAGAGAGACGTTGGAACGGAGTCGATCATCTCGGTTAGATATCTCTAAGAAGAATTCTGCCACTTCCCGGCGGATGATGTTCTTCGGTCTTGCAGTCGCCCATTGCAAAAGTCCGGCATTTTCGATGAGATCCAGAACTTCCTGGAACTCCGCGTTCTGGTAGTTCTTGAGAGTCAGACAACTCTCAAAATGAAGTTTTGACATCAAGTTCTCAGTCTGGCTTGCTCCTGGTGTAGTCTTCTTTGGTGCCATGATTTTCTTCTGTAGTAAGAGGTTAGAAAGACGAAGATACTCGGGGAGCGTATTAGCAAAAAGATAATCAAGAATCTGAGATATGAATTTCAGATAAGCATGAGCGATAATAAATATGGCGAAGATTTGCAAATTTTTGATAAATATATCAATTGCCCATTTTGATTAATGGTTGAGATCTTGGCAATTGTATTGAAGATCTGCGGCTGAGAGAGATTTGCGCAACACGTCCTATGACGTGTGAATGTTGAGTGAATGTCACGCGCGCGTGAGGAAGTCGAAACGTTCTGACTTCTGACTCAGTTCTCTTGAGCTACAGTATTCTGCATGCTTTTCATTAAATGCGATGGGATGTATAGCTTGCAGAATAATCCATTTAAGGAATGTTTGGATGTTTGAATTAAATTCAAATAATTTTATCCTTACAATGTATTACAACAGGAAATATAATAAACAAAATCTGCAAACCCGTCAGCTGATCATTGTAGTCAGCTGATACCACTGCTGTAGTCTCTTCTGCTAGATTGAAGGTTCTCCTCAGCTGAGTATCTTGGTGATTAGCTTGAAGCTTCTTCAGCTGAGTTCCCTTTAGCTCTTCGATTGTTGTCCAGCTGAGCTTTATTTCCTTTTAGCTGGATAATCCTTCTGATCTGAGCTTTTGGGATCCATCTGGGTTTGTTCCCCCTCAGTTGGTGACTCCAGCTGAGTCTATCTTGGTGAGTGCATCCTGCTGGGTATTCTACTTGATTTTGCTGATTCTTTTCAGCTATGTAGAGTTCCCCCTCGATTTGATAGTAGGTGGCTTTTTCTTCAGTTGCATCCTACTTCCTTCTAATGAACGGATCTTCTCACCATCGGCTCATTTCTTTGAAGAGGTCTCTGAATGTATAGCAGGTAGTCAGCTGTTCCAAATCCAGCTGATTCATTTGCTGCTTCTTTATTCTTTCATTGAGACCAATGTGCTCGAATTTGTATATTTGCTGCATCTTCCGTTATGCATCCCATTGTCTTTATTTCACGGTGGTCGCGATCGACTAATTTGGATTTCTTCATCTTCTTTGCTCCTCGATGGTCCTTCCAGGTTGAGCTGATTGATCTTCTTCTAATCTTTCGTCAGAAGTTGTGGTGACTTTGGTGGTTGTCTCTCATGGTGTCATATATTCTGAGAATGAGACACTCCACCTCGTTAATCAGCCTTTCTGTTCTTCTCATCTCCCGGTGGCTTGAGATGATTGCATCGCAGTCCATCCGGTTTGCTGCTGAATTAAATTCCTCTCTCCAGTGATCCAAGATACTTTGATATCTTGTTCTTCGTACCCCCAAGTCATGGAGATAATTCCTATAACATTCGCATCTCGGACAAATGTCTGGATTCATGATTTCTAAAGAGCTCCTCTGTTGAGAGATTCCTGCACAAGAAAGATTTCACGACAGTATGCAATATAATGATTTTTTTTTAAAAAAAATTGAAGCTTTGAAAGATCTGTTCAGGTGACCACTATCAGCAATGAAATGCTGACTTGACAGATACAATGATCTTTTGAACCACTGCTCTGATACCAATTGTTGGTCCCAAGACGGATACCTTGGTGTAGAAGGGGGTGAATACACCAAGGTTTAAAAACTTTTCCAAGTAAAAACTCTTTTCAGTGAGCTGACTGTGTTCGATCCAGCTGGATGACAGCTTGATCGACACAGCTGGCTGTGTGTGTGTGCGGAATGTGGTGGATTTGGAAAGTCCGTCTGTTGCTTCAAATAAATTGCAAAGCTCTGTTTCACTTTTCAGTTAGTCAGTTTATGCAGATTGAAATGTATGCTTATGAGGGTTAGTAACATGCATAAAACAAAGCGATAAATAACAGAGTATTTTTAACGTGGTTCGGAGTAACCCCTCCTACGTCCACGACCAGATTCACTGGTAATTCACTACCACTTGGTTTCCAAGTACCAAGCAACTTCACAACTCTAACCCGAGATGTGTTCCAACAGTTTGCGGGCACTGTCAAGCCTACACCTTCACTTTCCGGGTACTGAAGAACCTAACCACTCGAATTACACGCTTCGAGCAAGCGTACCTTTACCTAACCTTTCTGGGTTTGGGTTTGGGTATGGTTTTCCAACTATGAACGAGTTCTTACAATGAAGAACAAGGAGTATGATGAACTCGTTCAGACTAGGCTTAAGATATTTATTCTGATATATTCTGCCTATGACTGAATATGTGAACAACTAAGAACACAGCTGACTGGCTGGGTGTTCTTGAAAGATTTGGCTTTGAAGATCGTTGTTCATTTTTCTGTTTTCTTCTATTTCTTCAGTCATCTTGCCAGCCTCTTCTCTTCAATGGTGGAGGAGAGATATATATAGGTGGTGATTCAAACTAGCCGTTGGAAGAGAGCCGTTTGAATCTTACCTACTCTTGTTGACTTCTGGCCTTTACCTATGAAGTAGGTCTGCATCTGCAGAAGCTAGTTCTTCTCTGATCTGACTGCGTCAGATAAGATCTTCTGACATCGGGATCTTGTCTTTGAGAAGGTCTTCGTCTTCGAGATGCTAAGCGTCTCTGCTGTATCTTCAGCGGCTTGGACTCTGCTGTGTCTTGATTCTGAGCTGTCTTTTAGACCTGTGCTGTATCATTAACCTGAGCTGTGTCTTTAACTCCGAGCCGTGTTATTCTTGACGAGCCGTGTTTTAGACTCCGAGCCGTGTCATCGACACTAAGTGGGTCTTTTACCTTGGTAGGTCTTTGACACTAAGCTGGGTTTCCGTCACTGAGTTGGGTCTTGATACTGCAAGATCTTTTACTCTGCTTGGTCTTGCTCTGCTGAGTCTGCTCTGCTGAGTTCTTTAAGCTGTCTGCTTAGCTGTGTCTTCTGCTGTCTTTTGCTGTCTTCAGCGAATCTACCTGTAAACTAAGAAACTCTATAAGCTCAAACAGGTGAGCTGAAAAACGCTTAGGCTTGTGCGATCATCTACTCGGTTGGGGTCAGCTGGGTTTTGGTATCCAATCAAAACTCTATCAATTTTCCCAACATCTCTAATCTTTGCAAATTTTATAATATTAAATATATATATATATATATAGAGAGAGAGAGATAGATTATTATATATGAATTAAGAATGTATAAAATAAGGATTTATAAGAATGTATTTCGAAATTATTATTATTTTAATATGTGTAATAGAAGAAATTAATTAAATAGAGAGAAAAATAAATATGAGATGTGATTAATAGATAAACATGTGATATTTCAAGAATATGAAATTAATAAAAATTAGAATATATATGAATTAAAATTAGACAAAGTACCAGAATAAAGGAAAATCTGAACGGAGCACCGTGGATGGGGCAACTTTATTTTCGTATTAGTAATAGACTAGTAAGTAGCCCGTCGAAATTCGACGGGAAATAACTTTATGTTTTAATTTATATGTATATTTTTTAAAAATAATTTTATATCTTATTTAAAAGTTGTGATATTGTTCGCGTTAATTATTAATCAAACTTAGAAAATTAATTATTTCAGGTATCTAAATTTATAATTAGGAATGATAATGGATCGGGTATACTCATTCATTATGTATTTTTTTTAAATCTAAATTTGTTTAGAATTTTTCTACATGTTCGTTCTAATTTCGGTTAAAATAGTGACTTTACTGTACATATTCGTCTCAAATCCGTTGAGTAATACTCGATAAAAATATGAACACTCCAAGTAAAATTAATTAAAATTAGTAAAAATCATTCTTTCTATGTTATTTGAACCGTCTCGTTGGTTTATGCTAAATTACTCGATAAAAATCTAAACAAAGTTAATATTAATTAAAATTAGTAAAAATCTTTTTTTAAGTATATTTGAACCGTCTCACTAGTTCATATTAAATCGATATCTCTAATCTTTGCCAAAATGCGGAAAAAAATATGTTTACATCTCCAAATTTTTTTGTTCTTTTCTTTAGCTACCTATCCCACATTTGATTCAATGTATATATTTTTTAGAAAATACTAATCGAAGTTTTTAGAAAAATATGAATGAAAAATGAAAAGGATTCCATGTAGACATGTTGATTAAATATATTTATTTAGTATTCATAGGTATTTTCATTTATAAATTTTCTATAGAAAAAATATGTTTATATCTTCAAATATTTTTGTTCTTTTCTTTAGCTACCTATCCCACATTTGATTCAATGTATATATTTTCTAGAAAGCAATAATCGAAGTTTTTAGAAAAACATGAATGAAAAAACGAAAAGGATTCCATATAGACACGTTGATTAAATATATTTAATTAGTCTTCATAGGGATTTTCATTTACAAATTTTCTATAGATTATTATATACGAATTAAGAATGTATAAAATAATGATTTATAAGAATGCATTCCGAAATTATTGTTATTTTAATATGTATAATAGAAGAAATTAATTAAATAGATGGAAAGATAAATATGAGATGTGATTAATAGATAAACACATGATATTTCAAGAATATGAAATTAATAAAAATAAAAATTAGAATATATATGAATTAAAATTAGACAAATTAACGGAATAAAGGAAAATCTGAATGGATCGTATTAGTAATAGATATTGTTATTAATCATTAATTACATATATAATTTTTTATTTTTTAAAAGGTACACTCATTAAAATTAGGATGTACATTTGTTAGCTAAATTAGGATTTGATGTACATAAGAAGATTCTATTTTCTTTTTAAGGAGAAAAGTATATAAGAAAGATATATTAGATTATTTTTCCTTAATTAAATATCGATTAAAGAAACTAGGCTCATATAAAAAAAAATTAGGCCTACAATGCAACACGGAATACTTGATCCGAGGATCAACTATTATAAATAAAGTGAGTTTACCATTGGGCTAACAAATTAAAAAAAAATTGGTTGAAATTATATATAATATATGTAAATTATAAGACATGTTGATAATTTGAGGCCTTAATATTTTTGGGGGCCTGAGGCAGCCTCCTCTCTTGCCTCACGGTAGAACCGGCCCTGTGTACATATGACGTGAATTACCAAATAGAAAAAGTCGGTGATTAGGGCTTCACAAAAAAAAAACATCAGTGATTAATTTTCTAGATTTAAGTTAGAAGTTAAAACAATCGTATAATATATTTTCAAGTTTAATTTATTTTAAAAAGTTTAATATGCAAATACACTAAGGTTATCTTTTTCAAGAGTCCATCAAATGAGGACTTGACCGCTCCTAACCTTACGTTGGGAAATGGGAAGTATATTAATATAAACCGTACTCTAAAAAAGGAAAAAGCGTTTAAATTACATACATTATGGGCAAATAGGATCCTGGCACCACATAGTGTGGCACCAGCACATAATCTTCTAACACGTGCCCTGGTACTGTTACAATTGAAAAAGAAAGTAAAAATGTTATTAGACGCAACCCTGGTTTGGCGCCTTTACCGATGAGCACTGTTAACTTTTTTGAAACACTGTTGTTGCACGTAAAACAATAACTTTCTTTGTTTCTTTTCATTTCAACAGCGGATGAAATATATTTTTCCACCAAGTTCTACTTTGTCGTTCCATTTTCTGTAAACCGTTTATCTCCTACAAGTCGGCGACCTTCCATTTTCTGTAAACAGGGTCTGTACCGTGCTCTCACTTATTCGTGCATAGAATTAGGGTTTTCCACCTACTTGTACTCTGCCGTTCATTTCCTCCGAGTCGGCGACCTTCCATTTTCTGTAAACAGGGTCTGTACCGTGCTCTCACTTCTTCGTGCATAGAATTAGGGTTTTTGCGTCCTCCTTGTTAGGAATTTTTTTAGCCCCATTTGATGTATTTATTATTCGTTGTTTGTTTTTCTGTAAAAATTTATTTTTGATGTATTTCACTGTTTTTCAGTGCGTTGATCTCCTCGAAATCGAAACACTATGGGTGATTCGTCAAAAAATGTTCGGAGTCGTGGGTTATCCTCTAAGCACCGTAAGTACCATTTGAAGTTGAAGTCGTTGTTGGATTTCCCCAATATCTCAACCTTTTAGGGTTTTAAATTTCTTTAATTTTCAGTCATTTTGTTGTGCATGTATTTGTGTCGTCCTATTTTATCTATCCATCTACATTATATATGTTTTTATATATTTTTAGTGGTTGACTGGTTGTTATATGTTTTGTCGTTTTTAAGAATCTGTTGTTTGTGATTCTGTCCGATTTGTTTAATAATTTTGTTAAAAAAAACCTAATTATTGAAATGGTGTCTCCGTTTTAGTAATGAAATTTAGTCTGTATTTTTTTTGTTTTATCATCCTTGTTTGTGTATTTCCATGTTCCCTATGTTGTGAAAAATAATTTTGTAATTTGTTTATGTAAAAAATATAATTTAATTCCCTATGTTTGTGATTTATAAATTCATGAGATGTGTGTATTTAACAATTATAAGAATTTTATTCTGATCTCTGCCTACCTCAACGGCAATTTATATATTATGCATTATATAATGGTTCTTATATTTTTATTACACTGTAATTTTTATTCTTATATCCTCATTCTTGAAATGTGTTTTGTTTAATTTTGTTGTATTCATCTCCTTGTAGCTGGTGTAGTTTCCATTAGATGTGGATTGTCGAATGTCATCGACAGTATTAAAAACAAACTGGACCCGGAAAACCTCTCTTTATTCCGTCAATCCTGCTTTGGTATGTATTTAGACCTACCTCCGATAAGGTTTGTTCGTACGGTTGCCTACACTGCAATGCTTCATCTTGTTCATGGACCTTGCCAGTCACTTACATTTCATTTTGGCAATCACGTTGCTCAATTTCGTCCTGTAGAATATTTTTTGATGACCGGTTTGAAGTTTGGACCAACCACTAAACTTCCATCGTCATCCGAAATTCATTCTGATATCTTTGGTGGTAGTGCTGAAATGTTTGTTGGTAATATAGAATCTGCATTTGAACAAGTATGTGATGAAGACAAAGGTTCTGGACCCTTGGCATTGAAACTTGCATTAATTTTGTTTTTTATATGATGTCTTATTTGCAATGGATCACGGGTACAAAACTCCGATAGATCTAAAGTATATGCATGCTGTGGATGATATTCAGTTTTTCAATAATTTTCCCTGGGGTTTGGAGTCGTACAATTTTTTTGTGCAGCAGGTTTCCTACTCTTCCGAGCAGTTATCTTCTAAGATCAGGAAACGTCATCCCATGCAAGCTGTTTTATTGGGTTTTGCACACGTTCTGCCTCATTGGGTGTATCAAGTTCTGCCTAGTCTCGGTGATTACTGTACTGACTTTGTTGACAATTATGCGGTCTTATTCCCCCGTTTACTTTGGCGTACTCATGGTTCCATCAAGTTTTTTAAAGACGTGAAGGTTTTCTTTAATAATCCCCCAGAGCGCCGGGTGAATTATGTAAGTTTATGGAATTCAATTTATATATCTGCATCAATCTTATTTTTACTGTCTTTGCTTAATGTTTATCTTTTTTAATTCTGATTATGTTTCTCTCCAAAATTAGGTCCGAATGCTTTCTACTGCTGTTGAAGAATACTTATTGCGATCCCAGGCTTGTTATTTTCCTACTGTTGAAGAAGTAGTTGATGTCCTTCCACACGCAGAGCCTGATGCTGGCACAACTAGGCGTCAAAGGGGCAAGCGCCCGATCGGGGACGAGGATTCTACCTTTCAAAGTGTGCCATTAAGTAATTATTCGCTGAGGGCTAGACGCCCAATGACCAAGGAGAAAGAAATGTCTACATCCTACTCCCCAATCAGCAGCACCCTCCGGTGTCGATCGAAGCATCCCTGTCACTGATATTTTGCCATCTACGGATCATGTTCGTTTTCTTATTTATGCTACTTAGTTTCTTGTTTACATTATTGTATATATATAGTTATTCCAATTGATTTTGTGTCTGTTATTTGAATGATGTCAGGGGGATCCCTTGTTTCAAACCTATGTGAAGGAACAACTAGGTATCCTAATTTGTCAAAATAGAGAGATTATTGCTTCTCTTGGGAAAATAGCGAGGAGAGATGCCATGGTTGAAGTCTCTAAGTCAGGTGGTGTTTCAAAATCAAGAATGAGTAATGAAGAGGATGTTCGTGTTGGCAGAGATGTTGGTGGTAGTGTCAAACCTGTTTTGGGTGTTTATGTTGGTAGGAATGAAGAGGATGTTCCCAATCCAACATGCATTGATAGGGTTAATTCACTGGATTTTTGTGAAGCCAATACTGGTATTGGTGTACAACGTGTGCAAAGTGAGACTGGTAGATTTGTTGGAAAAGATTTGAAAGGTGTGGCAGTAGATTTTGATTTGGTTACTGATGATGAAACTGATGGAGAAGATGAAACTTATTGAAAAGATGAAACTGATGGAGAAGAAGATTTGTCCCCATCCTATGTTGCTGATGTTCCATGTTGTGTTGATGAATCCTTCTTTGGCAGGATAGATATCAAGACTGGAGCATCTCTGTGTGATGATGTTGAATCGCGGCCTAAAATTGATGAAAACGCACCAGACTCGTTTCTACAGGCACTTACGTGCAGTGTGTACCCGGCATTGCCCAATCCCGGATTGGACTCACGTCCCATCGTGATGCATGATCCATTAGAGCCTTTAGATAATACTCTATTGGAAGCATTTAACGGTTGGTTCATTTCCAGCACTAACGAGTTAAAAAAATCCAAGAAAAAAGGTCGAAAACTGGCAACACTAAACGGTAATTGGTAATTCGGCAACATTGTTTTGATTGTATTTATTTTGACTTACATTAAATTTTTTTTGTGTGTATACCAGAAACACAGTTCTTGAAACCCTGCTTGTAAAGTACCCCAAGATCGGTTGCGAGTGGTTTGAATCATTGAAAAGTCGTAGGGCGTGGTTAACTAATCGCGTAAGTTAATTTTCTATTTTGTCATATCGCATGATCGATATTGAAGCTTGTTCACTTAATTTTGTTTCTGTTGGTAGAACTTTGACGTTATTCTTAACTACCTGCTTTTGAAAGCTTTCAGTCGTCCCCGAAACTTTCATTGCTAACTGGAGTATCTTGGAGAGCCACTGCTGGGTACTCATCTTAAGTCTTGTTTACTGTTTTTGTTAATTCCCTTACTGAATACACTATTCAGTCCATTTTTATGGTGTTTATTTATGCAGAATGTGTTGATAAAGCCCCCTTCAGTTGATGAGCCATACGATACCATGTCGAAATATGTCCGTGGCTTTGAACCCAAACAAAGGCCTGTGTCGTGGTTTGAGGTAGAGAAAATTTACGGCATCGCTTACTTGGATGAGAACCACTGGATAGTCTATTGTATCCATCTGCTTGAACAGCAGATAGTTGTGTACGACTCCCTGTATACGCAGAGATCCTGGCAGAACTCCAAGCATTATTTCACTGCCCTCAGTTGCTTCGTACCGAAAATTTGTGCAAAATACAAGGTTTTGGACGGGCATGTAAGCCGAGTACCCAAGTTTGGTCCGTGGGATGTTGTTCCCTGTGATGAAGCTCCGAAGTAGCCCAACAATTACGATTGTGG
This sequence comes from Agastache rugosa, assembly GCA_031470985.1. Taxonomy (NCBI): domain Eukaryota; kingdom Viridiplantae; phylum Streptophyta; class Magnoliopsida; order Lamiales; family Lamiaceae; genus Agastache; species Agastache rugosa. The sequence continues at coordinate 58,995,542 of CM062601.1, read as the reverse complement.
AATTTTGTGCTTGAAGCTTATTGAATGTCTGATCACCGGCACGGCCGTGCCTGAATTCACCACCCCATTATACGAACAATTTAGAGCCAAGTATTGTTCTGATGTGTTCAGCCTAGCACTTCTGAAGAAGATTGGTTTTTTTGTTTAAACCAGTTTTAACCAATTTTCGTGTGGACTGTCTCAGAAAAGTCCTTACTGGATAATACTAATTTTTTGTCGGCTTTATCGTTTTTGCTAATATGCATGTAATTACTAACTGCGAATGCACATAGACCTTAATGTTTTTGCTGAGTGCATGAACACTCTTAACTTGCCTTTGGGTTCCTACTTATGTGGCAATGTAAGTTGTTTTCCGTCATTTTTATCTGCAATTTCCTAATTCGTATTTAAATTCCTGGCGCGCACTTCATTTGTGAGGTGAAAATAAATGAATATCTGGGGTTTGCATTTTATTTCACTTTCTTTACGTAGTTCATTTTCTAAGCCAAAAATAAAAATAAAAAAGGGGTGCTGATGGTCCCTGAGCTAGGTATTTGGTGTAGAGGGGGGCGGGTGAATACACTAAATAGATTTTTGAAAACTTTTTCAAGTTAAATCACAGAGTTGGTGAGCTCAGTTATTGATCCAGCTGAGGAAGGTCAGCTGGGTAAATAACTCAGCTGGCGGTGCGGAATGTGGTGGTTTGAAAACTTAGCTCGGTTACTTAGAAAAACTCAACTTGAAAAGATTAACTTTATGTTTTCAGCTTAGTCAAGTTGTGCAACTTGCAGAAAGACACAACTGTCTTTGGAGAGCAGCTGCGTATGCAGTTTTGATCAAATATGTAATGTTATGAAAGAGTTAGTACAAAACTGAATTTAAAGAGACAGTAAAGAGCACACAATTTTTACGTGGTTCGGAGTAATACCTCCTACGTCCACGACCAGGTTTACTGGTAATCCACTACCACTTGGTTTCCAAGTACCAAGCAACTTCACAACTCTAACCCGAGCTGTGTTCCAACGGTTGCGCAGCCGTCAAGCCTAACCTTTCGGTTGCGAGTACTGAAAAAACCTTACACACTTGAATTTCCCGCTTCAAGCAAGCGTTACCTTGACCTAACCTTTCTGGGTAAAGAGGGGTTTGGTTTGGGGTTCCAACTGTGAACGAGTTCTTACAATTAAGAACTTTAGAGTATGATGAACTCGTTCGAAATCTAGGCTTTAAGATATACAAAGATTTTGGCCTAGGGATCAGACGAAAAACTAAGCAGTTTCTGAACTAGAAACACTTTAAGATAAAGTGTTCTTTGATCTATGTAGAACTGCTTGAGAGCTTTTGAAAGATTGATGATTTCAGAGAATGAAAGCTTGTAGAGAGTTTTTCGTGTTTGATCCTGAGGTTGAAGACGGGTTTATATAGGTAGAGATTCAAGAATAGCCGTTGGAGGAGCCGTTTGAATCTTACCTACTCTTCTTAAATTCAAGATCTGTCGTTGGGCGAATCTGCACCTGTCTTCATTTGTGTCACATCCTAGGTCCTGAAGTCTAGGATGCTGATTCGGCAATCCCTCATTGGTCGAGGCATGTTGACTTCCTCTGACGCCGAGATCTTCTGCGTTTGGAGCTGGCTTTTGAATTCAGAGCTGGATTTGGCAAACTGACTTGAAGTGATGTCTTCAGAGTTAGTTCCCTTTGATCTGTCTGCTGACCGAGCCGTGTTTTGAACTCGGCTCGAATTCTCTTCACTTGATCATGCTCTCATTTGGAGGACTCACCGAAGGTTAACTCACCGTCGTCTTCCGCTTAGCGACTCCCCCCAGCCGTAGACACAAATTAGGGTCGACTGCTGTTTTCCGCTTCCTTAACCTGTAAACCTAGAAAATCTAAAGCTCAAACAGGCGAGCTGAAAAACACTATTTAGGTTGACGCGATCATCTATTCGGTTGGAGAATCAGTTGGGTTTTGGTATCAAATCAAAACCTTATAATTTTCCCAACAATTTCTCCCTTTTTGATGATGCCAAAACCTAACTGAGACAACTTATGACGCAGAAAAACTTGTGTTTTATTAATGTATGAAAATCCATTAAAACACAGGAAAAAGAAAGAAAGAAAAAAAATCTTCAATTCTTCAGTTCTTCAATCCCAGTTGGCTGGGTCTTCTCTTCTGCATCCAGTCTTATTTCTTTTGACTCGTCTCTTCTCCAGCAAATTCTGATTCAGCTGGTTCCTCTAGCTCAACAGTTTGCCTCTTCTTTGTCTCATTCTCTTCTCCCTTACTTCCCCCTTTTTGGCATGATCAAACAAGGTGAGAGAGATACACCATCGGCTGTTGCGATGTTTTAGTTTGGTGAAACTGTGATTTTCATCTCTGAGCAGCGAGGTCTGGAGTCTAGGTGGCTCAGCTGTTGTATTAGCTGGCTCTTCTTCAGTAGCATTGGCCTCAGCTGTGATTGCAGACACAGCGTCCTTGACCTGATTCAGCTGGGGCGGTCCAGCTGAGTACTTGGAGGGATGAGTTGGCACTGGAGATAACATCTTCTGAGTCGGGCACAACTTCATTCCTTGCAATTTTGCTTCTTCAGACTTCATTAGATTGAATGAGAAAGTCTGATTCAGCACTTGAGGGACTTGAGTATTCCCCTTCCACTTCGAAGTGGTGGGTAATGGGTTCAGCTCATATCATCATCATCCAGCTGCAAGTGATCATCGGCTGGGTTATGTTTTCCACTTGAGCATGGTGCAGGGGCTTGAGCAACTTTTATCGGAAGATCTCGAAGCTGGTGTCCCTGTTGAGCTGAAGGAAATTGAGGAGAGGCCGGTTGAAGTATTCCATGTCGTGGGGTTTAAGCTTAGTTGACCAGCTGGAATACTTCATTGCGGCATTGATGATGACAATGTTCACGCAGGTGCATGAACTTCTTCTCCATCGTGAGAAACCACCGCTTGTAGGCCTTCTGCTCCTCGGAGAGTAATTACGAATTCTCTCATAATGTCAGCTGACTTCTGGCAGACTGACTGAGCACCTTTGACTTGAGTCTTCTGTTTGAAGACGGTGCTTCAGTATGTTTTGTCTCCTCAAGTTGTTTCCGATTCCCAGCTGGGACGGAAATATATGCATGCTGCTTTGTCTCCTCCATCTTTTTCTGTGCCTCCTGTGACGTTGCAAGAGCTTTGACATGACTGCTCTTGAAGACTCCGGCTTTATCAACATCTGGTCCAGTTCTGTTGACGTTGATTTTTGCATCCTAGGGAGTTGTATGTCCCGTGCTCTCTTTTATTTTGAGAGAAACAGTGGGACGGAGGAGGTCTTTTTCCTTTGACATTCCCAGGAAGATTTCTGCACCTTCCTGGTGAATGACGTTCTTGAGCTTTGTAGTCTTCCACTACGTTGGACCGGATCTGTCGATGGGCTTCACCTTCTCCTGGAACTCTGTCTTCTTGAGGTTCCAGAGAGTTAAACAACTCTTATCTTGAAGCTTTGACAGATTCTTCAAGTTTGATCGGCTTCGGGAGATATCTTTCTAGATTCCATGTTTTACTTCTGCAACTTTGGTTAGTAGAAACAGATAATACCAATTGATGGACATAAGAAAGAATGCCGAAAACTTTTTAGGGTTGATGCAATGTTTTACGTATCTCTTTTAGCATATTTATATAGCTGATTTGATGAATGGTCGATCAAAATTTATGATTGATAAGAAGATCTACGACTGGGAGTGATTCTCGCGTCATGTCAATTTCTTGTTCAGACATTGCGAGTTAATGCGTGAGAGAGGATGGTTGGGGCACTTTGACTTTTGCCTTGAAACTCCCATGATTCAGTTCTTTGCAGACTTCTAATTTAATTTGATTAGATATGACAAGATATGACTTGACTGAAAACAGATTGAGTAGGTGTAGTTAATGTTGTTGCAAACCTCTCAGCTGATCATTGTAGTCAGCTGATACCTCGGTTGAGTGGGTGTGCTGGGTGATCGTTGTTCCAGCTGGTTCCCCCTCAGCTGAATAATCCTTCAATTTTAGCATCTGGTTTAGCTGGATTCTTTTCTCAGCTGATACCAGTGACGTCGATTCTGAATTCCAGCTGTCTACTTCCATTCAGCTGGGTTTGCTTTCATTCAGCTGGGTCTGCTTCCATTCAGCTGGGTCTGCTTCCATTCAGCTGGGTGAAGCATCGTCTGGGTTGAGTAATCAAAGTAATCCGCACAGTATTTTGAATCTTGCTTCTATCAGCGGCTTTGTGAGTATATCAGCCCGCTGTATGTCTGTGTGAATTTTCTCAACAATTACATCCTTCTTTTCCACGTGATCTCTGATGAAATGATGGCGTACGTCCACATGCTTGCATCTTGTGTGAAGTACTAAATTCTCTGAAATAGCTATCGCACTTGAGCTATCACAGAAAATTGGAACTTGTCCTGTTTTCACTTCATAGTCATCCAGCTGATGTTTCAGCCAGAGAATTTGTGAGCAGCAGTTTCCAGCAGCCATATATTCTGCTTCTATTGTGGAAGTTGCGACGCACGTTTGCTTCTTTGAAAACCATGAAATCAACTTACTTCCTAAGAACTGACAAGTTCCTGAAGTTGATTTTCTGTCCAACCGATCTCCAGCGAAATCTGAGTCTGAATATCCAGTCAGTTGTAGATTGTCTTCAGCTGGATACCACAGCCCAACATTCTGAGTTCCTTTGAGATATTTGAGAATGTTCTTGGCTGCTTGCATGTGTGCTTCCTTTGGATCAACTTGAAATCTGGCACATACTCCGACTGCGAATGAGATGTCTGGACGACTTGCTGTTAGATACAGCAGGGAACCGATTATCCCTCTGTATTTGCTGGAATCAACTGACTTCCCTTCAGTTCCTGGTTCAATTTTCCAGTTGGTGTTCATCGGAATCTTTACAGTTCTGCTGGATTGAACTCCATACTTGGCGATCAAGTCTTTCACGTATTTGGATTGATTTATGAAAATCCCTTCTGCTGATTGCTTGACTTGAAGTCCTAGGAAGAAACTCATTTCTCCCATGATGGACATTTGGAACTGTTCTGACATCATTTTTCCAAATCTTTGGCATAAGAAGTTTGATCTTGATCCAAAGATAATGTCGTCTACATAAATTTGAACAACCAGGATGTCTTCTCCTGACTTGATGGTGAAGAGAGTTCTGTCTACTGAGCCTTTCTTGAATCCTTTGGATACAAGAAAATTTGACAAAGTGTCATACCAAGCTCGAGGTGCTTGCTTCAATCCATAAAGCGTATTCTTTAGCTTGTAGACTTTGTTTCCTTCTACTTCAAATCCTGGAGGTTGTTCGACGTAGACATCTTCTTTGATTTCTTTATTTAAGAATGCACACTTCACATCCATTTGATAGACCTTGAATTTGTGATGTGCTGCGTAAGCGAGAAAGAGTCTGATTGCTTCCAATCGCGCTACTGGAGCAAATGATTCTTCGAAGTCAATTCCTTCCTGCTGAGTGTAGCCCTTGGCAACCAGTCGAGCTTTGTTTCTGATGATGACTCCCAGGGTATCCAATTTGTTCTTGAATATCCATTTGAGTCCTATGACTTTGACTCCTTCAGGTCTGTCGACCAATTCCCAGACACAATTTCTGAGGAATTCGTTCAGCTCTTCTTGCATGGCGTTAGTCCAAGGCACGCTCTTCAAAGCTTCGAGAATTGATTGAGGCTCTGGCACTTGAGATACGTAACACGCCATTAGAGCTGTATCTTCATCATAGACCGTCAGTTCTAGCTCTACTGAGAGTTGAGCTGTGTCAGCTGCTTCTTGATGATCTGATGAAGCTTGAGCATCTGAGCTTCTGGTTTTGACTTGGTCGGATGGTTCTCAAATGATTGCTGATGATGGATGATCTTCAATCCATCTTCTCCTTTTACGAATTTCTTCTTCCAGTTGATTGATGCTTGAAGTGGCTAAATTTCGTCTGTCTTGGAGTTGCTCTGGAGTTAAGTCTTGAGAGATTGATTCTCCTTGATTTGGATTTTGAAGTGACTTCTGTAGAGGCTCTGCTGGAGATGGAGCTGGGGATTCAGCTGTGTCTGGATTTCCAGCTGATGGCATTCCTCCTTGATTTGGCGTTGAAGGTTCTTCTTGATTTCCAGCTGGTGGAGCTTCCCGGTTGATTTGAAGTTCCTCCACTGGCTCATCATCCCAAATTAATGGTTCGGCCAGATTCCTGATTCGATTTTCTTGAGCTCTTGTCTGAATCTGTCTTGAAGATTCTCATTCGTTTCTTCGTTTGATAGAATCTCTATATTCGAAAGATAATTTGTCAAAGGTAACATGTGGAGTTACTTCGACTGTTTGAGTTCTTCTGTTGAAGACTCTGTATGCTTTACTCACAGTAGAATAACCAAGGAATACTCCTCGGTCTGTCTTCTCATCGAACGTCTTGAGCTGTGTCTTTCCATTGTTTAGGATATGATATTTGGATCCGAATACTTTGAAATATCCAATATATGGTATTCTGTTGTTCCATTGCTCATACGGTGTCTTTCCTTGCCTTGATGTGAGTAGGGAGCGATTCTGAGTGAAGCAAGCTGTGTTGATTGCTTCGGCCCAGAACTTCTTTGGAATGGCAGAGCTGGCTAGCATTGAGGTAGCTGCTTCTTTGAGTGTTCTGTTTCTTCTCTCTTCTACACCATTCTGCTGAGGTGTGCGTGCTGTAGATGTTTGATGTTGAACTCCGTTCTTCTCGCAGTAATCATAAATAGTTTCATTCAGAAACTCCGTTTCTCGATCTGATCTAATTGACATTATCTTGCACTCCTTCTGTGTTGACAATATTTCCAGCAGGATAGGCAGCTTAGTCCTGGTTTCGCTCTTCTGGTACGTGAATGATACTCACGTGAATCTTGAGAAATCATCCACTACGACCAGAGTATATTTTCTGCCATTGAAGCTTGCTGGAGTAACTGGACCAAAAAGATCCATGTGAAGGAGTTGAAGTACTCGATCAGTTGACTGAACTGGCTTGAGAGAGAATGAAATTCTTGTCTGCTTTCCTTGTTGACACGCGCTACACATATGACTTTTGTCATATACTTGATCTGGAATTCCATTAGCGAGCTGGTTCCTAGCCAGTTTGTTGATTGTCTTGAAGTTGAGATGATTTAGCCGTCTGTGCCACAGCCAGGTGACTTCATTGCTGCTTTTCGATACAAGACAAGTCTCCGGAGGGCTGCTGTTCCAGTCAGCAAAATACATATTTCCTTTTCTTTTCCCTCTTAGGAGTATCTGCTTGGTTTTCCTATTCTTCACTATGCATCCCTGTGCATCAAACTTGACAGAAAAACTGTTGTCGCAGAATTGGCTAATGGAAAACAAGTTGTGTTGCAATCCTTGTACATAAGAAACATTTAGGATTATAACATTTTTAGTTTTAAATGTACCATAACCTTTTGTTAGGCCTTTGGAGTTGTCACCAAATGTTACTTGTGGGCCTGGACGCTCGATATACTTCTGTAGTAGATGCTTTAAGTACGTCATGTGCTTGGAACATCCGCTGTCCAAGTACCATAGCGTTCTCATCGACTCCTCAGTGATGCATCGATTCCTTGCAACCTATACAAAAGATCAAGATTTAGGTACCCAGTTTTAATTGGGTCCTTGTGGGTTAGACAGAGATCCTTTGACGACCCAGATCTGCTTGATGACTCGAATTGGGTCATTTGATTTGATAATTCTCTCAGCTAAGTCGATATACACATTCTTTGTGTTCTTCGGTTGTTGCTGGCGGGATCTTGATCTCAGTGTCTTCCTGTCTTGATGTCTTGATTTCTTTCGGTTTCCAGCTGTGTGCCTAGCTGAGACGTTTCTTTGTCTCTGCTGTCTCATGTGATGCTGTGGCTGGAAATGATTATCCAGGTGAAATCTTTCGTGAGTGATATCCAGCTGGGTATCTCTGATATCTCGGTTGATATCGTTCAACGTGCTGTTGCTGTTGCTGGTATCTGTAAAGTCCAGCCTGTTGTCTTTGTTGAGGTTGAGTACGTTGCTGTCTGAGTTGGGCTTGAGGTTGTCTCACAGCTGGCCTTTTTGATGCCTGCTGTGTCCTTGACGGAGCTTGAGGATGTTTCACAGCTGGTCTTCCTGACGCCTGCTGTGTCCTCAACTGTTGATGCTGAGTTGCTGGGATTGGATGTTCTTTTGCTCGTACAAACATTACCTTTGTTCCACTTGTGGAGGCAATGTTTGAGGCATCCTTTGATTCATTGTATCCCAGTCCTGCTTTGAGTGCTGCTGGACGTTGTGCACTAATGATCTCGTCCATTGTTGATGTGGCTTTGATGAGAGCTACTATCTTCTTAGATAGTACCTCTTCGGTGCTTTTCAGCTCAATGATCTCAGCTGACTTCTTTTCTGATTCAGCTGTGACCTTTTCCAAATCTTCCATCAGCTGTTTCTTCTCATAGTAGAATTCCTTCATCAGCTGATCTTGTTTCACTATTTTGTCTTTTAGTGAAACAACTTCCTGTTGGAGCTGTGTTGTATCAACTGCTTCTGATACCTTTGTCTTTTCCAGTTCCGCTTTCAGCTCGGCATTCTCACACATAATGACGTCAAGGATCTCTTGAAGCTCATTGGAATCGTTCATTACTTTCTCTACTAGACTCCAATCAGGTAGCCCTGATTCTGAAACCTGTGTAGAGTGTTCGTGTGATGGTGAGAGGTTAGATAGATTTTGAGTTCGAGACATTACCTCATCTTCATCGATGCCGTCTGTTTGTCCCATGAAGCATGTATCCTAATCAGGTTCATCATGGGCCATCAGTGCTTCTTCTTCCGAGTCTGAAAATGGCATGTTGTCATCCATTTTGTTGCACTCTGATTCTTCATCGGCGATGTAAGCTCTCCTTCTGTCAGCTGCCTTAGCTTTCAGTTGGTCTTTATCTTTCTTGGACAGCTTTGGACAATCTAGCCGGTAGTGTCCTGGTTCCTTGCAGTTGAAGCAACCTTCTTACATTCGTTTGTCGGTGACTTCTCATCACCGTCACAGATTGTCTGTAAGTTCTTGCGAACTTCTTGTATTTGCTCTTGCTGGTGTTGAGTCTGTTGTAGTTTTTGACCAGCATTGCTATTTCTTCAAGTAGCTCTTCCTTGCTCATGTTCTTCTTATCCTTCTTCGATGACTCAGCTGACTGTATGTATGCGGATTTTTCAGAGTTGGCTCTGAACGCAATCTCCTTTATTGCAGGTGTCAGCTCTCCATCATTCTGATTGCTTGAAGATTCTTTCATGGTAATCTTCAAGTTGTATTCGTTGGCTTTGATCATGCTCTGCTGGAGGACTCAGCTGAAGGTTAACTCCTGCTGTCTTCCGCTAGCTGACTCCTGCTGTAGACACAGCTGGGTCGACTGCTGTCTTCCGCTTCCTTAACCTATAAACCTAGAAAATCTAAAGCTCAAACAGGCGAACTGGAAAACACTATTTAGGTTGACGCGATCATCTATTCGGTTGGAGAATCAGTTGGGTTTTGGTATCAAATCAAAACCTTATAATTTTCCCAACAATTTCTCCCTTTTTGATGATGCCAAAACCTAACTGAGACAACTTATGACTGGGTCTTATTAATGTATGAAAATCCATTAAAACACAGGAAAAAGAAAGAAAGAAAAAAATCTTCAATTCTTCAGTTCTTCAATCCCAGTTGGCTGGGTCTTCTCTTCTGCATCCAGTCTTCTTTCTTTTGACTCGTCTTTTCTCCAGCTGATTCTGATTCAGCTGGTTCCTCTAGCTCAACAGTTTGCCTCTTCTTTGTCTCATTTTCTTCCCCCTTACTTCCCTCTTTTTGGCATGATCAAACAAGGTGGGAGAGATACACCATCGACTGTTGCGATGTTTTAGTTTGGAGAAACTGTGGTTTTCAGCTCTGAGCAGCGAGGTCTGGAGTCTAGGTGGCTCAGCTATTGTATTAGCTGGCTCTTCTTCAGTAGCATTGGCCTCAGCTGTGATTGCAGACACAGCGTCCTTGGCCTGATTCAGCTGGGGCGGTCCAGCTGAGTGCTTGGAGGGATGAGTTGGCACTGGAAATAATATCTTCTGAGTCGGGCACAACTTCATTTCTTGCAATTTTGCTTCTTCAGACTTCATTAGATTGAATGAGAAAGTCTGATTCAGCACTTGAGGGACTTGAGTATTCCCCTTCCACTTCGAAGTGGTGGGTAATGGGTTCAGCTCATATCATCATCATCCAGCTGCAAGTGATCATCGGCTGGGTGATGTTTTCTACTTGAGCATGGTGCAGAGGCTTGAGCAACTTTCATCGGAAGATCTCGAAGCTGGTGTCCCTGTTGAGCTGAAGGAAATTGAGGAGAGGCCGATTGAAGTATTCCATGTCGTGGGGTTTAAGCTTAGTTGACCAGCTGGAATACTTCGTTGCGGCGTTGATGATGACGATGTTCACGCAGGCGCATGAACTTCTTCTCCATCGTGAGAAACCACCGCTTGTGGGCCTTCTGCTTCTCGGAGAGTAATTACGAATTCTCTCATAATGTCAACTGACTTCTCGGCTGACTGACTGAGCACCTTTGACTTGAGTCTTCTGTTTGAAGACGGTGCTTCAGTATGTTTTGTCTCCTCAAGTTGTTTCCGATTCCCAGCTGGGACGGAAATAGATGCATGCTGCTTTGTCTCCTGCATCTTTTTTCTCGTGCTCTCCTGTGACGGAGCAAGAGCTTTGACATGACTGCTCTTGAAGACTCCGGCTTTATCAACATCTGGTCCAGTTCTGTTGACGTTGATTTTTGCATCCCAGGGAGTTGTATGTCCCGTGCTCTCTTTTATTTTGAGAGAAACAGTGGAGCGGAGGAGGTCTTTTTCCTTTGACATTCCCAGGAAGATTTTTACACCTTTCTAGTGAATGACTTCTTGAGCTTTTTAGTCTTCCACTGCGTTGGACCGGATCTGTCGATGGGCTTCACCTTCTCCTGGAACTCTGTCTTCTTGAGGTTCCTGAGAGTTAAGCAACTCTTATCTTGAAGCTTTGACAGATTCTTCAAGTTTGATCGGCTTCGGGAGATATCTTTCTAGATTCCATGTTCTACTTCTGCAACTTTGGTTAGTAGAAACAGATAATACCAATTGATGGAAATAAGAAAGAATACCGAAAAACTTTTTAGGGTTGATGCAATGTTTTACGTATATCTTTTAGCATATTTATATAGCTGATTTGATGAATGGTCGATCAAGATTTATCGATTGATAAGAAGATCTACGACTGGGAGTGATTCTTGCGTCATGTCAATTTCTTATTCAGACATTGTGAGTTAATGCGTGAGAGAGGATGGTTGGGGCACTTTGACTTTTGCCTTGAAACTCCCATGATTCAGTTCTTTGCAGACTTTTAATTTAATTTGATTAGATATGACAAGATATGATTTGGTAGAAAGCATTGAGTAGGTGTAGTTAATGTTGTTGCAAACCTCTCGGTGATCATTGTAGTCGAGTGATACCTCGGTTGAGTGGGTGTCTTTGGGTGATCGTTGTTCTAGTGGTTCTCTTGAATAATCCTTCAATTTCAGCATCTGGTTTAGCTGGATTCTTTTCTCAGCTGATACCAGTGACGTCGATTCAATTCACTCTGCCTTCCATTCACTGAGTCTGTTTCCATTCAGCTGGGTGAAGCATCGTCTGGGTTGAGTAATCCAAGTAATCCGCACAGCATTTTGAATCTTGCTTCTATCAGCGGCTTTGTGAGTATATCAGCCCGCTGTATGTCTGTGTGAATTTTCTCAACAATCACATCCTTCTTTTCCACGTGATCTCTGATGAAATGATGGCGTACGTCCACATGCTTGCATCTTGTGTGAAGTACTGGATTCTCTGAAATAGCAATCGCACTTGAGCTATCACAGAAAATTGGAACTTGTCCAGTTTTCACTTCATAGTCATCCAGCTGATGTTTCAGCCAGAGAATTTGTGAGCAGCAGTTTCCAGCGGCCATATATTCTGCTTCTGTTGTGGAAGAGGGGTTTGGTTTGGGGTTCCAACTGTGAACGAGTTCTTACAATTAAGTACTTTAGAGTATGATGAACTCGTTCGAAATCTAGGCTTTAAGATATATAAAGATTTTGGCCTAGGGATCAGACAAAAAACTAAGCAGTTTCTGAACTAGAAACACTTTAAGATAAAGTGTTGTTTGATCTATGTAGAACTGCTTGAGAGCTTTTGAAAGATTGATGATTTCAGAGAATGAAAGCTTGTAGAGAGTTTTTCGTGTTTGATCATGAGGTTGAAGACGGGTTTATATAGGTAGAGATTCAAGACTAGCCGTTGGAGGAGCCGTTTGAATCTTACCTACTCTTCTTAAATTTGAGATCTGCCGTGGGGCGAATCTGCACCTGTCTTCATTTGTGTCACATCCTAGGTCCTGAAGTCTAGGATGCTAATTCGGCAATCCCTCATTGGTCGAGGCATGTTGACTTCCTCTAACGCCGGGATCTTCTTCCTTTGGAGTTGGCTTTTGAATTCAGAGCTGGATTTGGAAAACTGACTTGAAGTGATGTCTTCAGAGTTAGTTCCATTTGATCTGTTTAGCTGGACCGGCTGTGTTTTGAACTCAGCTCGAATTCTCTTCAGCTTGATCATGCTCTGTTGGAGGACTCAGCTGAAGGTTAACTCCTGCTGTCTTCCGCTAGTTGACTCCTGCTGTAGACACAGCTGGGTCGACTGCTGACTTCCGCTTGTTGACTCCTGCTGTAGACACAGCTGGGTCGACTGGTGTCTTCCGCTTCCTTAACCTGTAAACCTAGAAAATCTAAAGCTCAAATAGGCGAGCTGGAAAACACTATTTAGGTTGACGCGATCATCTATTCGGTTGGAGAATCAGTTGGGTTTTGGTATCAAATCAAAACCTTATAATTTTCCTAACAGGTGCTGTAAATATTGACAATATATTGAAATATTGATTCTCAGGTTGAACGTTAATGCAACATCTATGCAGCCAATTGATGTAAAAAAAACCACCCACAAACATGGCACATGAACTAAATATGAACTAAATATGAACTTCATAAAAGTTAATGGAAGAAGAGGTGCATCCAGCCCAATTCCAGGACACAACATAACCACAACCTGAATAATAATACCACATTTTAATTACAAATTCTACTTCAACCATACATATGCAACTACTAAACCCAGAAACGCGAATGCCAATTTGAAATTCGTAATCTTCAAGTGTAAAGCTTTAATAAGTCGCTCTTGTTCTTCATTGACGCCCTCGAAAAGTTGGACCGATTTCTGTACGGCGTTTAATTCAGCGTCTCTGATCACCAATTGCTCCCTATTCAACAATTTCATCCTTTGTTCATTTTTGACCTGCTGTTTCTCCAGTTCAATTAGTTCCTGGTATTTTTGAAAACATTTTTTGTAATAAGCCGACATTTCCGGATCAACCCAGACCCACATTCCACAATCATCACTTTCCTGCAACGGGCGGAAAGTAAACATGAAAAGTACAACATAAAACAGCACGTTGAATTTTAAAAGTATATGTTCCAAAACAATTTTAACTAATCCATCGTCGACTACAGCAATAGAAACGCCTGTCGGGATTCTGCGGTGTGTGTGAGGTCTTAGACGAAGCCAGGCCATGCCTGCAAAAGCGTGGGCGATTTAGTATTCTAGGCGGATTCATCATTCTCCGCGGATGCACATCTTTTCCTGGATCCACCTCTTCAGCCGAATTGGAAGAAGATCTACAACTAGCCATACCTAATTTGCGCACACTTTCCCTTTTTTGCTAGGTTTTATTTCGGAACCACAAGCTCTGATCTTAATATGGACCCGAGATTTCATGTTTTTATATAGGTTTACCACTTAGCGAGATTTTGTAATATAAAATGATGACGTATCTAAAAAGTTTTCATATGTAGTGTTATATATTTTTCTAAAATATTATAATTGAAATTTTGAGCTCGTTCAATATGGCCAGTTTTCATTTTTGGGCCGTCCCATTCAATATGACATGTTTCCTTTTATGCAAACAATTAGAGCTTACTTTAAGGTAAAAATAACATTTTATTAACACTTTATTGATTAAAAAATATTATATTGACTAAAAATTTAATTTATTAACACTTTATTATACCTAATTTCTTTTTTTCTTAGTCTCCGTGCCAAAAAGAACTAGGTCATATTGAACGGACGGAGGGAGTAGTATTTACACCAACCTTACTGAAAAAGGATATCGGATAAAGAAATTTTTATTCTATATTTTAATACAGTGCTTATATATTGGATAGGTGATTTTCCAAAAATTAACATCTAGTCTTTATGACACTTTTCAGTTATTATCTGTTTATAATACTTATGCACCATATATTATGTATATTCTGGATAGTTTTCCAGTATATATATAATTTGGACTTCACCCCACCCCCCACCTGCCATCGATCATACTTTATTGAAATTTGAATTGGAATGGAATTCACAGACACAACAGAAGAAGACAAAAACCCTACTCGTACAACCCTTCTTCAACAATAAATTTGCAGCGGTGCACCAATATAAATGCACACCACCGGTACATCTAAAATAAACATCACTTTATCCCTTCCATCCCACCGGTACACCTAAAGTAAATATCCGTTTACCCCAAACATCCCACCGGTACCCCCAAAGCCTTCTTCTCTCTTCAATCAATGGAGTCATCAAGTTCAAGACGTCAATCTGCAGACGAACGCCGTCTGCAAGAGGTTAGTTCTTTCTACCCACTTGAAGAGCAACGAGATCTGGAATAACTGTAGCGATCCTTGTTTATAATGTACCGATATTAATTTCTTCTTATCGGTATAATTTTCTCAGCCTTTCGGTAAAGGTTTTTCGGACTATCGGTACATTTATGTTTAGATATATTTGATATTGTGTTAAAACTTAAAAATATGGTGGTTAATGATGATAATGTGAATATCATAATTTCATCCTAATTGTGATATTTACGTGTTGTGCTTATGTGCTATGTAATTTTTTGGGGCAAAATCAAATATCATTGTGGCTCGAACGTACATGCATGCTCTTTATAATGTATTGGGAATGTATGTTTAATTGAATATTTGAGCATGTGTTAATGTATTTAATCTTGTATTCATCATGATTAAGGAAATAAATTAAGGGTATTCTACGTTTTTTAATTTATTAATGATTAATATGTAATAATTTATGGTTTAGTGACGTTGTATTGTGTTTATTATGTTTTTGATTCACTCTTAATAGTTGATTTCACAAAAAAGATCATTTGTTGTTACGTTTTGATTTTTATATGACTCTTTTATAAATTTAAAAAGCATTACAATATCATGTATGTTAAGATAATGACTTTTAAGTTTCAAATTACGTGTACCGATCGGTTGTGTTAGTGTACCGATCGATGGTTAATTGTTTTCAATCGGTACAGTTTTTATACAATCGGTACAATTTGTTTTTCATCTGGATGTTTCTGTTTTTATTTTTGAATCGGTTTTATTTGTATCAGATTGGTTGGATCTGGATCCGTGAATATGCTCAATGCTATTCACCGAGGATTAACACGTACTACAAAAGTGGTATAATAACAGAGATTAGGCAGAGACTGAAGGAGATTGGTGGTCAGTCAGTGCTGGATAGATTCACGGCCGACTATTTCGGGTATCTTATGAGATGGCCATTGGGCAAAGCCTGTGGCAGAGCGCTACACATGGTCGTATCTAGAGAGGTGAAGGTGCTCGGTGCATTGCCAAACGATACATGGTATCGTATCGGCGACAAAAATATCCGATTATCACCTCGGGAGTACGCCTTAATTTCGGGATTGTGTTTCGGACCTACTTCATTTGATCCACATACGGGTCATACAGCGGTTAATGTGGTGGCTTATCAGAGATTTTGTGACAGGAAGCCTATATCTGCCGAGAAACTGCGGAGGCACTTTTTTAAAGGGTATAGGATAGATGATCCGGATGGCGAGCTCCACATTCGGACAACAAATGTTCTCCTCGCTTATTTTTTCGGGTTAGGTGGCGATGAGCGGAGAAATATCCCCACCTGGCTCTGGGTATTGGTTGATGATCTTGAAGCGTGGAACAGATTCCCTTGGGGTAAGTATACATTTCAAGTGTTGAGGAACTATACCAAAAGTCTGGAAACGAATGGGTCTAAAATGTTACCCAAGTACCATTATTACGGCCTTGTGTGGGTACTGCAGCGTTGGATGTTCGAGGCTATTCCTGGTTTAGCTCGTTTGATTTCTACCCCCGTATCAGGCACCGCCATTCCACGCTATTTGAGATGGATAATGGCAGCAGCCTTGCAGGTGGATCTTGTAGATCAGTTTCGTGCAGGAGTCATCTGTTACGACTCCATTGAGCCAGAGCCAGCAGAAGAGCAGACACATTACTGGAGGTCCCTACTGATGGACGACGTGGTCGGCGTGCATTACGTAAGGCCAGTCAACCCAATCAAAGCAGGAATACGAGTTGCATGTCGCCCCCCAATTCAGGGGCCCAACAGTCTCCCCCATGTGGCAGATTCGGGCGCCGATCGTTACATGTACAACTTGAGAGACCGGGCCCCACCGAAAGATAAAGGTAAAGGCAAAGGCAAAGGCAAGAGAAAGCGTTCTCGGAGAAACATTTCGTCTTCATCATCGAGCAGCGGCACCGAAACTAATGCACGACCTCGCGAAAGCCGGTTTATGACAGCAGCAGAAGTCAAGAGAGAGATAACTTCACAATGAAGAAATGTATTTTTTCCGGAGATTAAGGCCTTCTTCACAGACCTTTTCAGTAAGAGCTCCCGTCGTTCAACACCGCGCCGAGATACACCTCCACCGCCTTGTGACACACCACCAGCCGTGCATTCCCCATATGCCAGTCCAAGATGGGAGACTGGAGGTACAAGTGCCGATCCTGGTTTTATCCCACCCTGACATTCCACCCCAGATTTTGTTACACCCGAGTGGGTGAGCATGAGTGGTCCTGAGCATGCATACGACCTTCCTCGGTATTCTGTGCCAACTCCTGAGATATCTCGTGAGCCACCTCAGGTTATATATTTTCAGATAGTAATTTCGTTATTTTTTCCAAAAAATAACTAATTTGTTTGTAATATGTAATTTATCTTTATGTAGTTTATTGATGCTGTGCCCATTAGTGCCGTCCCTCCTAACCTTGACTGGAACTCAATTCTGAACAATCCTGAGGAGTTCAAGTTATACTCGAGGCAGGCACTTCAATGTTTTAATGCTAACCCAACAGACCAGTCGGAAGTACAGCAGTCGCCTATAGAAGACGAACCAGAAGAAGAAATTACAAAACCGTATGGTTCGTTGCCTTCTGCCGATTACATGGATGCAGATAAATGACACCGCTACGAAGCCTTTATGTCAAATGATGGTGCTTGCGTATGGATCGGTGGACAAGCCTTCTATCCTCTGTACTTCCACCGTATTGAGAACGTGAAGGCTGCCCTTGATTATTCAGTAATGATCTCTCAAATATATTCTACCATAATCTCTCATTTTTAATACTTATTTCGTGTTGTAATAGTCCCCTTCTTTTTATGTGCAGGTTTTTGATAAGTACATTGACGTCTTGCGCAGACGTCTGGAAGAGAAAAACCATGTTTACTCGGAACGAAATGCTACCAACACAATCATCTGTCACGCCGAATTCTTTGTGCGTCACCAAGTCATTCTCTTTAAATTATTGTTGTTTATATGTTGCTAATTTTGTGAATTTCGTACTTCTTACTCGCACAGGGGCTAGTGGAGGCCTTCTTCAAGAAGAAGAGAAGTAGCAAAAAAATGACTGCTGCTCTGAGAACTTCTTTTAATGTGAATGCAGATATTCAATCTTGGAGGCAAGCTGACCAGGTAGATCTAAACTTACATCTGTTATTAAGTATATCTATTTTAATAATGGTCTGACACACATGTACGTCATTCTTATACAGATCATCATTCCAGTACTCGACAGTGAGCATCTGTATGTTGTCCGCATAATGCCACGGTGTTGGATGGCTGAGGTGCACGACTCTATCCTGCACAGGGACGGAGTTTGGGAAGCGCGTACGACTCAGCTCAAGACGCTTCTGCAGAAATTCTAGATTGTTCTCGATGAAGGAAATTATTGGAATACTGTATATCTAACCCAGGCAGCCCATCAGCATGGTCCATTGACTTTTGTCTTTTTTACAAAGCCTACACCATGGGAGCCCGTTAGGCAGCACATTCAGACGGACAACCACAGTTCTGGTCCTTTTGCGCTGATGACTATGGAGCGCATGATAAGTGGCCAGCCCACAATTGCATGGGGCAACGAAGAGGGAAATGTGTCTTTGTTTAGAAATAAAATAGGTCGTGACCTTTTCCTCTTCGTTGGTCAAGACCGTGTCGATTATGTTTGACAAACATTATTTCATTTCTGTTTTAATTTCGGTGACCAGGATCCTGCAACCACATAGTGTGCATCCACCTAGGATTTTTTCCTTACTTAATTTTATTTCCGAAGGTTTTAATATTTAAACCAAGCATAGAATAAAACGGGATTGACTGAAATAATATGTGTGGATGAAATGAAAAAGGTACCAATGGGTGTTTTTAGTGTACCGATAGGTGATATATATATGTAATCGGTACAGTAAAATTAAAATGGGTTCAATATTTTGTCGGCCAATGTCAATTCTGTATTCCATAAGTTAACATTTTTTAATTAATATATGCATTCCATTCAAACATTGGTAATTGTGGTGTTGACTGATGAATACTATTCACCACTGCGGCACTGCCATAGTAGAGACTTAGGGGGCAACCTTGTGTAGTGCACAAGCACGTTGGATTTTTGCCACGTGTGAAGTTGCATTAATTGAATTTTCATTTATCTGTTACCAAAAAAGAGAAACAGCCGTCTATTTCTCTGTTAAGTCGATCGGTCCCATTTTTTTTTTTACCGGAGAGATTTGTCGTGTTTCCCTATGTTAGTTGGCTTCCTATAGAAGCTTATAATTTTGTGATATAACTATTTTGACCTCTTTGTTGGTAGTTGAGGGTATTTCATGTAAATTATACCCATTAAAGTAAATGATTTCTTATTTTTCAAATTTCAGCTTTTGCCTCCCAATTCGTATGAAATTCGCGCTGCTCCAACATTTTTCTTCTCTGTTTATTTTATTTCTCCGTTTATTTTATTTCCCGCATTTGAAGAGTAGGGGAAAAAGTTGATCTGGAAAAGTTAAACGCCGGCAGGAAATTCGCCGGAGAAGATGTCGCCGACATGCAACAGTTTTGCCGGTATCAAAAGGTGGGACCCATGGCACGTGAAGGAGTTAACAGTTCAGTTAACGATGTATGCTCATTAAAAATGGTAAAATTTTAATTTTATCCCTAAAAAAAAGAACACAATCAAATTTATAAAATTCAAATTAAAGCACCTTTACACTTGGCAAAAATCCAACGTGCTTGTGTTGTGCACTACACAAGGTTGCCCCTAAATTAATATTTACTCAGAATTTATTATAATAACATGTCACAAAGTTTATATGTAAGCTATACCTGGATATTTGAAACCATATAAGATATACCAATTTATAGTGTGACTGGACTAATTTTTGGTATTTGACTTTCAAGTTCCTGATGAATCACGAAGAAATTGAATACCAATGGGCATCGGTTCTCATTAGACCAAAGAGTGATGCGGCATGGGTCAGAGACTTAGAGTATTAAGTGTAAGTGATTGCATACTAATTCGTTTTGTGTCAAAATTGTTGAGTTTGTTTATTAATTTCGTATTTTATGTAGGAGAAGCCACTAAGTGCTGTGTATGAGAAGGATTTAGAAGTACATTACAGTACTTTCAAACATCTCTTTGAACCTAGAAACTCAGAATTGCCGGATCCACGTACGTTAAACTATAATCCTCAGGACGACGAAGATGATGATAGTTGGTGGCGTGAAACATAATGTAGTGATTTTCTATATTGTAATAAATGTATGAAGTTTCCACAGGGACTACGGTTGGCTGTAAGTAGGGATAATTATGTACTTAAGGGAATTATGCTTAATTGTGGCTATTTAAAGTCTCTTGCTAAATTATGGTGGTCGTGCAAGGTGAAAGATAGTTGAATGTAATACTGTTTGTGGACGAAAAAATAAGAGTACCGATAAGTCTTTTAAGTGTATCGATATGGTATTATGTATCCTATCGGTACAGTAATTCCATGGGGCAATTAAAAGTTTTCTCTTTGATACCATGAGAGAAACTAAATAATTTTACCGATAAGATTGTACGCGCTTATTCAAACTATTTATGATTTTATGTCTATCATATATATATATGTATATATATATATATATATATATATCAATATGGCTTTCACACGTACCACTCTGCTAGTTATATTCAAATTTAAATTAAGTAGCACGATATATTTCATAAATTAATTAGGTTTTGTTACACAAAAATTTTATTGGACAACATGAATTATTATTAATAACATAATATTTTGCCATTGTCGTTAATTTGAACCCAATGGCAAAATTTGAAATAATCTCTGCCCAGATTATTTCCTCCATATTGGATCGTTGCCTGGCAGATTCAACTTAATATCCATGAATGGCAGGTTGGATCTGCATCGACAAGGCATCCATAAACTATAGTCTCCTTCAAGAATTATATAAAATAATAACCGCACTATATTTCAATTGAGAAATATCCAGTGGAATTATTAGATAATTATGTCAAACATAGGTTGCAAAACTAACATGGCAATTCACTGAAAAAAATAATATGTACCGATAACAAAAATATTGTACCGATAGAACGAGGATTATTGCCAAACGGTACACTAAAACAACTGATCGGTACACGTGGGATAAAACTTATTAAAAATTTTCGTGATATAAATGAAATGATCGTTATTTTTAAATGTTATAAGAATTTTAAATTAATTATGTAAACTATAGTGCGATTGATGGATAGCCATACGAATTATTCAATTAATAAATAAACCATAGTTCGGGTGATGTATTTCCAAAATAGTCCAACATATGAATTTTCAAATTCCAAAACAATTAAGTAAACTCTATTCCAACATGATTAATATAATTTCTTGAACTATTATGTTAAATTGTCAAGTAACTTATAGTACTTCTATTGATAAGTTTTCATAACATTAATCCTAAAATGTTTAAGTGATTTTGTAACGCCCCAATTGACGAAGGCGTCGTTTCACACTTCGCGTAAATAAATTTCTCCTCATGCCCAACAAGGCGTAGCTATGGCAAGTGGGGTCGAACCCTAGGGAACCGGCGTAGTCTGTTCTTCGGGTGGTACTCAACAAAGGGGTTGTGGTCGAGATGTATCTCAATATCCTGTAACTAAACAAAGAAAATATCAAATAACAAAGGTGTTTGGATTGGATTCGAATCAATGATCCTAATTACTCATACTCGTTCATCGGTTCAATAATATTCAATTACAAGATTTTACTACTTGGTTTTAAGCAAAGATTAATTTAAGCCCTATGATTACGAAGTCACGACTCAAATACTCTAAACCTATATCTATTCAATTTTACAGATCTTGACCAGAAGGCAAGATCTCTTCTCTTGATCAACAACGTCACGAAGACACATCAGCAACGATGTTACCCAAAAAGCATTAAGAACAAAAGATCCCAAGATAGCCAAGAGGTATTAGATACGGACTACTCTCCAACACTTACTACCTTCTTGGGCACGAGAGACTCTCTCGAGTTGTATCCCAATTCCTGTTATTGCCTTAATCTCAATATCGAATTGGTGGCCAAGCAATTATCCATTTTGATCAAACACTAATTATTAGACCTAAGCGTTTCGAAAATAAAATCATGCAACAAACTTAAACCGATTAGACCTCGCGAGTTTAAAACGAGTAACTAAGATCACATCATCTATTCCAACCCAAATAATAAATTTAGCTAGACATAATTATAAACGAGAGCACAAAAGAAATTAAAGAAAACATACTTGAATAAATTCTGAAAAGAAAACTGATCAACGGTGAAGTTAACGACGTAGATCTTGGGCAATAGCCAACAACAGAAAACTAAATTAAAACACTAAAAATGAATCTAAACTAAGAATTCTCGAAACTTAAATGAAAACTAAAACTAAGAACTAATAAAAGACTATATGAACGTGGTTAATAGTGATGAAGTACAAAATGAAGTCGGCCATATTTATAGGTGGTGGAATTAGGGTTAGGTTAGAATTCTTGTAGGCCAAGGACTCTTCCCTTCCTTATCCGCCACTTTTCTTCTTTAATTGGCTGCGGAATTTCTTCCCTTCTTGGTAGATATCTTATCTTGATACGGATCTGCTCGGATAAGGAAAGAAATCTTCGATCTTTATCCTCTTTCTTGGAGAAGAAGAAAACCTGCTGCTGCTTCCCGACGTACATCTTGCCCTTGATGTCTGCATCCTGTTATGCTCCACATGTAAACCAAGATCCTGACTTCTACGAGTACTCTCTCTGTTGGATATGAGAAGGTGCTTCTTGACTTGTAGACTTGATGTTATCGTTGTTGCCCAGCTACAAGCTTCCAGCCCTTTGCCCATTTTCATCGTATCGCCATCTCAACAACAGATTTTCTACCGGATTTGCCCAACATCCAACCTGTTCTTCCGTGCACATTTTCTCTCGACTTTGTGTCCTCCTAAACACACTTTGACTATATAAAGACACAAAAAGAAAAGACAAAATAAAAGAAATATGAACACAAAATTGGGTTCATCACACCCACACACTTGAACCACGCTTGCCCTCAAGTGTGCAAATATGATCTTGCCCAAGACTCAAACACAACTGATCAGTAAGTCAACATGTTAGTCAAAACAGAGCATGAATAATGTAAATAGGTATTGCCATCAGATAGGTCAAGATAGAGTTAATGGGCAAAAAAGTTATCCTCATCAGCACTCATCTCTCAAGTGTATAAGGTTCAGTGTATCGCTCTTGACCAAGATCCACAACGTTTTTCCATAGGCTTGCCTGCCCTCTATATCTCTACTTCTTTGAACAAAGTTAAACTACTTATCCTTAGGATTTTATTAGGTTATAACGTGGCTTAAGGCAAAAGGTAAGAAAATTTGGATACTGGCTATGTCAAAAAGAACTCAGTTCTTGGGCAATAAGTATGCCCTAGATCTCTCACTCCTCTCAAGCATAACATCGGGCCTAGCTCATTTATTTGTCATGATTATTTTTTTCTTCTTTTTCTTCTCGGCTTTTTCCTTTTTTTTCTTCTTTTTTTTATTTTTTTATATTTTTCTTTTTCCTGATCAACACCTCCTAACGTAGGTGTTATTGCCCAGCATCTACTACCCCTACATTCTCTTTTCATCCCTTTACTTGTAGACCTGAGTTCTTGACCGGGAAGGCTCATAAAATCCAGGCTACTATAAGTGAATCAAAAAGAAAATTTTTAAGCTCAAAAGGGGTTAACAAAGGATAAATGCTTAGGTAAGGAAATTTTGGCCATGGGCTTATTGAACAAAGACACCTAAATCATCTAAGTAATTCAACTAAGTTACATGAAGCTTTGACTAAGAGTTGCAGGCAAGTTCTAGATCAACATATATCACTGGTCATTATCACACAAGAAAGAATTAGATACAACATGTGCATATGGCAGTCAATAGCTCAAAACCTCACAGATGTTGCCCAACAACTCATTCCGTCATACCTATCTACATACGGCATACTCACATATATATCATCATACCTACTTCGACTTATCATGCCAACATACTGATCAACTACTGACTCCAAAAACATTTTGACCAACAACCCCCCACCCACACACTTTGCCTTCGGCAAAGTGAGTGAAATGGTGGGCAAGACACTCACAAAACAAACTGACGCAATAAAACAACTTAACAACGACTCACCCACACACTTTGCTTTTAGCAAAGTGGGTGAGATCGTGACCAACAAATTAAAGCACATATTTACAAACGAAGATGAGAAGGAAATTCTGAAGCCTTTTCGACCAACAACAGAAAATAAAAACAAAAGACTCAAGAACACAAGACACAAAGACGAAAATCAAAAACCTAAACTAACACAAATGGGAGGAAACATAATCAAGAAGAAAGTATGACACAACACCTGGATGTGTCGTGGGTAAAATACGTGTTGCGGGCAAAATGAGTGGCTTGGACGGTCACCATATGTGTTGCTCCACTTCTTTCATTCTGGCCAAGATCCCAAGGTTCGCGACTCCTTACTTCTTGGGTAAGGCAGGTGTACATCCTGCCCCAACACTTATAGTTCTTGGAACAGAAGTGTTGCATGCATGTCTTGCTCACTTCATGTGACTCGTTGAGCAAGTATGAAACTACCTGTGTGCGACAACAATCTCCTTCAGTTAGCCCAGGCTGCTGCCCTAGATGTCAGTCCAGAGGTAGCAGACTTCCTCTTGCCCTAGTCAACGATTTTGGGCAAGAAGGCCTTGCTGGTGGTATTGCCTTCACTTTTGATTTCCATTCCAATCTTGCTCTTTTGCCCAAATGCCTACACATCATAAACAAACCATACCTTCTACAAAAATACTAGCTAATCTAGGGAATAAATAGATTATAAATAATAAAAACTCAAAGTAAAATTAAAATAAAATAAAAAAAAGATAATACCAGGTTGCCTCCTGGTCAATGCCTTGGTTAACGCCGTGGGAACGACTCCTTATTTTCTGGTTCAGAACTCTTCTATGTCAGGAGATCTAGATGACTCCCCAATATCCGTCTGTTGCCCAAGACAGGCCTTTACTCGCTGTCTATTGACCTTGAAAATCTTCCCTGTCTTGAAATCCTTTATCTCAACATCTCCATTTGGGTACTGATCTTGGATTTCATAAGGACCTTCCCACTTGGTCAACATCTTCCCCGACTTAAGTCGAAACCTGGTTGGGTACAGAAGTACTTGTTGCCCAAAATAGAACTTCTTCTCCTTGATCAACAGGTCATGAGTCTTCTTGATGCGCTCCTTATACCTACATAAGACTTCACATACCTTAACTTCCTTCATGCTCAACAGCTCGGGACTGATGATCTCGTTTTGCCCGAGATACATGTTTATCAACTGTTGAGGCAAAGACTTCAACCCCAACTTCAGTGCCTTTTGCAGTGATGGCACCAACCTGTCCTTGGACTTCAGCTCAGGGATGTTGAGCTGTTCAAACTCCTCAGGTATGTTGCCCAGAAACCTGACATAGTTGCACACCTCAACATCTTCATGTTCGTCTTCTTGGGCAAGATCTTCCTCTGTTAGCTCGTCGCAACTCTGCTCAAGAACATTTTGTCTAAAAAATTCTTCTATTATCTCATCCTCATCTTCTTGAGATAATTATTCTCACTCTTCATCAATCTCATCCTCACAATCATCTTCATAAAAACAATTCAAGCTTTTGACTGTTTCTACTCGCTCCTCTAGTAAGTTGAGGCTATTGACGGACTCCAAGGCATCAATCCGGTTTTTCCTATAAGCGTCAAATTTTATCACCTCGCCTGCTATCTCAACAGTCAACCTCCCAGTATCACAATCAATTTTGGTTCTTACTGTCCTCAAGAACAGCCTCCCGAGCAAGATCACTGGATTCTTTGTTGTCTTCTTCCCCATGTCAAGAACATAGAAGTCAGCAGGAAACACAAGATCTCCCACCTTGACCAAGACATCCTCTAGAAAACCATCGGGATAAACGGTTGACAAGTCCGCTAGTTGTATAGCAATTCGTGTAGGGGAAAGAGATCCAAACCTCATCTCATCAAATATGGCTCCCGGCATAACATTGATTGAAGCTCCAAGATCAAGCATCGCTTTTGGAATCGGGATGGTGCCTATAGTGCATGGTATAGCAAACATCCCTGGATCCTTCTTCTTGATCGATATGTGAGGGTTCCTTAGGGTAGAAACATTCTCAACTCGGAAACGGGCATCATCGGGATACATTGTCTTTTTCATACACATCTCCATCAAGAACTTAGCACACTTGGGCATTGACTTCAACACCCATCAACATGGGTAGGTTGATCTCCACCTTTCTAAACATCTCGATCATGTCGTTAAGCTCCTGCTACTCACGATCTCGGGCAAAATGTCTGGGGTACGGGGCTCTTGCCTTGGGAGGTGAATCACAGGTTCTTTTGGCCAAATTCATCATTTCTCTCTCCATCTTCAAGTACTCGAACATCTTCTCATCTTCCTCTGAGTTGAAGATGGGCTGTTTCTTGGCTTCTATGGCAGCATCTCTTTCAGTTTTCATCTCTTGGTATAGAGGTTCAATATCCTCTGACCCGATCTTGACTTCCTCAACTCGAGTTGGTGCATTCGGTTTGGTTTTGGGCAACACCTTAGGTAACACCTTTCCACTCCTTAGGGTTACTGCATTGACTTGTTCCTTGTTGATCTCCACTTGGGCAGGAAGCCTCCCATTTTTGTTATCTACAAGCTTAGACAAAGTTTCGTTTATGTGAGTTAATTGAGCTTGAAGGTTATTAGATGTGCCTCGACTTTCGAGTTGGAAGTTATCAAATTCCTTCCTCATTTTCTGATTCTCCTGAGTAAAACGATTGATGATGTCCTTCATGAACTCAGGTTTGTTCTGATCTCGATATGGAGGTATATAGGGGTTCAGCTATTGTCGAGCAGGCTGTTGAGCTGGTTGTTGAGGTAGTTGGTGGGCAAGAGATATCTGGTAATGGTTGTTGCCATACCTCAGGTTCTCGTTCTGCCTATAACCGAAGTTGTCATAGTTGTTGCCATAGTTGAACATCTGCTGTTGTTGCCCATTACCTCCTTGCTAGGTCTGTCCTATTGCCTTGACCTCTTCTACCTTCTTGCTCAAAGTATCGATCTTGTCATCCATCTCGACCATGTACTTCTTCATGGTGTTGGTCAACTCATCTGATCCTCCATTCTTGCCTTCATACAGACCTCCTCGTGGCACATCATCTTCATCTCTTGATTGTTCTGCCATGTAGGAAATTGTTCGGAACACATCCGATGGGGTTTTGTTGATCGTCTCCCCTTCACATGCTGCCATGATGTACTTCATCTCCGATGTACGTAGTCCTCTCATGAAGTACTCAAGTAAATCAATCTCCTCAATCCGGTGTTGAGGACATCTTGACAACAGCTTCTTGTACCTTTCATAGTAGTCGTAGAGAGATTCGTTGGTACCCATCTTCATTGATGATAAAGAGTTCCTCCCACTTTGAATGCGTACAATTGGGATGTAATTGTTGAGAAAGGCTCGCTGTATTTTTTTCCACATATCGATGCTGCCCTCAGGTAAGGTGTAGAGCCACTCACGTGCCCCATCTTGAAGTAGAAAAGGGAATGTGAATAACCTTACTTAATCTGGAAATCGATCTTGGGCAGCAGCGTTCTCATCCTGATTACGGGCAGGAAGTGTGGTGTTTCTGACTGTTCCACACGTCATCTCAAAGTTTTGGAGATGGGTTTGTGGATCTTCTCCTGGATGATCGCTAAATTTGGGCAATATCTGGATCAGCGAATGTTTGAGCTCCCAATTGCTATTGATCGGAGGCAAGGCTATGCTCGATGGTTTGATGGCCTTGTCCTCAGGGAACATGATCTCCTTGATGGTGCGTTCTGCCATGGTTACCGACTGAACTTCTAATGTGGCGGTTGTTGATGAAGATTCTGATTGCTCACTTTCTGAACTAGAACTATAATTGGGCAGATCGTGCCCAACAGGTTCCTCGTCTTCTGTCTCGACCGGGACCGACGGAGGTTTGTTGACGACGTTCTTCTCGATACCTTTCCACTTTCTTGATCTGTTTTTCTTTGCTACCTTCTCCGAAGAGGCACCGTAATCCACATGATCACCTTTTCTCCGTGTCTGGTATGGGTGCATAAACTGAGCTCAAGCCACGAAGAATAGAACTACCTTGAGAAACCAGTTTTCCGACAACGGCGCCAATTTGACAAAGGCGTCGTTTCACACTTCGCGCAAATAAATTTCTCCTCTTTCCCAACAAGGCGTAGCTATGGAAAGTGGGGTCGAATCCTAGGGAATCGGCGTAGTCTATTCTTCAGGTGGTACTCAACAAAGGGGTTGTGGTCGAGATGTATCTCAATATCCTATAACTAAACAAAGACAATATCAAATAACAAAGGTGTTTGGATTGGATTCGAATCAATGATCCTAATTACTCATACTCGTTCATCGGTGCAATGATATTCAATTACAAGATTTTACTACTTGGTTTTAAGCAAAGATTAATTTAAGCCCTATGGTCACGAAGTCACGACTCAAATACTCTAAACCTATATCTATTCAATTTTACAGATCTTGACCAGAAGGCAAGATCTCTTCTCTTGATCAACAATGTCACGAAGACACTTCAGCAACGATGTGACCCAAAAGGCATTAAGAACAAAAGATCCCAAGATAGCCAAGAGGTATTAGATACCGACTACTCTCCAACACTTACTACCTTCTTGGGCACGAGAGACTCTCTCGAGTTGTATCCCAATTCCTGTTATTGCCTTAATATCAATATCGAATTGGTGGCCAAGCAATTATCCATTTTGATCAAGAACTAATTATTAGACCTAAGCGTTTCGGAAATAAAATCATGCAACAAACTTAAACCGATTAGACCTCACGAGTTTAGAACGAGTAACTAAGATCACATCATCTATTCCAACCCAAACAATAAATTTAGCTAGACATAATTATAAACGAGAGTACAAAAGATATTAAAGAAAACATACTTGAATAAATTCTGAAAAGAAAACTGATCAACGGCGAAGTCAACGACGTAGATCTTGGGCAACAGCCAACAACAGAAAACTAAATTAAAACACTAAAAATGAATCTAAACTAAGAATTCTCGAAACTTAAATGAAAACTAAAACTAAGAACTAATAAAAGACTATATGAACGTGGTTAATAGTGATGAAGTACAAAATAAAGTCGGCCATATTTATCGGTGGTAGAATTAGGGTTAGGTTAGAATTCTTGTAGGCCAATGACTCTTCACTTCCTTATCCGCCACTTTCCTTCTTTGATTGGCTACGGAATTTCTTCCCTTCTTGGTAGATATCTTATCTTGATACGAATCTGCTAGGATAAGGAAAGAAATCTTCGATCTTTATCCTCTTTCTTGGAGAAGAAGAAAACCTGCTGCTGCTTCCCGACGTACATCTTGCCCTTGATGTCTGCATCCTGTTATGCTCCACATGTAAACCAAGATCCTGACTTCTACGAGTACTCTCTCTGTTGGCTTAAGGGATATGGAGAGGTGCTTCTTGACTTGTAGACTTGATGTTATCGTTGTTGCCCAGCTACAAGCTTCCAGCCCTTTGCCCATTTGCATCGTATCGCCATCTCAACAACAGATTTTCTAC
This sequence comes from Agastache rugosa, assembly GCA_031470985.1. Classification (NCBI taxonomy): domain Eukaryota; kingdom Viridiplantae; phylum Streptophyta; class Magnoliopsida; order Lamiales; family Lamiaceae; genus Agastache; species Agastache rugosa. The sequence continues at coordinate 58,966,145 of CM062601.1, read as the reverse complement.
CGGATTTGCCCAACATCCAACCTGTTCTTCCGTGCACACTTTCTCTCGACTTTGTGTCCTCCCAGACACACTTTGACTCGATAAAGACACAAAAAGAAAAGACAAAATATAAGAAATATGAACACAAAATTGGGTTCATCACCAATTTATTTAAATAAAAAGGAACATTATTATAGAAAACTGAATAAAATATTTGTCTAAAAAATACAGCGGAAAATAAATTAATATAAATTGTCCAACTGAAAATATAAACCCTAGGATTTATTCTTATTATTTCTTGATAATTGACCATCGTCACGCGCCACGCCGATCATCGCCCGAGTCCTTTCCTGAAAAAGATATAGTTTAGGGTGAGTACTATAAACTCAGTGGGGTGTACTTATCCAAATTATATAATTTATAACAATAAAAATACATGGAAAACTGTAACTTTAATAACATCGCCCGAATGCAATGTTTAACTGTTTGGTAGCCTGAAGGCTTAACTGATAGCCCGAAGGCTTTAACTTTACTGTCTCGTAGCCCGGAGGCTATAACTGCTTAGTGTCAAATAGATCGAAGGCTAACTTATTTTACTGAAATAGCCCGAAGGCTCTGCCTGCATATCACACACAGGGGCGGATTTACATGTAGCCAAGGGGAGTCAATTGACCCCCCTTGTATTTTCATGCGAAATACCTATTATACCCCTAATAAAATTATTATAACCATGTATACCCTTCACCAAATTCTTACGCTTCATCTACTGCTCTTTTCTCTTCTCTAATTGTAAATCTTTTACCCTTCACCAAGTTCTCTTCTTCTCTTGTATCTAAGTTGCAGCAGGAATCAAGAGGTAATTCTACTATGTTCTTCAATTTTTGGCCAAAAAATATAACTAAGAGCATCAAATTGGAAAAGAAAAATATATAAATGGATGAATGGATGAATCACAAAGTATCATCGCAACCGAATGAGTGATGAATAGATGAATGATAATTTGATAGTCTATATTAAAAAGGATATATTCAATTATGTTTCTAATGACGTTATTATGCATAAGTTTCAGAATAAGGCAAACTGTCGGGGCCAAATATAGATTAGATTTCTGATTATTTGTATAGTATATTTTATTATAAAGTATTATACTTAATTTTGCTTGTTATAATTTTTTGACCCCCCTTACTTGAAATTCTGCGTCTGCCACTGATCACACATATAAATTGTGCAAAATATATAATAAGGATAAATATTAAAATGCAACTTTAAACCCCACCTTAATATTCTTGACTCGAAAAAACTTGCAAATTAATGAGTTAAGTCTTGCGCGCCAATCCTAAAATGATTATGGAATGTCAAAATGCATGCTTTAAGTAAAATGAATCATAAAGGATATATTCTTATTTATTTTTTTTCCTTGTTGCAAAAGAAATTAATTATAAAATACTACCTATATATATACGATTAATATTCTAGGAATAGAGTCATAGTTATTATATATTTTTATTATTGAAACTAAGCAACATAAACTTCTGCCAAAAGAAAATGAATAACAACTATACTACTTATTAACATAATACTTTCAAAGTGATAAACTTCCTAAAAGTTTATTCATGCAAAACTTATAATCCTAATTTAGATAATTTAATTCTTGTCCTACAAGAATAAACATAGCAAAAATAAATAAGAGAATTAAAATAAAAATTTAAACTCTTGACTCCAAAATAAATTTTAATTAAGAAGATGTATAAATTTTTCTTGTGGATTTCTATCATAAATATTTTGGGACATGCAAATCAAATAAATATACAATCATGCTTATGCTCAAGCAATAATTCTAGGCGTGATTTATAAGACTTAAATAATTAATTATATATAAAAAAATAAAATAAACTTTGTAAGAGTAATGTAGCAACATAAAAAAATTTTGGATCGATACAGATTTTACATCGGATTGACGTAAATCTATAAGCATTGTTACAAAATAGAATTACATATGCCGTATAGATAAAATTCGATATAAATTAATCACTAATTTTGTACTTCATAAACAATGAGAAGCATCATAAATATTTGATTTTATCCCCAAAAAAGATTTACTTATGAATAAAATCATATAATCAAGGAGTGTTGTATGAAATAATATGCGTGGCAAAGTAAAATTAACGGTTGGTCAGGCATTTCGAAGCATGCGACTGGTTGGTCGGGCATTTCGAAGCATGCGACTCTGAGCTATTCGAAGCGTTCCCGTTAAAGAGATTTGAAGGTCCCTGAGCTGGGTCTTTGGTGTAGAGGGGGGGTGAATACATCAAAGATAGATTTGTGAAATCTTTTTCAAGTTTAAAACAGAGTTTGTGAGCTCAGTTATGAATCCAGCTGAGGAAGGTCAGCTGGGCAAATAACTCAGCTGGCGGTGCGGAAAGTCGTGGTTTGAAAACTTAGCTCGATTGCTTAGAAAAACTCAGCTTGAAAATATTCTTTACGTTTTTGATTTAGTCAAGTTATGCAAGTTTATAGATAAAACACAGCTGTCTTTGGAGAGCAGCTGAGTATGCAGATTTGATAAAGATGCAATATGCAAATGGAATTAGTACAATATCTAAAAATAACGAGAAAGTAAAGAACACAAGATTTTACGTGGTTTGGAGTAACACCTCATACGTCCACGACCAAATTCACTGGTAATTCACTACCACTTGGTTTCCAAGTACCAAGCAACTTCACAACTCTAACCCGAGTTGTGTTCCAACAGTTTACGGGCACTGTCAAGCCTAACCTTTCAGTTTACGGGTACTGAAAAAACCTTACAACCACTTGAATTTTGCGCTTCAAGCAAACGTAACCTTGACCTAACCTTTATGGGTAGAGAGGGGTTTGGTTTGGGGTTCCAACTATGAACGAGTTCTTACAATGAAGAACTTAGAGTTAGATGAATTCGTTCGAAATCTAGGCTTAAGATATACAATGATTTCTGCCTAGGAATCAGACGAAAAACTGGGCAGTTTCTGGACTAGAAACACTTTAAGATAAAGTGTTCTTTGAACTATTTAGAACTGCCTGTAAGCTTTTGAAGGCTTGATAATTTCAGAGAATGAAAGCTTGTAGAGAGTTCTTCGTTTTCGTATCTGATCCTGAGGTTGAAGACGGGTTTTTATAGGTAGAGATTCAAGATTAGCCGTTGGAGGAGCCGTTTGAATATTACCTACTCTTCTTAAATTCGATATCTGTCGTTGGGCGTTTCTGCACCTGTCTTCATTAGAGTCACATCCTAGGTTCTGAAGTCTAGGATGCTGATTTGGCAATCCCTCATTGGTCGAGGTATATTGACTTCCTCTGACACCGGGATCTCTGCCTTTGGAGCTGCCTTTTGAATTCGGAGGCCGGATTGGGTAACCGACTTTAAGTGATGTCTTCGCAGTTAGTTCCTTTGTCTGTTTGGACAGTGTGTGTCTTGAACTCAGCTCGATTTATCTTCAGCTTGATCCTGCTCCGTTTTGAACTCAGCTCAGCTGGAAAACTCAGCTGATAGTTGACTCCTGCTGAAAACACAGCTAGATCTTCTACTATCTTCTGCTCTGTTATCCACTGCTGTAAAACACAGTTGGATCTTCTGCTGTCTTGAGCTTCTGCTATCTTCCGCTTCCTGAACCTGTAAACTTAGAAAATCTAGAGCTCAAACAGGCGAGCTGGAAAACACAACTTAGGTTGATGCGATCATCTACTCGGTTGGAGAACAGTTGGGTTTTGGTATTAAATCAAAACTTTATAATTTTTCCAACAATTTCCCCCTTTTTGATGATGCCAAAACCTAACTGAGACAACTTATGAGCTTTAAGCAGCATAAAAGTTGTGTTTTATTAATGTAAGAAATTACATCATAAAACGAGAAAAAGAAAGAAAAAAAAATCTTCAATTCTTCAGTCTTCAATCCCAATTTGGTTTCTTCTCTTGCATCCATTTGCTTCTTTCTTTTGACTCGTTTCTCCTTCAGCTGATTCCTCTTGCTCAGCAGTTTGTCTATTCTTTGTCTCATTATCTTCCCCCTTTTTGGCATGATCAATCAAGGCGGGAGAGATACACCATATTCTTATTGAGCTGTGTAATTTCCTGAATTGCGTCAGTGATCTTCGCTGTATTATCAGCTGTTGCGATGTTTAGTTTGGTTGTGCTGCGGTTGTCAGCTCTGAGCATCAAGGTCTAGAGTCTTGGTGGCTCAGCTGTTGCATTAGCTGGCTCTTCTTCAATAGCATTAGCCTCAGCTGTGATTGCAGACACAGCTTCCTTGGCCTGTTTCAGCTAGGGCTGTCCAGCTGAGTGCTTGGAGGTATGAGTTGGCATTGAAGATGACATCTTCTGAGTGGGGCACAACTTCATTCCTTGCAATTTGGCTTGTTCAGACTTCATTAGATTGAATGACAAAGTCTGATTCAGCACTTCAGTTGCGCTTGTGACTCCTTTAAGCATGAGGTCTTCAAACCTTGAGATGGAGGCGTCACGTGCAACTCTTGAGGGACTTGAGTATTTCCCTTCCACTTCTGAAGTGGTTGGTATGGGGTTCAGCTCATGTTTTCATCATCCAGCTGCAAGTGATCATCGGCTGGATGATGTTTTCCACTTGAGCTTGGTGCAGGGGCTTGAGCTCCAACTTCCATAAAATGATCTTGACTTTTGCCTCGAAACTCCCATGTTTCAGTTCTTTGTAGACTTTTAATTAAATTTGACTAGATATGACAAGATATGATTTGACTGAAGTCTGTCTAAAACAGAATGAGTAGTTGTATGTAATGATGTTGCAAACCTCTCAGCTGATCATCGTAGTCAGCTGATACCTCGGTTATGAATAGCTGTGTTGAGTGATCGTTTTTCCAGCTGGTTCTCCCTCAGCTGAATAATCCTTCAACTTAGGCGTCTGGCTGAGCTTGATTCTTTCTCAGCTAGGTTCTTTGAGGTTGGTTCTGAAGTCCAGCTGGGTCTGCTTCCATTCAGTTGGATGCATCTTCGTCTGGGTTGAGTAATCCAAGTAATCCGCACAGCATCTTGAATCTTGCTTCTATCAGCGGCTTTGTAAGTATATCTGCCCGCTGTATGTCTGTGTGAATTTTCTCAACAATCACATCCTTCTTTTCCACGTGATCTCTGATGAAGTGATGGCGTACGTCCACATGTTTGCATCTTATGTGATGTACTGGATTTTCTGATATAGCAATCGCACTTGAGCTATCATAGAAAATTGAAACTTGTCCAGTTTTCACTTCGTAGTCATCCAGCTGATGTTTCAGCCAGAGAATTTGTGAGCAGCAGCTTCCAGCTGCCATATATTCTGCTTCTGTTGTGGAGGTTGCGACGCATGTTTGCTTCTTTGAAAACCACGAGATCAACTTGCTTCCTAGGAACTGACATGTTCCTGAAGTTGATTTTCTGTCCAACCGATCTCCAGCGAAGTCTGAGTCTGAATATCCAGTCAGCTGTAGATTATCTTCAGCTGGATACCACAGCCCAACATTCTGAGTTCCTTTGAGATATTTGAGAATGTTCTTGGCTGCTTGCATGCGCGCTTCCTTTGGATCAACTTGAAATCTGGCACACACTCCGACTGCGAAAGAGATGTCTGGACGACTAGCTATTAGATACAGCAGGGAACCTATTATCCCTCTGTATTTACTGGAATCAACTTACTTCCCTTCAGTTCCAGGTTCAATCTTCCAGTTGGTGTTCATCGAAATCTTTACTGTTCTGCTGGATTGAACTCCATACTTGGCGATCAAGTCTTTCACGTACTTGGATTGATTTATAAAAATCCCTTCTGCTGATTGCTTGACTTGAAGTCCTATAAAGAAGCTCATTTCTCCCATCATAGACATTTGGAACTGTGTTGACATTATCTCTCCAAATCTTTGGCATAAGAATATTGATCTTGATCCGAAGATGATGTCGTCTACATAGATTTGAACAACCAGGATGTCTTCTCCCAACTTGATGGTGAAGAGTGTTCTGTCTACTGAGCCCTTCTTGAATCCTTTGGATACAAGGAAATTTGATAGAGTATCATACCAAGCTCGAGGTGCTTGTTTCAATCCATAAAGTGCCTTCTTTAGCTTGTAGACTTTATTTCCTTCTACTTCAAATCCTGGAGGCTGTTCAACATAGACATCTTCTTTGATTTTTCCATTTAAAAATGTACACTTTACATCCATTTGATAAACCTTGAATTTGTGATGTTCTCCATACGCGAGAAAAAGTCTGATTGCTTCCAATCGTGCTACTGGAGCAAATGATTCTTCGAAGTCAATTCCTTCGTGCTGTGTGTAGCCCTTGGCAACTAGTCGAGCTTTGTTTCTGATGATGACTCCAAGGGTATCCAGCTTGTTCTTGAAGATCCATTTGAGTCCTATGACTTTGACTCCTTCAGGTCTGTTGACCAATTCCCAGACGTAATTTCTGAGGAATTCATTTAGCTCTTCCTACATGGCGTTTGTCCAGGGTACACTTTTTAAGGCTTCTAGAATTGTTTGAGGCTTTGGAACTTGAGCTACATAACACGCCATTAGAGCTGTGTCTTCATCATAGACCGTCAGTTCTAGCTCTATTGAGAGTTGAGCTGTGTCAGCTGCTTCTTGATGATCCGATATAGCTTGAGCAGCTGAGCTTCTGGTTTTGACTTGGTCAGATGGTTCTCCAATAATTGCTGATGATAGATGATCTTCAATCCATCTTCTTCTTTTACGAATTTCTTCTTCCAGCTGATTGATGCTAGAAGTGGCTAGATTTCATCTGGCTTGGAGTTGCTCTGGAGTTAAGTCTTGAGAAAGAGACTCTCCTTGGATTGAGTTTTGAGGTGATTTCTGTAGAAGCTCTGCTGGAGATAGTGCTGGGAATTCAGCTGTGTCTGGATTTTTAGCTGATGGCATTCCCCCTTGATTTGGCGTTGGAGGTTCTTCTTGATTTCCAGCTGGTGGAGCTTCCCGATTGATTTGAGGTTCTTCCTCTGGCTCATCATCCCATATTAATGGTTCGGCCAGATTTCTGATTCGATTCTCTTGAGCTCTTGTCTGAATCTGCCTTGAAGATTCTCCTTCATTTCTTCATTTGATAGAATCTTTATATTCGAATGATGATTCGTCAAAGGTAACATGTGGAGTTACTTCGACCGTTTGAGTTCTTCTGTTGAAGACTCTGTATGCTTTACTCACAGTAGAGTAACCAAGGAATACTCCTCGGTCAGTCTTCGCGTCGAACGTCTTGAGCTGTGTTTTTTTATTGTTTAGGATATGACATTTGGATCCGAAGACCTTGAAATATCCAATGTATGGTATTCTGTTATTCCATAGCTCATACGGTGTCTTTCCTTGCCTTGATGTGAGCAGAGAGTGATTCTGAGTGAAACATGCTGTGTTGATTGCCTCAGCCCAGAACTTCTTTGGAATGGCAGAGCTGGCTAGCATTGAGGTAGCTGCTTCTTTGAGTGTTATGTTTCTTCTCTCTGCTACACCATTCTGCTGAGGTGTGCGTGCTGCTGAGGTTTGATGTTGAACTCCATTCTTCTCGCAGTATTCATAAATAGTTTCATTTAGAAACTCCGTTCTTCGATCTGATCTGATTGACATTATCTTGCACTCCTTCTGAGTTGACAACCTTTCCAGCAGGATTGGCAGCTTAGTCCTTGTTTCGCTCTTCTGGTACAGGAATGACACCCATGTGAATCTTGAGAAGTCATCCACTACGACCAGAGTATATTTTCTGCCGTTGAAACTCGCTGGTGAAACTGGACCAAAAAGATCCATGTGAAGGAGTTGAAAAACTCGCTCAGTTGACTGAATTGGAATTCCATTAGCGAGCTGGTTCCTAGCCAGTTTGTTGATTATCTTGAAGTTGAGATGATTAAGCCGTCTGTGCCACAGCCAGCTGACTTCATTGCTGCTTTTCGATACAAGACAAGTCTCAGGAGGGCTGCTGTTCCAGTCAGCGAAATACATATTTCCTTCTCTTTTCCCTCTTAGTAGTATCTGCTTGGTTTCCCTGTGCTTCACTGTGCATCAAACTTGACAGAAAAACCGTTGTCGCAGAATTGGCTAATGGAAAGCAAGTTATGTTGCAGTCCTTGTACATAAGAAACATTTGGGATTATAACATTTTTAGTTTTAAATGTACCATAACCTTTGGTTAGACCTTTGGAGTTGTCACCAAATGTTACTTGTGGGCATGAACGCTTGATATACTTCTGGAGTAGATGCTCTAAGTGCGTCATGTGTTTGGAACATCCACTGTCCAAGTACCATAGCGTTCTCATCGACTCCTCAATGATGCGTCGTTCTCTTGCAACCTATAAAAAGAATCAAAATTTAGGTACCCAGTTTTAATTGGGTCCTTGTGGGTTAGACAGAGATCCTTTTACGACCCAGATTTGCTTGATGACTCGAATTGGGTCATTTGATCTGATGATCCTTCCAGCTGAGTCGATATACATATTCTTTGTGTTCTTCGGTTGTTGCTGGTAGGGTCTTGATCTCAGTATCTTTCCAGCTTGATTGATGTCCTGATCTTTTTCGATATCCAGCTGAGACGTTTCTTTGTCTCTACTGTCTCTTGTGGTACCTTGGCTGGAATTGGTGCTCAGCTGGTGATCATATGAGTGATATCCAGCTGGGTATCTCCTTTGATATCTCGGTTGATATCTTTCGACGTGCTGTTGCGGTTGCTGGTATCTGAAATGTCCAGCCTGCTGTCTTTGTTGAGTTTGAGCACGTTGCTGTCTGATCTGTGCTTGAGGTTGTCTCACAGCTGGCCTTTTTGATGCCTGCTGTGTCCTCAACGGTCGTTGCTGAGAAGCTGGAATTGGGTTTTCTTTTGCTCTTACAAACATTACCTTTGTTCCACTTGTGGAAGCAATGTTTGTGTCATCTTTTGATCCATTGTAACCCAGTCCTGCTTTGAGTACTGCTGGACGTTGTGCACTTATGATTTCGTCCATTGTTGTTGTAGCTTTGATGAGAGCTACCATCTTATTAGATAGTACCTCTTCGGAACTTTTCAGCTTTATAATCTCAGCTGACTTCTTTTCTGATTCAGTTGTGGCCTTTTCCAATTCTTCCATCAACTGTTTTTTTTCGTAATAGAAGTCTTTCATCAGCTGATCTTGTTTCACTATTTTGTCTTTTAGTGAAATAACTTTCTCTTGGAGCTGTGTTGTATCAGCTGCTTCTGATACCTTTTTCTTTTCCAGTTCCACCTTCAGCTCGGCATTCTCACACATTATGATGTCAAGGATCTCTTGAAGCTCCTTGGAATCATTCATAACCTTCTCTACTAAAATCCAATCAGGTAGCCCTGATTCTGAAACCTGTGTAGAGTGTTCGTGTGATGGTGAGGGATTAGATAGATTTGAGTTCTTGACATTACCTCATCTTCATCGAATCCGTCTGTCTGTCCCATGAAGCATGTATCCCATTCAGGTTCATCATGAGCCATCAGTGCTTCTTCTTCTGAGTCTGAAAATGGCATGTTATCATCCATTTTGTTGCACTCCGACTCCTCGTCGGCGATGTAGGCTCTCCTTCTGTCAGCTGCCTTAGCTTTCAGTTGGTCTTTATCTTTCTTGGATAGCTTCGGACAGTCTAGCATGTAGTGTCCCGGTTCCTTGCAGTTGAAGCATCCTTCGTCTGTTCATTTGTCAGCTGACTTCTCATCAACTGCTGCGTACTTGTCTCCGTAAGTTCTTGCGAATTTCTTGTACTTGCCCTTGCTGGTGTTGAGTCTGTTGTAGTTTTTGACCAGCATGACTATCTCTTCAAGTAGCTCTTCCTTGCTCATGTCCTTCTTGTCCTTCTTTGATGACTCAGCTGACTGCATGTATGTGGATGTTTCAGAGTTAGCTCTGAACGCAATCTCCTTTGGCGCAGGTGTCAGCTCTCCATCATTCTGATTGCTTGAAGATTCTTTCATGGTAATCTTCAAGTTGTATTCGTTGGCTTTGAGCAGGGAGAATAATCTTTCAGTTGAAAGATCACCCAAGTCACTTCGACTTTGGTGTACCACCTTGTATGTGTTCCATTCAGCTGTGAGCGCTGAAAGGACTTTTAGGTTCTTTTCTCGCTGGGTGTATTTCCCAGTTCTAATGGTTTCAATTTCTACCACGATATTTGAGAATCTGAGTTCCATCCATTCGATGGACTCGTTGTCAAGCTGCTTGAAGTTATCAAACTTCTGGCAGACGATTATGAATTTATTTTCTTTTATCTCCTCCGACCCTTTGCATAGCTTGGCTAGGGTTTTCCACATCTTCTTTGTGGTATTGCAGTTGATGATCTTGCTGAGGTAGGCGTTGGAGACTGTTGACGAGATGGTGTTCCTCGCGAAGCTGTCTAATCCAGCTTGCTTCCTTTCTTCTGAAGAATGTTCATTCTTTGGCTTGGGAATGAGCTGATACGTTGGATGTCCACCATCTTGAGCTGGAACAAGCTCGTTTCCTTGTTTGTAAATGATGATGGGTCAGTCTGTGATGACGTCCCACATCATGTCATGATGCGCACAAAGAAAGCTTTTTAATCTGAACTTCCAAATTGCATAATCGTCGACCGAGAAGGTAGGAAGGTTCATGTTAAGATAAGAATCCATGGAGATATTCACAGTATGAAATAATATGAGTTTTTCCAAAAAAAAAGGATCTGTTCAATTGACCACTGACAGATTGTCAAGACACATCTCTTGATTCAGAAACAACGGTCTTTTGAACCACTGCTCTGATACCAATTGATGGTCCCTGAGCTGTGTCTTTGGTGTAGAGAGGGGTGAATACATCAAAGATAGATTTGTGAAATCTTTTTCAAGTTTAAAACAGAGTTTGTGAGCTCAGTTATGAATCCAGCTGAGGAAGGTCAGCTGGGCTAATAACTCAGCTGGAGGTGCGGAAAGTGGTGGTTTGAAAACTTAGCTCGATTGCTTAGAAAAACTCAGCTTGAAAATATTCTTTACGTTTTCGATTTAGTCAAGTTATGCAAGTTAATAGATAAAACACAGATGTCTTTGGAGAGCAGCTGAGTATGCAGATTTGATAAAGATGCAATATGCAAATGGAATTAGTACAATATCTGAAAATAACGAGAAAGTAAAGAACACAAGATTTTACGTGGTTCGGAGTAACACCTCCTACGTCCACGACCAGATTCACTGGTAATTCACTACCACTTGGTTTCCAAGTACCAAGCAACTTCACAACTCTAACCCGAGCTGTGTTCCAACAGTTTACGGGCACTGTCAAGCCTAACATTTCAGTTTACGGGTACTAAAAAAACCTTACAACCACTTGAATTTCACGCTTCAAGCAAGCGTAACCTTGACCTAACCTTTCTGGGTAGAGAGGGGTTTGGTTTGGGGTTCCAACTATGAACGAGTTTTTACAATGAAGAACTTAGAGTTAGATGAACTCGTTCGAAATCTAGGCTTAAGATATACAATGATTTCTGCCTAGGAATCAGACGAAAAACTGGGCAGTTTCTCGACTAGAAACACTTTAAGATAAAGTGTTCTTTGAACTATTTAGAACTGCTTGTAAGCTTTTGAAGGCTTGATAATTTCAGAGAATGAAACTTGTAGAGAGTTTTTCGTTTTCGTATCTGATCCTGAGGTTGAAGACGGGTTTATATAGGTAGAGATTCAAGACTAGCCGTTGGAGGAGCCGTTTGAATATTACCTACTCTTCTTAAATTCGATATCTACCGTTGGGCATTTCTGCACCTGTCTTCATTAGAGTCACATCCTAGGTTCTGAAGTCTAGGATGCTGATTTGGCAATCCCTCATTGGTCGAGGTATATTGACTTTCTCTGACACCGGGATCTCTGCCTTTGGAGCTGCCTTTTGAATTCAGAGCTTGATTGGGTAAACTGACTTGAAGTGATGTCTTCAGAGTTAGTTCCCTTTGTTCTGTACAGCTGGACCAGCTGTGTCTTGAACTCAGCTCGATTTATCTTCAGCTTGATCCTGCTCCGTTTTGAACTCAGCTCAGCTGGAAAACTCAGCTGATAGTTGACTCCTGCTGAAAACACAGCTGGATCTTCTGCTCTGTTATCCACTGCTGTAAAACACAGCTGGATCTTCTGCTGTCTTCCGCTTCCTGAACCTGTAAACTTAGAAAATCTAGAGCTCGAACAAGCAAGCTGGAAAACACAACTTAGGTTGATGCGATCATCTACTCGGTTGGAGAACAGTTGGGTTTTGGTATTAAATCAAAACTTTATAATTTTTCCAACAAGATCAAATCACGGAGGGATATATACCTCAAACTGCTTGAATTGAGGGATGAATATTGGCGCTACCGCGAGTATGCCTCTTATGTTATTAGACATTTGGACGAAGCAATGGAAATAATCGTCGCCGGCAAACCCTTTGTGATGCATGTCGGCCAACAGTTATATTTTCAAATCCTTAAACATTACTGTAATTCTTACTCAGCCAAAGTTAGCACTGTGAATTGAAATAATATGTGTCGGAAACAAAAAAAAAGTGTACCGATAAGAAAAAAAGTGTACCGATGGGTGCTATATGTTGCTCTATCGGTACAGTCAATCAGCGATCGTTACCTTAACATTTGTCTGCGGAAGCAAGATTAAATATTTTTATCAACTCACATGTCATCACTTCAGAGATGGCTGGAGTCGGGTACTCTTAAATTGGTGAAATGTGACAAATGTCGACCAAATATATACTTGTAACATTATAGAATTAGTATTATTTAACAATGAATTTCGTCATATTTTATTATTTTCCCGTGTCAATTTAAAAATACTAATTATTATTGGTTGATATTTCCTTCTTCCTGTCGATTATTTATATGTACACAGAAGCGCGGCATGTGAAAATGGCGCTATATATGATTAATACAGTGCAAAAACTATAATTAACGGAGGTAACGGGTAATTAAGATCCATATTGAAGGCAATAATGAACGCTAATATTATAGAATTCATTAATTATCATGCAAGATTACCGATTAAAACATTTGTGTCGAGAGAAATTACGGAGAAAGAACATAACCGCTTCATAATTCAGAATATTTACAGAGCACTATATGTACACGAACAACCCGAATTACGTAAGCACCCATGTAGTAAATACCCAAAAAACACCCATACGGAGTATTAAATTCGACTTTTCACAGCATAAAAACACATGCATTAAGAATCAAATGAGCGGTTCTGCAAGCCATGCCAATTGCGAGCCAGAAACAACATTCAACAACCAACCATAATCCACCTTCGACAGGCATCCTTCTTCAAACAAATTGCGGAGTTTGGTGAAGTTTTTTGTGATTTTGATTCTGATTTGTCCAACCCGCCGGCGATCCTGAAAACAATTAAATGTACGACTTCAAAGTAAATCCACGGGAGTGTTCATAATTTAGATCAAATTAAATACGATTTCGCACACTTACATCCACACCAAAGGCAATAGAGAAGTCCAGGTGCCTGTTTAGCGGCACGTCATAGATGCAAATCTGCACCCTGTGGCACTTAGCGAACACACTGAAGTCGTCGTAGTCTTCCTTCAGATCCATAATCTTCCTCACTATTTCTGCTTTCGTGAACTTAGTGTGAAGCAGCGTGGAATCCGAAATGATAGCATGATATCTGTTCACGAGTTTCAACACTTCCTTACTCTCATTCGGGTTCACTGTGAAGCACACGTCGTGCAACCAATGGACCATCTGATCCTCCTCATAGCTCTTCCAAAATTTGTTGCCAACAACGTTCATGGACATCTTGCTATGTGGTCTGTTGAAATTTCTCGACGCTATGAAATTGTACATCGCTTTTATTACGAGGCAAGTTTGAACTGCTACTGCTTACGTTGCCAGGCGGCGTCACCATCGAAGGCACCATCAGAAGAATTGATGGGTGGGCCCAAAGGGCGATGCTTTCCCCAATACTCCTTTTTGTTATTCTGTTTTTTATAATATTTCACGTAAAGTAAGGTATCCGCACGCTTTCCTAGGGAGCCTCGATGGTGCATCTCACAATTATGCTTCCACTCTCATATCTCATGTTCATTATTTGTTATTCATTTCTGAAACATTTTTTTCTATTTATTTTTTAAATATTTATAACAGGGTTCGTTTTTATTATCGCAAAAATCTACATATGTTATTCTATATTTGGAGTCAGATTTAAATGGAGTAAATGCAATTATAAATTAATCCATCCATCAGCCCAATCACTACGTACAAAAATAAAAATTTGGACTAGGCAAAAATCTATATAAGCCGTCATTATAAACTGTAATCACAACAGATTGTTGTTGCTAAGTAAAACAAAAACTATAAAAAAACAAATGGTAAGCAATTTTATGAAACACACCAGAAAATAGTAGTGGTGCATATTTTAACTTTGTAATTATTTAATCAAACATACTCGATTAAACTTTCCTGAAAAAGCTAGTACGTGTGTAATTAACTTTGTACAGAATAATGATGGTAATAATAATCAAATAATATGATTATTTAGGTGTGTTGAATGAAATATTTTTCGTGAAAAGAAAAAGGTGTACCGATTATTTAATTATTTGTACCGATCGTGGATACATTTTTTCCATATCGGTAAGATTAAACATTGAGCGGTACATAACATTTCTCTTCGAAGTCACCAATACAAATAAATGTCAACTCATCTGTCAAAATCTCGTAAGAATGGAATTATTCATTTTGAATTGTGAATTGAGAATTTCAACTTATCATTGCTTGATGATCATTTGTAGACAGTCGTGCGTGTGGTAGGGAAGTACACGAAAATGTCGATCCGCAGTCACCAGTGTCGACGGAATATGTATGTAATAGTGAAATTTGAATTATGTTATAATCAATACCGCTGAAATACCTTGTTTTACCTTGTTAATTAAAAATTTCATGTATATGACACTATACTATATTGTTCTGCTATTCTGGTCCTATATTATGTTGTACTAATTGTGACATGTAATTATTCTTGTGACTGAAATTCAAAGTTATGTGATTATCAAAAGTAAACATAAAAGATTGTTATTGCTAAGTTAAACAAAAACTATAAAAACTAATAAGGTAATACTTAGCCATTGTATAGTAGCCAACCAAGTCAGCTGCCAACTCAGATACTTTTTTTTCACAAAATCAAAAGTGTTCGCTGGTCTCCATTGCCGAGTCGAACGAGGACTTGACATGCCACCTCACCTCATTGTCTGAATTAATGCTGAAATAATTAAATATTTCGTCGTGAAGTTTTACATGGAAATTTCAAATGAAATGTAGTGGTGCGACCGGTTGTTCCGTCATGGCAGCTTTTACGTCGAGGGTGCTTTACGTCGCAGCAAGTAAGGTACGTATAGTGACTAGTCAATTCAATTGACTATTTAGGGTTTTCTTTTTTTGGCTCGTAGTCCCCTCATCGGGAGTCTGGATCCTGAATCCACATAGCGTGCTTCCCTTTTCCATCCGCCGTACACGTGTACATGTAAAATGGAATGGTATGCCGCCGTACACGTGTACATGTAAAATGCTCTTAATCAAGATTAAAGATAATAATAAAATGAATAAAAAGGGCTTCAAATGAAGGATTTAAGATATATATGTCTTTATAAAGTATATATTTACAGTATTTTAATATGTAAATAGAATAAAAAGTTAATAGTAAAATTAAATAAAATAAATGAGTTATGATGATGAGTAGATGATAAAAACTTTCGTGAACTTTATTATAACTTGAAATAGAATAAAAAATCAATGAAAAATATATTCTTCAGAATATTTGGGCCTCAATATTATAACTTTCAATGAATTTCTTTTGCTTAGACGTCATTATGAATTAATATATGAATTATATATAAAATGAATAAAAAAGGCTTAAAATGAGGATTTAAGATAAATATAAATAACGAATGGAGAGAGCACCACGTAGGCCCCAAAATTAAATAGAGGCCTCGAATCCGCAATCGTTTTAATAATATATGGATGAAACTTTTCAGAAATAATGTTCATATTAAGGTCCAATAAAATTCACTTTTCGAAATTAACAAGAACGATAACTTAATTCAATTTATGAATTATTTATCCGAAGAAAATGGACAATAGTGGCTGCGTGTTTGAATATATAATAAAATTATATTAAAAAAAATGTAATCAAAATATTTGTAATACACAAACTGTAATATTTATTCCTGAAATATTCAAGTTGAGTACAATATTTATATATATTTGGTAGGAAGAATAAAATGCAAACGTGTCGCTTAAAATGCGGAGGTCACGTTGGACAACGTCGTCTGCAAACAGTGTCAATGATTGTGCGTATATCTAGGGTAGACTAACATAGCAACGCAGTCGCCTATACCCAAATTTGTTGTCAAATTTTTGCTTTAGGAAAATAATGGCAGCACCAGCACATTTCTGGGGAGGTTTGCAAGCACCCGTGTGTGCTCACGGGCTACCAGCTGCTATGCGGACGTCCAGGACTCAACTGAACCCATACCGCCATTTCTACTGTTGCCCGACTGCATCTGTAAGTTTTTAGTACAACCGGGGAAAAAATGGAACTACTTCCTTCTATCATAGCTACAGATGCCTATATAAAATTAGTTTAATTGGTTGTTATTGCAGGACGATGATTGTGGCTTCTTTCGCTGGATAGATGACAAAACGCCGCCCTATCAAATGAGGTTTTTCTTGAGGTTTAGAGCTGAACGAGATGAATTTCAGTTGAAATGGAAAGAGCAACAACAACTAGTGAAAAAACTAAAATTTAGGTTGTGGCTATTGCAGTTTGGTGTGGTAATATTGATCGGTTTTGTTTTGTATTCGCGTTCGATAGACGCGTGAATGTGGTGTAGTTGTGTCATTATGCGCTGTGTAGAATTGGTGTTTATGTGATTATGTATCCGCTGTAGTTGTGTCATTACGTATGGCAGCTGTTTCTTCTTCAGCTGTGGTGTTGAAGTATGTACAAGATGGCCGGAGATTACAAATTTCCGGCCATCCATTTTGAGTCTACTAGGGCGTAATCGCTGTGATCGTTGTGAACTGCGGTTTAAAATTAATGCATATTGTACATCTGTAGTTACTGCCAAAAATACATTCACTACATCAATTCTGCATACCCACGTGTCAGTCATCTTACACATGGGTGTAATTAATTCCATGCAGTGTAATAGATTCACATGAAACTAATTACATAAACTAAAACTAAAAAAATTATAATAAAAATAAAGTAATTTTATAAAAACAATAGGAATAGTAAGATATATTTAAAAACCACAGTACTGCCGAACCTATATTTTAAAGCGGGCCTGTTAAAAATTAGTACTCCCTCCGTCCCGAAATAAGTGGCCACATTCCCTTTTTAGGTTGTCCCGAGATAAGTTACCACTTTCCTTATAAGAAAATATGTCTCTCTCACAAAAAAAGTAGTGGGCTCAACCACTTTCTATCTTTTTACCTTTTAAATATCATTCTCCTTAGTACCCGTACTGAAAAGAATGTGGCCACTTATCATGGGAATGAGGTAGTAAATTTTACTCCAAAAAAAACAAATTAGTAGCCCAAAATCTGTGGTTGTAGTTGGGAAATCAAATTTGGGCAAAAAGTTTTCCTGCCATTTCTCCGCGCCAATTAACACCCCCCACCCCCAACCGGCAGAAACCCACCCACCATGCATTTGTCTCACATGGCGGCCAAATAAATCCCAGTATTTTATTTAAAAAGTAAATGGTACGGTGGTTGTCGCAATCGGATATGTGGGAGCTAGCGTAAAGGCTTTCTATTTTTTTAATACATTTTCAAATAAGATTTTATGAAAAACATAAATGAAGGGGAAACAGTTATTCAAAAATATGGGTTTAGAAATCACGACTGAAATTTGTTCTAGCAAAGAGGGATAAAATATTTCCAAACATCATTGAGGGGTAAAATGCCTCAACTGATATATATTATGGGGTGAGCGTAAAGTCTCATGCACGGCTTCGCTCGTGAAAGCAGACATGTACAATCATCGACGGCAGGCCCGCTACACAGACAGAGTAGTTGTGGAAAATAATTTATTCCTTTAAATCAAATGACATGTGGATATTTGGGGGGATTTCCGTGTAGCCACGACAACCACATAGATGAAGGCTATTTTAAATATATATGTACTCCCACGTGCTGTATTTGATGTTGCATTAAATGTTTTCCCCAAACCACTGTTGCTTCGTGCTCCCCCCGTCTGGTGGTCCCCACACCAAATGTGGTTCCTATAATATATTCTACTGCATATGTATTTTGTCATCTTCACCAAGTGTGTTGTTACCTTTTGGAGAGTTCAGCATTTCTTATTGTACTCAGTATTTATTCCACATGAATTCTGGGAGCAAATTTAAGAAGGATTCGCTGGGCTATTTTTGGAATCTCGGACTGACACTATATTTCTAAGGAGGCATAATAACTTCTCTGTGTTTACCATAACAGCCAGACTTGTAGAGGTATATTCAATCTTCCTTATATAGAAAGTCAGTTTTTACGGTTGTAGGGTATACATCTGTATGCATGACTCGTTTTGGTTAATTAAGATGGGTAGATATAATATTTATTATCTGGCGGTGGAAGAAATAAAAATAAGTCAAAACTTTTGCAAGATGTTATATTGTTGTTCCAAATGCAGTGGCATGTAATTAGGGCTTCTAATTAACATAATACATTACATGGGGCCGCAATAATTAAATATTTCAATGGATGACACTGGATATGTATAAGTAGCAGTTTCTGTAATGGGTCTATTGTAAGTCATAATGATGTTTTATACCTCCTTAAGCTGCGTTGTAACATGTTTAACATGCATGATGTATAGGTTAATGGATAGATCTCGTCCGACGTCAGCCCCACAGAACATTGCAGCGGCCTTCTCAGCCATGGCTCAGAATGAGAACATGTATTACGAAAGAAGTAAGTATTGTCATTCTGGCGTAACTTATTTTTTAGGACTGGGGTTTGCCGTTGTTGGGGATAATTCATAAAGGTAAAGTTTGGTGTAACTGTTCTAGAGAATAAAATACGCTGGCTTTATTGTGTGACTGGTAATATACTATGTATATACTTCCAGTTTAAGGTCCAATTTTTAAAAAATGATCATTTCCAGGACATATTTCGACCGGATCGGGCTAATTTGCACTTGCCTATCACGTTCGGTTGGTTTGTCGGCTCATTCCTACATGGCTGCCAACTAAGCTGTCCATTGATCTCTTAGTTTCATTTGTTTTGTTATTTTTATTCATTTTTTAGTTCAAATCATTTTAGTTTACTTTTTTTTTCTTATTCATGTATGATGTGGTAACCACATAAGCATTAGTTGGCAGCCACATATTCATCGGGCTGCATGAATGCAAAATAGCCCTAAAAATCAAAATCGGGCCCATATCTGTCATGGGAATGCTAAATTTCTAAATTTTTATCCTATAATTGGAAGCCTGATAAAATCTGTCATATTTTGGCAAAACGTCAAAACTTACAGTCCTAAAAATACGTTATACTCATAAAAATACTGATCGTCATTTCCTCCACTTATAATTAACTTTGATTAAGTTTCTACTAGCAGCTGAATTTTTTAGTATCTGCTGACTTTTTAATATATTTTACTAAATATTACATTAATTTCAAGATTAAAATATATTTAATATTTATTATTTAAGTTTTACAGAAAAATATATATATCGCCATATATATATAGAAAATTATTTCAGTGACAAGTTTGTTGTTAAAATTATTAAATTAATTACATTAATTTCAAGATTAAAATTATTTCTAATTTTAAATAGCACGATAGAAATGCTTGCATGTACTTCTTGTACGACTGCTAATACTATTGCACCAAAAAATTGCTCTATTTTGGCAGAAGCCGTTATTTCCAACAAGTGCCGGGCGTACGAGGCGATTATGGAGATAACGAGGAGGCTGGGAAGTATTAACCTTGCTCGTTTCAAAAACTCTTGCTTTGGCCACTTTCTGGAGTTGCCCAACCTAAAATTCCAGGGGCAGCTCATTTTTCACCTCATGAGGCGCATGAGAGATGTGCGCCGCGAAGGAAAGTTGCGGTTCTCATTTAGGAACTGCGAGCCAGAGTTTGGAATGAATGAGTACCGACTTCTAACTGGATTGCAATTCAAGAGTACTAAGCCCTTGCCCCAGAGATCCCGCTTCCATGACGAAATTTTCAACGGTTCAAAGATGGTGTATATGGCCACCATTAAGCAGGCTTTTTTCTACCATGCTGGGTTGAAAGATGGGTCAACGGAAGCCACATACCGCCTGGCTTTGCTATATTTTGCATATTGGGCTTTCTTCAATGACGATATAAGATATGATCGCCCTCTACCACTAGGGGTGATGCATTTAATGGATGACCTCGATGCATTTGAGTCATTCAATTGGGGCGGTCAATCGTATGCGTACTTAGTGCGAAACATGTATTCGGCATACGATCGCATGAAGAGTGCCTCCAACTCTGTGGGGAAGCAAATGAACTGCGATGTAACTGGTTTCACCATAGCAATACAATGCTGGGCTTATGAGGTTTTTCCAGCCCTGGGGAAGGCCTATGCACACAGAGTGCAAGGAGCACCTCGTTTGTTTCCGAGGGTCCTCAGATGGTGGGCGTAAAAAATGCCAGGTTACAGGATGCTGAAGGGTTTCTTCGACAACGCGGGGATATTGAACTACGTAAGCACAACAGTGGTTATTCCATAATTATTAACACTACTACTTGCATAACTAACACGTGTATTACTGCTGTATTTAACAATACTGGATATGTATTTACACACCAGCAACCAATGACGTCAATTGGGGAAAGGGTAATGAGGTCGCACAATGGCCATGTGGAGGCAACCCCACAAATAGACCTCAACCAGACAAAAAGCACACCTAAATTTCAGGCCCGCGGGATAAAAAGGCGTCTGAGTTTCGAAGAATGCACGGATGCTCATGGAAAACGACCTGTGGGAAGCCCGAAAATTGGGCCGTACATGACTGAAGGAGGACGCGCAAGTCTGGTACATCATAAACCGGAATTGTCATGATAATAATCATTTACACAAACAAAAACATATTATTGCATTGCATGTGTAATTAATTTCAACGTTTGTGCAGCCCCGTTCCCGTTTTGAAGAATTTGTATGTACAACATTGGCATCAATGAATATGATGCTCCAGTATCTGGTGGAAGTGAACGTAGGATTAAAAAATATAGGGAAGCCGTCCAATGGAGTCCACGAGACGCACAATGCGCGTTTTCCCGATGGCTATGGAAATCCCGGACGCATGCAAGACATTATTGAGAGCTCATACGACTCTAAATGGAGTCATTATATATGCCGAGAAAAACTGTCAGTGGAAGCAAAACAGGGCCGTCAGATGTCTGTGGATTTGTTTATGGAGAGAGTGAGGCACGGTGTAGCCGATTTGGAGGGTAAGCCACCGCATGAGAAGGATGAAGAATTTTTAGCTGAGTTAAGGAATGGTGTGGCTCTGTCTACCAGGACACCAAGTGAAAAAGTCGTTGGTGCTTGGAATGAATGCATGTTTCAAAATATGGGGGACAACACGCAATATGAGGAATACAACATTCAACTACAAGAATGTATGCTTGGAGGACAAATCCTTCCCTCACCACAGCACACACTCCCAAATTGTTGGAACGGATATCGGGGTGGGCTACTAGAAGAACCAGAATCAGTAACGCAAAAGAAGACGGTTGCGTACTGTAGGGCAAAAGGAAAGCAGGCTTCGGAGAGGGACGTGGACAATCGAAAGATAAAGATTGGCTCTCATGTTAGGGTAACTAAATCGACCATTTTGGGAACTCAGAATTCAACAGGGAAAAGGAAGGGGATCGAAGACGAGAATGATGTTGTGGTTCCCACTGTGGAATTCGGTGAGAGTTCAAAGGTAGCTAAGTATAATCCATTCGAAAAGGCTGATGCTTCACTGCTTAGCGAGTTCGTGTCTTGGTACATCTCCGCAAAGGCCGGATACGTGTAAGTATATTTATGCATGGTAAGATAGTACTATTTTTAGTGCATTACACATCCCATGTATCGTGGAACTAGAAATGATCATCAACATTTACCATAACTTGTAATGGTTTGTCATGCATGAAACTAAGAGCTCCAAATATCTTATGCGTCTCACCAGATACGGATGCATGCGGGTACCATTGCACTTCAGCAGGATTCTTGATGTAAACAACTTCGACCGTATCATAAACCCCACCGCTTGGATTTCCAACATAGTAAGGATTCATACTATACTCTATACACGTTTGATGACCGGACCAAGCATGATGTGGACAATATAGATTTTTTTTTTCAATAAAACAGAACCAGGATATGCTCCTAAATCTATTGATGTACCGGGCCACGGTGAATCCGGAGCTTTTCAATAATAGATGGGCTGCGGCAGATCAACTCGCATGGGTATGAAACACCTATCTCTATTACTCTGCACAAATTGAGAAAGGTGATTTATAAGTTTTTTACAAACAAGATATTCATCATATCTTTCATATTTTATGAATGTGTATGTTGCAGACTCGAATGTGCGACCCTGATATGGAATCAGGGCGCAGAAGGACGGAGGGCTATGTGCGGGCTGACTGGCCGCGCCAGAGGCCCATACCGTCGGCGGCGGTAGATTACATTTACGGGGTCGCCAACCTTGCTGAAAGCCACTGGGTGGCGTATGAAATTGTGTTTGAAGATGAAAAAATTGTGGTATATGATTCAATTTCATCGGACTGGGACCTAATCTTGAGGGAATTCGAGAATATCAGCAAGTTTATCCCATGGATGTGCAGACTTGAAGGAATTTTTGAGGCGCATGGACGTGTTCAGTCATGTGAAGATGTGTGGAAAGTGGTGCCATACCCACATACCCCTCAGCAAGTTAATGGCCATGATTGTGGAATCATGGCAATGAAGTATCTGGAGTGTCTTGACGCGGGTGTTCCGGTGGATGTCATCCCTGTGAATGAGTGTGGGAATTTCCGAGACGAATATTTGGTACAATTCTGGAAAATGAAGGAGTAGTCGCATGGGAATTTCAGTGGAGTCTGGTAAGTATGTCGAACCTTAGGGTTTAGTATTTATAAGTATTATTATTATATGTATGGTGTATGTATCCAAGAACTTCGATCGTGGGGCTTAATTTGTATGGTATGTTATGTAAAAACCCTTGAACAATGAACCTAGGGGGTGCTTTTGGTATTAATTAGGACCGGGAACGGATGTTGGGTTTTGAACAACGGCGATTTACTCACCGATTGTTACCATCACAACATCCTATTTTGTGTTCCCTGGTTCAAAACCGCTAGTATTGTTATATCTATGTACAAAGCATGTTGTTTGTATATTTGTTGTATAATTCGTATGGATGAATGAACCAGTGACATATATTAGGGTTAATTAATTACGGTTTAAAAACTTAGAAAATGTATACGGTATTAATATAATTCATAGTTAAAAGTCAGGATATTGAATCAGAAGGGTACGTATATATACTTTAAGATACTTGACAATGAAATGGACAAAATTAAATAGGTATTCAACTATTCATAGAGAATATAAATTCAAAGTGGAATAACAAGTAATGAATCATAATAGTAGATCAAAATGAAATAACAAGATAAGGTGGGAAATGAATCTTAAAAATATTTAAATGAAATAATTCAAAAATTTCTTTTGGATAAAGTGGGAAATGAATGTTCAAAATATTTCATTTATGCGGCAACACCAAGATTGACATGTTCCTCCAGCGCAACATGTTGCGTCGTCAGATTTTCATCACCCGTCCCACAAACATTTCAAAATTTTATAACCTGTCCCAAACGGGTTTCATAATTGCAGGGCAGTCGTAAAAAATTACTACAGTTACATAACTAAACATAAACTTATATTTAAGTCCAAGTCAATTAAAAAACGTTGTACCGATTGGTACGACAACAGTCACGATCGATAATATGTATGTACCGAGGGTGAGTTTATGGTACACATCAGTACACTTCTTTATGGTGGCGACATTGAATTATAATTTTTTTTTCAACTGACGTTGTCATTATCCGAACATAAAGCCTTCAACACAGCGTAAGAAATCTCAACTAAACCCAACTGAAAAGGGTGGTACGTGTGTAATTAACTTTGCACAGAATAATTATGGTAATATCAATCAAAGAATATTATTATTTAGGTGTGTTGAATGAAATAATTTTCGTCAAAAGAAAAGGGTGTACCGATTAACTCATTATGTGTACCGATGGGAGATTTTTTTTCATATCGGTACGCTTAAACATTGATCGGTACATTAAATTTCTCTTCGGAAGGACGAATACAAATGAACTCATATGTCATAACTTCGTAAGAATGGAATTATTTATTTTGAATGAATGATAACAGTAGATCAAATCCTTGTCCTTGGATTGCAAATTTGTTTATATATAATAAAACTTTATTCAATAACATGATAAGGTGGTGCATCTCACAATTATGCTTCCACTCTCATATCTCATGTTCATTATTTGTTATTCATTTTTGAAACATTTTTTTCTATTTATTTCTTAAATATTTATAACAGGGTTCGTTTCTTTTATCGCGAAAATCTACATATGTTATTCTATATTTGGAGTCAGATTTAAATGCAAGTGGGAATGTTCAAAATATTTAAATGAAATAATTCAAATTTTTGTTTTGGATAAAGTGGGAAATGATCAAATGAATGTTCAAAATATTTCATTGGCAAATTATTTGAATTACCACCGGCAAATGAGCCTCACCACCACCATATATACTTACCTAAACTACTAACGAATTATCATATTTTACTCAAACTTATTCGGCCACCCAAATAACACAAAATAATTCCTAAATGGCAGGTTCAATTATAAGCACAATTCGTTTTGATGCGCCAACACCAAGATTGATGTTTGGTTGCCCAGTTATTGATATCAAATTCGGAGGTGGGGTGCGTTGCCGAGGAATCACAGAGCTTGTGTCCGAGAGTGCTGCAGGAAAAACACAGCTCGTGCTCCAATTGTTGCTGGCTGCACAATTGCCCCTGTATCATGGGGGTTTAGATGGAAGCTCCATCTATTTTCAAACTGAAAAGCCGTTCCCATTACGCAGGCTGGACCAACTTGCAGAGAACAGGCCTCATCTCCCAGTTAATGTAATGGACAGAGTGTTCGTCATGTATATCAAGTCTGTAGAGCATCTCATAGACATGTTGCTGCGAATGGATACGGCGGTCCAGTCGAATAACATAAAACTTATTACTATAGACTCAATAGCGGGATTGTTCCGTGGGGTGTTCGCTAACACACATGCTGAATTATCTGAAAGAAAGACTTATTTCTACAAGATTGCATCTTTATTGAAATCGCTATCTTATAAGTACGGGATGGCGGTGGTGATCACAAACCAGGTTTCGGACGTCATAGAGGGTGCAACGAATTCAAGATTTGTAAATGCAGGAAGGTTAGTGACTTCGGAAAGAAAGGTTAAACCAGCTTTAGGACCTTGTTGGGGAACTTGTGTAGATTGTAGAATTTTTTTAAGCATACAGGTAGAGCATGACCAAGAGATTAACGGCGTCATGACTCGGATGCCAGCCAAAAGAATCATGCAAATCGTTTTCGCACCATACATACCACGTGCAGCATGTGAGTTTAGAATCACTAGACACAGTGTAAAGGGAATTGAATCATCTTAAAATAATTTGAGCTCCATTTCCTGTTAAATTATGTAAATTTTGCATTCAACTGTGTAAATTCTTGCGTTTTCTAATGAATAACTACGAACAATTGCTCACCATACAATATCAAGCTGCCAAAATTTCCATACCAAATAAAAATCTCAGGATAGATCAAACACAAAAATTAACGCACCATATTTATGTTTGTTCAAATAATGCTCAACTAACAGAATATTGGCTGAAGATTATACCAATCAAGGAATTGACCAGACAGATATATAATAATATTGAACACAGGAAAGCACTTAAAATTAACATTACCACTCAACGAACAAGTGTAATACAAAGATATAGATCATGTAATGGAAAGTGTTTATGAAAATAAGACACATAAATGTTTTTAATGCTTCAAATATTTGGGACTTATACAACTAAACTAGGCGGCACCGTTAGTAACTTAATCTTAAAGGGATAAAATTCAAAATCGATGATAAATATTTACTCTAGGGCTGAGAAAAATGATTCACAATTAGGGAATCACGTAACTTGAAGATGTGGATTGGATGATCATGGAACTTAGGCGGAGCCGTACGACGCGACACAGGCACGTATTCAGAGAGAACAAAAGGCAATGGTGGTGAGGGACGCTGCTACATTTTTTCCGATTATCGCTTTCTGAACAAAATATGAAAATGAGAAAAAGACTAAAAAAAATATGGTCAGATAAGATTCACTACAAAGATTTGACCTTTGTGAACTTTGAATTTAGTCTGCGTCAAATTGCAAGCATGGTTGAACATTTTTTCCAGAATAGGTTTCGGATCCCGAACAGGAACACCATTAAATTTGTTACTATTCTTCCTAATCGATGGATTCGAAGTTGGTTTTTGCCTGGCTTGATCCAAAAGATCAAAAACTTCGCGACCAAGGATTTCCAGATGTTTAATAATGTGCAAGCATGCATCCTCGTGGTCTATAGCAGGACTTGCCATATCGTATAACTGTCTCAAAACAGTGTTGACAAACAACATGCCTGGCAGCGTAGAACGGATCGATAAACCACTAATATCAACACGAAATCCAGCTTTGGCTCTTTTGGTCCACCTCTTCAGAATTTGTGAATCCGGAATAGAAAAGACATTCATGAAGTAATATACTTTGATAATATGGCGGTAAAACATTCCCTCACCTTCCAACATCCGACAAGAACAGGAGGCATGATGTGTGTCCTTGTTATACAAGATTGTTCTACAACGACCTCCCTTCAAACTTGTGACCGATATCTCCAGGTTATCATCGCCCAAATCAACCATATCGTGCGAGATTATAACGCTTAATGCCTCGCTTCGACCTCAAACCATTTGTATACATTTCGAGTAAACATTGAGACGGCCTGAGTAAATAAATCATTGTCACAAACAATCTGACCGAGATTCCAAAGACCGAGTGTGTCCTCCTCTCTTTCCCTTGGGCGCCATCGAGACTGTATTTCCTCGTAATTACGGACAAACTCATACAAGGTGCTACTATATCGGTTCACCTGTTTCAATACACGATTAGTACCTTCACTCCTGGAAGTGGCCAGTAACCCGACTGTAAAAATGCCGCGCGTAAGAATAGAAGCCCACCTATGACGAAGATTGTACATGCCATTAAACCATTTCCTACATTTCAGATCTTTGTTCTCGCTCAACTTATTCCAAACCTCATCAAACTCAGCCTCACTTTCAACATCATTCATACATCTGTGCCACAACTTTTTAAATGCAGAATTGCCATTCAAGGACCCAAATTTCGCACCAGCGTTTCTATTGATATGCCATTGGCAGAGACGATGTTTACTGTTTGGAAATTTCGTGTCTAGGGCATTCATCATGGACCGACATTGATCAGTGAACACCACTTGTGGTTGTACACCAGACATGGACTCTAGAAAGGCACCAAAGAGCCACTCAAACGAACTTTGGGTTTCATCAGAAAGGAAACCAACTCCAAACAGAATGGTCAATGTATGGTGGTTGATTCCTACGAAAGGTGCACATATCAAATTGTAACAATTTGTCCTATGTGTGGTGTCAACAGAAACAACATCACCGAAAGCACGGTAGTCCTCGGCACATCTAGAATCACGAAAGAAGAAGTTCATTATTCGGTGATCATCATCCAATTGAACTTTCCAATAAAAAAATGGCTCATCATTAGATTTCTGGATGAAGTATTCCAACAAAGCTGTAGCATCGATGTGGTCGAGCTTCGTCTTTGTTTTCTTAGACTTTAAATAATCATATGCGTCCTGACGGGTGAAACCGAGGTTCTGATGACCACCGCATTCCCGTTCCATGAAGCCACATGCACCACTAACTCCAATACCAGCAGAAGTAAGAGCTTCCAAAACGGATTGCTTGGCATACGATAAATTACGAGATGAGCGCAACATATACGTCTGATCACTTGGTACCAAACAATGATTGTGTTCGGTCTCAAAGATCTTAACGCGCCAAGGTTGGCCAATTGTACGAGACAGCCTTATTTTGGCTCTATACCCGGTACGCAACAATAATTTCTTGTAACTGCCAACCGGACCTAGAGGTTTTGGACCCTCGTTAACTCCCGCGCAAGAGCATACATATTCTTTCCACTTAAGATCATCCGTTCTGCCAAAATAACGTTGTTCTCCCTTATGTACACCAAATCCTTTACAACGACCGTATTCACAATAAATGAGATATGCCTGTTCCAAATCAAGCACAATCGACCCAACCATCAACCGTTTCTCAATCTCGGTGATCAAGAAGTTCTTACTCTGTTGTGCAACAGCCTCATCAATGCCAACATTTGCAGAATTTGGTTCTGGGAATAATTTCTTCACATATGGATTTACATTCTATTCTACACACGGTGCGGGGACATCTTTAGAAACAACAATATTACCACTCATTTTATCAGGAATCACACTGTGCTTCTTTTTAGTAACAATTTCATCAACAAAATTGTCCAAATCTGGTGTTTTCGCCAAAATTTCTTGCGGCAACCAATTAATATCATCTGCGTCTTTTTCTTCTTCACTAATATCGAAACAGTTCAAATCGGCATTGCCATTAATGTCGTCTTCAGGACTAATATGTTCTAAATCACCAATGTCATCCAAACCACACTCTTGGTTGAGGTCGAACTCCATTCTAATTTGGTCGCATAAATTTACATAAATCAATGGATAATTAGGAAATATAAATTCAGAGTAGCTTATTCCCACGATAATTAGACATCGAGAATTAATTTTTTAAGAAGCATAAATTCAATTCAGAATAACCAACTAACAAATTCAATCATGCAAGATATTAGGGATTTGCAACAAAATATAAACAATATAAATATTTAATATGCTGCAAAAAGAAGGTTACCTGGAATGCAGATTCCGATGACTAAGAAAGGAGGTGGACAAGCAGGCGATAATCAAAAAGACTGGACGAATTCGGTGGGTCACCTGAAAAACATCAAACTAGGATGTGCCAATTCGTAAATCAATATTTATGGGAAAAATTTGCGCCAGCATAGAAAACAAAATAAATATTACAAATTTGGGCTAAACATAGCACGACGATATTGGAAAAATAAATCACGCCGGGGAAAAGGCCTCTGCTATATCGTCGACTTCGAGTGTTCGTCGTCTAGTATAGTACATCTCGAATACTAGGTGGGTCCTACTGGGTGGCGTATAATGCTAAACAAGCGGCGTCATCAGTGATACAAAACAGTAGCTGATCACAGTCTAACTATATCATAGTTAGACAAAAATTAATAAAAAAACACAAAAACACTATAAACTAAAATTAATTCAATATTTATTTCATGTACACATGTACGGCGGATGGAAAAGGGAAGCACGCTATGTGGATTCAGGATCCAGACTCCCTACATTATGGAAAGAAACGGATATCACCATATTTTATCAGAATCTGGTTTTTTGTACAGTATGTAAGTAATTAATAAAATGATAAATCAATCTCCCTCCTTTCTAGTATAAAAAAGATATTGCCCTTTAAGTAGCAAGCACTCAACTCTTCCTCCAAATCACTACCCTTTCTGCCAAAATTCTCATTCCCACGCAAATCCTGCTCTCTTGCTCATGCAAATCCCGACGTTCCCCGCCGTTGAAATCACTCCGATGAAATCCTCTTGTTGATTTCTACGCCGCCATTGTTACCGCAGTACACGATGGCTGCAACTACACTTTCGCTTCTCGCCGTCGGATTGTCATGTGCTGAGCCCTACCCCTACGTTCGATCAACTCCAAATCCCAACCATCGCCGCTCAATTTTGTTTAATTCTGAGCAGAAGCACTTCAAACACGGATCCGCTTCGCTCAATTTCAGCTTCAAGCATCCACGGGCATCCACTGCAAGTGGAGATACTGATATTGCCAACGACGGTTCTTCCACTGTTACATTCGCAAAAGATGATGTGATTGACTCGACGCTGTTCGTAATCCGAGCCAGAAACAGAATCGGGCTTCTACAGGTCATCACCCGAGTTTTCAATGTGCTTGGCCTCACAATCGAGAGAGCCACAATTGAATTTGAATTTGAAGGGGATTTTTTTATTAAAAATTTCTATGTTACTAGTTCTGATGGTAAGAAGATTGAGGGTGTTGAAAATCTCGAGAGAATTAGGAAGGCATTGATGGAGGCTATTGATGGTGGTGGTGACACCTCTGTCGGAAGCATGCAGGCCGGCGGGAGAGGGGTGATGGTGAGGAAGTCAGTTTCAGGGCTGGAATCTTTGGGAGAAAGGAGAGCGAGGGCGGAGAAGATGTTCGGATTGATGGATGGGTTTTCGAAGAATGATCCGGTGAGTTTGCAGAAGGATATTCTAGATCATGTGGAGTACACCGTAGCAAGGTCCAGGTTCAGTTTTGATGATTTTGAAGCGTTTCAGGTATTATTCTTGGTCTCATTTCCATTATCTGTCGAACATTTTCTTGATGTTTATGGTTGATTACTGTGCAGGCATTGTCCCATAGTGTAAGAGATCGTCTTATTGAGAGGTGGCACGACACACACCAACATTTTAAGAAGAAAGATCCAAAGCGCCTATATTTTCTTTCACTCGAGTTTCTTATGGGTACTAGTACTAGTCCCCAGTTTATGTATATTTTCCAAAAATATATGTCGATTTCTGTACGTCTTTTTTTTTTATTAGCATTGCCACCAGCTTGACCAATATGTATTTCTGTGATGCATGAATTTTTTCCTTTAGGTCGTTCTCTGTCCAACAGTGTTATCAACCTTGGTATTCGAGACGAGTATGCAGAAGCTTTAAGCGAACTTGGATTTGAATTTGAAGTTTTAGCAGAGCAGGTTTGGCTTGCTGACCCATTATTTCACATCATATTGGAAACATGAGTGATATGGTATTTGTCTACTTTCTGCTTGTGTTATTTTTGCATTGATTTGGACTGGATTGAAAATTCATTGCTGAATACACAGAAATATTTAAGAACGAACTACGAGTTTGTTACTTTCTAAATGTTTAATTTCATCAGCCTTATCAAAATATGCCAGTCAAATCGAACATTTTCCCAATAATGAGGTGGACTGTGCAGGTGCAGACTACAAATACCTCAACCCGGGTTGATTTGGGGGAAGTTTGTGGTCAAGTATCTTTCTTCCAACTGTAACTTTACAACACCCAGGATCCTTGATTTCAGATATGATTTTATTTACATCTATGCATTAGACCACCAAAGTAGTTGATGAAATTATATAAGACATTTGACATAATAAATCTATCCTGAAACTTGGTTATTTCATAAGTCAGTTTCTGATAATAATGAAGTGTATACACATGATATTTTTGGTAGCTAATGTTATTATCTCTTTCCTTTTAATTTGCAGGAAGGAGATGCAGCACTCGGTAATGGTGGCTTAGCTCGACTCTCAGCGTGCCAAATGGATTCTTTAGCAACACTTGATTATCCAGTTTGGGGGTATTTGGCTTTTTTGCATACATGAAATATCAGTACTTCCAAAATAATACTACTAGTTAGTAGTATGTCTCAGTCATATCCAACAAAAGTTTCCTGCTTGATTTACTGTGCATGTCATGTTGGGTGCTCAATTTTCTTGTTGGTGCAGTAGAAGTGTGAAGCTAGTTTCCTATATTTTTCTATTTATGTGCTGACAGAAAATTGATTTTACAGAAAAGAGGTTTTTGGCTTGGTGCAGATTGACAGCATCTGCTTGTATGCAGGTATGGGTTACGCTATCAATATGGTCTATTCCGTCAGATTATTGTAGATGGGTATCAACACGAACAACCAGATTATTGGCTGAACTTCGGAAATCCTTGGGAAATAGAGAGAATACAAGTTTCATATTCTGTGAAGGTGAGAGCACTATTACTTTTTTTTCAGTTATTCATTTAATTCTGTAGCAATATTTTACCAGCTCACCTTGTCTTAGATTTCTAAGCATTCACACTTGGTTAAATTCTTTATGAATAAGTTTTATGGCACGGTAGAAGAGAAAGTCTCAAACGGAGCAAAATACAAAGTCTGGACACCTGGAGAAATTGTGAGTATACTTTACATTGTGATAGTTCCAAGTTATGATTAACAATCTATATCAATATTTAGTTAGTTCTTTAAATATTCATTATTAATTCTCGCGCCTAGTGTAACAAAGTTAGTGGTGAAAGATATTTAAAATAATGAATTTCAGAGTTCTTATCCCCTAATAATGCAGTTACTGGCACTTTATATATCTTCTTCTTAATGATAGATTGAAGCCGTTGCTTATGACAACCCAATACCTGGTTATGGAACAAGGAATGCCATTAACCTTCGACTATGGGCTGCTAAACCAAGTGGACAATATGACCTGGTAATCTTGACTTTGTTCTACGCATAATTGCATCACGTATACTAATTGACAATCAGTAAAAATTAAATGAATCTTTTGGTGGATGGTTGAGCATGGTTTTACTGCGGTGATTAGGTGGCGAGAAACATCCGTACAATATTGTTGATTTTACTGCCAGGTCACCGTCAAGTCTTGTACATAAATCTAATTGGAGAATAATTTATTCTTGTATCTTGAACTACTATACGTGAAGACTGATTTAAAGTTGATTTTTCCACTTTGAGTCATTATCTGAATATGTTCGTTTACGTTTTGACTGTTTGATCATTGATAACTTGTCAATTGGCTTAAATTTCAGGAGTCTTACAACACTGGGGACTACATAAAGGCTATTGTTGACCGACAGAAGGCAGAATCAATCAGCAATGTCCTGTACCCTGATGATCGTTCTTATCAGGTCAAATGCTTATGCTGATAATATTTCCTGTTTGCCGTGTTCTTCATATTATATAGAAGACAATATTTGTGTAAATTGTTGAAAATATTGAAGTTGTGTGGCTTGTCTTGGATTTTGAGATTGTCTATAATGTATGGGTTACTAAGGGAGGTGCCTCATGTATGCATGGCGGACAATTTTCTTAATCATATGTATGTTTTTCTACATAATTTTGATTCTCTATTTTATAGATTGAGCTCAACCCCAACCACGCCCCATCCCCCCAAAAAAAGAACAAAAACAAAAAAAAAGTTTTTGTTCTCTTTGTCTCCCTCTTGTAAATATGTCTAGCACCACCCATGTGGATTATGTATTCATCAAAACACAGCTAATAATTGATCAACTTTGGACCCAAGTTCATAGACCTACTTATGCTTATACATATCATTTTCTGCATTGTATCTATTGCTGTTACCACTTAGTAATGGTCTTAATCTATTTCAGGGGAAGGAATTGCGACTAAAGCAACAATACTTCTTTGTTTCAGCATCGGTACAAGATGTCATCAGGAGGTTTAAAGATGTTCATGATAACTTTGATGAATTTCCAGATAAGGTTGAAAGTCCTACATTTTCACCAATGATAGTGATAGATTATAAACTACATTTTCTCTATTGTATCCTCATATATCTCTATACTTTTGAAGTGAAAAGGAAAAGTAATTTTATTTACTTTTGCAAATTGTTCATTGAGTATATAAATTCCTAATCTATGAGAGTATTAAGTCCTACTTCTTGCTACATTGAATGTTACTAGAACTGTTATCCTGTAGACAAGCTTGAGCTTGAGCTCTGAAAGGAATTTTATTAGCAACTAAAGAATTAGTGCTTCTGGTTCGCCCACCTTGTTTTTCATTTTGAATGAGTCTGAGAATAAGGTTCTGAAAATTTTGTTTATGCAGGTTGCTTTTCAGATAAATGATACTCACCCATCACTTGCAATAGCTGAGGTCATGAGAGTTCTTATTGATGAAGAATGTTTAGACTGGAATAGAGCTTGGGAGATAGTCTGTCAAACATTTTCGTTCACGACTCACACAATAAACACTGAAGGACTGGAGAAAATTCCTGTCGATCTACTGGGAAGTCTTCTCCCACGTCATTTACAAGTGAGTTCCTTTAGCAGCAATACTGGTTATAGCTTTCCTTTTTTTTTTTTTTTCCTTTTTCTTTTCTTATTTTTGGGTTGCATTTGCTGAAGTTCGAAGATTTTCACTTTGATTTCTCTTTTGCCTTTTCAACAAGGAAGGTAAACATTAGAAACAATCTTTTGCTGCCCAAGAATACCCCCCCCCCCCACACACACACACAAAAGAAAATGAAGAAAAATAAAAAGTAGGATAAGGTATTTACTACCTCGCAGAATGAGTTCAAATCATGTTTATAGGTTACTGATATAGAAAGTTGATCCCTATTTATTATTTTAAAACCATGCTTATATATCTTTGGTTACAGATAATGTATGATATTAATCATTGTTTCATGGAAGAGTTGAAAAGGAAGATTGGCCAGGACTACAGTAGAATTGAGCGGATGTCAATTGTGGAGGAAGGGATTGTCAAGGTAAAGAAGAGGGAATGAAATCATACAGATTTATGTGTAGTTTGGATTAGCAAAGATGAAAAGAACAACCCCGTTTGATACATTCGGAAATTCGCACAAGATTCATTATCATGTTTGGAGGAATGCATCTCAAATATAGCATGAATAAGAGTTAACCTCCAGATTAATAGGAGATCATCTGCATGTTTTCATATTCTAGAAGTCATACAAATTGAGGTAGTACATTTATCTTGAATGCCAAAATGCATTTTTCCCTTCCCTGATGCAGCAGACTACATGTTTAATGTGCTTTTGTAACAAATATAGGTCTCAGTCTGTCTTCATTGTCTTACTTAATTTTCCATGATATTGCCTCATGTGGCTACTACACAGCTTATTTCTCTCTTTTGGGCTGACAGAGTATCCGGATGGCAAACTTATCAATTATCTGCTGTCACACAGTCAATGGAGTATCCAGAACACATTTTGAGTTGATTAAAACAAGAGTGTTCAAGGTATGTTAGAGAATGATCACAAGTTTTCTTTCATTTGGCCGAGTTTCATATAAATATTTAGTAACAGTGCACTTGGTCTGATCTAGTGATCTGCCATGTTGAACGAATCTATAGTTAGTGCTAATCATTTATAAAGCATGGGATATTGGAGGACTGTTAAGAATTTTCTCCAATTAAAAGTTTGCTTTATTTCTCGAGTGTATTGTTTAGGCATCATTATTGATAAAGGAGAAAGTACTAATTAATAGGACAAGACTAGAGAAGAAAGACCATAAAAGTTTTCTGGTTGTATCTTTCATCCCTACACATGTTTCTACTTTCACTCTACTAAAGTGGCTCATCTTTTTACATTTTGGTGGGGTAAACATAATTATATACAACATTTGAAACTTTGATATACAGAAACAGTGACACTGAATACTTGGTAATATGATCATTTTCTGAATGCTGATATTTTTACTGTATGATCGCTTCTGTAGGGCAAAACATTTAACTTCCCCACTTTAGGTATTTATCTTAACAGTGCTAGCCCTAGATATGTATGATGAACTGTCTGATATCGTTTTGCACTTTTTTATCGATTAGATTGAAGGGCATCAAGAGGAAAAGTAAACAATTTTTTCAAAATGTGTACACTTGGTTACTTGTCATGCTGAGCATTTGTGATAAATTTTGAAGAATTCAAAACATATTAGTGAAGGAATTTACATGCAGCATCTAAATTAAGGGAAGTTCGTTTATTAATATTCGCTATCAAATTTAGTTTTTCTTCCCTGTATTTTCTATTGCATTTTCTGACTTTGATAATTGTATTACTTTCTATGTCAATGAGAGCCTTTCTGACTTTGTAGGATTTTTATGATCTATGGCCACAGAAGTTCCACTACAAAACAAATGGAGTGACACAGGTATACTTTCGACATTCTATATCTTTCTGAAAATTCATGTTAGCAAGGATCCCTTCTCAAGCTTTAAGGTCGCTCCAAAGGTCGTGAATGCTTCCTTAATTACTCTAAAATATTGTACCTAGTTTTTACATGGAGTTTGCTTTGTCTTCCATTGGATTCGCAACATCATAAGACTTGATGGAATACTAATCAAATTACAATTTTATCCAATCATGATTGAAGTTCTTACTATTGCTTCCTTTTAACCATTCCAGTTCAGAAACTAGTTCCGGCTTTACTGCATCATTGTTCTCTGTATGGTTAAATATATCTCTTACATTGCAATTTTACATTTCTGGTGTGTTTAATTCTCAGAGAAGGTGGATAGTGGTGAGCAATCCTAGTTTATGCTCCCTCATCTCAAAATGGCTACAGACAGAAGCATGGATTCGTAATGTTGACCTCTTAGCAGGTTTACGAGAGCATGCGTCAGATCCTCTCCTACAACAAGAATGGAGAATGGTACTGCCATTTTCTGCCCTGTACTGCTATACACAAATTTTAATGAGAAAATGGGTTGCCTTTTTTCACTATGATCTGACATAAATAGCTTATGTGTAGGTGAAGAAAATTAATAAGATGAGGCTTGCTGAGTACATCGAAACTTTGACTGGGGTTAAGGTTTGAGAATATTAGCGATTGTGATTATTAATCTTCTTGGTTCTGCTAATTGTTTCACTTTTAACTGAACCCTTTTAATCGCTACTGTGGTTGTATCTTGACTTCAGGTTGGTTTAGATGGAATGTTTGACGTCCAGATAAAGCGAATACATGAGTACAAACGACAATTACTGAATATACTTGGTATAGTGTATCGATATGACTGCATTAAGGTAAATATAGAGTAGAAAGGGGTTTTGTTCATTTGACCAATTAGGCCTCTGTTGTACTGTTATCCATATAATTATTAGCTTTCATGGAGAAAGTCTTGAATAATTTGTTGTATTCTCTTGCATTGCGTGAATGTTTCTTGTACCTTTGTGTTTGCTTAACTAATATGAATAATACGAAATGATATAGTCAGAGATATTAGCTCACACGCCACTCTCACGTAACTCTATAAATCTAGAACGTCTTTGCAGAATTGGAATGGAATGTTCTGATCTGTAGATCCTTAAAAATATTATTCTTATACCAATTGCTTGATTTTAGCCCCGTAATGGCTTAGTTATTTATTTGTTCATTTTCTTGTTTGGTAATACTTGCATTGCCTTAATAATACCCTTGGCTGGACCCCAAACATGGCCGTCATTTGACTGTTTACTCTCACTATTTGTTGATGTTTAAGAATATGAGCAAGAGTGACAAAGAGAAGGTTGTACCTCGTGTCTGCATCATAGGAGGCAAAGCTGCTCCCGGTTATGAAGTTGCCAAGAAGATTATCAAGCTCTGTCATGCTGTGGCAGATAAAATTAACAATGATGCTGATGTTGGGGATCTACTCAAAGTGGTATGTCAATGATTTCAATTCTTTCTTACTTTCTAAGTTCTAAGTGGATGAGAGATCTTCTGCATGCCATCCTCGTGTTTAATTCATCCTATGTAATTTGGAAATAAAGTTCAAAAGAATTGTATTATGTAAAGGGAAAATTTCGCAAGATACATTCTAATAAATGCATATCAACTATTTAGTTAACCCATACATGCATGATATGCGTGCGCAAATGCATCCCTGTAAATGCGCGCAGATGGAGAAAATTGTTTCTAGCTGATAAGATTCTAGGCTGAGTTTCTTGCTTTAGATTTCTATGGCTCGAAATTTTGTACTCAATTGCTTACTTTCTTTAAGAAGGGCCATTAGAAAGTGTGTATTCAGTTCCTTCTTCTATTTCAGGTTTTTATCCCAGATTACAATGTATCGGTCGCTGAATTGGTTATCCCTGGCAGTGACCTTTCACAGCATATCAGGTTGCTGCATCTGCAACTCTTTCCCACGTCCACCTCTTTCCAAATTTAGCATGATTTGTACGCCCTATTCTTGCAACTAAAAATTTATCTGATCAGTTGTTGAAATGAATTCTGAAACAACTCTAATCTGCATAAAGCCGTTTCATGGATAGATTACAAACTTATTTTAGGGCTTGATGTGCTTTTATAGGAAGGTCCTTAATGGTTACTTGAAGCTATCACTTGGATTACATGGCATTGACTGTATGAGCGTGGTGTAAAATACCCAGAATTAACATGCTTCATTTCTGTTTTTCACCTCACATGAAAAATTGTAATAAAATCAAGAGAGATTGTTTTCTTCTTGCACTTATTCTGTGGAAGGTATTGAAATTTATAAATGACGTTTTCTTTGATGATTGCCTTCACTTATCCTAGGAATTCCTATCAAATTCTGATGGTCATAGCAATCCTCGTCTGTGTTTCTTAATCATCTGTCGAATGTGCTTTCCATATTCTATAAAATATATTATTCATAGAATACAGTTAAACCTTTTGCTTTTATTGCTTTCTTTTTTCTTTATCTCATGTAATTCAATCTTATCTTTGTTTCTTAGCTAAAATACACACACAAAACCTGAATATATCCTTTTGAAAGTAGCTACCTGGATCAACCTTTTCTGTGTAAAAATTGGCCATGTTTTCATCTTACATCTGCATATTAGGTTGAGGTATCACTCAACTAGAAGTTACCCTGAAGCAATTAGTTTTCTTCCTACATTTATTGCTTTATTTCTATCTGATTTGTTTGTATAACAAATTTCATCTGTCTACTCGTATTCAGATTCATTTTTGAAACACTAGCTGCATGAGTTGATTAAAGACTATCGCTTCCCAGTAAATTTTGGATTTTGGATTTTTTCTCAGTACTGCTGGGCATGAGGCATCAGGAACTGGCAGTATGAAATTTCTCATGAATGGATGCTTGCTATTAGCCACTGCAGATGGTTCCACAATTGAAATAATTGAAGAAATAGGAGTAGAGAACATGGTATGATGATAAGCTATATGGATCTTCATGCCAGTATAACTTCTATGTTTAAATACAGCTAACATAATTACTTACTCATTCCTACATTTATTGATTTATTTATATCTGATTTGAGTGCTTTACTCAGCTATAGAAATCCACTGAAAGCAACATGCAGACTATTTGTAATCTCTCTTCTCAATATATAATCTTTTAGTCAAGTTCATCATTGTGTCTGAGTAAATAGATGCGTGCAGGATCCTTTGTATTTTGGGGTTCTGCAAACTTGGACTTCTGGGTACCTGTTTAGAAATTTCCTGCTTGCTTTCAGCTTCTAATGCATGAATAGTAAAAAACGAAATGATAAAAGACAGAAGGAAAAAAAACACCAAACTCATAGTCATAGCATGTATCCCTTTTTATTCATTTTCATAGATATTTGAAGAACCTAATCTCTTGCTCATTCTCTCAGTTTCTCTTTGGTGCTAAAGTACACGAAGTTCCACAATTACGAGATGAGCCTGCTCTTGAAGTATCTATTCAATTTATTCGAGTTGTAAGGTAGTATGCACAGCTCTCTGTTACTTACTATTTTCCTTATGTGATTGCTAAAGGTGCATTCATATAGTTTCTAAGTACATCTCTGCAAGTGGCTTCTTTTAGCACCATTGTTCAAAACACCCAATCAAACATGAAGAGAATGATATGATACCATTCTCCTGAATCTTGGTGAATAGTGCGGCAAACTAAGTTATTCTTTGCTTGGCTTGACTCGCCCTTTTCGGTTACTTATCAAAGTGCCTGCTGTTTTGTAGAATGGTTCGTGATGGTTATTTTGGTTTCAAGGAGTACTTTAAGTCACTATGTGACTCTCTGGAGGATGGCAATGATTTTTACTTGTTAGGAGCTGATTTTTCTAGTTATCTTGAGGCTCAGGTAATTTTGTATATTCAACACTGCATCAAGTTTTCCGCTCTTGTTTAAGATTACTGGCTTTTCACTGGAAGAACATTGCTATAGGCTATGGCTGATAGAACGTTTGTGAACCAAGACAAATGGACTTGCATGAGTATTCTTAGCACTGCTGGTTCCGGAAGATTTAGCAGTGATAGAACAATGGAAGAATATGCGAAACAAACTTGGGGAATCGAGCCATGCAAATGTCCCTTCTGATGGCTTGTGAGATGATTTTTGCTATTAAAAGTAGTTCTAAAGCTTTATATTACCAATTTTTTAAGTGGCTGACATTTCAATAGTTGTTGCAGCACAGTTGACAGTATCTTCCTGACTTCATCAAATAAGGATATGTAGAGAAAAGTCTATCAAGAACTGTTGCTGCTGCCTACTAATCTCCGACAGACAGAGCAATTTCTTTGTGATCAATTCTGTAAAATATGTTAATCTAACGTGTAATTATTTCAATACTAAATTTAAATAACTCAAAACCTTTCCCTTAATTCGTCCTACATTTTCTATTCTTTTACTATTGTGAATTATTTTAAAAATATCTACTTGTTCCTTGCAATATTTCTCAGTTCATCCATGTGAGGGTATATGTCAATTTTGACCAATATTCATATAACTCCAATATTCTCTCTAGTGTAATTTTGATGTATAATAATTTGTTTTATTCTTTGATATCCATATAAATTGTCAAATGCAGTTTCCCTTTTTTCCATTTATACAGGAATCTGGAAAATTCAGTTCTAGATACAAAGAGGTAAATCTTACTTGGTTAGTTATTCTTCACACACATTTTAAGAGAACTCTGTATTTCTGGTTCCTATCTTTTAGAATTCATTTTGAATTTTAGAAGGAAGAAACTTTCTGCATACTGACCAACGCTTGCACATTCTGATACTGATGGATTATTTTTATTTTGCAATGGATATGGCTTGGAAAGCATAATCCCTGTTGAATGTAAAGTTAGTTTCTTTCATCATCATCATCAATCATCAACCATCTCCAGTTAATTACAGTCTTAAGAATGACTTCTCTGATCATTTCACCAGCATAAGTGGTAAGAACAAGCTCTGTTAATAGTCCAGCAATACTTTGCTCTTCCTCTTTTCCTTCTTTCTTAATATAAATTATCGTATTTTCTTGGCTATCTGAATTAAAAAAATCTCAGACTAGTTTTTGATATATTGGTTTATTATCCAGGAGTTCATGCATGGGTAATAAAAAACAAAAGGATAGTAAAAATAAATAAAAATAAAAATCTCTGAGCTCATAACATGTTCAATTCATTTTTTATAGATATCTGGAGAAATTAATCACTTTTTCATTCTCTCAGTTTCATTTTGGTGCCAAAGTACATGAAGTTCCACAATTACGAGATAAACCTGCTCTTGGATTATATATTTAATTTATTCGAGTTGTAAGGTAGTATGCACAACTCTCAGTTAATTATTATTCTCCTTCTTTGCGCATGTATTTGATATTTCATCCTCCTGGTCAGTCTAACCATTTCATCGTCATTTTATTCATTGTAACGATTAACTGCGATCATGAAACAACTTAGGGTCGGGTTTGAAAATATTTCTCACTTGGTTTCATGCTTCATTTTTCATTCACAAAACTACATGCAAGTCACGTGTACTACATCCGGATGTGAATGTAATGATAAAGTTTGAGCTATTTACTAATTTCTTGAGCCTCTCTCCAAGTCATTAATGTAACACTATTGGCCAAATTTGAACAGCATTAATGTATTTTATAATTTTTATTCACATTACTTGTTGCAGTAGTATATATACACACAATTCCTTCATTAGTGTTTTAATCTAGCATAATATTCCTTTGGAGTTTTCTTCGTCGAGGTCATTCCGTAATGGTAAATATCTTTCTCTTTGTTTTATACTCCCTCCGTCCATGAAAAGTGTAACACTTTCCATTATTTTAAACCTCATCATACTTGAGCTTTTTATTTGTTAATTTTCATATCCATATGATTGTTTCAAGTTACTTTCCTTAAATTTTGCAGGAATCTGCAAGCATCAGATTCATATATGAAGAGGTAACTCTACTTGGCTTATTCCTTTTCATCATAAGTTTGCAAGCCCTCTATTATCTATCACCCTATCTTTTCAGGAATTCATTTTTAATTCGAGAGGAATGAAGCTCTTCACGTGTCGTTGGAAGCCTTCACTTTCCGAGCCTAAAGGATTAGTCTTCTTGTGCCATGGATATGGCATAGAGTGCAGTGTCTCTCTGAGAGGTAAATAATAATAATAATAATAATAATAATAATAATAATAATAATAATAATAATAATAATAATAATAATAATAATAATAATAATAATAATAATAATAATAATAATAATAATAATAATAATAATAATAATAATAATAATAATAATAAACACATCGTCTCAATAGTTGGCTTAGAGATGCTTTAGTTGTTAAAGCTTATACAAGCATCGAATATGGTCGTAACATGGAACAGGTTGTGGTATTCGACTTGCAAAGGCAGGCTATGCAGTTCATGCCATTGATTACGAAGGTCATGGGAAGTCGTCTGGGCTGCAGTGTTACATCCCCAATTTTGATGATCTTGTAAATGATTGCTCTGATCATTTCACCAGCATTTATGGTATTGACAATCCAATTGCACTTCTCTCTCTCTCTCTCTCTCTCTCTCTC
Organism: Agastache rugosa; assembly: GCA_031470985.1. Lineage (NCBI taxonomy): Eukaryota > Viridiplantae > Streptophyta > Magnoliopsida > Lamiales > Lamiaceae > Agastache > Agastache rugosa. Next base: position 58,923,525 of record CM062601.1, on the reverse strand, counting down.
TCTCTCTCTCTCTCTCTCTCTCTCTCTCTCTCTCTCTCCTTCTTACTTCATTAAAATTCACCTTTACGTGGGACTGGAAGTGAGTCTGTAGGCTGTCATAAATAAAATTTTGCAGTACCTATTTGGCTGTATATAATGATCGAGGCCTTGAATTTAATAATTTTTACAGAAAGGCAAGACAACAAGAATATTAAGAAGATTTTAATGGGGGAATCAATGGGAGGCGCTGTAGCTCTACTCCTACACATGAAGAAGCCAAATTATTGGGACATGGTGTGCTGGTAGCACCTATGTGTAAGGTATTCCAAACTTTACCCTCTTTTAATTTTTGTTCTTGTTTCAAAAAAAGAACAAAAGAAAAATTGCATCACATTCTCAGAAACTGTATAGTACATGTTCTAGTTGTTGTTTTAGACAATTTGACCTGTTTTTGCAGTGAATTTCAAGAAATTGCACTACACGCGCCACATCAGGCGCATCCACGCGCCGGTTTCTAATTTATTTTTTTAAGGCGGGTGCGAGCATCATATGCGCCCGTCATTTTAATTTTTTTTTTTTTTCATTTTTATTCTTTAATTCTTCCCCATTAGAATTATGGTTTATTAATCCTCAATTAAGGTTTATAAAAAATATTTTTTTTTAAAGTCAACTTTGGGTGTTGACCGGCTGCACCCGGAGTGTCCCTCTTATATATATAACCCTAAGTATTATAAGTACTTTAGATCATGTATAACTGATACAATCTGCGAAATAAATGTAGATGTCATTATATTTTACCATGCAAAAATTTTAAAAAAAAGTCTTTGTTATGATGTAATATAATACTAGTACAAAACAACTTATGTGAAAGTAATTCTACCATCTGGATTTATTGAAATTGCAGATTGCTGAGGAGTTGAAGCCACATCCAGTGTTAATCAGTCTTTCTGTAATGCTTAGTCGTCTGATCCCAACATGGAAAATTGCTCCAACCACAAATATTATCGATGCCTCCTTCAGGGTTTCGGAGATAAGGGATGAGGTAGATTCTTTATAATGAATCCTTATTTCTTATCCTATCTATTTTAACTTTATATTATATTTTAGTAGCATATGTTGTGTTTAGATTATAGTAAAAAAATTATAGTACAACTAGTACATCAGGGAAAAAGGTTGGATACCATCCTTAATGTTTCCTCCAAAGTTCAAATAAATCTTTCAAGTATTTTTAGATATCTTTCAAGAAAAAGAAAAAAAAAATTGAGAAATATTTACAATATGCATAATGATTATGGGATCTAATTTTTTTTTTTAGTTTTTATTATTTATATTTTAGGAACTTATAAGTTATAAATAAGTCTTAAGTTAGGTCCCACGGTATACATTTTATTATAATGACGTCGATTATAACTGATAACACCAAGATCTTCCTTAAGTTGAGAGGGACATATACATTAGTATTAGAGTTTATCATGTAACTAAAAATATTTGAAAGATACTTGAACTGTGGAAGAAATTGAATTTCTACCTAAAAGTGTACTTGAAGAGTTTACTTGAATTTTGGAGGAAAAATCAAGAGTGTATCTTGATCTTTTCTTGAATAGATAGGATAAATAATCAAAAATATATTAAGCAAAGAAAGTCTAGTATGATCGACTATTTGCAATAAGAAATATAGGTTTACTATGTTAAGTTTTAATACTTTAATGTATATTCGACCTTTCCCCGGAATACAAATAATTAAATATATAGTTCTATTAAACAACAAAGTCTGGTATGGCTATTAGTAATTTTAGGCATGTATAGGTCGACTGCATTTATTATTAATACTTTGGCGTATTTGAAAAGTATCTTTGCCTAATGGAGCACTACTATCTATGTTAAATCTAGGTTCACAGCAGTTATTATAAATACTTTTGTATTTTTCCACCAATTATTTTAATTATGAGTAAAATACATGTGGTATTTGTTGGTCTCATATATATCTTAATCAGAAAACAGCGAGTGAGGATTAAATTCTCACTAACCCTATTTTCTAGCAGATAGAATAGGCTAAGTGCAATTCTAATTGAGTTATGTCCAGATAAATCAAATTATCAGTTGGTTTGTTTGAGGTTAGGTGAAACAAGGTAACTGATTTGAGAGATAACTTAACATAAATCCAATACGTAAAATGTAACTTTTTTCTTGCCGTATATTGTAATTTGTAACTCAAAATATGAATAATTATTGATACAAAATGATGCAGATTAGAGCAAATCCACTATGCTACAGAGGAAGAGCTCGTTTGGCTACTGCCACTCAAATATGGAAGACGAGCTTGGATTTGGAGAGTCGACTGCAAGAGGTATCACTATCTTTCCTAGTTATTCATGGCGGGGAAGATCGCGCGATTGATCCATCAGTAAGCAGATGAACGGGCTCAAAGTTGGGACAAAACTTTCAAATTATATCCTGACATGTGGCATTCTCTCACTTGCGGAGAACTGCCTGAAAACATCGACATTGTGTTTGCAGACATTGTCAGCTGGTTGGATCAGAGACTTGGCTGAGGAAAGTCTTTAATAGGAGACTGCTCATATGATGTAATAAGTGTTGTGTCGTCACTCATCATATACTCATACATGGAAGCTCATCATATCCTTGTTTTTCAAATTTTTAGTTGTATCTCCAAGTTTTTATTTCTGTAGGAGGCTCATCACTTGATTTTCCAAAAAAAAAGAACAAAAAATGTTGTTTTTTAAGCTTTGCATATGATGAGAATTTCTGGATAGTATATAGTAATATTTGCATGTATTAGGATCTATTAGTATTTATCAGAATAAATCCAAATTCGGTTGAGAAATTGAAAAGCAAATTTATGGTAAAAAAAAATATATGATAGAAGCTTCTCACGTAAAAGCGAAATTATTTGATAGATAGTTTTTATATCGAGTACTAGAACACCAATACGCACGTCTATTTTATAATACTCCCTCCGTCCACGATAAATTTGCCACAATTTCCTTTTTGGTCTGTCCACAAAAAATTTGCCACATCCATTTATGGTAATAAACCCCACACACCTCACTTACTTTTTCACTCACAACACAATTGAAAACTATATCAAAGTGGGACCCTTATTCCACTCACAATACAATCAACCAACAAATTATTAAAACTCGTGTCATCCACAATGTGACAAATTTATTGTGGACGGAGGGAGTACTAATTTTTCCAAATCATCGCCAGTATTGAAGTTATTTCAATTCTAAATTCTGAACCAAAAACTAAAGACGTATTCTTTTAGTTGATTTCAATTTTTTTAAAGATAGCTTCTAATCTGATCAAGTTTAAATATAACCACTGGAATATTGATCAGATTCAATAGAAGAATTTTTCCTTGAAGAGCCAACTTAATTCTTTTCCCCTTTAGATCCAATTCAAATTTGAAGTTAGTTAGATCGACATTTTAAATGAGATGGGCCGGCCCTAATTAGGGCATTACAAACGGAAACCTAGTTTGGGCCGAAAAATGTTGCAGCAAGCTACAAGATGTGGTCTATCATATCAAACATTTATTTAGAGTTGGTTTATATCATATGATAATGTGGTCATATGGATATGATTGCCGGTGGTAATGGGACAGATTAGTCTACTTCTGTATGGTTGAACTTGAGATAGACATTACACGTCTAGCATGATTTAAACCGATTTGACTATTTTTTTCCTTCATTATCATGATGACTAAAATAACCCGTAACCGCTACCCACAAATTAAATTAGGAAAATCTGGCAAATAAAGTATTGACGAAATTTAAACTTGATAATTTTTATTACAAGAATACTCACAATCATCCCCTAAAAGACTCAATATGACTATGTTGATAAAGACAAAACGCGAGATGTTGGTTGGAATAGTTTCTTCAGTGAAATTAGTTCTATTTATTTATTTCAGATAGAAGAATATTTTGTCCACTACGGAATTAGATCTGTGTGTGCATCCATGAATTTTTTTTTTTTTAATATCATTACAAATATTAAACTCACACACCTCATCTAGGATTTTTTTGTGGTCGAGAATACTCGAACCTCTGACCTATTGGTCAACAGGAAACCACTCCACCACTAGGCCATTCCCACTGAGACGCATCATGAATTTTATGTTTTATCATACGGCCGCTGCTCGAAGTGTGATCTAATAAGAGTCCTAAAACTTTTGTTTTCTTAGTTGCAGAAGCAATGATGTTGGGGTTGGAGCTACGGATAACGTACGCATGTTTAATTTATTTAGTAGGCAGCCGCAGAGTGGCAACATTAAACGCCTCGAATTGTTGGGTAGGGGGCCAGACAGTTTTCAGACTCTTGTGTGCTTTCCTCACAAATTTTATGACATCTCATTCATTTCAAACACCTACTCAATCTTACCTTACATTACATGCGACAAATAGAGAGGCATATTTAATTTTCTGCCGCTATATTACAACTGCCCAACTATTCTAATTTTCTGGCATAGGAGTATCTTTCTATCCAATTTTAGTTTTAGAATAGGAAAATTTTCAAGAATTAAATTATTGGCTGCTGCTCACTTCCAAAGCCACCAAAACCATAGCTAAAGTTTTTGTATTGCTGTTGCTTTCTTTTTTAAAATTGCGACTTCTCCGTTGTGGTATTACATAGTGATATGTCTACAAAATATTTACTAGTGAATTTTTCTTATTCCGTGCATTTAGCACGAGTTTCTTCTTATACCGTTTGATCATAAATTTAAGTCCATCTCTTACTTGACTATTTTCAATTTGTTAACTAAAAATCTCGTTCTTATCCAATAATCAATAATCTACAAACAACATAAAAGAAATGAACCGAACTAACTAGTGTGCTAAATTTTTGGATTGTATTAATAAGATTCGAGATAATAATCTTCGACCACAAACCCACTATGCATTTTCATTATCATGAGATGAAAAATTAGGCGGATATGAGTCATATTCTAGCAATTAATACTTCCATCCATCCTCTCTCTCTCTCTCTCTCTCAACACCAACACCAACACGATGGAGGAAACGAGTTGGGAGCAAAAGCTAAACGCGTTGACTCACATCCTAACCAGCCCAACTCAGTCGCCGCCGCTCCACTCGCAGCTATTCATCGCCACCCAAATCCCCTGCTACCTCAACTGGGACTACCCTCCGCTCCTCTGCCGCCGCTCCTCCTCATGGCCGCCGCCGCTCATGAGATGGGCGCTCTCTCAGTTCATCAAAAGGGGCCGCAGATTCGGGCTGCCGGAGACCTCATGGCGGTGCAAATGCCCCTACCAATTGCCTCCGCCGCTGATTTTGGCCAAGGGGGTGGCGGAAGCGGAGTGGGGCGAAGAGGAGAGGAGAAGATATGTGAGGTCCAGATTCAGAAGGAGAAGGCTGGGGATCGACGTTAATCCTTTGATTCCGATTGTTGTTCCTAATCTATTGTTGCTTTCGCTTTTGTTTTGGTCTCCGATTTCTCTTCAAGATAATCTGTAGCTCTCTCTAATTTTGTGGTTTCTGTAAATCTTACTAGTATTATCCAGATTTGCTATATCTGGATTGGAACAAGTGTGTTACATGTATCATTCATTCATTTCATTTATCCGTTATATTCTTATTTATTTTTTGTTTTTATTTCTGCGGTTACCACTTACCACTAGGGGTGAGCACGGTTCGGTTAACCGACCATTTGCCACACAAAAAAACCGACTATACGGTTTTTATTCGGTTCGGTTAACCGTTTAAAATTAAAAAATAAAAACCAAAAACAACTAAAACGGTTAACCTTAAAATCGGTTCGGTTAACCGTTAATCAACGGTTAACCATGAAGAAAAAAAGTTTTGATTTTTTTATAATTCATAGCATTAAAAAATATTCATATTTTAAAATATAGATTCAAAAAATACAATTTAAAGAAGCATAAATTATAAATTGAACTCTATCATGTTTTCAAGTCAAATTAGTAAAAATAAATCAGTAATTATTATAATTTTATAACATATAATTAGTAAGTATAATATATATAATTAGTAAGATTATAATTTTAACGAAATTCGGTTCGGTTCGATTAACCGTTAGTTTTTATACATAAAAATAAAAATCTAACCGCTACCCTCGGTTTTTTAAGATTAGAAGAATAAACCGAAACCGACGGTTCGGTTAACCATATTTTCGGGACGATTTCAGTACGGTTTGTCGGTTGGTTCGGTTTTTCTGTTTGATTTGCTCACCCCTACTTACCACTACAATTTTTTTGAAAAGATTTAACAATCATATCGTACTATTAATTTAATTATTTAAATAATATTTATTACTCACTCCTTTTCAATATTCATGACCTATTTCTTTTGGGCACGAGTATTAAGGAGAGTGAAATTAGGGATCAAAAGATGTGAGCCACATGTTTAGTGTAGTTTTTATTCATTATTTAATATTTTTGTTAATAAAGTGATTTTTTTTAATAAATAAAGAGTTTTAATTAGAACCTAAATAAGTTTTAAATTAGTCCAAAAAGGAATACAGATCAATAATATTGGGACGGAGGGAGTATTATATATTGATTATTGAATTCTAATTAATACTTTTTATTACTAAAAATTGAAGATTAAAAACATCGTATATCATATTTCTAGAATAATCAATATTAATCTTAATAATTAATTATTAATTAAAATTTTTAAATTAAATATAACAAAAATATTATAAATTTTAATTGAATTGTTGAATTCTACGTAACACCAAAAATAGGATAGATAATCTCAAATGATATTACAGTATCGATATCACAAATCTTATACATGTGATTTGTGCACTCGCGGATGCACCTATCAGTTAATTGGGAAATTCTATTATTAATTAATTAATTAAATTATGTTATGTGAGAGGTGGGTGTACTACATGTACACCCATAATAAAATATCCCTAGTTAGTGTAGCTTTAAACCTACCAACAAAATACATATGAATTCATATAAAGGTCATTGCAAATCTTTTGCGATGACCATCTCATAAATAATAAAAAAATGAGAATTTTCTAATATTTTTTTTTTTGTATTCCGCCACTAATTGTGTAGTGTTTCTCATTTGTTTTGTTGAAGTTTTCAATTTTATATTGAGAGTAGCACAATTTAGGAGATAGAATAGAGGTAGAGACTATTTTAGTACAAAAATAAATTTCAATGGTGCACAATTAATTGCAGATATACATACACATCCACCTAAATTATGTGCAAAATGTCAATAGATTGTTACCCTTGTATATTAATTAATTAATGTATTTCACCGAATGTGATGATTTTCAAGAATGAAGAAAAAGTTGGTGTTTCTTAGTAGGGGGGGGCATGACATTCAACCAACATCTGCGCCTCATAATTGGTTGCTTTGATTGTGGAGAGATTGATAGAAAAGTTTGTAGCTTGCAAGGATATCTTCTTTTCTCCCAATAATCAATTCTTATATCAAACATAAAGCTAGCTTCTCCTCCAATACAAAAATGAAACATATTTCAAGAATTCAATCACAAGTGATTTCAATCTTTAGTTTTTGCGTACGTTTTTTCCAATTTCTTTTGCAAAAGGTCGTGTTCCATTTAAAAAAAAAATCATGCTTTTGGATTATCATTTTAGTCCCCTCCATTTCAGAATACACTACGTTTAGTTTTTATTTTAGGAAGAGTAGAAAAAGGAAAATAATGAAAACATTATTTAATTATATACTTTATGAGGAAAACTCATAATCACTATCTGTTTTGAGCAAAACCTTTTATGTATAAAAGTTTTTCTCACATAATTACAAGTGTGGAACAAACTTAATGAACAATATATAGTTGGAAAATCTTGTGCCATATAAGCTTCACCTAGAAGACATGGTAAACAATTCAAATTCGTGATTTTTATTTTTATTTTTACTAGAAACACACAAATTGAATTGCAAGAGTGAGGAATGAGATTTGTCTAAATTAGTTAGCAGTATGGATAATGGGTGTCCATTCTGAAAGGGGTGTGTGGAGGTGATGTGTTGAGAGGTAGGGGCACTCTTTCTGCTTTAGTCCAAAACAGACAAGCAATGAACATGCTCTTAAAAATAGGCAGACAAATTTTATTTAATATTTGACTACGACTGCTATAACAAATGTACATACCATAATGTTCAGTTTAATAAAGTTTCTATTCCAAAAACATAATTTGTTACTGTTACACATATTAATTAAAAATCATTATGTGATTATTAAATTGGAAATCTTATTATGCAGGAAATGTACAATATACATTATATATACTACTATTATATATATCATGAGAGAAATTAAATTAATGGAAAAAGGTTTTCAGTTTGAATATCACCAAGATCGAACCTCTCATATCAGGATTTCCTAGTGTAGTTTACCTTTTCTGTGAACATGAAATTTATCATATGTACGATTCGGATAACGATTGTGGGTAATCTCGTCATAGTTTTTTTTTAATAATGAATATATGTCATGAGAGAATTTCCAATAATAAATTACAAATTACAAACATCTGATTTCAGAAATGGGCGACATCAATTCCCAGAACATACAAACAGTGCATTTTTTTATTTTTATTTTGGACGAACAATGTTTTATTATGGGCCTCATTCGCAATTTTTATGAAAATTAATGTTTTCCGCTAATCACGCAAGAATTTCGCTTGGCCCAAGAAGAAAACAAAGGCAAAGGTGAATGTGTAAAGGTGTTTGACAAATTGGAAAGTTTGATTGGTCAAACACATTTCTAACTAATTCTGACTTAGTAATTTGATTAACTAACCATCTCCCGTTTCTAATCCCACACCAAAACGCTGTCCCACTAATATTACTACTTTTTTTTATATAGTTTCTTATTTTATATTTTTTTATCGGTTATAGTAAATTTAGACTAACAATAACATGCGTATACTCGTACAAAAAGATAATAATATAAAATACAAAAAAAAAAAATTACATAAACCTATAAAATCCAATTTGCCCTACACCTCCCCACAAAAGTCCGCTATGAGAATGGGAGGAAAACTCGAAGAAAGTGAATTTAAGAAATCAAGATTTCGCATCTTGGGATTGAAATAATTAAAGAAACAATTAATTATAAATAAATGTAGTTAATCTAATCTACATCACGAGAAGAAAAAAAATGTAAAAAAAGCTAGAGAGGTGAAAAAGATAATGCAATCATAGAGACCTAAGATGCCATCATTTATGCATGCCTTAATACTGAAGTTGAAATCCTATCCAAGTAATAGAAAGGTGGAAGGAAAAACAACCAGAAATTTGGACGTTTTCATTATGGGAAATTATTATTATTAATTATCATTTATCACCACATGCAATTTTTGAAAGCACGAGCCCGTAATAATGCCTAATGCAGTAGTCGCTCAATTTCAAATAATTCGTTCAATGTAATACCGAAATATTAAATATGAGCGAAATAATGAGTGGAAATTTAAATTTCTTAAATCATCCCCACCAATTATGTTTCTATTATAGCACCAAACAACCCATAGAATTAAAAGTCATTAAATATAAATAATAAATTGTGATAAAATCATGGTTGAAAACATTTATTACTTGAGCTCAGAAAAGAAAAAAGAAAAAAAAAGACGCGGTGGTGTAGAGAGAGAGAGAGAGAGTTGGGGAAGGGGGACTGGTAGACTTAGCATGTATTATCGCAACCAACAATTAACAGAGCAGATGAAAGATTTATTGAGTCCTGCCTAACAAAGTTGCCTCCCTCCTCTTTACAATTTTAGTAGCCTCGGCGAAAGCTAAAGAAACCATTTTCCATTTCTGAATTACTCGTGGAAAAAAATATATATACTACGTTAAAGGGAAAGTGTATATATTAAAAATTATATATTTGTGTGTGCGCGTGCTTAGTCGAATTCAATAAATAAGAAGAAGAAGAAAACTAGGTAGATTTAAATAATTTATAAATTATACTCAATGCACGATGAAAATTAATGAATCCAAGTATATATTCAACAGTCACATGTCAAATAATGCATGAGATCAGTGGCCGTATTATGACTGATATGGCGTATAACTGCCATCCTTCTTCATAATCTAAATACTTATTTTTGGAGCAAAATGAGTATACTTTTAACTCGTCAAATCCAATTCCCCAAAAACACTATTCGAAATGCCAAAATAAGATGGAAAAAGAATGAAACGTTTAGCATACCAAAAATTGGGTCTTCTAGAAATGTCCTGATATCTAAGTTTTAGGATTGTAACATCCCACAATATATGTTGACTAATTAGAGTGCAAAACTCAAGAAGGAAATATTAATTAATTTGAATAAACTAATTAAGGTGAAATAGTGTTGTGGGGACCCACCCATATTTGCAATTTGTTGATAGGTAGGCATGCAATTTGTGAATGAGTAAGAGGAGGAGGGGGGGGGGGGGGGGCGCCCCCGAGCAAAATATAATGAATTCCATAAGTGTAAAAAAGAGAGTTTGGAAGAAGTGCACATGCTTAGTGTAGGACTATAATTTCTTCATGTCCCATCCACTCCACCCACAATCCACGCATGACTCCCTCTCCTCCTAGCCCAATTTTTCTAATTTCTACCCACTTTTCCATTATTTTTGGAATTTCTTTTTTCATTTTTCACTTTCTTTTGAATTAGTTTTGGAATTATATATCATGCGCCGGATCCAACTAAAATGCGACTATATTTATTGCTCAATGCTGCTCCCGCCTTTAATATGCTACTTGCAAATTTTGTTTCTATTTTTAATCTAATAGTTACACTTATTTTTCTAACTACTCGACTAATAACTACTCCCTCCGTTCTTTCATAAGTGTCCCCCACCGTCAAATTACACATACCAATAAAATAAAGAAATTTACCTATGTAACCTTATTAATTACCATCATTAATGTATACATACAACTAATTAATAAATTACTAGAAGCATTAAATAAGGATAAAATTGGAAAAATGTCATTAATTTACTCTCAAATTTTGAAATATGACACTTATATGTAAACAAAAAATTAAGGTAAATAGGACATTTAAAAAAGAACGGAGGGAGTATATACAAAATAATCCATGTTAATTAAATTAAGAAAGAGTCTCCCATATCACTTTTTCAATGCCAAAAATTATGCTGTAGTTATCAACCGACTTCAGGCGATCCATGCATGCCACCAATTTATATGACGGGTTTGCAGGGGTGACATTCACGATGAGCGACAAATCCATTGATGACGATATGCAAACAAGGGAGGAATAGGGAGGACCGGAGGTTGCCGGAGAGGGTACGAATTTGAGAGGCCAGACAAATTAATTACTTAAGGTCTTTTTTTTGGTGAAATTTTGTTTTGTAGTTAAAGCCTATTTTTATTGTTTTTACATTGAAATGTGGGTTTCATTTTTTGCACATTACTCCCTCCGTTCTTTTTTAAATGTCCTATTTAGCTTATTTTTTTGTTTCCATATAAGTGTCCTATTTCAAAATTTGAGAGTAAATTAATGACATTTTTCCAATTTTATCCTTATTTAATGCTTCTAGTAATTTGTTAATTAGTTGTATGTATACATTAATGATGGTAATTAATAAGGTTACATAGGTAAATTTCTTTATTTTATTGGTATGTGTAATTTGACGGTGGGGGACACTTATAAAAGAACGGAGGGAGTATGTGTTATTATAAAATTTAGAGTTAATCAATGTTGAGACGGGATCAAGTTAACGATGGGATTGAATCCTATACCTAACTGGTTACACCTAATTACTTATAGACTAAAGTTTACACTGCTTGTATATCACTTGGGGACATACTTTATAGTGTTTAAACACATATATAGGAGAATTTAAAAAGTTAAATATTACTCTATATATGTAGTAAAATCTCACAATTTCACGATCCAATTATATGGACATGGACCTTCCAACGATAACTTGGTTAAAAAAGTGAGTTTAATCAGCTCTCTTTCCTTCTATTTTGGAAAATCAGTTGGTTATATAAATTAACACTGTCAATAAATAATAGTATTGATATATTATGTCGGGTGTATTATAGTAATGATTCTACTTAAACGAGCTTTTGGAGTATGCTTGTTTCATACATAACCATCCATCATACGTTATATTTTATACAGAAAGTTGAATTTAATAATGGCGCGCATATTTACTGTGAGAGGGTGCTGACACAAGCAAATATAATTAATACTCACTAAAGCGGAATTTATGGAAATAAAATACATCTCTACAAACCACAATATACAATTAAAATACTCCCTCCGTCCCATTTATATAGACTTGTTTTCCTTTTTCGGATGTCCCAAATATATAGGCTTGTTTCCATAAAAAGTAATGTTTTTTAGCTCATTTACTAATATATCCCTATTTAATTCTTTGATTAACTCATAAAAAATACATAGTCAAGTAATAAATAGGAGTAAGATTTAGTACAAAATATTTTTTAGTCGTTTTTTTTTTTAATGCTATATTGGACCTAATCCTCGCCAATACTTGTGTCCCCCATTTCCACCAAATCAGTTGAAATTTTTAAAGTTCATAAAACACACTCACTCACTCACTCACTCTATAAAAAACAGAGAAACCACACCCAAGTTCACAACACTATACACACTATCTCTCTCTCTCTCTCTCTCTCTCTCTCTCTCTCATCCTGCAATGGCTTCCCCTGCAGAGAAACTCTCCGTCTTCCTCCTCCTCACCCTCTTATCCTCTCTGCATACTCATGCAAGAGACAGCCAGTTCTTCAACAAAATCCCCAGCACCACCAACAACGCTGTTGTCCCCACCAACAAAGAAGCTCCCACCAATGAACAAGAACCCAATTTCCTCCCCCAAAATGAGGAGAGCTACGGCCTCTACGGCCACGAGTCCGGCCAAGACCCCCCTTCCGCCGACACCACCACCACCACTACCGCCGCCACCGAATTCAAACAGCCCGCCAAGAAATACCTCCCGAAAAACTACAACCCGGTGGCCTACGTCACTCAGCCCGAAGACGTAAACGAAGACGGCAACGCATTCGCCGAAGAGAGAAGCTTCACCACCAACCCCGCCAACAACAATAACAATAACAAAAACAATTATTACAACAACCAGCAGCAACAGGAAGAGGAAGAAGCATCAGAGTTCAGAAGCTACCCCACCGCCGCCAACAACAGAGACAACGGCGCCGACAACTTCTACTACAACGGCGGGAGCAGCTTCAACAGCCAGCCGCAGGGCGACGGCGGCGCCACCTTCGACAACCGCGGCGCCGCCGCATCCAACGCCTTCCAGCCGCAAGGTATGAGCGATACGCGGTACGTGGAGAACGGCAAGTATTTCTACGACATCAATTCCGAGAAATACAGCAGGAATCATCCTTATCAGAGCCTGCGTGGCGTTCAAGCCCAGAATGAATTCAACAACAAAAATTTCTACGGAAACAATGCCAATGAATTCAACAACAGAGATTTCTATGGAAACAATGCGAATGAATTCAACAGTGAGAATTCCATGGGAGGATATCAGGAGTTCCAGAATCATGAGGAGAACATGCCTTGAAGATATTTTATGGAATTATTATATTTATTTTAATCTCCATTAATGGTGTTTTAAATTATGGTTTTTAGGGTAAACCAAATCACAGATTTTATTTCAACTGCTGTTTTCCGGTTTAGTGTATTTTACTTTTACAGTGGAATTTCGTGGTGGGAAAAAAAGAAGTTTGATATTTATGAGCTTTTGATTTTGTACTCAGTTGTCATGTGATGTGATGAACTATAAAATGTTGAAATAAATTGTATATTAAATTATAGTATATATAATATGGGATAGTAAAAATATTTGTCTTTGTGTTTTTTTATTTAATAGTAGTACTAATTATTTTGACTGGCGTGGTTAATTATGATCGCTGACACCACTTTTTTAAAGGTTATGGACATACCACAAAAGTGTAATGATTTGATTGTTAATTTAAGTTTAAAGTAAATATTATCATAGACTAATGGATAGTATAATTGTTATCATTCCAAGTTCAATGATTTTTGACATTTTTTTTAAGATCTAAAGCATACGGGACAAAACATAACTAGAATTCAATATAATATATAGGTGATAGGAAATTTCAAAATATGTGGTCGCATTAGTTTTTGTTTTTGCACTTGACTTTAGTTTTTTTCCCAACTTCCAAATTGATTTTCTGTTGGTAGCTTAATTTTGTTTAAATAGTAATTAATGTCTTTTTCTTAGTAGGGGAAAAAATTATATATATAGGGGGAGAGAGAGACAGAGAGAGAGAGAGTGGGCATGTCGTTTTAAAAAGTTAAAGTTTATAGTATAAGTTCTTTCTCCAAGCAATATTTTTGGCAACTTTTCTTTTTTTGCTTTTGTACCCTTCTTTTTATTGAAATATAATTCTTTGGAGAAATTAAAAACATAAACCTGTCAGATCTGTTTATTAAATATCACATTTGACTTGATTTTTTTGCTATGTTCTTTTATAGTGTATATATTCTATGTCTATATTGCACGGTCGACATATTTATAATTATAATTCTGTACCGACATTTAGACTAATTTGTCATTGTATAAATATAAACTCAACATTTTATTTATCTAACTTAAAGTGAAATGGGCAAGTTGGGAGAGTATTTGAAATTTATAGTTATGATTTAGAGTGTAGCATTGCGGCACCGTAGTGGAATGGGCACTTGAACATGGAGGGACTAGTCGCCCATTATCCCAAGGCTTCTTGACAAGGAAATTTGAAGTAATTAATTGTTTTCAAATTTAATGATGCTAATCCAAAAATAGCCCAGTCCCAAAGTAATTCCTTTATTATTTTTCTTTTTTCTCAATATTGAATAAGTTACTAAAAAAGTGACAAAGTTAATCAAAGATGCCGGTTCAATTCTCCCGCTGATGACGGGGGACTGACCAATCTTTATTAATCCCACACTTTAAAGATTGCTCAACTTCCTTTCTCTTTTTCCTTTGTGTGTGTAAGAGAGAGAGAGAGTGTCGTTCAGACTTAAGCTTCAAGACTTCAAGTCTTTCTTGACATTTATTGATCCGTTCTACTCCCTCCGTCCCATTTATATAGGCTGATTGAAATTTTCACATGGATTAAGAAAATTTATTGGAAAAGTAAAATTATATAGTAAATTTCTTAATATGCCCCTATTTATTATTTGACTATGTATTTTTATGAGTTAATCAAAGAATTAAATAGGGATATATTAGTAAATGAGCTAAAAAACATTACTTTTTATGGAAACAAGCCTATATATTTGGGACATCCGAAAAAGAAAAACAAGCCTATATAAATGGGACGGAGGGAGTATTTTTATGTACTTAGATTTGGACATTTTAGTGAAGAGATGCGCTTCTGTGCGGTGATCGCACCGTACGTTTGGTGCGCCTCACGAGAAATTCTATCTTACATGTACATGTACTACACTGACCTCTAACATGAGAATATTTAATAATATAATAAAATATTATATTATTAAAATATTCTTATGTGAGAGGTGAGTGTACTACATGCACACCCTTAGTAAAATTTCCTGCGGCTCATTATGTTATTATTATTGTTTTTTATTAATTAAAATTTAATTAATTTTAATTGAGGTTTAATAAATTTTAATTGAGATTTAATAAATCCTCATTATAATTAATAAAATATAATTGAGATTAATAAATTTTAATTGAAAATTAATTAACTCTATTTAGGTTTAATTAAATAGTAATCAATTAATTATTAATTATTATCTTTAGTGAATTAGCAGATTTACCTTAATTACGCACAAAATAACAATTACTCCCTCCGTTCTTTTTTAAATGTCCTATTTAGCTTAATTTCTTGTTTCCATATAAGTGTCCTATTTCAAAATTTGAGAGTAAATTAATGTCATTTTTCCAACTTTATCCTTATTTAATGCTTCTAGTAATTTGTTAATTAGTTGTATGTATACATTAACGGTGGTAATTAATAAGGTTACATAGGTAAATTTCTTTATTTTATTGATATGTGTAATTTGACGGTGGAGGACACTTATAAAAGAACGGAGGGAGTAGATTCTAAACCTTCCCGTGTGAGAAATATTCAATTCTTGCAATTTGGCAGTGTCATTAAATTGTTAAAATTGCATACTTACATTCTCTCGATGAAAAGAAAACAATACTTAAAGATCCCAAAATTATGCACATTTTGCACACAAAAAATCATTATCTGTCTAGAATCATGGACATTCGACTTTAATATATATTTTTTTTCATTTTTCTTTGTTTAAAAAAGAAAAGAAAAATTAAAAAAGTAAAGAGAAGAAAGGAAAGTTGTTGGATGTCGTATTAATATCGAGACATTTTGATTGTCTTAGAAGGGAGGCCCATTCGGTCTCAGTGTGTCACGAGATTGGTAGTCGAAAATAGAGAAAATAGTAATGATGCTGAGGGTAAAATGGTAAACGTATAGTAACAGATCAAGTTAGTAATTAATCATAGCTTCCATCTTCTTATGGATACATGCCAGCCTCGCACAATCACTGACTGATTCACTTTGCTAAGTACAGGTTTAATTTAGTGGTTTACTGTAAATTTACCATTTCAGTCTCTGACAAGAATCCTAAGAAATCCGAGTTA
Organism: Agastache rugosa; assembly: GCA_031470985.1. Classification (NCBI taxonomy): domain Eukaryota; kingdom Viridiplantae; phylum Streptophyta; class Magnoliopsida; order Lamiales; family Lamiaceae; genus Agastache; species Agastache rugosa. The sequence goes on along the minus strand of CM062601.1, from coordinate 58,906,912 downwards.
GTATAATTATGTACTTTAAAATCTCCATTCCAGTGTGCATTTAATCATGAAGCATTCTTCACCCATCAGTATACTTTCCTCCCTCCCTAAATAAATGTCTCAAGCGCTAAAATTTTTGTCCTTAAATAAGTGTATTATTACAAATTTTATGCAAAAATTATGTCAAAGTGTCATATTTATTCTTTGGCTTAAGACAAGAGATTTATTTTTTCAGTTTCCCACGCAAGAATTTGGGGTAAAATGAGTTATTTTGCCCATTATCTTGATATACGTATTTTGGCAGTTTGAGACATTTAATCGGAAACGGAGGGAGTGGAGTATATATTATTGGGTTTATTTATAATGCCTATGTTGTTTTGCATTGTAGTGCTCATTTTATTGATGGTCGGGTGACCCAAATTCATATCATATATATGCAATTGGAATGTGGAAAAATAAAGTTTGGCACATGCATATTAGTCTTCTTGTGACAGTAATATCGAATGTCCGGATTTAGTTCGCCTCTATGTCCGGATTAATTTGCCATTGCAATACTAACAGGAAAATATCGGATGTTGTCACCACGTGTAAGCGTGTTTTCCAAATTGTCCCAACATTGAAAAACCTAATAATTTGGTACTTCATATTTAGACAGTATAACAAAAATCTTCTGAATCATATCTTTTGAAACGAAAAATTTTCATGTCATGTGTAATTTGAAGTTAGAAATTGGATTAACATTCAAGAATGGCAAGGAATAAAGGTTCCTGGACACTTCAAATTTTAGAGATCGAAAAAATATGATCCAAGACATATTTGTAATATCGTCTAAACATGAAGTAACAAATATTATTATGTTTTAAACTATGAAGTACTACTATTTTTAAAGATACGCTTAAACGTTTAACCAATATATAATATTTTCCATGCTTTTTACTCAAAAACTTGTCAACAACAACAATCACATCGAAGGTTGGAACTACTCTCTCTCCATCCAAAGGAAAACATATATATATATATATATATATATATATATAAATATATATAGTAATAAATAATACTATATATATATATACACACATAAGATATACTCCATATGATATTGATAAGCGAAGAAGGACAGGAAGTGAAATGGTCGAAACTGAGTAGCCATATTCAGAGACAAAACAAAAGGAATATTTTTTTTTTTTGAAAGTAACAAAAGGAATATTTATTTTACTGTCAAATGCCAATCACAGCCATCCAATAATCAAAGTGCAAACAAAAGATCGTGGCTCAAGAAATATAAGGTCACAGGTTGCTATATATATTATATTGTAAATTAAAATTAGAAGAGTGCAATAATAATTTGGAGAAAAATTTCATTTTCTGTTGCGTTGGCCGGATAACGAATTAGCAGGTACTAGCTGGGCTTATTCCTTGGATACAACTCAACTTTGGTGGTCCGTATTTTCGGTCTCCATCATTTTATTAATTAGTAATACAAGATGTGTTCTGTTCATATATTCATAAGGTTCATAATTTCCAATAAATTTATGCCATATATATATTGATATTCAACCAATTCATCCTTTACTTTTTTATACATCAAATACATACAACTTACTATTCATGAAATTATATATGCATGAATGTATATTTAGAAGGAAAAGAAATCGTACAAATAATTATGGAAATTAAAACCGAGTTAAATTATTACTATTTTCCTCAAACATATGATAGATAGGTGTTGGTCCCGAGACGGATACCTTGGTGTAGAGGGGTGGGGGGTGAATACACCTAGGTTTAAAAAAACTTTTCCAATTAAAACTCTTTTGAGTGAACTGGCTGTGTTCGATCCAGCTGGAAGGCAGCTTGATCGACACAGCTGGCTGTGTGCGGAATGTGGTGGGTTTTTTGGAAAGTCCGTCTGTTACTTCAAATATATTGCAAAGCTTTGTTTCTCTTTTCAGTTAGTCAGTTTATGCAGCTTGAAAGAATGCTTATGATGAGTTAGCTGAAATAAAGCAGTAAAGAACAAAGCTATTTAACGTGGTTCGGAGAAACTACTCCTACGTCCACGACCAGAAACCTTCTGGTAATCCACTAAGGATACCACTGACTTTACGCGCAGTCAGCAAGCGTTGCAGCTTAGTTCCTCAAGCTGGATACAAGTTTACGCGTACTGTATCGAAACGTAACCAGTCTGTTTACGGGCACAGCTGAAGCCTAACCTGTAGTTTACGGGTACTACATAACCAACACTCGAATTGCGCGCTTCGAGCAAGCATACCTTTACCTAACCTTTTCTGGGTTGAAGGGTTTGGATTTGAGTTTTCCAACTATGAACGAGTTCTTACAGTGAAGAACTTTGAGTATAATGAACTCGTTCAAACTAGGCTTAAGATAGGAAGGATTTTATGCCTAGATACGAATGGGAGAGAGCTTCAGCAGTCTGAGAATGAATAAGTACTTAGAAGGATGTAGACTGCTGGATCTTGAAGCTTTTCTGAGAGATCTTGATCTTTCGTTAGACTTCTTTCTCTGTTGATCTCTCTTGTATATTCTCTCTCTACCTTCTGTTTTTCTGATGATGAAGAAGACTCATATTTATAGGGAGAGATTAGAACTAGCCGTTGGAAAGAGCCGTTTTGAATCTCTACCTAACTTCTGACAAGTTGGTCTTGTCTTCTTCCTTGATTTCCTCGTAAAGCAATCCTAGGTCTGACTTCTAGGTGCTGAGGTGTCGAGTTCCTGATGGTCCAGGTCAGTTATGACTTTATCTCAAGTTGACTTCGACTCTGCTGTGCTGGTGACTCTGAGCTGTCTTGAACTCTGCTGGGTCTTGACGCTGAGCTGAGTTGCTACACAAGCTGGGTCTTTCCTACAGCTGTGTCTGGATGAACTTGATCGTCTTGAATCTGGATAACGTTGCTGATTACTCGACTTGTCTTGCCCTGCTGTGTACTCAGCTTGGTCTTCTGGTGTCTTCAGCGACTCCACCTGTAAACTTAGAAACTCTATAAGCTCAAACAGATGAGCTGTAAAAACACTTAGGCTTGCGCAATCATCTACTCAGTTGGGGTCAGTTGGATTTTGGTATCTAATCAAAACTCTATAAATTTTCCCAACAATTTCCCCCTTTTTGATGATGCCAAAACCCCAAGTTGGAAAAACAATTTGCTTCCCCCTTAACAGGAAACGGGGTTTCAAAAAGATTAAACATTCACAGCAGGTAATCATATTCAGAGCCTGGACAAAGATAGATTGTCTTCAGGTTGATTTTGATAAAAAGAACTTTTCATTAATAAGAAGAAATTTTACAACTTTCTAATTAAAAAAGTTCAAAATAAAATTCCCAGTTGGCTGGGTCTTCAGCTTTGCTACTTCCTCTGTTTGTCAATCTGATGGTCAGTCTTTAGACCATATCTGTTGAAGATGAATTCTTCCAAGTTCCTCCATTCATCTTGATTTTTAGACTTGGAGATTCATCTCTCGCCAGCCCAGTAATGAACTTCTTTGATAATTTGGGCCTTGTCAGGTAGATTCGTTCCAGCTATAGTGGGATGCTTTAATTGCTTGACTTTTGGAGCTTTGAGCTGGATGTCGTTTCTATTGGCAGCTAGGGCTAATGATCTTGCCATCATTGGATCTTCTTCATGAAGTTCGAGCAAGTATTCTTTGAACGCAGTTTCATGATCCATACCTTTGTATTGATTCAGGTAGTAGAATTCTTTGATGAATTCTGTTTTGCATTGTTCCCAGTTTTCATTGATTGCATCTGGGTTCCTCTTGTCAGATCTTGGAATGCTTGAAGCTGCTTGGACTTGTTTCTTCCTAGCTTGCATGTAGCTTAGTCTTTTCTTTTTCTGCTTTTTCTCAGCAGGCTTGAGCGATTCAGCTTTCTTCTTAATAACCTTGTCCAGCTCCTGCATTTCTCTTCTTTGCTCATTGTGAAAGTTACAAAGCCAGTGGTAGTCTTTGTATTCTTCTGGCTTATGTCCATAAGCTTTGGCGAGAGCGACCATTTTCTCTCTCCATGTCTCTTTGACTGCTGCAGTTGGCTCTTTCTCATCCAGCTCTTTAGCAAAGTCGTCGATTTCCGACTGATTTGACTGCACAGGTTCCCCCTGAACTGCAGCTTTTCTCTCCATTATTTTTCCAGCTTCATTCTTTTCTTCCCCCTTTTTGGAATTATCAATAAGGGAGGCAGAGAGGTCAGCGACTGTTGCGTTGAGCTTGGCGAGAGCAGCTTCAACATCAGCGATCTTGGATGAGTTGTCAGCTGTGGTGATGTTGAGTTGAGCAGTGCTGCTGCTTCCAGCTCTGAACTGAGCATCCAGATCTTTATATAGGTTGAAAAGTTGGCGGATGTCAGAGCTGTTGGAGATAGTGGACTTCTTGATGCCTTCCAGCTGGCTTGAAATATTTGTTATGTCGTCGATCAGTGGAGCTTGAAGTCTTGTTACTATCTCAGGAACTCTCTTCTCAAGATGATTTGATTGATCAATGCTTTGAGAGACGAGAGATTGCTTGAGATCTAGACTTGTACTTTCTTGTAAATTTTGGGCAAATTTATGAACTTCATCAATTGCCCGCTGTTGATCTCTAACTTGACAGTCTAGAGCTGTAAATCGCAAGATGACATCGACTTGAGACTTCAGTCTGTCCTGAAAAAGAATTTCCTCAACCTCTTTAGAGATTGCTTCTTTCATAGCGGTTGATAGCTCGACAGCTGAGTCCGTTTGGGTTCAAGATTCAACATGACTGGGTTTGTCTGCCTCGAACTCGACCAGTGCGTGAGTGTCATCGGCAATTGGACTTGGTGGGGCTGCTGCCTCTGGTTCAGCTGTTTCTTCAATTATCATTACCTAAGCTGTGTTATCTGGTACAGCTTCCTTGGTAATCTCAGCTGAGACTTCTTTGGAGTTGTCAGCTCCAGAAGGTGTTTCCCATCCCGCTGCTGTAAGAAGCTTGTTGGCTGACTCCCAGACGTCTGCTGGGTGCGGCTTGGGGTACTGCTGAGATACTTCGATGATACCTCTAATGAGATCATCTTGATGCAAGTATGCATCCTCCAGACTTCCAAAACCAAAAGTGTGTTGAAGGCATGCTTCATCCGTCTTCAACTTCTCGTAGGAGAAGGTTTCTATCAGCTGCTCATTCTGGTACCAAGTTGCTACCTTGGTGGCCAGATAGAACTTGAGATCTCCAACTTTGACGAGGGAGATGGGCAGATAGGCCAGAATTGGATACTGAGTTAGAACACTATTGATCCCTGCAATGCGTAAATCCTCGTACATAGCTTCCATGAAGGCTGAGCCAGAGGAGTTGAATGATAGACATGCAGTGGAATCACTCTCCTATGATTCTGTGGAGATTTGAGGAATTGGATCAATTGGGTTTACAGTAGGCTGTGAAGAAGCATCAGCCAACTGCGTGGGAGATTGAACTTTGGGTGATGGCTGTTTTGGGGGTGAGCTGGGATTAGTGGTAGAGGGTTCAGCTTGGGTGTCAGCTGGCTGTGAAGGAGCTTCAGCCAGTTGAATATCTGTCTGCTCTTTTACAGGAGATGGCTCTTTGGTTGGAGAGCTGGGTGGAGGAGAAGGCTGTTTTGGCGGATAGCTGTGAGGCGGTGAGGGCTGGGGTGAGCTGGGATGAGGTGTCTGACTCCTTGGATTATCCAGCTCGTCCTCTGAGCTGGATGACGATCCATCATTCAATCTCATCTCAGCCAGGATGTTTGATCCGAATTGATTGAAGGCCGACACTGGCTGTGGGGAGAGAATCACCATTGCTTGACTTGGAGTTGCTTCAGAAGAAGAGCTCGCCTCAATTGGTGGAATGACAGTTGTTTTCTTTTTCTTTTTAGCTGGGCCTCCAGCTGGTTTGGGGTCAACTGTCTTCCTTTTTCTTTGTTTCTTCTCAGCTGGAACTTCTTCTTCTGTTCCTTCCAGCTGTTTCTTGCCTTTGCTCACAGCAGGCTGTTTCTTCAGGAGATCACTGATTTGACTCATTCTCTGGAAGAGAATCTTTGTTTCTGGAAACAGTTCTGAGTCAGCCCATTTTACTGTGTGCCCTTTCACAGCTTGCTCTATTAAGAACGAAATCTTAGAGCATAGATACATGGGCTCTGAGCTTGAATATGTTGTCCTGGTGGAGTCGTACTTGATCTTTTCTGACTCATTGACCAGTCGGTTGAGTAGGAAATCAAACCAGTTGACATTTGCGCCTTTGATCATGGCAATCATTGGCTTGAGCTTTGGAATACTGATCTCTCCTTGAGATCCAGCTATCCCAAGAATACACTTCTGCGTAATATCCAGCAGCAGCCTGTACTTTGGCTTGAGTAGGAGCTTTGACATGCTCGCTCTGTACGGCTCTGGGGAGATAAGCATCTCTTGACTGAGGAATTCATCCACTTCCTCACGGCTGTAGTCGTCTGGAATGAATTCTCCTTTGCTGGGCAGATTGAACACTTTTCGCAGCATTCTATTGAGCTTGATATTGACGGTTGCTGAATCATACTTTCCGTCAGCGCCCTTGACGATCATGTCATATGAAGATGAGTATAAGCCGTCTTCGTCAATGATGTTGAGGTAGAAGAGAGTTGCATCTTTCTTCAGCATAAGCTTGGGCATGGAGGTTGCCCACAGCAAGAGACCGGAGTCTGCAACAAGATCCACCATCTCTTTGAGTTCTGAAACATGGAGGTTGGAGGTGGACAGAACACTCTCAAATGACAACTTTGTCATTAATGCTTCAAACTGGTTCATCCCTACGGTTGATTTCTTGGGTGCCATTTCTGCAATCTGTTGATTTTGATCGTGCGAAGAACTTGCAGAAAATAGATAGAGGTTATGAAGATTCAAAATTCGCAGAGATATAGATGAAAGACGAAAGAATCCGCGTATCTTTTCCATATATATCAACTGCCATAATGGATCAACGGTTGAGATTGAAACAGCTGATATTCTGATCAACAACTGGGAGAGATTCATTCATTACGTTTTGCTGACGTGCTTACGGCGAGTGTATTACAACCGCGCGTGAGGCAGTTCAAACGTTTGACGTTCTACCTCGATCCTACCGTACTACAGTACTCTGCACTTTATAATTAATGCGATGGGAAATGAAACTTATCAAGCAATTTAACTAAGGAATATATGTCCGCTTAAAATAAGAATTCAAAATAATTGGACTTAAAATAGCATATTCCTCAGAGTAATAAATGTATGAGACGCAAACCGGTCAGCTTGGACATAGAAGTCAACTGATACCACGGCGGTCTTTTCCTTTGCTTGACTGAGTTTTCTTCTCAGCTGAGTATCTGGTGATTAGTTTGATTTTCCTTCAGCTGAGTTCCTTTGAGCTCTGCGACTGATGTCCAGCTGATCTTGATTCCCCTTCATCTGGGTAAACCTTTTGAGCTGTGCTTTGAGATCTAGCTGAGTTTGTTCCCTCTCAGCTGGATGATTTTTCTTCATCCAGATTGAGCAGTCTAAGTAATTCACACATCATCTTGATTTAGATTTTAGCATGTTGTGATTCTGTGTGAATTTTCCCAACAACGGTGTCCTTCAGATGTTCAGAAGTCTCTTGGGTGCTTTTCATGTCGTCAGCTGGGTTAGAGAATCAGCTTGATTGCTCTGCTGGATCAGGTTTCTCTTCAGCTGGTGATTCCAGCTGAGTGTTACTTTGTGAATGCATCCAGCTGGATATTCTTGATTTTGCTGACTCTTTCCAGCTATGTAGAGTTCCCCCTTGAATTGATAAATTCATTTTGAAATCCTTGGGGTTTCTGCTGAGTTAGTCCAGCTGCGTCCGATTCCTTCTTGATGAAACACGGTGATCCGACTGAGTATTTCCTGCTGGATGCTCTTCTTGATAATTCTGCTGGACTGGGATGAGATCAATTATTGATGTCAATTGTTGGTGAATCTGCTGAACTGAGTTCCCCCTGAATTTGATAGTAGGTGGTTGTCTTTTCTCAGCTGCTTCCTACTTCACTTGAGCGGATTTTCTCAATATTGGCTCATTTTTTTGATGAGGTCTCTGTTTATATAGCAGGTAGACAGCTGTTCCAAATCCAGCTAATTCATCTGCTGCTTCTCAATTCTTCTCTTGAGACCAATGTACTCAACAGTAAGATTGGCTGAGTTTTTAGTTTTGTATCCAGCTGTCTTTATTTCACAGCTGGTTCCAATTAGCTAGATGGGTTTCTTCATCGGTTGATTCAATAAGATGTTTCAGACATCTTAATCAGTGCAATCATCCTCATCTGAGTCAGAGAAGGAGATTTGATCATCATCCATTTCGCTCGCTTCGAGCCTTTTATCCTCTCTCCGTGAGGATGACTCAGCTGGGTTTCTCTTTGGGTAGAGTTGCTTGTCGTGATGAACCTTCACGATATTCTTGTACCTTTCCTTGCTTTGTTCCAGCTGATTAATGCTCCGTACAAGCATGGCAACTTCTTCATTCAATTCTTCTTTGCTCATATTTCTGTGCTCCTTGTTGGTCCTTCCAAGCTGAGTTGATTGAGCTTCTTTCCTTAGCTTGATCCTCAGCTCTGCTTCATTCATTCGACTGGATGAATCTCTGCTTGTGATCCCCAGATCAAATTCGTTGGCTTTCAAGATGGAGAACAATTTTTTCGTCTCCATGCTGCCAAGATCAGTTCTGCTTTGGTGAACCACCTTGTGTGTACACCATTCTGAGGAGAGAGCTGCCAGAACTTTCAAGTTCTTATCTCGAACTGTATATTTTCCAGTTCGGATCGTCTCGATCTCGATGACGAGGTTGGAGAATCTGAGCTCCATTTGCTCGATGGGCTCGTAGGGGAGTTGCTTGAAGTTGTCAAACTTCTGGCATGCAACTGAGAATTTGTTCTCTTGAATTTGCTCTGAGCCTTCACACAGCTTGGCTAGAGTGTCCCACATCCCCTTAGCTGTTTCGCAGTTGATGATCTTGCTGAGATAAGCGTCCGTAACCGTTGAAGAGATGATATTGCGAGCGTAGCTGTCCAATCCAGCTTGTCTTCTTTCTTCTGGAGAGTACTCCTTTTTGGGCTTCACAACTTGCCGGAGTACTGGTTCAGCTCCAGGTGTGGTTTCTGGTTCTCTTTCTGACTTCATGATGACGATGGGTCCGTTAGTGATAACATCCCACATCATGTCGTGTTGTGCGCACAGAAAGATTTTGAGTCGGAACTTCCAGATCTGATAATCATCGACAGAGAATGTCGGAAGATTCTTACACAAGGAAGATTCCATGACAGTATGAAATATAATGATTTTAAAAAGATTTTAAAACGTTGAAGGATCTGTTTAGGTGACCACTATCAGCAAAGAGGCTGACTTTACACAGATACAGTGATCTTCTGAACCACTGCTCTGATACCACTTGTTGGTCCCGAGACGGATACCTTGGTGTAGAGGGGGGGTGAAAACACCAAGGTTTAAAAAAACTTTTCCAATTAAAACTCTTTTGAGTGAGCTGGTTGTGTTCGATCCAGCTGGAAGGCATCTTGATCGACACAGCTGGCTGTGTGCGGAATGTGGTGAGTTATTTGGAAAGTCCGTCTGTTACTTCAAATATATTGCAAAGCTTTGTTTCTCTTTACAGTTAGTCAGTTTATGCAGCTTGAAAGAATGCTTATGATGAGTTAGCTGGATGCATAAAATAAAGCAGTAAAGAACAAAGCTATTTAACGTGGTTCGGAGAAACTACTCCTACGTCCACGACCAGAAACCTTCTGGTAATCCACTAAGGATACCACTGACTTTACGCGCAGTCAGCAAGCGTTGCAGCTTAGTTCCTCAAGCTGGGTACAAGTTTACGCGTACTGTATCGAAACGTAACAAGTCTGTTTACGGGCACAGCTGAAGCCTAACCTGTAGTTTACGGGTACTATAGAACCAACACTCGAATTACGCGCTTCGAGCAAGCGTACCTTTACCTAACCTTTTCTGGGTTGAAGGGTTTGGGTTAGGATTTTCCAACTATGAACGAGTTCTTACAGTGAAGAACTTTGAGTATAATGAACTCGTTCAAACTAGGCTTAAGATAGGAAGGATTTTATGCCTAGATACGAATGGGAGAGAGCTTCAGCAGTCTGAGAATGAATAAGTACTTAGAAGGATGTAGACTGCTGGATCTTGAAGCTTTTCTGAGAGATCTTGATCTTTGGTTAGACTTCTTTCTCTGTTGATCTCTCTTGTATATTCTCTCTCTACCTTCTATTTTTCTGATGATGAAGAAGACTCATATTTATAGGGAGAGATTAGAACTAGCCGTTGGAAAGAGCCGTTCTGAATCTCTACCTAACTTCTGACAAGTTGGTCTTGTCTTCTTCCTTGATTTCCTCGTAAAGCAATCCTAGGTCTGACTTCTAGGTGCTGAGGTGTCGAGTTCCTGATGGTCCAGGTAAGTTCTGACTTTATCTCAAGTTGACTTCGACTCTACTGTGCTGGTGACTCTGAGCTGTCTTGAACTCTGATGGGTCTTGACGCTGAGCTGAGTTGCTACACAAGCTGGGTCTTTCCTACAGCTGTGTCTGGATGAACTTGATCGTCTTGAATTTGGATAACGTTGCTGATTACTCGACTTGTCTTGCCCTGTTGTGTACTCAGCTTGGTCTTCTGGTGTCTTCAGCGACTCCACCTGTAAACTTAGAAACTCTATAAGCTCAAACAGGTGAGCTGTAAAAACACTTAAGCTTGCGCAATCATCTACTCAATTGGGGTCAGCTGAGTTTTGGTATCTAATCAAAACTCTATTAATTTTCCCAACAATAGGGTTACACATTTCTATTTAAGATTTATCATGTTTTATGCTTTCAGAGACTGTTATGTTTAGTAATCAGGCCTATGTTCCCTAGATAAAGTAAAAAGAGTTGTTTTTGTATTCGGGAATTTAACAGAGGGTGTGTTAAAATTATGGATCAGATTGAGAGGATCAATTGTGGTATTTGATGGGCTCAAAGCAGTGGGCCTACACATGAAAAATAAATGGGCTTATAGTAACACTTGGGGTGAGATTTACTTTCTTTTTTTTGAAGGAACTTGGGGGGCGATTTACTTGCATGAATAAATTTTCATACATTCCATTTAATTATTTGACAAAATAAGTTCATCTATATATTATTAAAACGATTGTGGATTCTAGCCCTTTCCTTAACTCGAGGTCCTACGTGGTGTTCTCCCCTTTCAGTATTCTTATTTATCTTTAATCCTCATTTTGAGCATTTTTATTCATTTATTTACTCTATGTATATTTAATATAAATTTTTCCATCCCACATTGATTCTGAATAAAAACTTCACTCTTGGAGAACCTATATAAATACTCACAATCCATGTGTATTTTCTCATTAAGTAATTATTTTGCACAATCAATATAATTTGGCGAATTTGTTGGCCAAATAAATAGTTTTATTTTTATTGATAATTTTAAGTTGATCAATTATTAAGTTGTCAGTATTAATTTATTTAGTTTAACAAATTTTTAAATTGACGTAAATAACAGAAAAATCTTAAAAATACATATTCTTAATTATAATTATTGGATTTGTATATATATACAAGTAGGGATAATTCTCGAAATTTAACTTTACGACGAGATGATCAAACGTACACAACAATTAACATCGTATATAATGAAATCTTTAACAGATTGTGAGGTAAAAAAAATAGTTTAATTTCTATTGATTTCTTGCAACTAAATAAAGTGAAATAAAATCAAAGAAACACTCTTTTTGATCAATTATCGAAATATTATCACTCTAAAATAATATTAAATTATTTTTAATGTTCATGCTTATATATTGCAAAATAATAATAAAAATAAAAATATTTGTTAAAGGAAGTACAATAAAATCGAAGAAACAACCTTATTGATGTATTTTATTTTAATAATATAGTTCGCCGTCGATTTTCGACTAGATACAGACTAGTTTTAATTTAATGCTATCGTCAAATATGTTCCATTAAATTAATTGCACCAATCAAGCACGACTAAGCACATGACTGGAAGCTAAAGTTGAAAATTTTAGACTATAAAGGATTATAAAAAAAATTATGACGAAATACAAATTTATAAAGTTAAAATTGGATGAAGGTTGCTGAAGCTTCCTCCAACTCTGGTAAGTGTTCTCTGCCGTCAAAATCAACATACCAATAAAATTGATAATTTATTCTCTTTACCCCTATTTATTTTATAGGAAACTTTAAAAAATAGATAATCTCCATTGATAATATGAATAAAATGGGAAGTATCACATTAATTAAATCTAGATTTTTAAAATGTGACACTTATTGGGGAACAAGAAAAAATAATATATGTTACACTTATTAGGGGGGGGGAGCAAAAGATATATTGGAAATGAAGCGTACCAAATGTAGCATTTCACTGCAACTTAATATGGAAATTTGGAAATTTGAAATATATCAAACATACTCCCTCCGTCCACAATAAATTTGCCACATTGTGGATGACACGGGTTTTAATAATTTGTTGGTTGATTGTATTGTGAGTGGAATAAGGGTCCCACTTTTATATAGTTTTAAATTGTGTTGTGAGTGGAATAGTAAGTGAGGTGTGTGGGGTCTATTACCATAAATGGATGTGACAAATTTTTTGTGGATGGACCAAAAAAAAATTGTGATAAATTTATCGTGGACGGAGGGAGTATCAAATAAATTGGAAATTTGGAGTATAATAAATCGAATATTGCATCTTCTCGATCGTTATGGGACCAAAGAGTACTAGATTCAATGTACTAATAAAGAATTGAAGAATATTCAAAGTAAAAATTCCACCAATGGAGTGCACTACACTTAATTGAGTTGGGTGAATAAATAAATTTGGAGGGGAAGTTCTTACAAACTGACAGATGTATGACTTTTCAGCTTACTCCATAATTTAAATCCCTTAGGTAAAAAGAAAAAAGAAAAAAGAAAAAAGAAAAAAAAAGAAATTAATTATGAGGAGTATTAAATAAACTGGTGAGCTAGCTCTGAGTGAGAGAGACGTCGTGACTGGTGAGTACCCACACAGTTAAGAGAGATTCAACTATACACATACATGGTGAGAGAGGGGCAATTTAGTCATTAACTTAAGAAATAAGAACGAGTCTCAGCCACACATTTAGTCAACAAATCAAACCCGTCTTTTTGTAACGAAATGCACCAAATAGTATAATGAAATGCAACACACAGTGTAAGTGCATCAATGGTGGAGAAGAAGAGTATAAAGCGTTCCAACGGTGGTGGAGGCGACGACAGTGTCTGACATCGATGAGGCGACGACAGTGATGGTGTTTCAATTTGTAGTTTGTATTTAAAATTTGAAGTTAATCAATTAAGTCATTAAATCACAAAATATAAAGCATTAAACGATTATTTCTTCCATCAAATTAAAAACTTGTCTTCAATAACTAACGCATTAGAACATATATGCTCTAAATTATATTATTGAATGTCGTTGATGAAAGGAATTAAAGAATTGATCTCCTATATGAAAGCATCTCAGTCAACAACCAAAATTGAATAAAGTTAAACTACTAGCCGATCATCAATCAATTAATCGGATGTTAAACTGATGTTGCAAAGTTACCATTCCGAATCATAAATATATACTTCCATATTCCGTAACAATTAATTAAACTAATATATAGTATTTTTTATTTATCCAGTTAGTCAGTTAGGTAGTTTGATTCAACAAAATCTTTACCTTGTTTAGGATTTTGTTTTGTTTATGGCTTTTTTGTTTATAATTTTTATAAATTGACTTGCGAATTTAATTTCATTAATTCATCATAAAATATGATATACTCATAAAAGATCATTATTCTTTCTTATGGAGTTAGTGTTCACTCAAAGAAACACAATATTTATACGATCCAGTAATTAGGATCGTACCATATAACTTGAATTTAATGATAAAATGAAAATATAAGAAGAAAAATAATTTACAATAGAGAATCGATAATTACTTTTGACCTACATTGTAAAGATGATAGTGTTACTAAAGCTCTGATTGAAAACTGGAGTTTGACCAACACATTAAACAGCCTCTAATGCTATATTGAGATAATGCTCATAAAACAAGTCTTAACTCAATCTCCGACAGACTAATTAAGAGTAGTTACCTTCCCCTAGGCGGCGGGGCCTAGCCTTTTTCTACTAAAATAAAGAGAAGAAAAAAATAACGCAGACTTCCGATCCCCCATATATATTTGCTCAACTAATTAATCTCTAGCTAGATCATGATCGTTCTCACCTCTGCAACATCAAACGCCGTCGACCGTCGTCATGGAGGTTTGTGTATGAACTTCATTTTCATCTTAATTAACTTACGTTAATGATTAATCAGTTTTTAGATTCTGGTTATAAATCCTTGTAATAATAAATAAGCTGCCCAAAAAATTTAATTAAATTATATTGTGCTTGATGTATATCGATCTTATAGGGCAATGAGATACTTAACGGATGGCCGCTCGGCCTCGGGAACATCAACTCCAGGATCACGGTGGTCGGCACCTCCCAGCCGGCAGCGCCGCCACAACCCCGCCTCCGCCGTCGCTCGAGCTTCTCCTCATTCTCATCATCCAATCTCGATACCGAGGTATATATACGATTGCAATAATTAATATAGTATGTATTGGTTTCAAATGAAATGAAATTGCGGTTGCAATAATAATAATAAATGTGATGTATTGCAGTCAACGGCATCATTTTTCCCTGATGAAAGCGTACCGCTGGGAAGGCTAATCGGAATAAGGCCAATTGGCGGCAACAAGTACAAGCAGATGAGTGAAAATGAGGGGAATGTAGGCGAAGCCGGAGAGGGGTGTCGTCATGGGGGCCCTGGCCCCCACTGTGGAGCACAGGGAATTTGTACTCCGCTGTTGCAGCATGTGATCACAAGGATTTTCCGAAGGCCCAAGCACCTCCACCTCCACACGCTGCTTTAATTCTCACTAATATGTAATACTACTAGATTCTTATTTTGGAATTTTATGCGACAATAATAATATTGCTACTCTATTTCTTTCGTCTACCCTCCATCACCTTTATTGTTTTTATCCGATCCAGTAATTATTTTGTTTCATTATATTCAAGGGGAATTTATCGGGAGTATTTATGTATATTTAATTATCATTAGCACGCTCGTGTGTATATATTTAGAATTATGTATTAAAGCATATTTCTATATTCTTCACGTTTCTTGTAATTCGTTTCTCAAAATATTGAGATAACAAATGAAGAAAACTAGTAGAGCTACAGAATTTCTTGGGGATTAAGGGGCTGAATTACAAAATCTAATATTAGCATACTAAAATATTAAGAGTTTGGTTTAGCAATAACATTTTACTTTTGATGTGGGGGATTTGTTAATAAGATGAATTAATAAAGTAACAAGCGATAAAGCCTAAAATCATTAAGGGAACGAGAAAGTAACATAACTAATGGATGACAGATCTGGCAGATCTAGAAAGTCACAGAATTAAAAAAGGGGTGTAAGATGTGCAGCGCAGTCAATCTGATAAATGAGCTCTGAGTAGAGCTGTCAAAATTCCTGACCGGGCCGGCCCGGCCCGTCGGGCTTTTAGGAAAAATCAGGCCTGTCCGAAAATTCATCGGACCTGAAATTCTGGAGCCCAGCCCGGTCCGGAAACCATTTTATAGTGTAATTTTACCAGGCCGAGTCCACCAGGCTTTTATCCATTTCGGGCCGAAAATTCTCCTAGCCCGAAATTATGGAGCCCAATCCGGCCCGGAAACGGGCCGAGCCTTTTTGGACAGCTCTAGCTTTGAGTGATGCAAAATTTGGTTAGTGCATATTCATTCTCGTGCGCGACAAGTAAGGGGGGGTGTCGTTATCACCTGCAACTAGGGGTGAGTATTCGGATTACGGATCGGATTTCTGCTAAATCCGATCCGAATCCGAAATCCAAAATTTTGAAAAATAATTAATCCGATCCGATCCGAATGATCCGAAAATCCGAACCGAAAAAATCCGAATTTTAACCCTAAATCCGATCCGAAAAATCCGAAATTCTCCAAACAAATTCCAAAATATCCATAAATTTGAAATTAATATAATTATTCATCTATTTTCAAATAAAAAGAGGAAAAGGGTCCATGGCTTCAGAATTAATAGCACGACGAACATCATTCAAACATAGAACTTTACACACTCCAAGATAAAACGCAGAAACCGATCGAAGCTAACAAAAGAGCAGCGAATTTGAGAATAATTTGAGGAAAAGATGACTTACATATATTATATATATGAAACACACACACACACACACAATAAAAGATACGAACTACAAACCCTATAACAAAATAACGCATAAAATCAACAAAAATAGAGAAAAATAAGAAAAACTTACCAATAAATAGAGAAAATTTTGTATGTCAGCCGAGAATTAGGAAGATTCAAACTCGAAGCTAGGGAATTTTTAGGGATTGTGGATACAGAAAATAGGGATTATTGTCGACGAAGATGGAACGAGGCGAGACAGAGGAGCAGTTGAGCAGATTTGAGATGGAGATTGGAGGGTAGGGTTTGAGGTGGGGATGAATGTGAGCGGCCGGGACTGAGTGTCTGCGGGAGGCTGGGACTTAGTTTTAGGGTTTTAGAATTAAAATGGACATTAATAAAAATAATATATATATATATATATATAATTCGGATTTCGGATTTGTTCGGTTTTTTAAAGCTCCGATCCGAAAATCCGAAATTTTGAGATGAGGAGATCCGATCCAATCCGAAATCCGAACTGAATTTCATATTTCGGTTTGGATTTTCGGATTTCAGATATTTTGCTCACCCCTACCTGCAACACGGTTAAAATGCCTATCTGACATGGAAAAGAGAATCATGCGTCAGAAAAAAGGAAATCGTCCCTATCCATGTGTCCCTTCCTCATTTGTAGGCTTTTCCGAAATGACTTTTATACCCCCAGATATTAAATAAAAAGACCAATTCACCCTCTACAAACTAATATATATAGGGAGGTACAACAATCACAAAAATATCTTTTATCTTCTTACTTTCAATACAAGTCATATTTCGTTCACTCTCTAACTTAATCTTTGGAGGACCGTTGCCGGAGTTCCACTCCGACTCGACGGGTTTTGTGCAGGATATCTTGTTTTCTGGAGAGCAAGCGATTCAACTCTTGTGAGAAGGTATATTGTGACAACTAGGGCTGGCAAATTTCCGGGCCGGGCCGGAAAATATGGAGCCCAGCCCGGCCCAAAAAAACAGTTTATAGCATATTTTTATCGGGCCGGGCCGGCCCGAAAATTCATCGGGCCAGAATTTGTTGAGCCCAGCCCGGCCCGTCGGGCCAGGCCGGGCCGGGCATGTTTTGACAGCACTAGTGACAACAACTCTTTTGTTGTAAGAGCCTCAACCCAACTCTTGCAACTTTTATAATTGGGCCGAAGGAAATTATACTTTTACATTGGGCCCATAAGAACACTGCCCATCAATTTTTTGTATTTTTTTTTTCAATTTGTGTCAGCTCCTTTTCAAGTTGTATCAATTCTTTGTCATAAAGTGGGCTCTATTAAAGAGATGATTGTAACATTGTGTATAATAAATTTGTTTCAATTGGGTGTGTTTTTTCATTTTTGCAAAAGTATGTATAATAAATTTTTGCTCTTGTTTCTATGTGCTTAAAGAGCTCTAAATATAAAGATAAAGACAACTATTCAACTTATACTAAAAGATTACTTATGACAATGGAACATAAAGTTGACAATATCAAATTGCAGTAAAAATTTATATTATAAGAAGCCACATCACAAAAATAGTTACCTCAATACTCAATTAAAAAAAATCAATAAAGCAACAAAACTTACTAAAAATAAGATAAATACTAAATAGTACTCTACAAAAGAAAGAGTTAATAAAAAAAAGTCCAACAAATAGTAATTATATCAAAGCACTAAATCAACGCAAAACAAATGGATAATTATATTTTGGGTAAAATGCATATAAATACATGAACTTTGGTCCATCTTTCATTTTGCACATGACTTTTGAATTTTCCCCCTAAAATCACAACCTTTTTGATTTTGTTCAATTTTTCCATAGTTTTAAATTCCTCCCAAATTAAAGCTGATTTAGCGCTTATGTGGCAGTCGGGCATGTGCCGACCTCTCTAACGTTCGACAAATTAAACAACACAGTTTTTAAAAATGCAGTATGACGTACGAATTTTCACCCTAATTTCGCATGAAACGACGTCGTACTGCATTTTTAAAAACTATGTCGTTTAATTTGTCGAACGACAAAGAGATCGGAACATGCCTGACTGCTACATATGCGCCAAGTCAGTTTTAATTTGGGCAGAATTTAAAATTATGGAAAAATTGAACAAAATCAAAAGGATGTGATTTTAGGGAGAAAGTTTAAAAGTCATGTGCAAAATGAAAGGAAGACAAGTTCATGTATTTATATGCATTTTTCCCTTATATTTTACTGTTATAATGGCACACATAAATACAATCGAAGCTTTAAGCCCTTATCTAAAAACAGACAACACAATTATAATATTAAGTTTACACAAAATAAGATAAGTAAATAAAATACTCCCTCCGTTCTTTTATAAGTGTTCCCCACCGTCAAATTACACATATCAATAAAATAAAGAAATTTACCTATGTAACCTTATTAATTACCATCGTTAATGTATACATACAACTAATTAACAAATTACTAGAAGCATTAAATAAGGATAAAATTGGAAAAATGACATTAATTTACTCTCAAATTTTGAAATAGGACACTTATATGGAAACAAGAAATTAAGCTAAATAGGACATTTAAAAAAGAACGGAGGGAGTACTTATAAAAAAGAGAGAAAAAAACAAAGGTCAGCAACCCTGGGCCAGAGCTAAAACCCCAATAATAAGCCCTGCATCTGTCTCTGAAGTCATCGCCTGAGATCCGCATAACTGTACTGCTACACTTCTGCATCCCGTCATGGCATCCTTCGCCGCCAGATCGGTCTTGCGCTCCGCTGCTACATCCGCCCGAAACTCCGCTGCCAGAATCTCTGTCGGCGTCAAGCCTAGGTCTTCTCCCTCTCCATTTCGCGCGTCATCCCAAAATTCGCTCTCCGCTCGCATTTTCAGGTAATTTATGTCGATTGAGTTCGACTTCCCGCTTAATTGATTCCATGCGGAATTTTCTCTTGCGACGATTTGGTATTTAAAATGCTGTTTGCGGCAGGTCACCCGTGGAGATGAGCTCTGTTAGCGTGGTTTCGATGTTGCCTTACCACACCGCGACTGCCTCAGCGTTGCTTACATCGATGCTTTCCGTTGCTCCTCGTACCTTCGCTTGGACTATCGAAGGTGAATTCTTCTTCTTTCGAAATGATGTTGCTTTCTGTTGTAACTCGGTATAAATCTGTCCAGCTTTTAATCGAATTGCACCGATTATTGGATTGATTTGTTATGTTTCTAAGCATATGCCCTTGTGCTTTCTATGTATGCTTATGTTTCTCAAATAGAATTTTTGATCAGTTTGATTTGGCATTTAATGCTGGTTCAAAACCTATTTTTTCTTGTGACCGATGACCTTCATTCAACTTCGCAGATAACTAGCGCTTTTCTGGCTCAATAATAATTAGTCGTAGGAACTTTGAGTAAGGTACATAAATTACTAACTCTATTAGTTTTGACGTTGTCTTTCACACAAGCCTCTTAATTTTACTATTCATGCATCTTTTTATCTGGAGTCGAGGTCAAGCACAAAGCTCTCAAAATAGTAGAGGTGCATTCTTTCATCTTGTAGGGCGAGAAAGGACTAGAGGAAGGTCATGAAAAATAGGTGAAGTGATTTTATTCTTTATATGATGAAATAATGTAGCACGTCGTGTTTACTCATTGATAGGTGATGTGGTCAGCCTTGTATCTGCACAACATTTCCTTAATTATATTTATGAATAACTATAAAAGGCCCAACCTATGTAGCTCTTTCAGTTAGGCTTGGGGAGTTGAGATAGAATGAACAATACAGAGAAACGAACTTAGTTTGCAGGAATGGAGGCTGTTTTCATGAGTTGGACCTGTGACTACTGTGTGAAGGTCGAGTGACATGTCTGTTTTACCATGACTCGTCACCTAATAATACCAAGTCAATTGTGTGGCAAAGATCCCTTTGACTAATGTTGCACTATTTATGGATGTTTAGCCAAGAAATGGTCCTTTATGCTTAATTTTGTGGCAGTTTATGGCTGAAATTTGCTAGAAACCGCTAAAGATTTGACACTGTGGTATAATTCTTTGTAGGGGTTTCCTTAAAGTGGCCAGAATATGCAACTACCATAGCATCCTGATTTACTCAAAGTACTAGGAGCAACATACATAATAATACATCAGAATTGTCTCGGAGACTTTGAAAAAAAGAAAAGAGTGAACTTTGGCTAGATCAATTAGTTTCTTATCAGGTATGTGATCACTTTTCAAGGGATATTTTAGAATTCATAAGCAACTTAGAGCATCTACTAACGTTGTGGTGAAGAGAGTTATCCTAGGACTTGACAATTATTATGTCACGAAAAGGTTTTATGGGAGAGCCTTGGTCCAATTTACAAGGAGATCAGATTTAGATGGGCAAATAATTACGGGCAGAATTTCCAAGAATTATATGAGAGTTGCACAACAGAAGCACGGTGACTCCTAGCACTACAAAGGTCGTATTAAGCAGCAATGGTAATTCAACTGATGTTGTGAGAAATAAATCAAGAAAGTTGAGGAGCTAATGGATTTTTACGGAAGATGGAAAATATAAGCTAAGCGATGACATAAGAGGCTTTACCTTAGTTGTTGATGATACAAACTCATGATAGGGGAAGTTATTTGCGTGTCGACGGACAAGAAATATATGGGAGAAAGTGTAGATCACCATTAGTTAAGTTTTATTTTACAAGATGCTTCTTCAAGTCGAATTTATTTATTTTATTTTTTTCAGCTAATACATGCCCTTATGAATTATTGCTCCATATTACGTGATTATGTGTGGCACAACTAGGACATTGATTTGATCTTTATTGCTCGAGCTAACTTTCGAAGTTCAAGTTTAAGGTCGGGGATTCATTTCATTTATGCCATTGATTTATTGTTGTCCACTTTAGTATCAAGTTGACCGTATTCATGAATATTGCTAGGGGCCTGCTAAATGGCAGTCCTTAGTATGCCACAATGTGATTTTATGTTGATGATTGCGATTGATGTTAGTATAGATCTCATTTCATTAACTTGGACAATATTGCATAACATCCACACTAAATATACTTGTATGCTCATCCCATATTTTATCATCCAGGTAAGTGATTTTGGAGGCGTGCGAAAGGCGAATGATGCATCAAGTTGACTTTAAGATATTATGTATCCACATTTATTTATGAGTATTTAGCAAGAGCTTAAAGAGTTTGAAAGATATTTCTTCATTATCATGGTTTTAATTTCGAAAGTTGTTCTATCCGTTTTAAATTATAAATCCATTGCTTCAAGTACTTTCAAATGCTTCTATTTTCATCGAGCGTCTAAGAAAAACTGTCCAATTTTCACGTTAAATTTTGAGTTAATGGGCGATTCTAACATTTCTAGTATAGTAAAGATAAATTTAAGCACTGCATATAAAAAAATAAATTCTAACATTTTTTTACTTTTGTACCCCTCATTCTATAGTCATGTTATTCGTGGTCACAAATTTTAATTCACGCTATCACTAGATAAAAAGTGTGAATGTACTTGTAATAGTTTTATTTCATACGTGATCACGAAATTTTCTCGCACAAAAAAATAGGAGAATTTATCTTTTTTATATGGAGTGTTAGAATTTATCTTTATTATACTAAAAGTGCTATTATCACTTTTGCCCCTTAAATTTTTGTTTAAATTTAAGTTATAATAATTTAATTAGATTAGGGAGTTACAAATTAAATACAAGTACTTGTTGTAGACAGTTCAATTGGAAAGTACGCTCAATCAAGCGTTTTGGATAATTGGTGGTCGCTTTCTCTTTCATACACACGCACATGTTACTATTATGTATATTTATTGTTTGATATACATTCTCTTAAATAAGCGCATGTGTATATGTATTAGAATTATATAAACATACTTCAAAAAAAAAAATTATATAAACATGGTCTTATATTCTTCATGCTTTTGGTAATTCGTTTCTCAGCATATTGAGATTTATGTATAATATAAGAAAAATAATTGAGGTAGACAAGGTTTAGCAAGAACATTTGGGCTGAAGAGACTTCACTTCACTTTGGGCCGTAAAAAACACTTGCATTTATTTGGGCCTAAAATGTATTCGTATCTTTGTATACAAAAACGAGAGAGACAGATAAGAAGGAGCTCAGCACCTCTGGGCCAAAGCTAATCAAGCCCTACCTCTGTGCGCCTGAGATCCGCGTACACTTCTGCAGCTGTCATGGCCTCCTTCGCCGCCAGGTCGGTCTTGCGCTCCGCCGCTACATCCGCCCGAAGCTCCGCCGCCAGAATCTCCGTCGGCGTCAAGCCTAGGGTTTCTCCCTCTCCATTTCGTGTCTCATCCCAAAATTCGCTCTCCGCTCGCATTTTCAGGTAATTTATGTCGATTGAGTTCGACTTCCCGCTTAATTGATTCCGAGCGGAATTTCGTATTGCGACGATATGGAGTTTAAAACGCGGTTTGCGGCAGGTCACCCGTGGAGATGAGCTGTGTTAGCGTGGCTTCGATGTTGCCTTACCACACCGCTACTGCCTCAGCGTTGCTTACTTCGATGCTTTCCGTTGCTCCTCGTACCCACGCCTGGACTATCGAAGGTAATTTCTTCATCTTCCTCAATGCACCTTTCGATATTGATGTTTAATGTGGTAACTCAGAATATAATTATCGCGAGTTACTATCTAAGTGATGTCTATGATTTTGTTTTATATATGTCCCGCTTTTAATTGAAGAGCACCGATTATTGTATAATTTTTTTTTTATGTATGTTTAATTCTTTTGTTCACGAAGCATATAATCTTGTGCTTTCTATGTGTGTTTATGATTCTCAAATAGGATTGTCAATGAGTTCCATTTGGCGGCTATTTTATTAGGAATATATTGCTAGGTTTCAAAATGTAATTTCTTGTGTCCGAGACCTTCATTGAACTTAAATAGTGCTTTTCTGGTTTAATAATAAATCGTCGTAGGAACTTTGAGTAAGGGACAGAATTTAGTTGTAAATCTATTAGTTTTGACGTTATCGTTCGCACGAGCCTCTACTTTTATTATTCATGCATTCTTTTATTTGAGGTCTAGCACAATGCTCTCAAAATAAAAGAGGCGTATTTTTTCATCTTGTAGGGCAAGAAAGGACTAGATGAAGGTCGTGAAAAGGAGGTGACATGATTTTATTTCTTTATCTGCTGAAAATTAGCACGTGATGTTTACTAATTGATAGATGTGGTCCTCAACCTATATCTTTATAACATTATCTTAATATTTATTAATAACTATAAAAGGCGCATTTATGTTGCACTTTCAGTTAGGCCTGGGATAGTCGGATAAAAATGAAAAAAAAAAAACCTTGAAATTAACCTTAGTTTGCAAGCACAGAGTCTGTTTACATGAGGTGGACCTGTGAGTCTTGGGTGAAATTTGAATAACCTGTCCAATAATAACAAGCTAATTGAGTGGCAAAGATTCTGTTGCATAAAGTTTTGAGTTCTGAAATTTCAATTGTTTAGTAGGAACAGTTGTGCACGATTTATGTCATTTGAGCCAAGTAGATAGTCCTTTATGCTTGATTTTGTTGGATTTATGGCTAAAATTTTCATAAAAATTGCTAGTGATATGCCACTGTGGTATAATTTTTAGTGGTGATTTTGTTAAATTGGCTGTAGCTGCAGATATTTACAATAGAAAGAGGAATGTGACTTCCCACAATTATCTTGATGATTGTTTAGTGCATCCTTGTGTCACATAACTGAGCCCATCATGCATAATAAAGTTATAAAATCTTGAAGCATCGTATATTGAGAACTGAAACTAACAAAATCAGCCACTCTACAGTATATGGGTTTATGCCAGAAACCCTTGGTTTTTCATGAACATTGTAGCTTTCCCAAATTATTTAGTAATTGAGAGAGATCCGATGAATGCATCACATCTAAGAAGATCTGTCTTATAGAGGTTGTGTTTGGCTAAATTATTGCTTATTTAGCCATATAGCAATCATGCTAATAATATGTCATATTCATCAGCTTGCTGCGAGGGGGTATGACAGTGGATGGTCCGGCAAAGTATTATTCACATGTTCACTAGGACAATGCCTGATAAATATTCATAAATGAGCTCAGCACAAGAAATCACCAGTTTTTTGTGGATTCCTTTTGCGTTTTACTAGACTCAAATTAGAAGATAAAGAGTTGCTATTTTATTGAAGTGCGAAGGAATTGAATTATGTAAAATTGTGGCATGTATTCCTTGAGATGTGGTAATTGTTATTATATAAATCATACTCCAAGCGCAAGGAGCTGCAACTTTTTTTGTTCATTTAGTAGGTAGTCCTTGCTATATTAATTGTATAGCATGAATTATGCAACCTGGTCAATATTTTTCCATAAGACATGGCCTTTGGTTGGCAAACAGTTCACAGATTACGATAAATGTACATTACCTGCTATCTGTTTGTTCATGACCGTTTGACTTGGGCTTCTTTTTCTTTCTAGGGTTGTGATAAGTGCTCATCGGCTGATTTTCGGATTGAAGATATTCCAAAATTGTGTCATTTAGTTTATGTCGAAATAATTAACTAGCACCTTGGGATCATAAACTGATTTTTGTGCTTTTGATTGAATTTTCAGTGCATGTAGCAAAAAATTCTTGTTCACTTCACAACTACTGGCTATAAGAAATTTTCTTTTTCTTTTTATTGTAGATGGATGATTGTGAGAATATGTGGCCGTGATTGTTCTGTTGCTGTCAGTGCACATATAATACCACCATCAGAGACATTTTTTTAGCTTTATTCGGATTGGAGTCTAAACGTCGAGCTTTTGTTTGGTAGCTTTTCGATGTAGGTTTTGCGATTCAAATACTTGAATTACATCCTGAAATTTGGCAATCAGGAATGTAATGCAAACGATACCATGCAGACTGCCGAAGTCGTCATTACATTTTAAAGCTCAGTTTTAGTTGGTGATAGATTTTTTGACTCATCTGATATAGAATTATTGGTTCTAGTGCATGTTGGAATCATGAGAGAATAGAATTAGTTATCTCAAGAATGAAGAGGCTATCATCGTTCTTGTTCTTGTCGCTGTTCTTTTGTTTGCAGTTCGTCGCTATATTTGGAGTTACAGACTATATATATAGTAAGAGTGATGCTATTCGGACATAAATGTCTGGACATAATTCGGCCCGTTTAAGAAAATGGAGCGGGTCGATTCATTTTACTTATTTATTTAATTTTATAATTAAAAGAAAATATGTAAAGTTCCTATTTTATCTTTTACCCTTTACCATTTTGTAATTACTATTATAATCTTCCTTTTTTCCGTTGTTACATAAGTAAATTGATGGAAGCAATAATAGAGTGGATTGGAGAAAAAGAGATGAATAAATTATGATTGGAGGATCACCAATTCAATATTATCATCTACTTTTGGTTTAGTTTCTTCTTACTCGGGAATTTATTATATTTATGTCTACCAGTATCCACCACTCTCCTTTTTCAAGTTGGATTAATTTGCATTTTCAATTTTTATTCATCACTATCATTTACTATTATAATCTTCCTTTTGGTTTAGGGTTTCTTCTTCCTTGGGAATTTTTATTCATCACTATCAAAACGGGTCGACCCGCTCCATTATTTTAAACAAGCCGGATTATGTCCGGACATTTATGTCTCGAATATGAAGTATTATTATGAATCGACCCTCCAATTTTTTTGAATGTCTAATTCTTCCTCATTAACAAATTTTCAAATGCCAAAGAATAGTAATTAAAACTTTGGGATAATTGGCTTAAAATTACGTGACTTGTCGTTGCTTCTAAAACCACATATTTAATCTTAAGACATTAGTAAGACATGAAATCTATATATATATATAAAAGCAAAACCAATCCAATTTGTTTTCGCGCCTAAAATTCCTACAGTCATTTTAGCTACTTTTTATTTTTCTTTTTTAATCTATTTATTTTATTTGAGCTGCACATTTGGGAAGTTCAATAGACTTTTTTTCTTTTTATTTATCATGGCTTATTCATTGCTTTTGTTGTTGTGTATATGAACGGCACATTTAATTTTTGACACGGCCGTCTTCCTTGCAATCCGCCCATTACATCTTCTTTCATTTCTTTTCTTTTTTCTTCATTTTGTTACTGTTATTTATCCGACGCGGGAGGGCAAGATTCACCGACAATACATATATAAGGGCAAGATTCACCGACAATACATATATAATATGTTGAATGATTTGTTAAATATGATACATATAGAATAATGTTTGGTGCTAACAAATTAAGATTGTTGGGGTTGAACTTGAGGGTGGGTGTTGCGGGTGGTGAATTATTTTACTTTATATTATTATTATTATTATTATTATTATTATTATTATTATTATTATTATTATTATTATTATTATGTTAAGAAATTAATTGAAGAACCGATATTCCGAGCATAAATAATACATTGAGTAATGTTCTTTTGTAATAATGTTTGTTCAAAGAAAATATATTTGATTTAAGTTTATAATTTTTTTTGTTTCAGTTAAAATATTGTAGTTTTATTGTATTAGGAAAAAAAATTGTTGATATTAGATCGAATTAGGTTGCAATATATTTATTATTGATTTAGAGTGAACATAACATACCTTATGTCATATAATTTTTTTTAATTCAGAATAATTAAATTAACCGAAATAAATATGTATGATTATATAAAGCAAAACCAACCCAATTTGTTTTCCCGCCTAAAATTCCTACACTAATTTTAGCTACTTATTATTATTATTATTATTATTATTATTATTATTATTATTATTAGTCTGCTTATTTTATTTGAGCTGCACCTTTTGGGAAGTTCAACAGACTTTATATCTTTTTATTTATCATGACTTATTCATTATTTTTGTTGTTGTGTATATGAACGACACATTCAATTTTTGACGCGGCCATCTTCCTCGCAATCCGCCCATTACATCTTCTTTCATTTCTTTTCTTTTTTCTTCATTTTCTTACGGTTATTTATCCGACACGGGAGGGCAAGATTCACCGACAATACATATATAATAGGGTAAATTGCCTCTAAATTTCCAAACTTTTGTTATTTTCTGGTTTTGCAATCCAGCAAAAAAATCTGCATCATAATATCCAAACTTTTAATTGTATCTGATTTTGCAACTCGTGTTGATTTCCGGCGAAATTAAATTTGAGATGTTGCCTACGTGGCAAATTAATAATTGATGTGGCATTAAAATGACGTCGTTTTGTTTAAAACGACGTCGTTTTAAATAATATGTAAATTAAGAAATATAAAAAATAAAAATAAAAAATCCACCTAATCTCCCTCGCTCTTCTCTCTCTCCTCCTCTCCCACTCTCACTCTCCATTACCGTCTGCAACATACCACACTCTCTTCTTCCACCGCCACCATCTCCTACACCCTCTCTTTCCACCTCTGCCAACCGACCGCCGCGTCACTAATCACACCACCACCGCCGCTGCCACTGATTCTCCTCTTGTAACCTCTCTCTCTCCCCTTGCAGTTGAACGACGTTTTTCTACATCTTCTTCACAGCGCCGCGAGCTCCTAGTCTTTATTCATCGGCAACGCGACGATGGTGGAGTTAAATTTCTCGAACTCTTTTCGAATTTGATTGGTCAGTGGATTGGGGGCCGAGCTTGTGTGTGTGTGTGTGTGGAGGGGGGTTGGGGGCTGAGGTTGGTGGTGCTTGTTTGTAGAAAAGTGCAGAAGAAGAAATGGTGTCGCCGGCGAGTTCGAAAACGGCCAGATCTGCCGCCGTTCCTTTTTTTTTGTTCAAACCCTCAATTTGGTTTTGTCATTGTGCTGCCGGGAACTGTACTCGGTGCCGGTGGTGGTGGTGGTCGGCTCTGGTAATGGTGGACGGTGGTGGGTGTTGATGATAGAAATGGCAGAGAGGGGTGAGAGAATTTGTTTTTTTTTTAATTTTATGTAATTCCAAAACAACGTCGTTTCACGTCGTGTGGAACGACGTCGTTTTATTCGCCGGCCCAAATGGCCACATAGGATTTTCAGGCTGCCATGTCATCACATATTTGGAGAAATTTGACGCGAGTTGCAAAATCAGATACAATTAAAAGTTGAGATATTCTGATGCAGATTTTTTTGCTAGATTGCAAAATCAGAAAATGTCAAAAGTTTGGAAATTTAGAGGCAATTTACCCTATATAATATACTGAATGATTTGTTAAATATGATACATCTTGAATAATGTTTGATGCTGACAAATTAAGATTGTTGGGGTTGAACTTGAGGGTGGGTGTTCAAGGTGGTGAATTATTTTACTTTATATTATTATTATTATTATTATTATTATTATTATTATTATGTTAAGAAATTAATTGAAGAACCGATATTCCGAGCATAAATAATACATTGAGTAATGTTCTTTTGTAATAATGTTTGTTCAAAGAAAATATATTTGATTAAGTTTATAATTTTTTTTTGTTCAGTTAAAATAATGTAGTTTTATTGTATTAGAAAAAAAAGTTGTTGATATTAGATGGAATTAGGTTGCAATATATTTATTATTGATTTAGAGTGAACATAACAGACCTTATATCATATATTTTTTTAATTCAGAATAATTAAATTAACCAAAATAAATATGTTTGATTAATTCAGCTAATTCAGTTTTATTATAATTTAAAAAATTCAAGTTATTGATTTATTTTTTAAGCCAAAATTAAATTGATAAACCGAACAATAAGTCCCATAAGAAATGGGTATGTTATAATGAGTTACCGTGCTGCACGGGCGGTACACTAGTTATTGAAAACTTTGATTGGTGCGCTGCTACCATTAGATACACCACCCACATTTACATTCCATCATCAGAATAACTTCCAAAAAAAACGGCAAAATGGTAGTTAAAATCGATCTCTTTAGACAATCAATAGACAGATAAAATTCTAGCAGAGTGATGTGCCATAAATCAAGGGCGATCTTTTTACACATCAACCATTAAAGCCAAGCTAAATTCGTCCTACATGATAATTACCTTAATGGAGAGGGGGACAAAAAATTAAAACCTAATTAGAGAAACCAGTAGTATACCACGACCAAAGCCATAAACTAAATTTAGCCCCACATTCAAGATTCTTCAGCAACATTAACCAACTCATACTCCACTAGGGACAAATTGTTGTCCTCTTTGACCACAAACTTTCCTGGTTCAGCAACATCAATGCGTCCCCACTTATCGACAGCCAGCCTCATAGACCCCTTGAACATGTCTATTTTTGCATTCCGGAGTACCACGGTGTTACCTGGCTTCATCAACTCAACTGCAAGTCAAGTAAGCTTTCCATCAACAAATACGCCAACATTCTTTATCTTTACATTCATCTCCACAGAAAAACAAACTACGAAACAACTAAACAAAAGACTGAAATGAAACTCAAAAACAGCCTCAACAAGCACCTTAGTTTGCATACCATATCATTTCAATCAACAGGAGTGCAAATTAAAAAAATAAATCATATGCAACTAGGATGCTTCGAGAACATGTTTGATGATGCCTCCACCCAAGCCAAACATTGCGAGGAGCAGGACCCAAACTTAAAATGTCATTAAGATTGTATAATCATGTTTTCCAGAATTAATGTTCCAATATTAGGTATTTTAGCTTCCATCCAGTCAGGCAGTGCTGCAAACAGAATTACTAGGACACTTCTTCCTAAGAATCTTTAGCAATTTCAATTTGACAATATGACATTTGGAAAATATTTATCAGCAAACTTTCAGTTCGGATATAGGGTGCTTAACATGATAAAGTCACCATCAGTTCGGAAAATTGATGAAATCTCACTGAATGCTTTTAATGCTTGCCATGGCCTAGTCGCATGCTCAAGAGCCTTAGGTTAAAAATTACTAAAATATTTTTTTAGTTTCATTGTCCAATGTCTTTTAACACTGCGGCTAGTAAAAAGTAAAACGAGAAAGAGGCCAAGATAGTATAGAGCTAAATCAGGTTGGAACACATGCACATCACCGACCATAAGATAATGTCCGGCATGAAGGTGATGGACGAGTAAGCAATTTTGCCACTTCTCCAATTTTAAGCTTAAAAAGTAGGAAAGCCCAAGTAATCAAATATTGAGGATATCAGAGCATTTAAAAAATAACTTATGTCTATGAACAGGCCTAATCCCACGACCTGAGAAATGTGACCAAAGATAATGACAACGGGAATACTCTATAGTTCCGTTAAGGGTTTCTGTATTCCTACTAGTTTCAATCAAATAAGCAACAGGAATCTTTGGACTAATGAGACGTGCAGCATAATCACTGTGAAAATGGAATAGTACAAGACAAATAAATTAGATAAGTTAATAATATGGCACACCAATATTTTATATTCTTGGTCTACATATATTCAGATTTCCATTTCCTTCTTGACAATTTTTAATGCAGAAATTTAATCCAGACCAAATCAATTATAATTCTAAAACCAGAATTTCTTTCTCAAAATAATCCAAGCAAGATGAAATTTCTTTCTCAAAAACAAATTATCCTGATCACGGTCCGTAACTAAACACTACGAATTCCTTTCCGCGTGAATGTGGGGATATGAGATAGAGAGAGAAAGTGACGCCATACCCTGGTCGTTGCGCGCGGTAAAGAGGATCGTCCCGGTCTCATCGCCAACCAGACATTCTGAGATTTTCGTGTTCTGATTTTGAGGGCCGCGAAACGTCGGATTGCGCGGCTTCTTGTTGAGAACGGTGTTGGCGCTCACGACTTTCACTGTCAGCGTGTGCCCATTTGTACCCGGCTTCAAGGTGTCGACTTTTACGAACACTGGCTTCCGCAGCCCCGGCTTCGTAGCGGCGGCGCCGCCGTCTTGCTGCGCCGTTGTCGATGCGGATTTGGTTGCCATAAGCGGAGACAGAAATGGCAAGAGGAACAGACGTGAATGGGAAAATGGTTATGAGATTTTGGGGTTTAGGATTCGGTTGTGTGCCTGGGGTTAAATGTGTAACCCTAACCCTAAATTCGCAATAGAATGTTGGGATATTCCACTAAAATTGAAACTTTTGGGGTCTTGGTAATTTTAGCAATTTTTATTACGACGTCGTTGTGTTGTGGTCCCGGTTTTATATGCCTTATCCACTTTGTTTCTGATGGGCTATTTGCTTTTTTAATGGGCCAGGCCTTTTGCCCCCTCCCTAATACTCATTTTCAAAAAAATAGAGTCCAACATACTATTCAAAGAAAGAAGAATTAAGAAAGATGATGAAGAGTTACTCCCAACAAATTACCATTTGATCCCCAATAAATTAAAATCTCTGCAAAAACTGGCAGTGGAAATGATTGAATGAAATATACAAGTACCGGCAATGTGTGATTATTGTAAGAGAGTAAGAGCATCCTCAGCTTAGAACCACCCCTCCCAGCAATGACTCTAACAGCCGGCTTTATAGAATTTTTCTTTTTTTTTAATTAAAATTCGAAAATTCTTCCATTAATTAAAAATAAGAAAATTACATAAATTGCATCTACGGGATCAAATAGTGCCAAAATGTCATCGATCAAATCTTCTTTAAATTTATTGTGAACTCATTTTATCATGTCTCTCACCAAAAAAATCTTGGAATCGAGGCGGGATTGAACCGTTCCCCAACGGGTAGGCTCTTTATCAACACGTGATCTATCCTCCCCAAAGAGCCCCGCTGGGGATGCTCTAACATACAAGTTCATAACAAGGATCTTTTCCCTTTTCTATTTTGTTTTGGATTAGTATAAGAAGGGATTTAAAATAGTCTTAATTTGTTGTAATTATTTTTTTTTCTTTTAAGATCTCATATATATTAATATTAGTGGTATTGCCACAAGTTATCATGTATTATTATTACTAAAATCTTTTAACGGTTAAGAGTTCATCAATGCTTTTAAGTTTTAAATTCCATCTCTGAAAATACATTTCTTGATTTGCATAGGAACGGCAGCGTACAAAAACATTATACGCAGATAATAATTCCAAGAAAACATTACTATATGCAGATAATTCCAAAATAGTAATCCTTTACACCTTAACACGAGGACAAAAAGTTTTAACAGCGCCATGGATGTTATCATGCAACTGTTAAAACTTCGGCTGATACTACAAAACCAGATTAAAACTGTATAAATAATCCCGACATTTTCTCCCAACGTCATCTTCATGAAACAAAATATTGTAGTTTTTTTTTTTTGAAGAGGAACAAAATATTGTAGTTAATTAAGTAGTATTATGCAATATTTACTACAATGAGACTGTAAATCTTGTCGGAAGATTAGACTTTTAAGGCAAATTAATACCCAACAAACATGAACGTCAAACAAAAAATATCAAATCAGATCCATCCCTCCATTCACTAGCTCAACCGTAAAGGGAAATCCATTCTCATTTCTTCAGATCAACGCTCGATTTTCTTCATTTGTTAGGAATAAAAACCACCACTCTTGATTATCCTTTTGGTTTCTTGTCGGCCCACTTTTTCTTCGTGGGTGTTTTTTATTTTTCTCTTTCTTTCTTTCTTCTCCTTCAATAATTATTTATTCATGGACTCCGATTTCTGGACGATGCGCCTCGCGGCCGCCAAGAGGCAATTCAATATGCAGAACAATCATCACTCTCAATTGGGTTTGTTTGTTTGTTTTTTTCCCTGAAAATCTTAGTTTTAATTTAATTTCTTATTAATCTGTTGAATTAATCTTATATGTGTTTGAAAAGATCGGTTTAATATCGAAGATTTTGATGGTGAGGAAGAGGCCCGGCCCGATTACCCTTGCCCATATTGTTATGAGGAGTTTGATATAGCATCCCTTTGCTCACATCTGGAGGCCGAGCACTCCTATGAATCCAAATCCACCGTCAGTTCCTCTTTTTTATTTAGATCTTTATTTATTTGTTTGCTTTTATTTTTCTTTACAAATTGTTATCATTTTCTTGGTAGATTCGATTCATTTGTTACAAAAGTGAATGTTTTTGCCCCAAAACT
This sequence comes from Agastache rugosa, assembly GCA_031470985.1. Taxonomy (NCBI): domain Eukaryota; kingdom Viridiplantae; phylum Streptophyta; class Magnoliopsida; order Lamiales; family Lamiaceae; genus Agastache; species Agastache rugosa. The sequence goes on along the minus strand of CM062601.1, from coordinate 58,873,691 downwards.
TGCTAATCCTCTTCCAAATAAGTTTTTGGTAAATGTTTGGTAAATGAGTGGACAAAGAAGGAATTTTGAATTCGGACATGGATATTTTCAAGTGTCAGAATCTTTGGCTTAATTTGGGCAAGTTTTCTGCCCCCTTTTGGACAAGGATTTAGTTTTAATTCCTTGATTGTTTTCATCAACTGTAGTCTGCAACTCTTCATACGAAGTATGTATAACGGTGTTATTGTTAGTTTTAGTGACCTATTCACCATTGTTGCAGCGTAGTAACAGTATCTTGTGTTTAAAGATTCTTCAATGTTGGTGTGGTGGAAAGAAACTAATGGCAATGAACTTGATTATATCCATCAATTTGTCTGTTGATGTCATGTTTTGCTCGTGTATCACCTATTTTAGGAGGTGTGGTTGTGTTGAACATAAATTACTCCGCTACTAAATTCATCGGTATGTGGATGGCTATCTGCCAAAAGGGATAGTGACAACGGAGAATCTGTTATTAGAGTAGCAATCATTCACCAAACACCATCCCTAATCATTCAAAGCAATGTGATCACAATGAAAAAACTTTTTAAGTTATATATTGATTGATTGACCATTATACTGGGATGGTAGTGGTGGTAGAGGTCCTAGAGGGTGGTAGTAAGGAGTGGAGAGTGGTGCTGCAGCACGAGAGGGGAGTATAAACAAGAAAAAATGAATTTCATCGATTCAACTTATAAGAATTTGGGACAGTTAGAAAATTAGCAAAAGGGCAATTAATCCAGTCCGACATGTCCCTATGTAGAAAAGCACGAGGTATGAATTGTTCATGGTTGTGGAAATCTCGAATGGGGTATAAGAAAGCAGATCCTCATAGACTTAGTTACTCGTTAAGATATTAAGTGGCATGAGAAAAAAATGATTTCTAAATATATCCATTTGTCGATCTTTAGCTATATAATCAACCAACCATTTGGACTGCGTACACTGAAAATTCATACTCCCTCCGTCCCATGATAAGTGTCTACTTTCTTTTGGGCACGGGTATTTAGGAGAGAAGTGTTTAAAGGGTAAAAAGATAAAAAGTGGTGGAGCCCATATCTTTTGTGTGAGAGAGGGTGTTTCCATATTAGGAAAGTAGACACTTATGATGGGACAGCCCAATAAAGAAATGTAGACACTTATGGCGGGACGGAGGGAGTACTATTTATCTGGTGAGCCAGGCATACATTTATCTCTCTGACATTTCCTGATTTTATTTAGATCTTTCCTACTTTAAAAAGGAATACTATCTCTTGAACTCTTTTTTTCATACAAAATTTACCCTTTCTTGTAGGTTTGTCCTATTTGTTCGGTTAAAGTTGTCGGCGACATGATCAGTCATCTCACACTGCAACATGGACACTTGTTCAAGATATCCTTTTGTTGAGAATATCGTTGTTCATATCTTCGTTTCAATTGTGAAAATGCTCTATCTTTAACTGACAGCTACTTGCAGCGTCGTGGCCGATTGCGTAGAGTCCCCTTTCCCAATAGTCAAGCGCTCTCGCTGCTGGGAAGGGATCTCAGAGAGGCCCATTTACAGGTGCTTCTAGGAGGCAGTGGATTTCGGTCGAATACTGCAGCTTCATCTACTGCTGTGACTGATAATCTTCTCTCCTCTCTTGTTTTGAACTTCCCTACATCCGAAAATGATGATATTTCAAAATCTTTGATGTCAAGTTTAGAGGAAAACTCTGCAAACAATGTGGCACCTCAGCATATCTGGAAATCAAGGTAGCAATTAAATTTCAATTTTTTCAAAACCATTTTAATTTCATGCAATCATTTTGGCAATGATCTTATTGTCTTTGAGCACGATTAGCTTTGGCTAAATTAAAAATTCTTGACGTGGCTACTATTTCACATTATGTTGTAGCTAAATACGACAGACTTTACACGAATGAGTACTCATGTTTATGAACATTCGTTCACTTTTGTAATCCTTATGTTGCAGTTTTCACTCTTCTTTGAGTCGTGAAGAGCGGGAACAAAGAATGAGACAAGCAGCTGGAAGAGCCGTTTTCGTGCAAGATCTGCTCGCTACGACTCTACTAGCTGATTAGTGAATGTGGTAAGCTTTAAAGCCACCCAGAGAATGTCTCACCTGCTAAGAGTAGTGTGATAAACGCATTATATATTGGCTAATATGATTTTAACAACAAATAATTTGTTGTCAGCCTATTGACTGAAACTGGGTTATGCTTCTCTCTATCTCTCATTACTCAAGATGTGACTATTTTGTTGCATGCTTGACATATATATATATATATATATATATATATATATATATATATATATATATACTCAAAAGGTAAAGAAATTTTTTAATTAATGATGGCACTTGCTTTGATGTGAGGATACTAATTTGAACAACGGTGGTAAAATTTATCTTAATCTTGGCAGGGAATGGTTCCATTTGTAGTGTTAAATTTTATTGTAACGTGTAACATATATATTAGTCCAAAAAAGGAAAAACTTGTAACAGATTGTTATGTTTTCTTCTGTTTTAATTTGTTTTCTTCCTACTCTTGTCTTGGCATCATTATTTTCCATAAATGGAGTGATTGTTATGTTCCTTTGGTTTCGTGTTGTGCTGTGAAACTTTTACTCTTTTATGTACTCGACAAATTCACGCTCATCTTTTTTAGGATTAATTGTCGGAATTAAGATAATGTTTACCTGAATCTAATTTCTCCATTGATATGCACCATGTGGAACTAGAGTGAATTGTAGAAAAATGTTGTTGAAAAGCTAAAAAAAAATGTTGGAAAACAGATCACAAAAACACGAGAATGTTGGAGTAATTATTGTGAAAAGAATTTGAAAAAGTGTACACGACTTGATTGCTACGCTATACGGATAAGAGTTGATATGTTTGACTGTGCTAGGCAGTATGGATAGGACTTGATATTAAAGAATTAATATCATGTTTTGCATATGTACTATTCCCTCAGTCCCACAAAAAACATTCGAAACTTTTAGTAGCACGGATTTTAAGAATTATTAGATATTTTTTTAAGTCTCAATACCCCAATATACTCACTTTGGCATTTAAAAAATTTGTTATACATACATATTTTGAAACAAATTAGTTATACTCAAGTTTATAAAAATACCCTTGGATTGTGACTTATTTTATTAGAAAAGTTGCCAATGATTGAGAATCTCTTACATTATGTCATAACTTTTGTCCTTGTGTACTTATCTTGCACAATCATTGTGAAATTATTTGTGAATTATTGTTTAAATTGTAGATTTTGCAGATTATTTATTTAGTAAATATTATTTTACATATTTATTTAGTATTAACGAGTACGTACAGATAAAGAAATATTGAAGGCCGAAAAATATGTAAATTATACCAAAAGAACAATAATATCATGAAGAACCAAAAAAATGAAGACCCCTCTCGGACAATGGCAAAAAAAAATGAAGATCCCTCTCGACAAAAGGTAAATCCCTCTCGGGCGGGATCTTCTTAAAAAATGTAGATGTCCGAGAGGGAAATTAATTTTTTATGTCTAGATTTAATTATAAAAATTAGTGCAACATATATTAATATTTCTAATTTTTCTTTAATTTATTCATGATTTCGTATTTTTAGACGAATAATCATAATTTGATTAAATATATGATTTTTTTTGAATTATAAATGCATTGAGAGGTTCCTAAATCAAATCCCTCTCGGTTTAACCAAGATCCCTCTCGACATACATGAAATCCCGCTCGAGAGGGATCTAGACACCTTGTAGATGTCCGAGAGGGATCTTGGTTTTTTATGTATGGATTTAAATATAAAAATTAACTATGTAATTTTATGTGAATTAGTGCAAAATATATTAATATTTGTAATTTTTGTGTGATTTATTCATGATTTCATATTTTTAGACGAATAATCATAATTTGATTAAATATATTATTTTTTTGAATTATAAAGATTATATTATTATAACAGTCCAAAAATACGAAATCATGAATAAATCAAAGAAAAATTAGAAATATTAATATATGTTGCACTAATTCACAAAAAGATTTCATAGTTAATTTTTATAATTAAATCTAGACATAAAAAATTAATTTTCCTCTCGGACATCTACATTTTTAAGAAGATCCCGCCCAAGAGGGATTTACCTTTTGTTGAAAGGGGTCTTCATTTTTTTTGTCATTGTCCGAGAGGGATCTTCATTTTTTTAGTTTTTCATGATATTATTGTTCTTTTGGTATAATTTACATATTTTTTCGGCCTTCAATATTTCTTTATCTGTATGTACTCGTTAATACTAAATAAATGTAAAATAATATTTACTAAATAAATAATCTGCAAAATCTACAATTTAAACAATAATTCGCAGATAATTTCACAATGATTGTGCAAGATAAGTACACAAGGACAAAAGTTATGACACAATGTAAGAAATTCTCAATCATTGACAACTTTTCCAATAAAATATGTCACAATCCAAGGGTATTTTTGTAAATTTGAGTATAACTAATTTGTTTCAATATAGGTGTGTATAACAAATTTTTTAAGTTTGAAAGTGTGTATAAAAAATTTTCACTCTTTTTTTAAATTGGTTTTAAGAAATGTTAGGTGAGTGCGTGTTGTAGGTGGAGAAGGCGTTCCACTTTATGAGTGGAAAATGATCCCAAAAGTGGAAGTCAATGTTTTTTGTGGGAGTACCGAAATAACAAATTATGAATGTTTTTGTAGGACGTAAAAAGTATTAAATTATCTGCAATACATAATAATTGTGATAGTAGGGTAAAATTATAGGTGGTATATATAATAACAAAAATCAGTATAATACATATGAGTTCGAACTTTATAAAGGATTGTGTACTTTTGTATCAAACAAGATATTATAATGTTATAGATATCTTATAGTATATCCTAATTACTAGATTTTAAATCAGACACGTAAAAAAAGTCAAGCCGTAGAGATAGTTGTATTGTTCTAAAAGTATTTAATAGATCTAGCTAAAAGTTGTGCTAATTTGGATAGTTAATTTATTTATTTATTATTATTTTATTTTTTTAATTATTGAGAGAGAGAGAGGGACGAAACCGTGACCCAACAAGAAGTGGGTGGCGGAGGCGGCGGGCGGTGTCTGCCGGTAGCGGTGGTAGGTGTACTCTACAAAAAATAAGTGGTCGGTTCCATGGCATGGCCTACCTACGCTCTTGTCCACCTGCTGCTGTTCACTAGTTTTGTTAAGACTTTTTCTCCAATAAACAAAATACAGAATCAAAATTTAACTATTTTTAAGATGTGGTGCGACCGTGCGACGGTGACACGATTCATATTTAATCTCATTTATTTATTTTTTGAGGAAATTTAATCTCATATTCAATAATATATTTGTATAATTTTTATTATTTTTTTGTATTTTCTAATGTAATTATTTATAGAGTAAATCTATTTTTAAATACCAATCCATAAAGTTAATAAGTTATATATCCCCATCCATAAGAGTATAAGTTTTTGATACCAAAATGAGTTAAAAGACTAAAATACCCTTAAAAAAGTTATTGGTGTTGAGTTATATGATGATCCTTCGGTCAACAAGCTTTGCAAGGCCAAAATCACACACTTTTGCGCTGTACTTCTCGTCTAAGAGAATGTTCTGAGGTTTGATATAACCATGAACAATGCAATCTCTGCATTCAATCTTCATGGAGGTATGTGATCCCTCTTGCTGTACCTAACACAATGTTAAACCGATTCTCCCAATTCAAATGCTTCCCCCGACTGCTCCTCAGAGGCGAAGAGGAGGAAGCTATCAAGGGAGCTGTTTTTCATGAACTCGTACACCAACAGTCTATGCCTCCCTTCAGAGCAGAATCCAATCAATCTCACTAGATTCAAGTGGTGTGTTCTACCTCCATTCTGAACTGTTTCTGCTGCTTCACTGCAGCCACAATCTGAAAATCCTTAATTTCACAATTTTGAAAACATTGCTTTCTGCTGCATAATCAGGATCAAGTATTGACTCCAGAAAAGTCTTAAACACCTTAAGTTGGCCAGATATTTTACTTGCTCCAATCATAAGTGACAACTTGAGAATGCAAAAAATAAATTCATGAGGACAATGAAGCTGAATATAAACATGAAGACTATATACACAGAGAACCTAAACCATTACCTTGATTAGAAAACAAATGCATATTAGCATTTCGAAAGAAAACTAATCAGAATGAGAAAACTAATCCAAGGGTAATTTTGTCTCACCCAAACTCTTCATTCTCTTATCTCTGTATTAAGACAGGCTTTACAAAAGAATCCAATTGGGGAGTCTTATTAAAGTTATACTCCCTTCGTCCACAAAAAAATTGTCATATGGTGAACGCCACGAGTTTTAATATAATGATGGGTAGTGTTGTGAGTGTGGAGCAAGGGCCCACCTTTGATGTAATTTTAGATTGATTAATTGAGTGAGTGATGGTCCAACAATGATATTTTTTTGTAAATAATAGAGTATGTGATGTGAATAAATAAATGAGTTATGTAGAGTCTATTATTATAAATGAATGTGACAAATGTTTGGTGGAGGAACCGAAAAGAAAATTATGACAATTTTTTTATGGATGGAGGGGTTACTATTGAAGATTCAAATTTCTGATCAATTGCATATATATCTTTGTTTCCCATGAAAAAACAAAATGGGACACCAACAACAATCTATTACTAATACGAAAATAAAGCTGCCCCTCCACGGTGCTCTGTTCAGATTTTCCTTTATTCTGGTAATTTGTCTTATTTTAATTCATATATATTCTAATTTTTATTTTTATTAATTAAAATTTTATTAGTTTCATATTCTTGAAATATCACATGTTTATCTATTAATCACATCTCATATTTATCTTTCCCTCTATTTAATTAATTTCTTCTATTATGCATGTTAAAATAATAACAATTTCGGAACGCATTCTTATAAATCATTATTTTATGCATTCTTAATTCATATATAATAATCTATGAAAAATTTGTAAATGAAAATCCCTACGAAGACTAAATAAATATATTTAATCAATATGTCTTTATGGAATCCTTTTCATTTTTCATTCATGTTTTTCTAAATACTTCGATTAGTGCTTTCTAGATTATATATACATTGAATCAAATGTGGGATATGTAGCTAAAGAAAAGAACAAAAAAACTTGAAGATGTAAACATATTTTTTTCCGCATTTTGGCAAAGATTAGAGATATCAATTTAATATAAACTAACGAGACGGTTCAAATATACTTAAAAAGAAGGATTTTTAATAATTTTAATTAATATTAACTTTGTTTAGATTTTTATCGAGTAATTTAGCATAAATCAACGAGACGGTTCAAATAACATACAAAGAATGATTTTTACTAATTTTAATTAATTAATATTACTTTGAAGATGTAAACATTTTTTTCAGCATTTTGGCAAATATTAGAGATATCGATTTAGCATGAACCAACGAGACGGATCAAATATACTTAAAAAGAAGAATTTTTACAAATTTTAATTAATATTAACTTTGTTTATATTTTTATCGAGTAATTTAGCATAAACCAATGAGACGGTTCAAATAACATAGAAAGAAGGATTTTTACTAATTTTAATTAATTTTACTTGGAGTGTTCATATTTTTATCGAGTATTACTCAACGGATTTGAGATGGATATGTACAGTAAAGTCACTATTATAACCGAGATTAGGACGAACATGTAGAAAAATTACAAACAAATTTAGATTTAAAAAAACATAATGAATGAGTATACTCGATCCATTATCATTCCTAATTACAAATTTAGATACGTGAAATAAAATTAATTTTCTAAGTTTGATTAATAATTAACGCGAACAATATCACAATTTTTACATAAGATATAAAATTATTTTTAAAATGTATACACGTAAATTAAAACATAAAATTATTTTCCGTCGAGTCTCGACGGGCTACTTACTAATTAAAATTTTATTAATTTCATATTCTTGAAATATCACATGTTTATCTATTAATCACATCTCATATTTATCTATCCCTCCATTTAATTAATTTCTTCTATTATACATATTAAAATAATAACAATTTCGGAATGCATTCTTATAAATCCTTATTTTATACATTCTTAATTCATATATAATAATCTATAGAAAATTTATAAATGAAAATCTCTCTATGAAGACTAAATAAATATATTTAATCAACATATCTACATGGAATCCTTTTCATTTTTTCATTCATGTTTTTCTAAAAACTTCGATTAGTATTTTCTAAAAAATATATACATTGAATCAAATGTGGGATAGGTAACTAAAGAAAAGAACAAAAAAACTTGAAGATGTAAACATATTTTTTTCCACGTTTTGGCAAAGATTAGAGATATCGATTTAACATGAACTAACGAGACGGTTCAAAATATTGTTCTAAAAACTTCGATTAGTGATTTCTAGATTGTATATACATTGAATGAAATGTGGGATAGGTAGCTAAAGAACAGAACAAAAAAACTTGAAGATGTAAACATATTTTTTTCTGTATTTTGGCAAAGATTAGAGATATTGATTTAACATGAACTAACAAGACGGTTCAAATATACTTAAAAAGAAGGTTTTTTACTAATTTTAATTAATATTAACTTTGTTTAGATTTTTATTGAGTAATTTAGTATAAACCAACAAGACGCTTCAAATAACATATAAAGAAGGATTTTTACTTAGTTTAATTAATATTACTTTGAAGATGTAAACATATTTTTTTTCGCATTTTGACAAAGATTAAATATATCGATTTAGCATGAACCAATGAGACGATTCAAATATACTTAAAAGGGAAGGATTTTTACTAATTTTAATTAATATTAACTTTGTTTAGATTTTTATCGAGTAATTTAGCATAAACCAACGTGACGGTTCAAACAACATAGAAAGAATGATTTTTACTAATTTTAATTAATTTTATTTGGAGTGTTCATATTTTTATCGAGTATTACTCAACGGATTTGAGACGAGTATGTACAGTAAAGTCACTATTTTAATCGAGATTAAGACGAATATGTAGAAAAATTCTAAACAAATTTAGATTTAAAAAAATATATAATGAATGAGTATACCCGATCCATTATCATTCCTAATTATAAATTTAGATACGTGAAATAATTAATTTTCTAAGTTTGATTAATAATTAACGCGAATAATATCACAACTTTAAAATAAGATATAAAATTATTTTTAAAATATATACATATAAATTAAAACATAAAGTTATTTCTCGTCGAATTTCGACGGGCTAACTGCTAGTATTCAGAATAGCAAAATTTCAATCTGCCACCAAAATATCTTAATTTATTTAGCTCGGATAATCTAATTTGAGAGTCGTAGAGTTTTTCCACCAATAATTAATTGGTGTGGCCCCCACTATAAGTGAACGATCAAAATGTCATTGGATATGAAGTCCACGTCACGCAATCCAACATTTTTGTAGTTTTTTTTTTTTTTTTGAGCATAACATTTTTGTAGTTGAATAAAAAGTAACAAGATAAAAAGAAAAAGATAGTTTAACTTAACGCCTCTCTCTCTCTCTCTCATTCCCACTTCCACTTTAGATATATAGATAGAGATAAAAGGCAAAAGCGATTTCCATCAGGTTTCGGGTAGCTTGCTCTGCAATAGTTGCCGTAAAACTAACTAGGCCAAGAGATGCTGGAGCTTTTCCTGCTGGGGTGCACCGGAATTGTGGTGTTCCTTCACGGAGCCAATTTTTTCTTCCACGCTCTTTCTTCGCGTTTCTCACTCCGCCACATCAGGTTTCTTCTTAACTACAATATACCTATCTTTCTATTTTCCTGTCCAGTTTTATTATTATTGGAAGTTGGATACCGTAATTTTGGGGTTGGACCCTATTTTATTTCTTTTGATAATTAGATTTGTTTTTGTACTACTATTGATTCCTCCCGACTGTAAAAAAAAGGGGAAGAAGTATGCGAGGTTGCGAAATATTTTGAAGTATTTTTCACGGTATTTTAATTGTGTCCACATTCTACGTGAGAATGAGATCATTTATATTTAATGGTAGTTGTACCAAATCTAAGGTCCACGTCCTTCTGTCATTGGCAAAAATTACCGATTATTGATTCCTAATGTCATGCTTTCATTTTTTTTTGTTCTATTATTAATGTTTTCTTCTAAAAAAGAAAATAATTAATCTTTTAAAAGTAATTACTATTCATTTTTTATCTTTTTACCCTTTTTTTTAATAATCTTGTTCAAAAGAAACAAAAGAACAATAATGGTATCATGATCAAGTATTAGTTATTTGCATCAAATATAAACGAGAATACAAGTAGATGCAATTTTTATCATTTCCCTTTATTTCGTTTTTTGCAACAGTTTCTTGGGAGCTGCTGGTGCTGGGTGGTAAGAGCGGTCTGAATCTTTTCACTGAAGCCCCCCATGAGGAAGAGAAAGAATACGCCCTTTGTATATACATACTCCATTATGATTGATTATAATAATTATTCCTTAATTTGCTAATCTAATAGAAATTGAAGATATGTCCTTCACATCCAGTTGTATAATAACCAATTAACTTCACTTTTATATTGGAAGAGTGATACAAACAAACAATCGCTAACTTCTTGGAAGTTTCCTGATACGCCTCGGTCACGGGACGTATCGGAATTACGCTTCGAGTGCGCAAGAACTCCTAATCTTCTCGATCACGAGAAGCCAAACCCTAAGGTTCCAAATTGAATATTCATTCATCGATCCTCAAAATAGGTACATAGAAGACTATTTATATCTAGCAGCCATTCTTACTCCTACATGGCCTAATCCATGGGCCTAGACTATGGGCTTTATAAATCAGCCCAAACCACAAAATCAGCCCCTAAACAAGAAATAACAAAGTACTAATAATAAATCTATTAAACTATTAAAATACTAGAACAACTCAACTAAGTCGTATCATTTCCTCATCCGTATTTGATTTATAACTACATCGTATTTACATATTTAAATTGGCGAGTACATGACCACGGATATATTGATAATTCCAAACACAATTCTTTAATCAAGAAAGTGTAATCACTATGTTGAAATTACTTCATTAATTTATGCTATTCTATTTGCCTATATAAATTGATTAAGGCGCAAGTCTACAACAACAAAAAAATATTTGCTGGTATAAGAATGGCAAATGTACAACACCGCATCATGTAATGTACAACACACTTTGTTGAAGTCTCCTCACACTTCTCCCTCACATCAACAAAGACTCATCCGAAACTATAGTCAACAATGAGTATTTCACTTTGATTCGAATCATCCCATTCTCCACGCAAAGTTTAGCGCCGGTGACCACCCAATACCCCGGCGTATCTTCCGGGCCCCTCACCATCTCCTTCGTGTCGACAAAATGCGACATCTTCGGAGCTCTCGCAGGCGAAGGCGGCCCCCCGGGGTAGACGGCAGAGTTCAAATCTACCTTTGGCGGGAGCTTCTGATTTTGATTCAGGGCAGTGCTGAATGGTGTGGTGATCAACATTGAGATCAACCCTGATTTCTTGGACGTGGCCGTCGGCCCGTCCCATTCCGACCTACGGATGATGGCCGACGCCACCATTGAGAATCCAAACCTAAGGAAAAGGACCTTTTTCATGCCAATGCCCTTCACCTCAAACCAAGCCCTTGTCACTATACAGGCGGGGTCATCAATTCGTGCCCCGTGGTACTCAACTGGAGCAGTGCATATGTGTGAGAATATGCTCCACTTCACCGGCTCAAAGTATCCGCGATCTAGAGACTCATCTTCAGGTTCGTAGCTATGATCGGGTGAAAGTTGGAGAGAGTCAGGGAGTGTTGAGAGATGCTGTAGATGAATTGCCAAGTGATCACTTCTCTTGCCTTCCAAGTATAACCGGATACCGGTAACAGGCCGGCTACCCGTGTCAACCTGCAGATTGTTGTCATTTAAGGAAACGATACATGTCTGAAAAACTTTGGTCCTAAATTATGGAATGGGAGATCACACCTTTACAATATTGACATAGAGCTTGGGACCCAAGAGTGAGAACTGAAGGGAAGGAGACGATTTCTTCCTACGACGAGGACCTAGAGGAAGATCATTGTATGCAGGTGCCCACTGCCGAGGCAGTTGATATTCCAGAAATTGGGTCAGTTCCTCTAGAGGAGGTTTATCTGCACATAGATATGAATATGAAAATGGTCAATTAAAAAAAAAGGAACTCTATTTGGATCTGGATTATCCAAAACAATAAGCAATATAAATATAAGTATATAAGTAGAACTTGAAATGAGCATACTAACATCGCAAGTAGAGATTGATAGCATGACTCAAGAAACCGCTGCCTCGAACACCACTTAACAAGGAGGCAATAGGCACAAAGGACATTGATATGGCATTAGGATACTGAGACACAGTCGAAAGCCACTGATTATGGCTTTGGCTAATATCTAAACCCCCTCGTCCGACATGAATGCTCAACAAATCCTGCATAGAGAATATTGATATACTTAGTTGCTAGGAAAAGACTATTGATGTCAAATATGTATTAATAATCTGGTATAGACTTACATCAGATTTAGAGTGTGAAGTAACGGACGGTCCCACTGTACTTGCGAATGGTAGCTGAAGATCCCAGATCATGGATTGTTCAAACTGCAAGCAGGGGATTTACAATCAGACGAGAAAAGCAACCTTCAGAAAATTTTGAGCATTTGAGCTAAACACTAGCTATGAACCTTTAAATTTCAAATATTTACAAGAAATTCATTCTCCAGAAATCAGAGCTAGTCAATCAAAGCTCTATTTATTTAGCCTATGAGAAATCACAATGGATAAAAGAGAGGTCTTCTTTGCTTAATTTGTTGTCGAAACTCGAAAGAGAAATAAACATCCTTGGTGCTCGCTAGCATATCACAAAATAAGGCAAAAGAACTAGAACTCTCTAATATAGCCGAACATTGTTATGTGCAACCTATTCAGTGTTCACCTTTCAAAGTATAACAAAACCTTGCCTCATGTCAATAATCATGGATAATTAAGTACACCGCAATCGAGTGGAAGTTTGTTCATGTTAAATAGTAATTGAGTGTTGAATTAGGGAACATATTGATGGTTTTCATGTGCATTAATATGGTAGAGACTTTGATCTTTCAAGTACCTTTGACTTTCCTGATGAAATACTCGGCTTAGCTGCCAAGTTTCTGTCGCCATCTTCACAAAATCGTTCATCTGCTAACTGCTTCAACAATTTCTGCACTTCAATAGGCTGGAGATTTGAATTCTGAAGCTGCTTTATGTGAATTACATCTTTACCTCCCATCTTCACCCCAACAATAACATGAGTACCATATTTTTCAATGAACCTGGAAATTTAGGCCATCAGTAATCAGTCACCATAATTAAGTATTAGAATTTAGAGGTGGCTGCTAACAAGATTGTGGCAATAGGGAAATGAGCTTCAAGCGACAGATCTTACTCAGCAAGAGCAGCAGGATCCCACGTAGAGGGCACTTCCTTTTTCACGTTATGACATAAAGTTATTTGACATCTCTCCAATTCAATTGTGTACAAACCAATGAACCAACCATCATATGCAAGAATTTTTGTGGTGGATGCATCACTCTGCCAGCAACCCTTAAAGCCGAACATTGTATTGAACAGACCAGACGGTATTTTACCGGACAGAGACAACTCCTGGTTAAACTGCGCTGACATCTGAACATTTTTAAGCCAAGGAAACGAGGATATATACTGTAAGATTTTGACAATGTGGTGAAAATGATCAAGTTCCAGTTACATATGATCATCCAAAACTTTTCCTCCCATTTAATAGAAAATTAACATTAAATTTTTTTATACATTTCAGAGAATGAAACCTGTTGCATTTCTACACACTGCCAAGCAGGCTGATTTAGTTTGAGAAACATTAACTCATTCAAACTCTGGTAGTTAAAGTGGCTGAATCTTTTTCAATTTTAATTAATATCTATATCTATAGAAGTTATTCATGAATGACAATTACGCCTGCTATCCACCACCATGTCGAAAAGTAAACACAAATGGAAATATATATAGTCAACATTATACAGCATAGCATAATGCCATTTGAGATGCGAAATAAACAAACAAAAAAAATTTCTGAGAAAAGGAAATTTGGGCCAACAGCTTTGTTCAACCACTCAAATTCAACGTGGATTGTGTCATTTGTTGACTTGCAGTTAAATAATTGCAAGACAGCTCTATGAATTACGAACCAATTCTGGAGGTGTAAAAAATGCCATTTTTCACATTTATCATATTCATAGCTAGGGAAAAAGAAAAGTTCAAATTTAAATCTGAAATGCATTATAGGCCGCCAAATTTGAAGAATGATATTGTCCATTTTTAGCTGATAATGACAAGGAATTATTTCTTTGCCATACTTTTGTAATAATTGAGACCGTAGCATTTAATTATTTCACATACTCTCCCATTAGAACACAACTATAATCCAACAACGCGTCGCTTACATTATCACTAATAAAAACATTTAATTCCGTAAATGCTACGTGTTTTAGTGCATTATCTAGTATTAATTACCTCATGTACATATCATTATTTATACTCCAGTTATAATAATGGAAATAGACGGTAAATACAGCAGTTATGGGGTACTATTCCCTAGTTGCAAATTGACTGAGTCATAATCCATTACCAGATGAAATTACGAGAATTTTCAATCTTCTGAAATAGTACTAGAAAGAAACTACCATTGAATTTTCCAAAAAAAAGAAAAAAATCCGAAAAAACAAATTATAATGTTTTTTCTTAAGGAAATGAATTGAATTGACTGACCTGATTGAAGGAGAGAGCGTCGGAGCTGAATCTGGTACGCTCGCCTTTGTCGCACTTGATGGAGGAAGGCACGCCGGAAACGGTGACGTTCCCCGGAACCACCAAGTCCTTGGTACGGGCCCGGTCCAGTTCGATCAGGCCCAACCCTGACGGGCCGGACTTGCAGGCGGACAGGCGGATATCCGACGAGAGATCGTACCCGAATCCGATAACCGAAACGGCCTTCTCCGCCGCCGCCTGCGCGTCCATCCGAACATTGCTGTTCGGGTTGTACGCCATGGATGCCCTCTTGTCCGAGTTCGGACAGATTGCCGCAGAGCAGAGTTTGTGTTAGAAAACTTGGAGCTTGTAGAGAGAAACAATGCTCGCGTTGACTCTTTTATACATACCGTCGTTTTATTATGAATTCAAATTATGATCAGCAAAGTCAATGACTGAAATAGCCTCGCATTGCGGTGAGCCAAGCGAGGGTAGTTTGATCAAAGTTGGGGTAAATAAATTTTGTGAATGGTTTTGTCTTTTCCTTGCCCATGCTAATGATGAGCTTACATCCTTAGATTACACTTTACTAGGAAATAGTAATGTCCGAATTGGAATTTTACCAAGGTGGTTAGGAAACGTGGTGATTTACGACGTACTTCTCTACTCCCCATTTATACATGCGAATTGAAATTTTCACAAGAATTAAGAAAAATTATTGAAAAAGTAAATTATATAGTAAATTTTTTAATATGTCTATACTATTTGACTATGTATTTTTTTATGAGTTAATCAAATAATTAAATAGAAATATATTAGTGAGTGAGCTAATAAATATTACTCCCTCCGTCCTCCAAAAGTGTGGTCTAATTAATATTTTACACCTCACATATAATCAAATTTAGACCACACTTTTGGGAGACTGAGGGAGTATTTTATATGAAAACAAATCTATATATTTGGAACATTCGAAAAAAGAAAATAAGTATATACAAATGGGACACGGAGGGAGTATTTTGATAATAACTTTTAAATCACTCAATTTTAATCCCTTAATCTTACGGCAGAAATATCACGAGATAGTAATACGTAAAATATGTTATTGTTTTCCTATGGGGATGTTGACCGGTCAAAATAGGCTGTCAGGCATTAAAATTTAAATGCTCATATAAATCACGAATATTTAATTCAAATTGTAATTTTGACAATCAACCTTCAAACATTTTTTTTTTGCTTAAAACACGATGTTTGAATTTGTTGCAATAAAAATAAGTTGAAATTTTCCAACTATTAAAATTTCGATTGATCTGCAAACAAATTTATAACAATTTCCATCGTTGGGCACCTGGACCATGTTATGCACTTGAAGGATTTTTCATAGATCGGTCTCTCATCATTGTTGGTCCATCGGAAATTATATACTTCCTCTGTTCCATTTCAATGGTCCTAGTTACTTTATTTGGTCGTTCCATTTCAATGGTCATATAATTAAAATAGAAACTTTAATATCATCAACACATAATAAACACACTCAACTTAACTCATAAATTATAACTTTTGCCATCAAAAAGTTACTCTCTACATTATCCATCTTACTTGATTTGACAACAATATCATCCAAAAAGTTATTTTATCTTTTCTACTACTTTATTACAAACAACTTATTTCTTAACATTCGTGCCCGGATCTATGAGACAATTGAAATGGAACGTAAGGAGTATTTGTTTGCAGCAATTTGAAGTTGTGTCGAATATGCAATGCGGATCAAATATAGAGATTTAAAGGGCAACTAAAATTATGTAGTCTTATATAAGAGTGTTAACTAATAAAAAATTTGGAATTTATTAAAAAAACACAATTTAGACTTAGGAAAATATAAATGAGAAGACTGAACAGTTGACATGGAAAATGATACTCCCTCCGTCTACAATAATAGTAGCACTTTTGATTTTGAGAAATAACCTCACTCATTATCCTTATTTTAAATCTCACAACAATTTATTATGGTATGTCTCTTTCTCACTCAAAGTCAATCTATCAAATTTTTCTTAAAATCAGTGCCGAATCAAAGTATTACACTTATTGTGGATGGAGGGAATACTATTATTTACAATGTAGTACTCCTCCATCTCATATAAGATGGTCGCATTTTCTTTTTGAGATATCCATATAAGGTGATCGGTTTTAAAAATAAAAATAATTATATTTTAAAAAATTGCAGACTTTATTACTTTAATCATTTTATACAATATTTTTTAATATTTGTGTCGAAAATAAAGTTATCACCTTATATGGACGGGTATTAAATATTTTTAATTGGATGAGGACGGATTTGTTGGCATTTTGGTGGTATGACGTAAGAGGATGGAAGTAGGGAGAGGGTTAGGGATGTTGACTTTTGACTAGTAATTCTAGGGGTTGTGAAGGTTTTGTCAATGTGAATGGATGTTAGTTGATACGGCGGCTGACGACTTTTCTTTATGATGCCAATTGGCAAGTGGGAAAATTTTATTAAAGATGTACATGTAAAAAAATCTTATTTATTATGTATAGTAAAATTTGGACTAATATTTCATTTTACTTTTAATTAGTATTGCTTTCCGTGCCATGCACGAATAAGAAATACTCCCTCCGTCCCATGATAAGTGACTATTTTCTTTTGGGCACGGATATTTAGGAGAAGAGTGTTTAAAGGGTAAAAAGATTAAAAGTGGTGGAGCCCACATCTTTTGTGTAAGAGAGGGTGTTTCCATATTAGGAAAGTGACTACTTATGATGGGACAGCCCAATAAGGAAATGTGGCCACTTATGGCGGGACGGAGGGAGTATGTCATAAATTTGAATTATAAAAATATTTTATTTAAAAATAAAATGAGTTAATAGGTTAAAAATCTAAAGAGAATAACAAAATAATTCAACAAAAATCAAAATAATAATAATTCAAAACACATATATTCAAATTTATAAAATATTAGATTTATTTCAAAAAAATATGCTTTATTTTAAATTGCATCAATTTTATTTTAATTATATATTTTATACGTAATATTGTGTAGAATTTGTTACCTTCAACTTTATATAATTAACAAAATTTGCCATCAAAATTGAATGACAATTGATTTGCAATTCCACTATTTTATTTTAATATATAAATAGATTGCCTCAAACCTCTACGCGGTTAATATTTCACTTGTTCAAAGAAAATATTATTTTACTCATATACTTTATTACTTTGACGAAACAGTTCATTACATAAAGATGACGAAGCTGCATTTACCGATTTCTTTGTAATTTCCGTCTTTCCAACCCGTGTGCTTTTCAAGTGTACAAAATGTGGACTTTAGACTGCGAATTGTGTGTTCGTTGTGCTTTACGGCGTCGTTGCAATTATGCTTGACGATTTAAGGAAAATGTGTAGCTACTGATTGAATTAGAACAATAAGATTAATTACGAATGAGTCTAGCTATTAGTAAATGATTAAATTAGAACAATACCACATTTTACTATGCAAATATGTGACAGAGTCAGCCGCACTTCCTTCAAACGAAAAACAATGCTTTTGCATAAGAATTTTTGGCAACCTTCTGAATCTATATATTATTAAAGGGTTAATTTGGTATAAAACCATAAAGAATCCCCAAATTCTGGTTTTTTCCACAAACTTTTAATTTTGTTTCTAAAACCATAAACTTTCAATATTTCCAGAATTTCCCTCAAAATCAAATTCCGGCCAAATCGAAATGATGTGGCACCGGAAATTGTTGACGTGTACTTTTTATTAAAGAGTTAATTTGGTATAAATCCATAAAGAATTCAAAAATTCCGGTTTTTCCCATGAACTTTTTAATTTTGTTTCTAAATCCATAAACTTTCGGTTATTTCGGAATTTTTAAAATAAATAGATTTTGCATGTTAATTACTAAACAAACGTGTATTGATTTAGCCATATTAATTTGTATCGTATACACGTACAATAATTGTATGCATAAATATCGTCCTTATTTGTATGAATATGTTCTTTGAATAAATGAATAATTGTATCTTAGGACGTCTAAAAGAAGCAAATCAACGACATTCATTCATATAATTATTGTACGTGTATAAGATACAAATTAACATGACTAAATCAATAAACGTTTGTTTAGAATTAGCATGGCAAAATCTATTTATTTTAAAAATTTTGAAAAAACTGAAAGTTTATGGATTTAGAAACAAAATTAAAAAGTTCATGGGAAAAACCGGAATTTTGGAATTCTTTATGGATTTATACCAAATTAACTCTTTAATAAAAAGTACATGTCAGCAATTTCCGGCGCCACATCATTTCGATTTGGTCGGAATCCGATTTCGGGGGAAATTCCGGAAATATTGAAAGTTTATGGTTTTAGAAATAAAATTAAAAGTTTGTGGGAAAAACCAGAATTTGAAAATTCTTTATGGTTTTATACCAAATTAACCCATTATTAAATGATTACAGATTCGAGACCTCCCCAAAATTTTAGGTCTTACGTGACGCTCTCTCTATTCGGTATTCCTATTTATCTTAAATCCTAAATTTATGTATTTTTAATTTATAGATTTTACTATTTAATATTTTATATTCCTAAAACTTCCAAAAAAAAAAAAACACACACGTCAATTCCTAGGGTATATAATCTCTTATATTTGGTATCTATCTTTATGGCATATAATCTCTCATAGTTTGAGATTTATTCATATATTTTTTATTATATGCATTTTTATTCATATATTCATTATATTTTGTAAAATTTTTTTATCCCACATCGTTTTTTTTTATAAAACTCCACCCTTGGGACTCTATATAAATACTCAAGATCAATGTGTATTTTGCACATCTTGCAATTATTTTGCACACCTAATTTAATTTAGCCAATTAATTATTTGGCAAAATAAATAATTTTATGTTTTTTAGAAAATTTAATATTATATTATTACATTTTCAATATTAATTTCTTTAATTTGACAAATTATAAAGATATTACCAATTCAAAATACATGTGTATATTTTTGTATCCGATCACACAATTTATCTACACCACCGATTTAATTTGACCACATTATTAAATTGACCAAAAAATAATTTAGTTTTATTGGGAATAATAATTTGGTTATTACTTAAGTTGCTTCTATTTATTTAGCCAATTATTAAGATGGTCAAGTATTATTTATTATTTAATATTTAATATTCTCGAATCCCACATTATTACAAGCCTCTCGAATTTCACTAAATTTCCTATTCTATTCTATACGAGATAATATTCCTTAACTGTTTGATTTGCTATGAAAATGAACTAAAGTCATGGACAATCTACTTCAAGCGTATGACTATACCTATTGAAATATATATTTAGTCATGGTTAATCATACGTTGCAATCTAATGAGTCACTAGCAAAAGAAATCTCAAATTTTTAATTTGTGACGAGATGATCAGACGTACACAATAATTAATATTGTATACAATGAAATATTTAACAAATTGCGAGGTAACTACAAAGTTAATTTTTCATATTTTAAAGTAATACTCCCTCCGTCCCTCAAATATTTGGTGTACTTTTAATTTATTGTGAGGTATAACATATTAGTTGAATCACACTAACCTAGGATGGAGGGAGTATTTATTATTAACTTTTAAAATACGTTTAGTTTGTAAAAAAAATAGTTTGATTTCAATTGGTTTCTTGCAACTAAAGAAAGTGGAATAAAATCAAAGAAACTCTTATTTTGATCAATTGTCGAAAAATTATCACTTCGAAATAATATTAAAATGTTTTTAAAGTTAATGCTTATATATTGCCAAATAATATGATTTTCCGTCGAAATTTGACGGGTTAGGCATAATAAATAAAAACTTAGGTTAGAATTATTTTAAAATTGAATCCCACATTAAATTCTTAATAGTACTCACCATGTGGAAAATCCATATAAAAATAAAATAAATTACAAAACATATTTGCATTTAATAATTTTATTTATTTTATTAAATAATGATTTCCCGTCAATTTTTGACGGGGTACACGCTAGTATGAATTAAATATGCCTGTGAACTAAAGTAATTGTGTAGATTTCTTTGAAGAGGCACACTTGGGTGCCCGCGTACCCAAATGGTGTTTTTAATTTTGATATTATTTTATTTTTTTATTAATTTGGTTAATATTTAATTGTCCAAAAATAAGTATTAATTAGGGATTAATAAATTTTAATTAAAATTCTTAGATATTAGTTGAAATTAATTGATTCTAAGTAAAAAGTATTATTAAACTTTAATTATATTTAACTTAATATAATTAACTAAATTAAAAAATAGATTTTTTGGTGGAAAGGATCCTACATTGTGTTAGGCCACCTCCAGCAGTTTGCACTAAAATAGAGCAGTTTCAGCACAAAAATACAGCAAAATCATCAAGTCATCTCCAGTAGTCTGCTCTATATTTTTACACAAAACCAGAATATTCCATAATATTATGTTTTTTTGTTTAATAATTAAACATATAAATTATTTGTATCAAATAATTATGAAGAATTAATAACAAAATTTCATTAATAAATAAATAAAATTACAAACCTAATGAGTCTCGTTAAAAACCTCTCAAATGAGTAGGAAAAAGAATATTTGTACCACATTATTACAAAAAAATATATATAAGTTACATAATTCTATAAATTAGAATATTCATCCCACAAATGATCAATCAATGCATTTCGAAGTGTGAAATGAGCATTGTTGTCTTTGATCTTTTTGAACTGTCTAAGAAAATTCCGATGTTTAGTATGTTTGGTATGATTAAATTGGATTTCAACTTCGTTTTTATTCTTTTATCACGTAAATGTATTTTTTAAATTTCTTTTTAGTTTGTCTTGTATTTTATGTAATTGTATTTTTTAAAATAATTTTATGTAATTTTAATGTTATTATAATATGCTTAGAACTATAATTAAAATAGAATATTTTGGTACAAAATAATTAAAAACACAAAAAGTGATAAATATAACAAAGAATAATAAATATAACAAGAAAATAAAATGCAAAAATAATACAGCAATGAATAGTGTTGCACTAAATCTGAAGCAACACTATTCAAATCTGCATTATACAGCAGACATCTAGCGCAGGGCTGGAGCAATAAACTGCTCCAAATTTGATGATTTGCTGCATTCTCCAGCTGGGCTGGAGATGCCCTTATACTCAAAATTTTGCCTTCTCTGGGCCCAGTCAATCGAATTCGAGCCCATATAATATGTTATGCTCACTTAACCTTAGGGGTGAGCACGGTTGGGTTAACCGACCATTTGCCACAAAAAAAAACCGACCATACTGTTTTTAATCGGTTCGGTTAACCGTTATTCAACGGTTAACCATGTAGAAAGAAAACTTTCAATTTTTTTATAATTCATAGCATGAAAAACAAAAATCCATATCTTAAAATGTGAATACGAAATATATACATTTAAAGAAGTATAAATGATAAATTGAACACTCTCATGTTTTCAAGTCAAAGTAGTAAAATCAAGTTAGTTAATATTATAATTTATAACATATAATTAGTTGGTATAATAATTTTATAACATATAATTAGTAAAATTATAATTTTAAATGAGTTTCGGTTCGGTTCGGTTAACCGTCGGTTTTTATTTTTATATATAAAAATAAAAACCTAACCGTTATCCTCGGTTTTTTAAAATTAGAAAAATAAACCGAACCGTCGGTTCGGTTAACCATTTTTTTCGGGACGGTTTCGGAACGGTTTGTCGGTCGGTTCGGTTTTTCGGTTTGTTTTGCTCACCCCTACTTAACCTTATAGTGTGGGTCCATCGAATGTAATGGTTAATATTCCCTACAAAATACATTTATATGGAAATTATTTAAAAACACTTTGCTTCTCAGGAAAAAAAGAAAAGAAAAAAAAGTAAAGAAACTATGAGGCAGATGATACACTAAAACAAATTCTTTACTTTGAGAATTTTTTTTTTTATTTAAAAAACATCATATATTAACTCAACAATCACTTACAATTTACCAATCATTTTTTTTTTTTTAAGAAACATTATACAAATCAACTAGTATAAACTATAAACTAGTACATAACCCCCACACTTTGATGAGACTTGAACCAGAGACATTTTGTTAAAAAGAGATTTTGGTGCCCCATCTCAATCTCTTGGCCTAACCATCTATATATTATTGAAACGATTGTGAATTCGAACCCTCTCCTTAATTCGAGGTCCTACGTGACGCTCTCTCCTTTCAGTATTCTTATTTATCTTTAATCCTCATCTTGAGCATGTTTATTCATTTATTTATTCTATGTATATTTAATATAAATTTTTCCATCCCACATTGATTCTTAATAAAAACATCACTCTTGGAGAACCTATATAAATACTCACAATCAATGTGTATTTTCTCATTCTGCAATTATTTTGCACAACCAATATAATTTGGCGAATTAATTTGTTGGCCAAATAAATAGTTTTATTTTTATTGACAATTTTAAGTTGTCAATATTAATTTATTTAGTTTAACAAATTTTTAAATTGACGTAAATAAAAGAAAATTCTTAAAAATACATATTCTCAATTATAATTATTGGATTTGTATATATATACACGTAGGAATAATTCTCGAAATTTAACTTTATGACGAGATGATCAAACGTACACAATAATTAACATTGTATATAATGAAATCTTTAACAGATTGTGAGGTAAAAAAATAGTTTAATTTCTATTGATTTCTTGCAACTAAAGAAAGTGAAATAAAATCAAAGAATCACTCTTTTTGATCAATTATTGAAATATTATCACTCTGAAATAATATTAAATTATTTTTAATGTTCATGCTTATATATTGCAAAATAATAATAAAAATAAAAATAAAAATATTTGTTAAAGGAAGTACAATAAAATCGAAGAAACAACCTTATTGATGTATTTTATTTTAATAATATAGTTCGACGTCTATTTTCGACGGGATACACACTAGTTTTAAATAATATGTACATTGTAATGTACTTATAACCTTAGAAAAGAAAAAAAAATCTATGAACTCATGTAAAGCAGATTCACGTTAATCCTAATCTAGGTGCGACATCAAGATAGATGAATATAAAGCTAACTCTTAAAATTAAATATAGCAATTACTATATGTTAAGCTAATTCGAACATTAATTTTATATTGTTCTCAAAAAAAAAACAAATTTATGTTACAATAATATTAAGTCCTCTTTTTTATTTTTGCTCGACAATAATTTTATATTCATGATTCATGAAGCTAACTTTTTTCTTTTATGTTAAGCTTCAGACGTAAACTTAATCTATTATATATATGGGAAAAGATTTTTTTCCATAATGGCTAGGCCATAATACCCTTGAATTTTTAAAAACCGGTTCATCAAATCCAGTTCAAATAATTTTCGATTTTTGTAGTAAATTAATTTTATATGTTGACTAATTTACCCTTATTCTATTTTGGATGAATACATTTTGATATAAAATTATTCCTACAATCATGGAAAGATATTTGGATGAATATATTTTGATATAAAATATATTTTGACTGATTCTAATTGACTAAAATTATTTACGATGCCCAGTGCCCCACGGCACCCCGCCCGCGACGAGCGCCCCACGGCTCCCCGCCCATGGCGCCCAACGGCCAGCGCCCCACGACGCCCAACGTCCCCACGGCTCCCCGCCCGTGGGGCGCACGCACCACGACATCCTGTCCCCAAGCGCACAGCCCATGGCACCCCGACCCCGGACTACAATGGACTCAATATATTAGTGAGAAATTGAATCCTATAAATTAAACTATAGTATCTCAAATTTGATAAAATTAGTTTATAATTCAAATTTTTTGAAATGAGTTTATAATTAGCATCAATTGAACTATATTATACTTATTTTCATGGAATTTTATTAAAGTGTAATTAATTTGTGACAAATGGAACTTCAATTTTATAAATTTGTCTAAGTAGACTCATTATATAAGTGAACTTCAATCTATGTTGCATCGGTGAGGGGAAGTGGGTGCGGGAGTGATACGATACGGGTACGGGGATATGGATTTTTAGAAATTATAGGGTGCGATTCGATAAGGATACACCTATTTATTAATATTTTATTATATATTTCAACTCTGAAATATATAGAAATTTTAAAAATTTAAAATTAAATATATTTAATTTACATTTTTCTATAGCCAAAACTAAAGTATTTATAATTAAGTATCTAATTAATCATATTTTATAGTAAATAAAGTTTTATTAAATTGTAAAAATGCCTTAAAAAATAAAATTTTAAAAAATAACCACATATGCACCCTCCACGTATCGGATTCTTGCTCTCTACGCACCGGATTCGCGTATTCGATTTTTTTTCCTTCAGAAATCCGACGCAAATCGCACCTGCACTCCCGTCTTACGCGTATCCGATACTGTAATTTAGTATTTTGAGAAGAATCTGTGCATCATAGACTTCAATTAATATAGACTTCAATTAATATAAATTAAACTATAGTATCTCAAATGTTTTGAAATTAGTTTATAATTAGCATCAATTGAACTATATTATACTTAATTTCATGGAATATTATTAAAGTGTATTTGTATTCGTATTTGAATCATAAATTTACGAATTTGAATATCAAAATTTCGAATCGAATACCGAACTAAAATTATTTGATTCGTATACATCCCCGATCTCTAATTTTATGAAATTAGGTTTAATTACCACCAGTTGAACTATATTATACTCAATTTTATGGAATTGTACTAATTAAAATGTAGTCAATTTGTGACAAATTAAACTTCAATTAATATAGTTATGTATATTTATATTCATTTCTAAGTCATGGGCCGCCTCTTACCTCAGTGGCACACAACTCTCAAAATAATCTTGAGGTCTCTAGTTTAATTCTCCTTACTCGCAACACAAACTCAATAGTTATTGTGTATATTTTTTTTCCTTTAAAAAAATCCTATGACTGGGCTCCGGGCGCCTGAGGGTGGGGAGCCGTGGCGCGCTAGGGCTGCGACGGGGAGCCGTGGGGCACCGAGCGCGCTACGGCTCGCGGGCAGGGAACCGTGACGCATCGGATGTGCCAAGGGCTGCGGGAGGAGCCGTGGCGCGTCGAGCGCCATGGCTCGTGGGGGGAGAGCCGGGGCGCCGGGTGCCGGAGGGTGGTGACTATGGATACTTAGTTTTCTCATAGCATGTGTCATCAAATCGTACATTTTTTTGAGTTCTACGTAAGAATAGAGATGATAATTATGGATTATAAGCAAACATAATTATCGTACGTTTTTTTGAGTTCTACGTAAGAATAGAGATGATAATTATGGATTATAAACTAACATAATTATGGAATAGATTGAGTATTTAAAATTAGAAAGTCAAATATACTCCTAATTCTTATCCTAAAATAACATGAGGGTAATATGGTATAAACATATTTTTAATTATTATAATAAATTAAATAAAAATTAAAAGAAATGTAACATTACCAATTTAACCTCATTATGGCTCAAAATCATGACCCTATATATAACAGGGGATAATTCATTTCCTTAACAACAATAATTAATTATTTGAAATCCGCCGACCAAATATGTAGGGTTATTTCAGTTTCCGACCGCGGCGGCCTTCTCGCTACCGACCGCGCTCCTGCAATAAATGATATAACTAATTAATTTCAACGCAGCGCAGCCGTTATGGAAAATTCATGTCTTATTTCATATATACATGTTACAAGTTGTGAAACATTTTCATAATATATAACTGAATCTGCTTTTTTTAAAGATAATGGAAAAGAAAAAGCTAACCTCGTAGCGCTTGTAACGTTGAAGTTTCTTTGAACTGAGTCAACCATTTCATATTCGTTGAGAAATACAAAAATCTTCTTGGTGAAAAATAGAATATGTATTTTATGTTTTGTTTCAGTAGAAATTTGGAAATAATAATCTCCACAACATGTGGAGTAGTTTTAGTGAATTCCACCCTGTGTGTTCTATAGGAAAAAAATATATACCAAAGTTATTATAGTACAACGATGTCAAAGACTATATTTACTGAAAATGAAACCAAAGTTAGTTGTAAGTTCTTGTACAAGTGTAGCTATAAACAGTTGGGTTCATATCCTTAATTAGATGTCTTCTACTATTAAATTCAATGATATTTAATATAAAAATAAAAAATAATATATTATACGCACTACAAAATATATGAATTTTAGCGACAAATTATTCCGTCGCTAAAGTATAAGTTTTCGTCGACAAATACCATTAACCGATGGTTTACTGATGGACTAACAACGCCGTTATTTTGCTCTCGCCGTTGAAAACTTAAACGACGGATTTTAAGTCTATCACCAAGTCTTTGTCGTTGAAAACTTAGTGACAGAATGGCAATGGAATCTCCATCACCAATATTTAGTTGCTAGAAACGATCGTCGAATTTTGCCGCGAATTAGCGATGGAATCAACTGTCGCTAGTAGTGACGGATGTGTTGCCGTCGCTAACGAGCGACTGTTTGTGACGCAAGTATCAGTCGTTATTCCATTGTGAATTTATTTTTTATTTTAAACTATTTTTATCGTCGATGGAACCGCGATGGACTTTTCCATCGCTGACAGCACATATACTATTTCGTTGCTAATTTTGCGAATGCATTATGACTAGCTTTCTGATGTTATTCCGTCGTTGATATTTTTATTTTTTAGTTTTGTTTTGTTAAATACTTGTTCAAATAACAAAATGTATAGCCGCACGAATTACGTTTCAAACACATAATATATAGAACCAAATGAAATTGTTCAAAATAGTTTTTCTAACACTTAGTTGCAATATGATAATTCCATAGAAAATAAAATACACAGTACAAAAGAATCATATCATCAAGATGTAACTGAGGACAAATGAGGTGTAAGCATAGGGAGTTGCTGGGTGCGGTGCTCCGGCGACCTAAGGTAAAATCGGTTATAGTTAGAGATACAATTAAAGAGAGAGAGCTAGCGGGCTAGAGATAATGACCAAGAGAGAGGGGGGATGATCGAGAGAGAGAGAGAGAGAGAGAGATACAGTAGCGGCGCGACGCTCCGGCGAACGGCGACAATTGTGACTTTGTTGTGGAATGTTGAACGATGATACCAGAGATTTAGCTACGGACCGTTATTGTCTCTAATATGTCACCAAAAAGATAGATGTAGTTACGATGAATATATACGTCGTTAATAATTAAAAAAATAAATTGTGAAAATTTAATTTTAGATTGCAAATGACAGAGTCGAAAATTCCGACGGTGACTCTGTCGTACATTTTGGCGCAAGCCAATTACCGATCCGTAGTTAATGATATTGTTATGAATTCTAGGTTATCAGCAAACAAATCTCAAAGCAATTCAAACCACAGATCTACACACAGCTAGTATTACTTTTACAATTACGAAGACTTGCATGAATAAGAAAGAATGCAAGATTTAACGTGGTTCGATCCAAGAACGGATCTACATCCACGGGCAAGGGAACCGACTAATTTCACTATACTTCTCAGTGACGAATTGTCACCGACAACACAGATACAAGATTCTCAAGAAATGAGCTAAAAACTAAGCTTTACAGCCAACAACAATGGCAGCTCTCTCAAGTTTACACTCCTCTCTATCTCATGCGTATTTCTCACCCTTCTGAATGTTCTCACTCTAGAATACAAGAGAAAACCGAATTAATAGAAGAAAACAAAGGAAGAGTTTTATGTACTCCAAAACGGAAAACTCTCTGCTGCTTCTACTCCTATGCACAGCTCATTTATGCAGTTGTATCTGCATAACCGTCTTATCACAACTAGCACCTTCAGCTATAAGTATTTGCAACCAAGCCCCTTGACTTCCTTTATTCTTCTATGCAGTCACACTTACAACAATTCTCCACCTTGAATGCATAGTAGAAACATGTACTAATTCCTTGCCTTCCAGTTTTCCATATTAGAAACTAGTGCTTGAACTCATGAGAGCTCAAACCAATTAACTCAGGACAATGCTGAAACTTCGCCGTCGGCAAAGTCTTAGTTAACATATCTGCCGCATTTTCTAGTGTAGAAACTTTCACTATTCTCACTTCACCCTTCTCCACTATATCTCTTACAAAATGCATTCTTACATCTATATGTTTCGAACGTTCGTGGAAAACCTGATGCTTCACTAGATGAATAGCACTTTGACTATCACACAAGATTGTAACGGAATCTTGATTAATGTTTAACTCCTGCAACATCCCTTTCAACCAGATTCCTTCATTTACTACCTCAGTAACAGCCATGTACTCAGCCTCGGTTGTGGATAAAGCAACCACAGACTGAAGCATAGATTTCCAACTTACTGCAGTACCAAATAATGTGAAAACATAACCAGTTTGAGACCTTCTATTATCAAGATTTGCTGCATAGTCTGAATCTACATATCCCATCAAACTCTCACCAGACGAAATATCCTTCTTTTCAAACAAAATTCCACAATCTGCAGTTGACTTTAAATACCTCAAGATATACTTCAAAGCTTCCCAGTGCGCTCTTCCCGGATTAGCCATATATCTACTAGCTACACTGATAGAGTGTGCGAGATCAGGTCTAGTGCTAGATCAGGTCTAGTACTTAATACTCCCCACAACACTAGCGTAAGGAACTTGACTTATATCCACAATTTCTTTATCACTCTGTGGCTTTTGAGACTCAGACACCTTCACATGCTGAGGCAAAGGAACACCGATTCCTTTAGATTCATTCATATTAAACTTCTTTAGAACCTTATTGATGTAATCAGACTGAATTAGCAATAGCTGACTTCTTTCTTTGTTTCTATGAATGTCCATACCTAGGATTCTTCTTGCCTCTCCAAGATCTTTCATATCAAACTCTCTGCTCAGAGCTTGCTTTACATCCTCCACCTCAGACCTTAATTTACTAGCCACTAACATATCATCCACATAAAGAAGTAAGTAGATTAATCTGGAACCTGCAACTTCCTCCAAGTATACACATCTGTCATGTAGTGATCTAGTAAATCCAATATTCAGCATAAACTCATCAAACCTCTTGTTCCACTGTCTAAGACTTTGTTTAAGTCCATATAAAGACTTTTGAAGTAAACATACTTGAGATTCACATCCAGCAACCTCAAATCCTTCAGGTTGAACCATGTAGATAGTTTCCTCTAGCTTTCCATTCAGAAGAGCTATTTTTACATCAAGCTGGTGCAACTCTAAATCCAATTGATTAACCAAAGATATAGCAACAATCTTATTGAACTGTGCTTCACTACAGGAGAAAAAATCTCATTAAAATCTACTTCTTCTCTTTGAGTAAACCCTCTAGCTACAAGTCTAGCTTTGTACCTAATGACTTCTTTGTCACCATTAACCTCCACCTTCTTTTTATATATCCACTTGCAACTAACACACTTCTGACTCTTTGGCTTATCCACCAGCTTCCATGTCTTATTTTTCATCAAGGAATCAATCTCATCTTCCATAGCTTTGATCCACAACTTGCTCTCTGCACAAGTAACAACCTCTTTATAAGTTCTAGGCTCTTTATAACTGATCTTCTCTTCTACATTCAGAGCATATGCCACCATATTAGCCTCACCATATCTCTCTGGTGCTTTGATATTTCTTCTGGTTCTATCTCTTGCAAGATGATAATCACTCAAGTCAGTTTCTGTACCAGAATTCTTCTCTTGCTTTTCAGATTTTACAGCTACATTGTCTTCAGAATTTGTTTCCAGAAACTCTCCTTGCATTTGAAGACTCCACCTCAAACTCTGTATCTTGTTCTTCACCTAATCTTTGCAAGTAAGGCATCACATCCTCTCTGAAAGTCACATCCCTACTAATTATGATCTTTCATTTCCCAGATTCTGTACACCACAATCTGTAACCCTTAACACCTTCAGAATAACCAAGCATCACACATTTGAGAGCTCTTGGCTCCAACTTATCCTGTCTGATATGAGAGTATGCTAAACATCCAAAACTCTTCAAGTTTGTGTAATTTGCAGGCCTCCCATTCCATTTCTCTTCAGGTGTTTTCATTTTCAGGGCTCTAGATGGACATCTATTGATGAGATAAGCTGCAGTAGTCACAGCTTCTATTGGGAAAATTAATAAGAGTTTTGATTGGATACCAAAACCCAGCTGACCCCAACTGAGTAGATGATTGCACAAACCTAAGCGTTTTTCAGCTCACCTGTTTGATCTTATAGAGTTTCTTAGTTTACAGGTAGAATCGCTGAAGACAGATGAAGACAGCAGAAGACACAGCTAAGCAGACAGCTTAAGAACTCAGCAGAGCAGACTCAGCAGAGCAAGACCAAGCAGAGTCAAAGATCCTGCAGTATCAAGACCCAGCTCAGTGACGGAAACCCAGCTCAGTGTCAAAGACCCAGCTCAGTGTAAAAGACCCAGCTTAGTATCGATGACACAACTCAGGTCTAAAACACAGCTCAGGTCAGTGACACAGCTCAGGTTGAAGACACAGCTCAGGTTGATGATACAACATAGGTCTAAGACACAGCTCAGAGTCAAGACACAGTAGAGTCCAAAACGTTGAAGATACAGCAGAGACGCTTGGCAGCTCGAAGACGAAGACCTTCTCCAAGACAAGATCCCGATGTCAAAAGATCTTGTCTGACGCAGTCAATTAAGAGAAGAACTAGCCTCTGCAGATGCAGACTTACTTCGTAGGTAAAGGCCAGAAGTCAGCAAGAGTAGGTAAGATTCAAACGACTCTCTTCCAACGGCTAGTTTGGATCTCCACCTACATATATCTCTCCTCCTCCATTGAAGAAAGAGGACTGGTGAAGAAATAGACGACTGAAGCAATAAAAGAGCAAAACAGAAAAATGAACAACAATCTTCAAAGCCATATCTTTCAAGAACACCCAGCCAGTCAGCTGTGTTCTTAGTTGTTCACATATTCAGTCTTAGGCAGAATAGATCAGAATATAAACATCTTAAGCCTAGTTTGAACGAGTTCATCATACTCTTTGTTCTTCACTGTAAGAACTCGTTCATAGTTGGAAAACCCATACCCAAACCCAAACCCAAACCCAGAAAGGTTAGGTAAAGGTACGCTTGCTCGAAGCTTGTAATTCGAGTGGATAGGTTCTTCAGTACCCGGAAACTGAAGGTGTAGGCTTGACAGTGCCCGCAAACTGTTAGAACACAGCTCGGGTTAGAGTTGTGAAGTTGCTTGGTACTTGGAAACCAAGTGGTAGTGAATTACCAGTGAACCTGGTCGTGGACGTAGGAGGTGTTACTCCGAACCACGTTAAAATTGCTTTGTTCTTTACTGTTTTGTTTTATGCATTTTGCTAACCCCCCATGAGCATTATTTCAAGCTACATAAACTGACTAACTGAAAAGTGAAACAGAGCTTTGCAATATAATTTGAAGCAACAGACAGAATTTCCAAATCCACCACATTCTGCACACACACACACAGCCAGCTGTGTCGATCAAGCTGCCATCCAGCTGGATCGAACACAGCCAGCTCTCTGAAAAGAGTTTTAACTTGGAAAAGTTTTTAAACCTTGGTGTATTCACCCCCCCTCTACACCAAGGTATCCGTCTTGGGACCAACAATTGGTATCAGAGCAGTGGTTCAAAAGATCACTGTATCTGTCAAGTCAGCATTTCATTGCTGATAGTGGTCACCTGAACAGATCCAACAATGCTTCAATTTTTTTTAATCATTATATTGCATACTGTCATGGAATCTTCCTTGTGCAGGAAACATCCGACATTCTCTGTCGATGATTATCAGATCTGGAAGTTCCAACTCAACAGCTTTCTGAGTGCGCATCACGACATGATGTGGGATGTTATCTTTAACGGACCCATCATCATAAACTCAGAAAGTCAAGCAGAAGAATGAGTGACCAGAAGCTTGAAGATGGCCAAAGCTGAAATCAGATCAAAGAATAGCTCTAGCCAATGCAAACACAGCTGGAACCTAGCCATCGATGTACCAAAGAGGTCGTACATAATCAAGCCAGGTCTCCAAGCTCAGTCCGATCAGAAAAGAAAGCTGATCGGCAACTCAAAGACCAAGAGAAGCAGCGGATCTGAGCTGGACACAAAGCTCAAAGGCGGCAGATAAATCCAACTGACTGGAATCAATTAAAGACAACAATGTCATCCAGCACAGACATCAAGGTCAACTTAAAAGACAGCTGGGAAGGATCTCAGCTGGTTATAAAGCTAGAAATCAACCGAGCTTCACTTCAAGATTCCAGCAGACGGGATATCAAGCTGACGGACTCCAGCCACGAAATGAACCTCATCGAAGAAAATGGAGTTAACAAGGTTCAAAGAAGAAGCGGGATCATTCAAGGACCAACCAGCTAGATCACTCACAAAAGTCAAATCTGAGTGATAACAGGTCAAGGGATAGACGCAATTGAGGAAGTTATCAACCATGTTGTGAAAGAAAGACAGCCAGTGATCAACGCTCATGACTCACTTCAAAGCTCTTCAAAGAAAATGTCAAGAGTACTGATCCCAACCAAGTATTGTGAACGGTTTTTCTGCTGACATAATCAAAGAAAATGAGCCAGTGATGAAAATCCGATCAACTCAAGTAGGAAGCAGCTGAGAAAAGTCAGTCACCCACTATCAAATTCAGTGGGAACTCCACCAAGCTGGAAATCGACACAGCTGTGACGTCAGCCGAAGGCAAACTCAATCCAGCAGAGTATTCGAGTGGAGAATCAAAAGAGAAATCCAGATGATCCATCAAAAGGACATCCTCAGGATATCAATCATCAAAGCTGGATCAAGCTTAAATCGCAGAATTCAGAAGAAGAATCTAGAAGAAAGGAATTCAGTAGAGCGGATTCACCATTATCTAGTATCAGCTCAATCCGAATGAAGAAAGTTCATCCAGCTGAGGGGGAACAAACTCAGCTGGATCCCAAAAGCAGAAGATTTACTCAGCTGAAGGGAGAAACTCAGTCAAACAAAGGAAAAGACCTCCGCGACATCAGCTGACTTTTTTTTGTCCAAGCTGACATGAATGTGTCTCTTGCATTTATTTCTCTAAGGAAGATACTATTTAAGTCCATTTATCTCAAATTCCTAATTTAAGCGGACATATGTTCCTTAGTTAAATTGCTTGATAAGTTTCCTTTCCCATCGCATTAATTATAAAGACTGCTGAGTACTGAAGCACGGTAGGATCGAGGCAGAATATCAAGCGTTTGAACTGCCTCACGCGCGGTTGTAATACACTCGCCGTAAACACGTCAGAACGTGATGAGTGAATCTCTCCCAGCCGTTGATCAGAATACCAGATGTCTCAATCTCAATCGATGATCCGTTATGGCAGTTGATATACATGGAAAAGATACGCAGAATTCTTTCATCTTTATCTCTGCGAATTTCAAATCATTTGTCCATTGTCTGCAACTTCCTCGCTCGATCAAAACCAATAGACTGCAGAAATAGCACCCAAGAAATCAACCGCAGGGATGAACCAGTTCGAAGTTCTTATGACAAAGTTGTCATTTGAAAGTTGTCTTTCCACCGCCAACCTTCCAGTTTCAGAACTCAAAGAGATGGTAGATCTCGTCATAGACTCCGGTCTCTTACTGTGGGCAACCTCCATGCCCAAGCTTATGCTAAAGAGAGAAGCCGCTCTATTCTATCTCAACATCATTGACATAGAAGGCTTTTACTCATCTTCATTCGATGTGACTGTCGAGGGCGATGACGGAAAATTTGACTCAGCAATCGTCAACATCAAACTCAACAAGATGCTACGAAAGGTATTCAACCTACCCAGCAAAGGAGGATTCATCCCAGACGATTACAGCCGTGAAGAAGTGGATGAATTCCTCAATAAAGAGAGGCTCATCTCCCCAGAGCCGTACAGAGCGAGCATGTCAAAGCTTCTTCTCAAGCCAAAGTACAAGCTGCTGCTGGATATCACACAAAAGTGCATCTTAGGGATAGCTGGATCTCAAGGAGAGATCAGTATTCCAAAGCTTAAGCCGATGATTGCCATGATCAAAGGCGCAAACGTCAACTGGTTTCATTTCTTACTCAACTGACTGGTCAAGGAGTCAGAAAAGATCAAGTTCAACTCCACCAGGACGACGT
This sequence comes from Agastache rugosa, assembly GCA_031470985.1. NCBI lineage: Eukaryota > Viridiplantae > Streptophyta > Magnoliopsida > Lamiales > Lamiaceae > Agastache > Agastache rugosa. The sequence goes on along the minus strand of CM062601.1, from coordinate 58,838,680 downwards.
ATTCAACCTCAGAGCCACTGTATCTATGCTCCAAGATCTTGTTCTTAATAGAACAAGCTGTGAAAGGATACACAGTAAAGTGGGCTGAATCAGATCCGTTTCCAGAAACGAAGATTCTCTTCCAGAGAATGAGTCAAATCAATGATCTCCTAAGAAAACAACCTGCTGTGAGCAAAGGCAAGAAGCAGGTGGAAGAAACAGAGGCAGATGTTCCAGCTAAGAAGAATCAGAGAAAAAGGAAGACAGCTGACCCCAAACCAGCTGGAGGTCCAGCTGAAAAGAAAAAGAAAACGGCTGTCATTCCACCATCTAAGGCGAGACATTCCTCTGAAGAAACTCCAAGTCAAGCAATTGTGATTCTCTCCCCACAGCCAGTATCAGCCTTCAATTTTTGCGGATCAAACATCTTGGCTGATATGGGATTGAATGATGAATCGTCATCCAGTTCACATGACGAGCTGGACAATTCAAAGAGTCAGACAACTCTTCCCAGCTCACCCAAGCTCTCACCGGCTCATATCTCTCCACCCAAACAGCCTTCTCCTCCACCCAGCTCCCCAGCAAGAGACTCATCTCCTGTAAACATACAGGGAAATAATCAACTGGCTGAAGCTCCTTCACAGCCAGCTGACGACCAAGCTGAACCCTTTTCCTCCATTCAATGCTCTCTCCCAAAATAGCCTTCTCCCAAAGCACATATCTCCACAGAATCAGAGGAAAGTGACTCTACTGCTTCTTCATCACTCAACTTCTCTGGCTCAGCCTTCATGGAAGTTATGTACGAGGAGCTACGCATCGCAGGGATCAAGAATGTTCTAACTCAGTATCCCATCTTGGCGCACTTGCCAATTGCCCTCGTCAAAGTTGGAGATCTCAAATTCTACCTGGCCACCAAGATGGCAACCTGGTACCAGAATGAGCAGCTGATCGAGACCTTCTCTTATGAGAAATTGAAGACGGATAAAGCATGCCTCCAGCACACGTTTGGCTTTGGAAGTCTGAAAGATGCTTACTTACATCAAAATGATCTCATCAGAGGAATTATCGAAGTGTCTCAACAATACTCCAAGCCGCACCCAGCAGACGTCTGGAAATCAGCCAACAAGCTTCTAACAGCAGCGGGATGAGAGACATTTTCTGGAGATGTCATATCCAAAGAAGTCACAGTTGAGATTACCAAGGAAGCTGAACCAGTTAACACAGCTGAGGAAATAGTCTTAGAAGAACCAGTTGTTGCATCAGCTGAACCAAAGACAGCAGTTCCACCAAGTCCAATTGCCAATGACACTCGATCGCTGGTCGAGTTAGAGGCAAACAAACTCAGTCATGTTGATTCTTCAACTCAAACAGACTCAGCTGTCGAGCTTTCAACCGCCATGAAGGAAGCAATAACTAAAGAGGTTAAAGAAATTCTTTTTCAGGACAGACTGAAGTCTCAAGTAGATGTCATTACGTGATTCACAGCTCTAGACTGTCAAGTTAGAGAGCAACGGCAGACAATTGATGAAGTCCATAAGTTTGCTCAAGATGTACAAGAAAGTACAAGTCTAGATCTCAAACAATCTCTTGTCTCTCAAAGCATTGATCAATCGCACCTTCTAGAGAAGAGAGTTCCTGAGATTGTAACCAGACATCAAGCTCCACTGGTCGACGACATAACAAATATTTCAAGCCAGCTGGAAGCTCTCAAAAAGTCCACTCTCTCCAACAGCTCTGACATCCGCCAACTCTTCAACTTATATAAAGATCTGGATGCTCAGTTCAGAGCTGAAAACAACAGCACTGCTCAGCTGAACATTGCCACAGCTGACAACTCAGCCAAGATCGCTGATGTTGAAGCCGCTCTCACCAAGCTCAACGCAACAGTTGCCAACCTCTCTGCCTCTCTTGTTGATAATGCCAAAAAGGGGGAAGATAAGAATGAAGCTGGAAAAACAATGCAGAGGGAAGCTGCAGTTAAGGGAGAAGATAAGAATGAAGCTGGAAAAACAATGCAGAGGGAAGCTGCAGTTAAGGGGGAACCTGTGCAGCCAATTCAATCGGCAATCGACGATTTCGCCAAAGAGCTGGATAACGAAGAGCCAGAGCCAACTACTCTAGCCAAAGCAGTCAAAGAGACATGGAGAGAGAAGATGGTTGCTCTTGCCAAAGCCTGTAGACATAAGCCAGAAGAATACAATGACTATCACTGGCTGTGTAACTTTCACAACGAGCAAAGAAGAGAAATGCAAGAGCTGGATAAGATTATCAAGAAGAAAGCTGATTCGCTCAAGCCTGCTGAGAAAAAGCAAAAGAAGAAAAGGCAAAGCCACAGGCAAGCTAGGAAGAATCAAGTCCAAGCAGCCTCAACTGACAAGAAGAACCCATATGATATCAATGAAAACTGGGAACGATGCAAGTCAGAATTCATCAAAGAATTCTACTACTTGAATCAGTACAAAGGCATGGATCCAGAAACTGCGTTCCAGGATTATCTCCTCGAACTTCCTGAAACAGATCCAATGATGGCAAGATCAATTGCCCTATATGCCAAGAGAAACAACATCCAGCTGAAGTCTCCAAAAGTCAAGCAATTGAAGCCTCCATCTCTAACTGGAACGAACCTTCCTGACAAAGACCAGATTATCAAAGAAGTTCATCACTGGGCTGACGAAAGAAGAATTTCCAAAACGAAGAATCAAGTAGAATGGAAGGAACTGGAAGAGTTCATCTTCAACAGATATGGTCTCAAGACTGACCATCAGATTGATGAACAAAGGAAGCAGCTCAGTTGAAGACCCATCCAACTGGGAATTTTTCTCTTGTAAAAGTATTGTAATTGTGAATTGGTAAAATATCCTTTTATTAATGAAATATTCGTTTTTGCTCTCAAGCTCATCCTGATGACAATAACTCTTTGTCCAGGCACTGAACTCTGAATTTGATTTACCTGCTGTGTATGTTTAAACTTTTGAAAACCCGTTTCTTGTTAAGGGGGAAGTAAATTGTTTTTCTCAGTTAGGTTTTGGCATCATCAAAAAGGGGGAAATAGTTGGGAAAATTAATAAGAGTTTTGATTGGATACCAACACCCAGCTGACCCAACCGAGTAGATGATTGCACAAACCTAAGCGTTTTTCAGCTCACCTGTTTGAGCTTATAGAGTTTCTTAGTTTACAGGTAGAATCGCTGAAGACAGCAGAAGACACAGCTAAGCAGACAGCTTAAGAACTCAGCAGAGCAGACTCAACAGAGCAAGACCAAGCAGAGTCAAAGATTCTGCAGTATCAAGACCCAGCTCAGTGACGGAAACCCAGCTCAGTGTCAAAGACCCAGCTCAGTGTAAAAGACCCAGCTTAGTGTCGATGACACAGCTCAGGTCTAAAACACAGCTCAGGTCAGTGACACAGCTCAGGTTGAAGACACAGCTCAGGTTGATGATACAACACAGGTCTAAGACACAGCTAAGAGTCAAGACACAGTAGAGTCCAAAACGTTGAAGATACATCAGAGATGCTTGGCAGCTCGAAGACGAAGACCTTCTCCAAGACAAGATCCCGATGTCAAAAGATCTTGTCTGACGCAGTCAAATAAGAGAAGAACTAGCCTCTGCAGATGCAGACCTACTTCGTAGGTAAAGGCCAGAAGTCAACAAGAGTAGGTAAGATTCAAACGGCTCTCTTCCAACGGCTAGTTTGGATCTCCACCTACATATATCTCTCATCCTCCATTGAAGAAAGATGACTGGTGAAGAAATAGACGACTGAAGCAATAAAAGAGCAAAACAGAAAAATGAACAACAATCTTCAAAGCCATATCTTTCAAGAACACCCAGCCAGTCAGTTGTGTTCTTAGTTGTTCACACATTCAGTCTTAGGCATAATAGATCAGAATATAAACATCTTAAGCCTAGTTTGAACGAGTTTATCATACTCTTTGTTCTTCATTGTAAGAACTCGTTCATAGTTGGAAAACCCATACCCAAACCCAAACCCAGAAAGGTTAGGTAAAGGTACGCTTGCTCGAAGCGTGTAATTCGAGTGGATAGGTTCTTCAGTACCCGGAAACTGAAGGTGTAGGCTTGATAGTGCCCGCAAACTGTTGGAACACAGCTCGGGTTAGAGTTGTGAAGTTGCTTGGTACTTGGAAACCAAGTGGTAGTGAATTACCAGTGAACCTGGTCGTGGACGTAGGAGGTGTTACTCCGAACCACGTTAAAATTGCTTTGTTCTTTACTGTTTTGTTTTATGCATTTTGCTAACCCCTCATGAGCATTATTTCAAGCTGCATAAACTGACTAACTGAAAAGTAAAACAGAGTTTTGCAATATAATTTGAAGCAACAGACGGACTTTCCAAATCCACCACATTCCGCACACACACACAAATTTGTGTCGATCAAGCCGCCATCCAAATTTGGATCGAACACAACTCTACGAAAAGAGTTTTAACTTGGAAAAGTTTTTAAACCTTGGTGTATTCACCCCCCCTCTACACCAAGGTATCCGTCTTGGGACCAACAACTTCACCCCAAAACCTTATAGGTAAACCAGAGCTAGATAGCATACATCTCACTCTCTCTAATAAAATTCGGTTCATCCTCTCCACAACACCATTTTGTTGTGGATTCCCGGGAACGGTTCTATGTCTCTTGATTCCTCTAGCTTTGCAAAAATCTTGAAACTTCTCATCAATGAATTCCAGTCTATTGTCAGTTCTTAAACACTTTAACCTGCAATCTTTCTCATTTTCTACTGCTGAACACCACTCAACAAATTTGTCAAAAGCATCAGATTTATGTTTAAGAACATACACCCAAACTTTTCTAGAGAAATCATCAATTATAGACATAAAGAAACCACCACCAACAATAGTTGTGGTTTTAGAAGGACCACAAATAACAATGAACATATTGCAATGGCATAGAAGAAGTATGTTTTCCTACAGGATAAGGTAATTTCTTGCTTTTACCTAAAACACATTCTTCACAGTTTTCTAGTTTAACATCACTAGTGATTTTCAGAGTTCCTTGTTTCTTTAACTCAGTTAAGCCTCTTTCACTGACATGCCCTAATCTAACATGCCAAAGCTTAGCTTCATTTTCAGACACATGTTCAGTTTCACCAATAACAGTTTTAGCCAACAAGTGATATAAACTATTCATTTTAGTATGATTTTAGATCCTTTAATAACATGTAAACTACCTTGAGCAGATCTAAATTCATAATCATGCTTTTCAAACCAACTAAGATTTCTCTTTAGACTGGGAATGTACCTCACATCTGTTAGCCTTCTAACAAATCCATCATGGAGCTTTAGCTTGATGGATCATATCCCCTTTACTGAGCATGTTTGATTATTTTCCAGGATAACAGCTCCATAATCACCCTCCTGCAAAACAGAGAACCAAAGTTTATTAGGACACATGTGAAAAGAACATCCAGAATCAAGAATCCAATTATCTCCAAGTTTAGAATCAAGAATATTTAGAGCTTCAGCATCTTGATATTGCTCTGCAATATCTGCTGTGTCTGTGTTAGTCGGACTCTTCTGTGCTTGCTTCCTCTTCCAGCTATAGCAATCCTTTCTTATGTGGTCTGGTTTCTTGCAGAAATGGCACTTTCTGGCCTCCTTATCATCTTCTCCCTTAGATTTGAAACTCCCAGGTTTCTTGTTCTCTTTCCATGGCTTCTTGGACTTTCCCTTTGTGAATTTACTTTTCACATTCAAACTCTCATTTGCAGTCCCTTGCTTAGTTTCTGCAGCCTTCTGTAACTCTTTAGATTTCAGAGCATTTTGCACTTCCTCCAAAGTAATTGATGTAGTCCTTCCGTAGAGCATAGCATCCTTTAGATGGTCATAGGACTTAGGCAAGGCGTTCAATAAGATGATTGCCTTGTCCTCATCTTCGAGCTTCACCTCAATATCTGCAAGATCGTCTAGAGCTTTATTAAACTCATCCAACTGATCTAATATACCTTTATCCTCTGAAATCTTTTAAGCATAAAGCCTCTGTTTCATGTATAAACGATTTGCAAGAGACTCTGTCATGTATAGCTTCTCTAGCTTCGTCCATACAGCTGCTGCAGACTCCTCTTTTACCACTTCGCGTAGCACCTTATCCCCTAGACATAGAATTATCGCGTTGTGAGCCTTCTGCAACATTTCTGCACGCTTTTCTTTGTCTTCATCTTCTTTGAGTAGTTTATTGCCTTTCAACGCATCTGATAATCCTTGTTGTATCAAGATTGCTTTCATCTTGATTTTCCACAGTGCAAAGTCATTTTTGCCTGTAAACTTCTCGATCTCGAATTTAGTTGTTTCCATGGACGGTGCTCCGATCTGATCTGTTGTTCTTCGCTATTCCGATCACCAACGCGATCGATCTCTTCTTCGCTCGCTCGTCGCAAGTTCGGATTCCCACCGAACGGCGCCAATTTGTTATGAATTCTAGGTTATCAGCAAACAGATCTCAAAGCAATTCAAACTACAGATCTACACACAGCTAGTATTACTTTTGCAATTACGAAGACTTGCATGAATAAGAAAGAACGCAAGATTTAACGTGGTTCGATCCAAGAACGGATCTACATCCACGGGCTAGGGAACCGACTAATTTCACTATACTTCTCAGTGACGAATTGTCACCGACAACACAGATACAAGATTCTCAAGAAATGAGCTAAAAACTAAGCTTTACATCCAACAACAATGGCAGCTCTCTTAAGTTTACACTCCTCTCTATCTCCTGTGTATTTCTCACCCTTCTGAATGTTCTCACTCTAGAATACAAGAGAAAACCGAATTAATAGAAGAAAACAAAGGAAGAGTTTTATGTACTCCAAAACGGAAAACTCTCTGCTGCTTCTACTCCTATTGCACAACTCATTTATGCAGTTGTATCTACATAACCGCCTTATCACAACTAGCACCTTCAGTTATAAGTATTTGCAACCAAGCCCCTTGACTTCCTTTATTCTTCTATGCAGTCACACTTACAACAGATATATTAACAAGTCCGTTGCCACCTTGTCGTTATTCCGTCGCGACTTGGTGATGGAATATTTTCCGTCGTCATTTCCATCGCAAAATTCCGTATTTTTTTTCGTAGTGATTATGAATCCTAAGTTATAATTAATTCTTATAAATTGATGCTTAAAAGGTTATATATCCTCGTTATGTAATAATCAATACTAATAATTAATTATTAACTAAAACTTAAATATTATAAAAATTGTATGCTTAAATTGGGTATTATAAGATACAGTTTCAAGTTTATATGCATTTTTCCCTAATGTATATATTATCATCATGTAACTGTGTCAGGTAAAGATTATAGCTATCTTATAAAAGCTTTTTGTGAATTGATCTATATTGTTTTTATTTGATTAAATTGTTTTCCTTTTATTATGAATCAAATAAGTTCATAATGTACAAAAAAAAATTAAACTCACGTAGTAAAGCAAACGGACGTCAGTTTCCAGCTTGTGTAAACTTGTGTGTGTTCCCATAATATATACAGTCTCATTCCCCTAAAAAAGGTGAATATTAATTGTTGTAAAAAACATAAAGAGTGAAAATACTATAACTAACTATGAAATCATCTGTGTTGCAATCCAAAATAAATTAGATATACAAAGATTATCAAGTAATATTGGAAATAATAGGAACATAATTGCATCCTAATAGAGGTATACTCTCATGCAACCAATCTCATAGGATGCAACCGGATCTGGATTGACCCGACCCGATCAAACCGGGTCAACCGTTGAGTTTTCAGTTTTTTTTTAATTCAATTTTAAATTTTTTTTCTTCTTTGCATTCGGTTCTGATTTTAATTTATAGATAATGATTGTGGTAATATTAATGTCTTTTAGCTCGCTCCGAGGCCTTCAGCTCCCCTCTTTAAAAAAATGAATAAAAAAACTTAAAAAATCAATTTTTTTTAAAAAGTCAAAAATGATAATAAGACATTCAGAAGTGTCCTATTAGATATCTATTAGGACACTTCAAAATGTCCTAATAAGTCGACGGATTAAAATAATCTTATGTCAGGCGCGTGTGACATTACAAAAAAAATTGTCAAGCGCGTGTGATGCACGCGCTTGACTTAAAGGTTAGACGTGGCGTGTGGCTTGCACGCGCCCACGCGCGTGGGTTCGATCGCACTCCATGCGGCGGGTCGCATATAAATTTTTGCGATCCTAATATTAAAATTGTACCACTAATTTGTCCACCGTACCCCTTTTGTTATTTCTATTTCACTCTTCGACGAGGAAAACTATACTTAACAAACAATTTCCTTTTGCGTACGAACACGATAAGTGTAGCACTTTCCAGTTTGAAAAATAACTCCATACACTACCATTATTTTAAACCTCACAACAATTCATCATGGTGGTCCTTTTTTCCATTCAAAATCAAGATACCAGCCGTTTCTTAAAACTATTGCCGAATCCAAAGTATTACACTTATTGTGGACGGAATGAGTAATTCTTAACTACGTTTTAGGGGCAGGGGCTGGGGGAGGGGGGGCGTGTGGTGTTATTAAGGTTCAGGATTAATTATTTTATACTAGATGTTGCGTTAGTTTTTGGTTGTATTTTTGGATGTTCTGCATGCGCGTTTGTGATGCCATTTGCTTGATTCAATATTGTTTGAAAATTAAAAATGCACTAATGGTGTTTTGTCGAGCTTTTAGTGGAAAATGTAGTTCATGCTCGAGAATGGCGTAGGCAACCAATGATTGATCAACCTTCACGGCACAGATGGGAGTTTGGCGAAGTAAAACTCAGCGGTCTCTTCTCTTAGGAGACCGCTGAGTTCCAGGTGTGATAACCACGTGCGAGGAGTCAGCGGTCGCTGAGGGCGAGAGACCGCTGAGTCCAGCGCCTCAGATAATAGAGGGCGAGAAGTCAGCGGTGGCTCACCCTACGCGACCGCTGAGTCCAATGCTCAAGTTCAATACGGTGGAGAACTCAGCGGTCGCTCACAATAGGAGACCGCTGAGTTCGGATTCTTAGCGGGTTTAATGAAGTGCGCTCAGCGGTCGCTAAGGCTTGGAGACTGCTGAACGCAATTAATTCACCGTATGTATAAATACTGAGCGAGGGTTTTTCAGATTATCATCTCCATTGTTCCAGACGCCAATTTTTCTCTTTTGTTTTTCCAAAGATTGATCTTTAGATTTTTCTCCTAGTTGTTTCCAGATATATCTATTTATTGATTTCCCATTGTAATTGCATTCCGGATTCGAGGTTACAGACTTTGCAATTTTCAATTCCAAGTCTATCTTATTGTGTTCGTCGAGTTTAAGTACATTGTGAGTTATATCGATTTCGTTCTTCATCCATAATAATAATTGCTTCGTTCGTTTGCTTAATTCAATTAGTGTTCAGATTCGGATCGATCGTTTAAATGCTTTTTGCTATGCTATATTCTGGTTCATGCTTAGGGTTTAATTCATGCATTTTAGTTCTTGCCTAGGGATTGCTTTATTTGTTTAATTATTCCTTCAGTCTAGTTTTAAAATTTAACCCAATTGATTTACTGCTTTCTGTATATTTTCTTCTAGCAATACGATAATCACCCTGCTAAGTTTTCATTGTGATACGATATTCGGGTTAACTTATTTAATCTATTACGACCACGTTTAATTGCGTGCAACTGAGATTAATTAGGTTGAACAAATTTGGCGCCGTTGCCGGGGAAAACTTTAGGCGATTATCTGTGTTGCTTTGTATTTGAGTTTATTTTATATTTATTTCTTTTATTCTTTTGGTACTCGGTTATTTTTCTTCCTCTGGTGCGCGTAATCTGTTTGTTGAGTGTTGTGTATGCAAGGTCGCAGAAGCTTGAAGGAATTTGGCACCTTATTTTGACAACATCAATCAACCACGCAAGATTTTGATAAGTGTGCAGGAAGAAGCCGAGTCCAGTTCTAACGAGGTTGATGAACCTTGCTCTGAAGAAGAAGTTATTGTTCAGTCAGAAGAATCCGGGTGTATCCGCCAGACGAACCTATATTTCCGGGAGAAATGGCTAACAATACCAGATATGGGGGATTTTCTAGGCCTACATTTGGAACCACTGCTTCTGCTATTGTTTTGCCGAATGAAGTGAGAAACTATGATTTGAAGCAGAACCATCTGAACTTGTTGCCATCTTATCATGGGATGGCAATTGAAGATGCTTTACAGTTTGTTCGTGAATTTTGCACAGTGGTCCAGTCTTTTCCTCTGTTGGCTCTAACCGAGGATCAATTGAAGCTGAAGTGCTTTTCTTACACGTTGAAGGACAGGGCCAAAACGTGGTATTTATCTCTTCCACCTAACTCGCTTACCACATGGACAGCAATATGCGAGAAATTCATGCTGAGGTACTATCCTAATCATAAGACTCAGGAAGTTCGTACAAAAATTATGAACTTCACTCAAGTTGGAGATGAACCCTTCCATGAGGCTTGGGAAAGATTCTGAGAGCTACTTCAGCAGTGTCCACATCACCAGATGGCACCAGAAATGTTGTGGCAATTCTTTTATGATGGATTGGTGCAAACGGCTCAGTTTATGGTGGATAGTACCGCAGGTGGAAACATTGCAGTGAAAACAGCCGATGAACTGCAAGAGATTTTTGAAACACTTGCAGCTAGTTCTCAGCAGAAATCTACCCGCACACGACGGGTTGAGGTGAGTGTAGTTGCTGAAAGCCCTGACATGAAGAAACAGCTGGCCAACATGATGAGAGAGTTGCAAGAATTGAAGATGACTAAACCTGTGGCGTCTCCACCTGGATCGGAGCCTGCTAGACGTGAAATCATGCCTGAACCTTGTGGTATTTGTGGAGAGTTGGGACATAATCCTGAGGAGTGCCAGAGAATGGGGGAGTTGACTTATGAAGGAGGTGCAGAAGTGTATGCAGCACAGGGATTTCCTCCTCGACAGCAGTTTGATCAGGACCAAGGGTCTAATCAGAATCAGCGACAACAGAACTCGGGATGGCAGAATCAGCCTACCACTGGATGGCGAAATCAGAACCAAGGCCAGGGTTATGGAGGAAACTTTCAGAATCGTCGTCCTCCACAGCATTTTAACCAGTATCCTCCTCAGCAATCCAATCAGTTTTCTAATCAGCAACAGTGGTACCCACCGCAGCAGCAGCAGTGGTATCCGCAGCAGCAGCAAAACTTTAATTCTCAGTGGCAGAATCCAGCTCAGCAAAGGCAGTTCCAGCAGGGACCACCACAATTTCAGCGTACATCGCCACCACCTGCTCAGAAGAACCAGTTTGAAGATAATCTCAATGCATTCATGCAAGAGAGCAGACAGGCGAGAGAAGCTCAAGATGCAACCATCAAGCGTCTTGAGACGGCTGTGGGACAAGTCTCTGGTACTGTGAACCAGATGCAGCAGCAGCAGCAGACTGGAAAGATTCCGAGCCAAGGTCAACAGCCACATCAAGCGTCAGCCGTCACTGTGTTGAGAAGTGGAAAGACGGTGGACAATAAGGTGGGCGACACACCATCGAAAGTCGTGTAGCCCAGAGTTGAGGAAGAGCAAGAAGAAATCCGACTACATAAGGCTGAAAAACCTTATCTCCCACTAGTGCCTTTCCCAAGCAGATTGAGGAATGAGAAGCAGGACCAGCAGTTTTCAGACTTTTATAAGATGTTATCCAAGGTGAATGTGAATTTGCCTTTGCTCGATGTGATCCGAAACTTGCCGGCTTATGTGAAGTTCTTCAAGGAGTTAGTATCCAAGAAGAGGAAGTTTGATGAACCAGAACATGTCCTAGTATCAGAAAGTGCCAACTCCATTATGCAGCAATCTCTACCCCAAAAGCAACGAGACCCTGGGAGCTTCGTGATTAAAATAGCTATAGGGAATGGAAATGAAGCTTCGGGAATGCTGGATTTAGGAGCAGGGATCAATCTTATGCCTTACTCAATTTTCAAGCAGTTGGAATTGGGAGAGTTGAAGCCGACAAGGATGTGCTTACAGTTGGCAGACAGATCGGTTCGCCACCCTCGAGGAGTTATTGAAGATGTCTTGGTGCGAGTAGGGAAGCTTATCGTGACGGTGGATTTTGTCGTTCTAGAAATTGGAGACGTCAAGGAAGATGGACGAGAGCACACTCTACTATTGGGGAGGCCTTCCATGGCGACAACTAATACTCTCATTGACGTGAAGAACGGCATAATTAAGATGTCAGTCTTGGGTGAGTCAGTTTCTTACGATGTCAGAGCCAATAGGGGGAATCCGTCGGCCAATAGCATTGATAATTGCTCTTACATTGAGGCTATTGACACACTTGCCGAGGCCTATTTTATGGAAGAACAGCAGGTTGAGGAGGTTTTTGAAGGCTCCACCGACTTGGAGGAGAGACTTAGAGAGAAAGCATCTATAGAAGCCTTGCTGCCAACCAACCTGCCTGTTGATGAGCCAGTTATATTAGAGGCTCCTAAAGAAGAGAAGGAGTTCGAGCTTGAACTTAAGGACCTCCCGGCTAACTTGAAGTATGTGTTCCTTGAAAAAGAAAGAAGAAAGCCTGTCATAATCTCTGCAGAGCTCAAGGCAGACGAAGAAGAAGAATTGGTCGAGGTGCTCACAAAATTCAAGGCCGCTTTTGGATGGTGTTTGTCCGACATTAAGGGGATCAGTCCCGCAACATGTATGCATCGGATAAACTTGGTGGATGGAGCTACTCCGAAGAGGGATGGCCAAAGGCGATTGAACCCCGTATTGATGGAAGTTGTTAGGAAGGAGATCTACAAGCAGTTGGCCGAGGGGATCATCTTTCCCATTGATGACAGTGAATGGCTCAGTCCCGTGCACGTGGTTTCAAAGAAAGGGGGGAACACAGTGGTCTTGAACGATAATGAGGAGTTGGTGCCGATGAGACCTGTGACAGGGTGGCGGATGTGCATAGATTTCAGAAAACTCAATGCAGCCACCAAGAATGACCACTTCCCGCTGCCATTTATCGATCAGATGCTCGATAGATTGGCGGGCCATGAGTTCTATTACTTTCTAGATGGACTATCGGGCTACTACCAGATTGCGATCGCGCCCGAGGATCAAGCTAAGACGGCTTTCACGTGCCCCTTTGGCACATATGCCTGCAAGAGGATGCCGTTTGGACTCTACAACGCATCAGGTACCTTTCAAAGATGTATGATGTCCATATTTTCTGAGATGCTTAATGATTTCATTGAGATCTTCATGGATGACTTTTCTGTGTTTGGTGCATCTTTTCATGATTGTCTTGAAAAAATTGAACGGGTCTTAGCGAGATGTGTTGAGAGTGGTTTGACTCTTAGTTGGGAAAAGAGTCATTTTATGGTAAGGAGGGGGAACGTGTTAGGCCACATCGTCTCTAAGAGGGGTGTAGAGGTCGACAAAGCGAAGGTGGATGTGATCGAAAGATTGCCTCCACCTCGTGATGTCAAAGGTACTAGGAGTTTTCTTGGTCATGCCGGTTTTTATCGGCGTTTCATTAAGGACTTTTCAAAAATCAGTCAACCTCTATGTCGTTTGCTTTCTCAAGATGTGCCTTTTACTTTTGATGATGCCTGTCTTAATGCGTTTAACTTGCTTAAGGGGAAGTTGAGTACTGCCCCTGTAGTGATTGGTCCTATTTGGTCAGAACCCTTTGAGATTATGTGTGATGCTTCTAATTCTGCAGTGGGTGCTGTTTTGGGTCAACGTATAGATAAAATGCTTCTTGTCATTTATTATGCAAATCTGACTCTTACTTCTGCTCAAGTGAACTACACTACTACAGAAAAAGAGATGTTTGTTGTTGTGTTTGCATTAGACAAGTTTCGTGCATACATCATAGGGTCTAAGGTCATTATTCACAGTGATCATGCTGCATTGCGTTATTTGTTGACCAAATCTCAAGCTAAGCCTAGGCTTATTCGCTAGGTGCTTTTACTGCAAGAGTTTGATGTGGAAATTCGTGATAGGAGGGGTAGTGACAATGCAATGGCTGACCATTTGTCTCGCCTTGACAATTTACCTTCTCCTGTAGTCTGTTATAATTTGCTTGAGTCGTTTCCTTTTGAACAAGCTTTGAGTGCAGGAATTGTGCCTTGGTATGCCGATATTGTCAATTATTTAGCTTGTAATGAGTTGAGACCTGATCTCACTTCCCAAGAAAGGAAGCGTTTTTTATCTGTGTGCAGGCAATACTTTTGGGAAGACACCTACTTGTTCAAGCTTGGTAAGGATGACGTGATCCGACGGTGTGTACCTGATGATGAGCAAGCTAAGGTGCTTCAATTATGCCATGAGACTCATTGTGGTGGCCATTTTGGAGGGCAGAAAACAACACACAAGGTGCTCCAATCAGGTTTATTCTGGCCAACCTTATTTAAGGATGCTCATGCATTTTATCTGTCTTGTGATCGTTATCAAAGGGTTGGTTCAATTGGTCGTAGGAATGAGATGCCCCTCAACAATATTCTCGTTGTTGAGATTTTTGATGTTTGGGGTATTGATTTCATGGGACCGTTTCCCAAGTCTTTTGGCTACGAATACATTCTCTTAGCTGTGGATTATGTGTCCAAGTGGGTTGAGGCAATCCCCACTAGGACTTGTGACTCTCATGTTGTGCTAAGGTTTGTGCAGGAAAATATACTCTGTCAGTTCGGATTTCCCAAGGCGATCATTAGTGATGGTGGGAAGCATTTCTGTAACAAGCTGTTTGATAAGCTAATGAAGAATAATGGGATAACGCACAAGATCACTACTCCATACCACCCGCAAACTTCAGGACAAGCAGAGACGAGCAATAGGCAAATTAAGGGGATTTTAGAGAAGACTATACAACCGTCTCGAAAAGATTGGTCCTCAAAGTTGAATGACGCGTTATGGGCATACCGCACTGCTTACAAGAGTATATTGGGGATGAGTCCGTATAGTCTGGTTTTTGGGAAGAATTGTCATTTGCCTGTTGAGATTGAGCACAAGGCTTATTGGGCAATCAAAACTGTTAACTTTAATCTCGATGATGCGGGAAAACATCGGATGTTTCAGATGTCAGAGTTAGATGAGCTCCGCAACGAGGCATATGAAAATGCCAAGATTTACAAGGATCGGGTCAAGAGACTTCATGATAAGAGGATTTTGATGAAAGAGCTCAAACCCGGGATGAAGGTCCTATTGTTTAACTCTTGGTTAAAGTTGTTTCCCAGAAAGCTCAAGTCTAGGTGGAGTGGACCATACACCATCACAGAAGTCTTTCCATATGGATCAGTCCAATTGTTGAATGAGGAAACGCAGCACTCCTTTCTCGTTAATGGGCATCGAGTAAAACCGTATCTTGAAGGGGAGACTAAGGCACACACGGTAGAGTCCGTACACTTCTTGGATCCCGTTCTCTAAATGTTCGTCCACGTCAAGCTAAGGACGTTAAACAAGCGTTGTGTGGGAGGCAACCCATAGTTTGGTAGTTTTGTTTTCTTTTTTCTTATGTTTGTTTTTAAGTTTTGTTTTTCTTGTCAGTTGCTGTACGGGGTATGTGTTTGTAATGTGCAGGATTTTTGGTTTCAAGGAGCGCATAATGCTTCAGCCTTCGTATGTCCCAGCGGTTTCTCTCCATCAGCGACCGCTAAGCAGGGACAAATTAGAAATACAGGGCGAATAGTCAGCGGTCGCTCACCCTACGCGACCGCTGAGTGTTGTGAAGTTTCGGAGTACAGGGGAAATAGTCAGCGGTCGCTGCACCCAAGCGACCGCTGAGAGTATGACGAATTTTTGGATTAAGAGGAGACTCAGCGGTCGCTCACCCTACGCGACCGCTGAGTGTGGTGAAGTTTTAGAGTCCAGCGCGAATAGTCAGCGGTCGCTCACCCTAAGCGACCGCTGAGTATGATTAGGGTTTGTTGTCAGCGGCCGCTCACCTTCAGAGACCGCTGACTCTGCCACGTTTTAAATATAATTCCAGCCCTAATTTCAGTCGCCACCTTCTCTTTCTTCAATTCTTCTTTTCGTTTTTCCCCCTCCTCCACTTTACCTCACCACCATATTATCCCACCATTACCCATCGTGTCAACCACCGCAGTCGCCGCCATCTCTCGTCGTCAGCGGTCGCTCAGCAGCTTCGTATTTTGCATTCCGACTCAGCGGTTTCCCACTCACAGCGACCGCTGAGTTTTTCTGACCCATCCGCGGTCGTTCACTATCCGCGGTCGTTCACCTGCAGCGGTCGCTCACCTGAAGCCGACGCTCTCCATCACCTCAGCGCTTTTCTCGACTCAGCGCCGCTCGCCATCAGCGACCGCTGAGTTTGCTGTCCTTCAGCGCTCGCTCAGCTTCAGTGCTCGCTCAACTTCAGCGCTCGCTCGGCTCAACGCTCGCCTCCCCTCAGCATCCGTTGCGTCGCGTGTTCAGTGCTTGTTGTTGCGGCAGCTTTGTGTCTTGCTCACTTGCTTATCTTAACATCCTTGGATCGATTTGTCTAATGGCCCGAACCAAGAATGCTCCGGGGACCACTTCTCAACCACAAGACCCCATGGAGGATGAGGAACCTGTGGACTGTTCTCAAGATTATGGTTGTCCGTTTCCGATCTTTAATCCTATATCAGGTACTATGTTTCAGCGTTTCAACCGATTTGAGGTGTCTGTACCTCGTTATTTTGATTGGGACTTGATGGAATCCCTTGGGGTGCTCACTTCGCTTAAACAGTACCTAAAAAATTTGGGAATGGATAAATTTGCTAGGATGGAGTTACCTGGTTATTCTCCATTATGTTTAGAGCTATTGACGACTTTTGATCTTGCGGATGATTTCTCTCAATTTACTTGTCGGATGTTTGGTCGTGAGTTTACTATTACTGACCGCATTATGAAGCGGGTGTTTGGTTTTCCACTAGAGGGGTTTCGTAAGACCCCACCGGAGTTTGAACCTGCTGAGGCATGAGAGTTTTTGACTGGTTTCAATAATTGGAAATCTGGGGGTATGCCTAGTGGATTTATTAAGGATCCTGCATTGGGCATTCTGCACAAATTTCTTGTTTACAATGTTAGTGGGAATCAGGAAGCAAATAAGGTTAACACAGGGGAACTTTTTCTACTCACTGCTGCTATCCAGAATGTCAAAGTTTGTCCTACGGCTTTTGTATTTGAAGCTTTTCAGAATATTCAGCGCCGCTCTCGTTGTCATCCTGCGCTCCCTCACTTTGCTACTGCTTTGGCCCATCATTTTCAGTTGATACCCCCGAATGGGTTTCCTCCTGAGGTTCAGACAAAGTTGTTACCGCGACGTATTGATCTGAGTGAATTACGTGGTGCACCTTTTGCTATCAACAGGACTACGCTTGTTCCACATAAGTGGCGCAGGTGTGTCAGGGCTCATCTTAATAGTTTGGCTGCCAATCCCCTTTCAGAACCGCCGCCACATACTGAACCGGAGGACGAGCAGGATGATGATGAAGCTGCTCATGCAAGTTCTGGTGGGATACCCTCTGTGTGGCCGACTCGAGGGGCAAGATCTTCTTCCTCTGAATTTGCTCAGCTCCGGGAAGATCTTCAGGCCTTCCGTGCTGATTGGAGCACTCAGTGGGGGCAATTTCAGCATGATGTTTATGGCCGTTTCGATGCTCAGAATCGGCAGTTGTACTCATATCAGCAGCAGCTAGAGGAGCATGGTCAGCGTTTGGATGCTCAAAATCAGCAATTGCTCGCTCAGAATCGCCTTTGGAGCGAGCAGAATCAGCAGTGGGCTCTCCAGCAGCAGCAACTTGCCGATCAGAATGCACATCTGGCCGCCTTGGAGTAGCAGTGGGCTAATTGGATACTGCATCATGGACATCCATCTCCGCCACCTCCTGATCAACAGTGATTCCTCACTGTTGTTTTGTATGTGTTCTATCTCTTCTTTTGCTTTGTTTTGTTCTATGTTATTTCGTGGTTGTTTTTTTGTGTCTTGTATTTCTTTGGTTGCTGGATTAGTGTTCATTTTGATTTCACTTTTTACCTCCCTTTTATTTGTCTCGCTCACAATGAGGGCATTGTTTTCTTTTCTTATCTGGTGGGGCATGTTTTGTTGTCGGTGTTACTTGCTTGTACTCATGAGTTTTATTTTGATCTAAGTTGTAAATGTGATGTTTGGACTTGATGAATTTTGTTTTGATGGACTTGATTGATCGGTATGTTTTGTTTTGAATCGATTGTTGTGGGTATTATATAGTTACTGTGGGGCCTTGTCATACTTGATTGATTGATGCTCGATAGTTGAAGATGAGGTTATGGGTGAGAAGATTATGCTTTATTTGTTGTTTCCCAACTCTATTTTTAAAAAAAATTAAAAAAATTAAAAAAAAATTAAGAAAAAAAATTCTGAGTCAAGTTGAGAGGCTTCTGCTCTTCTGGGAACCATGAGCATGGAAAACCACGTGGGGATACTTTAGATAATCTCTAATGTTTACACCTCATGAAATATGGCCGCATAACTCGACTTGACTTAGAACTGTTTAATTTCGTTCGTTGGTATAAATTTATGGTGATTTGAAAGGCTCTACCCCTCTCTCTCGTCTGTTCAAAAATTGAGTCTTTTATGCGAGAAATGGGTATGGGAAACCACGCTAGGATACCGGAATTTTTTTTCCGAGAATAAACCTAGTGAATTTTGCCTGGAATTCACCTTATTTCTTTAAGTTACTCATGGTGTGGAATTTGGGATTTGTTGAAAAGTTGTGATATCTTCTGACTTGTAACCTTGTTTTTAAGTGTTGGGTAGGTTGAGGTCTTGTGTGGCAGGCCACTTGTTGCTGTGTGATAATCACGTGCGATTGACGATTGATAGAATGTATTGTAATTGATAGGATGTCGAATCATGTTTGTTGAGTTTGATCAGTCATGTTCGTCTTAGTTTGAAATGAGAATTGCTTGAGGACAAGCAAGGTTTTGTGTGTGGAGGGTTTGTTGCGTTAGTTTTTGGTTGTATTTTTGGATGTTCTGCATGCGCGTTTGTGATGCCATTTTCTTGATTCTATATTGTTTGGAAATTAAAAATGCACTAATGGTGTTTTGTCGAGCTTTCAGTGGAAAATGTAGTTCATGCTCGAGAATGGCGTAGGCAACCAATGATTGATCAACCTTCATGGCACAGAGTTCCAGGTGTGATAACCACGTGCGAGGAGACCGCTGAGTTCCAGGTGTGATAACCACGTGCGAGGAGTCAGCGGTCGCTGAGGGCGAGAGACCGCTGAGTCCAGCGCCTCAGATAATACAGGGCGAGAAGTCAGCGGTCGCTCACCCTACTTGACCGCTGAGTCCAATGCTCAAGTTCAATACGGTGGAGAACTCAGCGGTCGCTCACAATAGGAGACCGCTGAGTTCGGATTCTTAGCGGGTTTAATGAAGTGCGCTCAGCGGTCGCTGAGGCTAGGAGACCGCTGAGTGCAATTAATTCACCGTATGTATAAATACTGAGCGAGGGTTTTTCAGATTATCATCTCCATTGTTCCAGACGCCAATTTTTCTCTTTTATTTTTCCAAAGATTGATCTTTAGATTTTTCTCCTAGTTGTTTCCAGATATGTCTATTTATTGATTTCCCATTGTAATTGCATTCCGGATTCGAGGTTACAGACTTTGCAATTTTCAATTCCAAGTCTATCTTATTGTGTTCGTCGAGTTTAAGTACATTGTGAGTTATATCGATTTCGTTCTTCATCCATAATAATAATTGCTTCGTTCGTTTGCTTAATTCAATTAGTGTTCAGATTCGGATCGATCGTTTAAATGCTTTTTGCTATGCTATATTCTGGTTCATGCTTAGGGTTTAATTCATGCATTTTAGTTCTTGCCTAGGGATTGCTTTGTTTGTTTAATTATTCCTTTAGTCTAGTTTTAAAATTTAACCAATTGATTTACTGTTTTCTGTATATTTTCTTCTCGCAATACGATAATCACCCTGCTAAGTTTTCCTTGTGATACGATATTCGGGTTAACTTATTTAATCTATTACGACCACGTTTAATTGCGTGCAACTGAGATTAATTAGGTTGAACACTAGATGATATAGAAATTATTTAATTGGACAAAAAATAGGTTTTATTTATGTATATAGATTTTTAGATTTAATAAAATCTTTGTCAAGGTATTTTGCGTTTTCATTTCAAGCGATTATGTTAATTATAAATTTATTCATTTAATAAAATAAAATATTTTCAAATCACGTTTTTGTGGTATATAGAGAGAGAAGAAAGATCAGAGACATCGCATGGTACAATGGTGTATAGTGTCCCCTATGTAAAACCTATTAAAGATAGGGAAAAATGTATAAAAATACACGAACTTTGACCTATCTTTCATTTTTCACATGACTTTTGAATTTTTCCCATACAAACACAACCTTTTGATTTTGTTCAAATTTTCCATAATCTGTTATTTGGGTGAAACTAAATCTGACATGGCAGCCGAAATTGTACACTTCTACATGTCGTCGTACACGTTGCTGACAGAAATTAATGTGCATGTGTATATATATAAATATTTATTATTTTATTTATACTATAGAAAATTAAATAAATAAAAAAAATCAATCTCATCTCACCCTCACTTTCTTCAACGGCCGCATAATTCACCCTTCTGCACCATTAACTTTTTTTTTCTCATCTCCAAATCCTTCACACATCAAAATTTCAGCCAAATTTCGAGGAATCTAAATTTCGAAAAATCTATGGCAGCGACAATCTACTACCCGCCATTCAGATCCGACAAGGGCGTGAGGCGGCAAGGGCTCCGCCGCAAAAGGGAAAACTGAGAAAAAAGAGTTCGATTTTCAAGAAGAAGAAGAGCTTCAGTGCAAATTGATAATGGTCGATGGAGCTGCGGATTCTTATTGAAGATCCAAATGATGTCGATGATGGTTTTGACTAAATTTTGAATTTGGGGAAACAGAAATACCTTACTGTAAGTGTGCAATTTTGGAGATAATTTTATGATATTTGATTCTTTAGCGTGTGTAATTTTGGTGATGATTTTTTGGTTTGTGTGGTTGTCGACGGAGTAGAGATGTTTGTCGCCGGAGAAGAGATATAGGAGAAGATGGTTATGCAGATTGCAGATTGCAGCCATTGAGTGAGAGTAATAGAGGATGCAGAATTGCAAATGTGTTACTTTTTTATTCTAGTTTTATCTTAAACAATATTTTATTTTGATTTTCATATGTGGATTTTTAAAAATAATTTTAATTATTTTTTTATTGCCATGTCAGCTTTGATATTAATTGAATAGTAAATTGTGGAAAAAATGAACAAAATCAAAAGGTTGTGATTTTACAGAAAAAATTTAAAAGTTATATGCAAAATGAAAGATGGGCTAAAGTTCGTGTATTTATATGCATTTTTCCCATTAAAGATATAATATTTGAAATAGTTATAAACCGTTAGATCATAGCCACATATACGGTAAAATCACGGGACCTCACATAAAATGCATAATAAAATTAAAAATATATACTAAAGTTTATCAAGTTTTATAAGGAGTATTCAACACAACCAATATACACTATTTATTTTAGTTATGCGCTTCTCATTATGAAGATACAATTAAAATAGAGTTAATCTATTTTTAAATGCCAAAGCATAAAAGCCACAAGTTATATATCCTATTCATAAAAGTAGATGTTTTGTATACCAAAATCACTCAAAAGACAAAAATAACCCTTGGTCAACGCGGGACGACAGTGGTCACGCCGGAGTGCGATGATCGTGGCCACGATTGTCATCACGATCGTGATCACGATGGTGGCCACGATCGTGGCCACGGTCGTGTCATGCATCGTATCTCCGAAACCCTCCATTTATTGACCCTGCAAATTCGGATTTGATGAAGATTTTCGGATGTACTACGTATTTAATGAAGCTACTTTAATAAATTCTTGTCAGAGTGTTTGTTGGTGCAAAGAGCTATTATTTAAATCACATAACATCAATGAAATCAACATTTATCAACCAATATTCTCTTCAAAATATAGATAAAAGACACAAGAAAAAGAAACAAAAATCCTCATAAAAACCATTCGAAACATAGGCCAAAAGGGAAGATCAACTTCAAGGGGGTGCCTTCGTGTTTCCATCTTATATAAAGGTACGCATAATACGTATAGTAGTCGAAAAATATATTTTTGAGGAACGTGATCTTAAGGTCACGATAGTAGTCACGACCGTGAACACGATGATGATTTAAATCCCACGATGGTGATTTATTGTCGGCTTTTATGATTGTTTGTTGGTTTGATTTCATGATGATATGTATGTTGAGCATGAATATTGCTTATTTTATGTTAAATAGGCCGCACATGATTTTAGATTTTAATGGCACGTTCTTAAGATAACATTAGGGTTTTAGTACTAGGAATATTTGCATGAAATATGTTTATTTGTTAGATAAAGAATTATAAATTTCATGTTTATGCAAGGGTAAAATCAGTTCAAAAGGCTAAGAGTATCGTGCTCACTATCTAGGGTTTTTAGTTTTTTTTTTCTCTGGGCTTCAGCCATGCCCACGACCGCTGCCATGACCGTGATCATGACCGTGCCCACAACCGTGCCCACGATCGTGACCACGATCGTGCCCACGATTGTGGCAGCGGTCGTGGGCATGGCAGGTGAAGCCCTAAAAATGAATTCAATTGATTGCTGACGATTCTTTTTGTTTTTTGTTAATCGCAGATGTCGTGGCAGCGTGTTTTGATACATCACGGCGGTCGCTGGGAGCGCTCAACGTATATAGATGGAGATTCATTTTTTGGCTACATTGATGCGGGCAAAGTTAGCCGAGCTAACCTCGTGGATGTTATTAGAGATGGTTTGGGTGGTCGAAATGAGACTGAGTACGTATTATGGTATTTGACACGCATGGCCAACGGCAACAAAGTAAAAGTTTTATTGCGAGGCGATACCGAATTACTTCGATTGCTAGTGGAACACAAAGAAGATCCGGAGGTATATGTGATTGAGAACAGCGGCTCATCCGTCCCCGACGTTAATATGGGAGGTAGCAGCTCGGGAGTAGAGCACGACAACATAGACCATAACATGCCACAACATAGCATGCCATCTGAAGATGAGGAAGACGAGGAATATGAAGACGAGGCAATGTCTACATCCGAAGATGAAGAGAAAGATCGTCGCAAAAACTTGATTGATTCAACGACGAGAGGAGTTTTTGCTTGGGTTCGACAACCGGCACAAATGGATAGAATTATCGGGCAACGGACACTTCTCAAATCGGACCATCATCGATCTGGAACCGATGCGAGAGTCGGCATTCAGCTTTGCGCAATTGGATCATTCCATTTCCAGGCTATGACGGCGCATTACCATTAGGATGGGTTGAACGACTGCCTCCGCTAGTCCTGGTCGGCTCGAGGTGGGGTCTATATTTCGGTCCAAGGAAGAGTTGAGGATAGGTTTGTAGGAATATATCATTTAGAGAACATGTTAGAGTGTGCCATCTTGATCGTTCCGCCGAAAAAACGTGTAGTGTTCATGCGGGAGTGGTAGAGAAAATTGCACATTTAGATTGTGTGCTTGTGAGGAGCAACTCTTTGGAGAATCGGTAAGTTGACATTGGATCACGGTTGTCACACGGACTTGAATCGTGTTCTTTGCGCGGTCGGTGACTTACGAGGGTTCTTGCATTTTATTTTTGCTAAAAAATTAGTCGGTGAGGGTGTCACTTTGAGGCCAAAGGAGATGATTACAGAGATGCGTATTAGGTACGGCGTTGGGATGTTATACAGCTTCGCTCTTCGGACGAGGAACATAGCGATAGAGAAGACGTACGGCGACTTTGACAAGTCGTATCAGAGGCTCCCATCGTATCTGTGTTTGTTGAACGGCATAATCAGGGGACTATTTATGACTTGCGGATGACTAGTGAAGGAGTGTTCGTCACATGTTTGTTGCCCTCGGACGAGTATTCGAGCATTTGAGCATCTTTGGCCGGTGATTGTAGTTGACGGGACCCGTCTTAAGGAAGAAACAAAGGAGTTTTATTTGTCGCCGTCACAAAAGATGCGAACGAACAAATCTTTCCGCTTGCAGTTGGACTTGGTCCGATAGAGAACGATGAGTCGTGGACTTATTTTCTCTACAACATGCGCAGATGCTTCAATCCTCCAGAAAATTTATTGATTGTGAGTGACCAACATAAGAGCATCGAGAATCTTTGTTCAGCGTCTATCCGAATGCGGTGCATGGGTTGTGCTACCACCATCTACGAAAAATCTAATAGGCTACGGCGCTACGTTGCCACACTCTTCAAACAAGCGTCATCTTGTTATCGGGTTGAAGAGTTCGAAAATCTCTTTTCGAAGGTTGCATGTTGAAAAGCCACTAATGGGGCTTACGGACGACTTTCTCAAATTGGACCGGAGAGGTGGGCTAGGTCGAAGTGTGCCGTACGACGCTATGGCTTTCGACCTCAATGCGGCCGAAGTCTTGAACTCTCGTTTGTTGTGGGCCGGACGTTTACCCGGTTTGCTCGTTACTTGAAATATTTCGCGAGTGTACGGAGGTGGTTTGATGAGAGGCGGGAAGAAGGCGCATCGAGAGATCGTGAGTTGACAAAGAATACTTTCGATAAGCTTTCTTTATCTGTGCAAGCTAGTGTTCATCTAAGCGTTCGAGCTACAACAACACGTATTTATAAAGTCGAAGAAGATAATATTCCTTATCAAGTCAACCTTGAGAGTTGGACATGTGAGTGTCGGGAGTTTGCTGAGGATCAGATTCCATGTAAGCATGCCGTCGCCGCTATAAGGTAATTGTTTATCTTTGGCTATAATTTCTTTTAAATTTCATTTAATAATATTTTCGTTATTGTAACGGGCGCGCTAGCAATGGTTTGTACGTGTACGATTTCGTTAGTCATTATTTCAAACAACACGATTTTAGACAAACTTATGCGGAGCATATTCTTCCAATACCACGTCACGATGAGTGGAATGCGCCGCATTCGATTTCATCAATCATATGTCTCCCTCCGGATGAGGGTGCGTCGGGCCGGCCGTCCAAGAATGAGTCGTGCTCGGTCGGCGAGTTGAAGATAGGACGACCATACGACGTAATCGGGTGTGCTACAGGTGTAAGGGACCCGGCCGCACGAGAAAATCTTGCACAACATCTATTCCCATAGGTGGTGTTGATTTAAACGTCCCCCCGAAGAAACATGTGGAGAACAATCAAGGCAAAGACGACGGAAGAAAAAAAGATGTAGCAATTGTCGTAGAGAAGATCATGATATAAGAGGATGCCACTTTTTCCGCCCAGAAAAGATATTTAGCAATTATTGAACTTGTTGTGTTTGAGGGCAATGTATCATATTTTGTGACCTTTTCCGTCAATGATATCTCTCTTTATAATCATTTATCTTTGAGTTTGATTAGTTTTATGTTGCATGAGTATTTTTTGTCGTCGCTTACAAAATCACGATGGACGAAACTCGATCGTGTCCACAGTCGTGGCTAACCACCGTGACCACGATAGCCGCCCACGACCGTGGTCACGATGGAACACCCACCGTGATCACGATCACGCAGCCCTATCGTGATCACGGTCGTGAGTAGACCATCGTGATCACGGTGGTTTGGCCACGACTGTAATCACGGTCGTATGTCCAACCATCGTGAGCTGAAGAACAATCTCCGATTCCGACTAATAAACAATGATTAATGTCTTTTCGTATGTTATATCATGATTCAAACATCATTATGCTAACAAAGTTCGAATTGTAATATACAAATAACACTAAAAAACTTAACATTTATTGATGTATTGCGATTTTCACATTCTTAGTATATATTATGTAACATTTCTCTAATGTTACCATCATATTACAAAAGTCCACACTAATATTAAATTATGTGTTCTAAGATAATATTGTTCGATCAATGATGTATAAACATGATACTAAGGGGTTAAGAATACGTTCAAGGTAGAAAAAACAAAAAAAATGTCGTTAATTGGTCGATTTTGGAGAAGTCCACGAATATGGTGCATGATCGTGGGTGTCCATCGTGGAAAATACATCGTGCCCACAACCGTAGCCACGACCGTGGCCACGATCGTGCTCACGACCGTGGCCACGGTCGTGGCCACGATCGAGCTCACGAACGTGGTCACGGTCGTGGCCACGATCGAGCTCACGACCGTAGCCACGGTCGTGGCCTCGGTCGTGAGATCGGCAGCCCACTGTCTATTTAATTATGTACTCCATAAATATACACTGGTATTCAAAAATAGATTAACATATAGATTAACACATAGATTAACACTTAAGAAAATATAATATAATGTAGGTAATGTCGGTAATGTCAAAACACGGAGCAAAATATTGTCTTAAACGTAAATACATATCTATCGTGGATCAATGCTAAGCCAAAAAATCTTACACCCTACGAGCCATCGATATCTTCTAACGTACTTTTCGTCGATTTCACCCGAATGTCTGACTTTGGAAGTTCTACGGAGCCACCGGACGATCCAAATACATGCAAGCGAAGGGGCCGCATTTGTGGCTATTTGTTTGGGCGAAGCTAATACACTAGTTGGCATCTTAACAAGCTCCGTTACATCATCTCTCTGATTCTTGATGAATTGTTTCTCCAATAACCCGAAAGAGCTAACATACGAGGGCACAAGACGAGTAATGGGCTTCATCTGGAAGTCGCGCTGCGTCACGCGATCATTGTCATGCTTGGTGTGACATTGAGTCATACAACTCAACCTTCGAGTCAAGAAGACAAATCCTCGGTGACCCGGTGATTCTCATTAATACAACAAATTGCAATAATACATTCAAGCAAAAACATATTCAAATAAATCAATGAAGTAACATGTTATTCGGTATATGTAAATATTATTAAAATATTATATACTTACATGATAGGCATTTGACCATGGAGCTGCGGTCGGCGTATCTAGCCCTTTTACCAACTCATCTATTCCGTCGGGCATTCTCCATTTGTTGTATATTGGCTTTCCCTTCACTCGTCTAAATTGTGGATCCTTCGGATGCGGCTTTTTGTAGCTCGGAAACTAAAGCCGCCTAGAAAAGTAACCATGACCAAGATCAATATTATTTATAAAAAATAATAATAACAAAAATAAATAAATTAAAACTTACATAAAATGCGAGAGCCCACGACGATCGTGACGGTTGCACCAACATTTGACCGAGCATGCGAAATTCCGCCGGATCCTCGCGCGAGTGGAAGACACGTACAAGTCTATTACCTAACAAACATAAAACTTATATTAGATGACAATATAAATACAATTTAATTTATGCTTCTGATAATATAAAGGATGTTACCTCGACGGTAAAGTCTTGATGAAGATCTTAGAGTGTCGAAGAACTTTTGAGTTAGCACGTGCTTTGTCTCATAAGTAATTGCATAGGCCTCGGGTCTGAATTTCTAAAGGCTGCATGCTCAATCCTCAACGTCTCGGCATTAGACGGAACATTGCCCTTGTAAGGGGTCTTTAGAGCGACGGACGGTGCAGGTTGTCGAAGACCCAAACTCCTTGCTCCTCGTCATCCTCATCATCATCATCATCATAAATCCCGAAGCTCGTGCGATGAATGCGATCGGGTAAAATGGGATGAGGCTTCGGTGAACTAGAGACTTCGGGCCCGACAGCCCGGTAGTTACGATAAGATGGCCCTCGGAGGCGAAAGTGCGGGTAAGTAGGGCTGCGCGGGCCGAAAGAGCTCAACAAATAGCTCGTGCTTGAGTGGTGGGAAGAGGCTGCGTGTCTTGAGAGTGATGGGAAGGAGCCCTTGCTCGTGCTTTGAGAGTGGTGGGAAGGAGCTTTGCTCGTGCGGGAGCGGGTGGGAAGGGGCTTGCGTGTGCGAGAGTGGTGGGAAGGAGCACTGCTCGTGCGAGAGTGGTGGGAAGGGGCACGGTCGTCTTTGAGAGTGGTGGGAAGGGGCACCGGTCGTCTTTGAGAGTGGTGGAAAGGGGCACCTGCGAGAGTGGTGGGAAGGGGCACCTGGCGAGAGTGGTGGGAATGGCGCCCCAACGGTGACGACACCAAAGAGTGACGGGGACGATCCCGGATGGGCTCACTGCGCACCGGACCATCCGTGTGCGGTCAACGGGCGACGTAGAGTGACGGTGTGGCTCTCGTTCGTCTGTGACTCCCCGGCCGTCTTGTGCGTAGAGTATTGTGGAGGGCCCGATGACGCGCAGGAATGAAGTAGTCCGCTTCATCGAGCAAACATCTTTCGAGTAAGTCGAGCAAGGATGCCGATGTCGAACTCGTCGTTCAGCCGCCCTCGTGAGGCGCTCTATGTCATCCCCGCCGCCAGTGCCCTCACTCGTGGTACGGACAAGGCCGTCCGTGCACACAACAAACCTGTCCCCGTTTGGGCCACCGAGTGTAGCGGCTCGTCGTAGCACCTAGTGGAGTACTCTCGGCGGCGACGCTTGGGCATTGGTCGCCTCGCCTCGAGTCAACACCTTCCCACTATACTCTTCAATTTTCCCATAGCCTTTGACTTTCCTTTCGGGTCTTTCCTTGTTACGAATTCGTACGGGAGGCTTGTATCTCGCATCAAACTCCTCTCCCGTTGTCAAAGCTCATCATGTACCACGTTTCAGCTCTTCGGCAATAGGTTCCAACGAGGGATATACTACAAAGTTTGCAAAAAATAATAATAATTTAATATTACATATTCAACATTGAATCATACAATCAAATTTAAAAAATAAAATAAAATAAATGTACCCGTGGATTGTCCGAGAAACGACTAAAATCAACCATTTTCATACGCGTATGTGCTCGCAAACATCGGGGCAATGCGACTTGTGGGTCTCGCAATCCACACACGTCTCAAGTCTTTGGAATGACCTCATACGACCAAATCGCAAAGCCCAAATTTGGACCGTAGAAGTGGTAATCTCTTTCAACGATTAGGGCGCATCGCCACGTTGTCTATATAGTAACACAACGTACCATACGTGTACGAGCCCAGCATGGAAAACTATCCCAAGTTTCAAAGTCTTCAACTAATGTCCATGCCCAATCCTCATCTCGGGATCGTCCGACATAAGAGGAAGAGATAGTAAACTAACAAGTTAGCCGCCTTCAAATAGTTTTCAACGTTTTTGCCCAACTCTTTGCTTTTGAATTTCTTGCGCGGCTCACTTACTTTTGTAGGTTCACCTTTGAAATATGTGTAGTAAATCACTGCTGCCGTAGGAATTTGATGACTTGAGTGTGGATCAAAGTCGGAGAGTCCGAAATGAAGCCCGGTGATGAGGGCATAATCCTTGGCCGTAAAACGAATGGTCTCTCAGCAATGCGAAACCAACTCTCGATGCGAGGTATATCATCACCCTTGGTCGGGCTAGAACGTGATGTAGGGCATTACTTGCACTGTGACTTCTTCTCACGTCAATCAAGCGCCCCACAATGCCGGATTTAAATATCTCCAATGCTTCATTACCACCAACTTCAGATAAAATCTTTGTAACCTCTCGGAATATTTCAACCCGCATGTAAAGATTGATTCCACGAGTGACATAGAGCAATGTAGGTCTCTTCCAAGAACAATTAACCTACAAAAACCAAAGCAACAAAACATTAGGATCATCATCATGTGTTGGAACCAACCAAAGCAACAAAACACAAGAAATTGGAGAGGGGTCTGCCGTGCCCACGATCGAAGGGTACGATCGAGGCTGCGATCGTGGGCACGGTGGTCACAACCATCGTGAGCACGGTCGTGCCCACGATCGTGAGCACGGTGGTGACCGTGGCCACGGTCGCCACCACGATCGTGGGCACGATTGCACCTCACGACCGTGGCCACGATTGCACCCCGCGATCGTGAGCTCGATGGAGTCGTCTTCCTCACCTCCATCGTGCCCATAAGAACTTAAGAACACACCCAACCAACAATGTCGAACTATATACACCCAACCAACATAAATTTCGAACTAAACACCGAAGAATTTCAAACTAAACAAACAAGAACTATACACCCATCCAACAAAATCGAACTAAACATGATCATCAAACACATTTTTAACACATAAACATGCATTTAACAGAAAATTTCAACAAAAATTTCGAAAAAAAAATCCAAATTGGGGTCAAATTTAGGGCACTAACCGGCGGTTGAGGAATTTCAAAATCCTCCTCGTCGGAGTCCGACGACGACGGCGCGGGTTGCCTCTCGTTTCTCCAGTTGCTCATTTTTGCAGACACGACGAAGCGAAGATCGTGGGCGGAGATGGTGGCTGTCGTGACTTGTTGGTTTCGTGAGAGAGAGAGAGGCGGTCGAAGAGAGAGAAAGTGGGGTTTGGGAGGGGGGACCGATTGTGATTTGGGGGGACCAATTTTGTTTTTTTTTTGTCTTTTTATTGTTTCTTTTAATTGTTTTTTTTACTTAAGGTTATTTTAGTCTTTTAACACATTTTTGGTATGCAAAAGATCTAGTTTCATGAATAGGATATATAACTTGTCTCTTTTATATTTTGGTATTAAAAAAGTCGGAACTCATTAAAATATTTGCGTCATTTGGAATAAATACGACAGTAGTGCGCGCAGAACTTACTTTTTCAAACACAGTTAAAATTTGTTTATTTAGAAAATTTAGACAAAAGTTAATATGCTGCTGCGATAAAATCACATTGGGGTAGTAATTAGTGGTATCTACTAAGGGTGAGCATTCGGTTATTCAATTTAGTTTTGACCTAAACCAAATGAAACCGAATAAATTAAGTTTTTAAAAATTAAAATCAAACCAAATCAAACAAATCGAATAACTAAACCGAATGAACCAAATTTTTAAAAGTTAAAACCAAACCAAACAAGCTGAATGATCATATATGTTCTAAATATTTCATTCAAAATCAATAAAAATATACTTAATAATAACATTTAAATTAAATATATATATGTGTATATTATAGGAAAAGCCAAAAATATTAAACAAGCAATAAAAAGACTGGTACATTGCATTGTCGCTTGATGTTGATATCAGCGCTTTATTTCAAATTCTATTGAGTCCAACAAGCTCTTGCGACTCAATTCTTTCAAATTATTTTTCATTATTGCAGAAAAATTATATATAAATATAATTAATATATATATATGTATCATATAAAAAAAAATTATATATATATATATATATTTATGTGTGTGTGTGTACTAATTCGGTTTTCGGTTCGGTTTGGTTGCCAAAGTATCAAACCAAACCAACAAATAAATTAAATTTAAAAAAAATAAAACCAAACAAACCGAACAAACCAAACCGAATTCTATTTCGGTTTGGTTTTCAGTTATTTTTGCTCACTCCTACTATCTACTTCTCTCCAGGACGTTATTGTACACGTGTAGAACTACTATTGAAGTAGCGGTCGTGCACCAGCTTTAAAATACTCCCTCAGTTCCCGAATAAGTGTCTCGAGTCATTAAAATTTTTATTCCCGAATCGTACTTTTCAATGCAAAATTTAGGCTAAATTGTCACATTTACCCTTTGACTCAAGACAAAAAGTTAACTTTTTTTCAATTTTCTATGCAATAACTAGGGGTAAAATGTGTCATTTGCCCACTATCTTGGTATACATTTTTTGACAACTCGGAACACTTATTCGGAGATAGAGGGAATAAAATAATTATGTGACAAATGCCACCACTTCACTGAATATACTTGTGTGAAACTTAAAAGCGACTACGATC
This sequence comes from Agastache rugosa, assembly GCA_031470985.1. NCBI lineage: Eukaryota > Viridiplantae > Streptophyta > Magnoliopsida > Lamiales > Lamiaceae > Agastache > Agastache rugosa. The sequence goes on along the minus strand of CM062601.1, from coordinate 58,806,991 downwards.
CACGTCATGCGACGGGATATGAATTAATATTGTTACCATCTGTCACCCATATTTATAGTTTCATACCCCCGTCCATCATATTTGGACATAGTTTATGGTAGCACAAGTTTTAATAAATTTGAGGTAGGTGAAGTAAGGGTTGATTTAATGAGTAATGGATTGGTTTAAAATTAAAGTGGTGGGCTATTGGTGGTTTCTTGTGTAAGTAATAATTTTGAGTAGGGCTGCATAAACGGGTACCCAATCCGTTTTTTCGAGTACCCGTTCCCATTTAAGCAAAAATACCATACCCGTACCCTAACCGTTTTAGCCAATCGGGTACTCAATACCCGGCCGGGTATATCCGAACAGGGTAACGGGTTTCCGATTTACCCGTTTAACAAAAAAAACCCAAAAAATAGCCATATTTTTTTCAGTTTTTCACTTGTTTTCTGCTCGATTTTCCGACGATTTTCAACGATGCAAATAAATAACCATAAACAACTAGACAACAACAAATTAATACAAAATACGTAGTTCAAATACTTCAACTTCAATAGCAAAAATAATTAAATATAATTAAACATACAAAATATTATATAAATAATAAAATAATTTTTTGACCGGGTATTGACCGGGTATCCGATATCTTAACGGGTATACCCGATACCCGGAATTTTTGAAAAACTCATACCCGTACCCTACTCGTACCCGAAAATTACGGGTATAGGAAACCCGTTACCCGACCGGGTGCGGGTTACCCGTTTTTCGGATATGCACCCCTAATTTTGAGGATGAATATTAGGGAGATATAGTGAGGTCATTTCCATAAATAGAAAATGCATGTTTTTTTTTTTTGGACGTCTCAAAATGGAATACTATGTCTATATATGATGGACGGATGGAGTAGTAATTATTCCCTCCGTCCCAATAGCAAGACCCCCTTTTTTTGGACACGATTATTAAGAAACAAGAGTAAAAAGATAAAATGTGGTAGGTTCCAAGTCTTTTGAGAAGTTAATTATTTTCATTTTTGAAATGGGGCCTTGCTATTGGGACATACGAAAAAGGAAAGAGAGACTTTGCTATTAGGACATGAGGAATACTTTTTTATTCATTTCCCTATTATTCTTATTTGTCCATTAAAAGGGTACAATATTATATACCAATAAAGTAGGTAAATTTATTATTTTTACTTATTATTATTGTTCCATCCGTTCATTTCATTATGCTCATTTGGCCGGACACGAATGTTAAGAAATTGAGTTGTTTATGATAAAATTGGAAAGATAAAGTAATTTTTTTGAGGTTATTTCTGTCAAATCAAGTATGAGAGAGAATGGAGAGAGTAGTTTTTTTGTGGCATATATGATAATTTATGAATTATAGTGGGGTATTTATTATGTGTTGTGTTTTCATTTTAGGAAATAAGCATAATGATATGAGACGTCTAAATAAGAAAAATAGGTATTATGAAATGGGACGGATGGAGTGTTAGATAGTAATTCAAATAATTAAACAATTTATAATGAGGACAAAAGTAAAATGAGAGGAAATGAAATATTTATTTAGAATAAATTTTAATATTAAATATGACACTTATTCAGTAATTTGTGTTAGCCAGAATAGTTCCTCATAAATTCTACAATATTTGTAGAGTTTATTTGTTATGTCTTCTGGACAATCAAAGCGAATTGATAAACACATGACATTATTGACATTATTGAATATACAATCAATGCGAATTGCGAAACAAATGCATCGCAACAATAGTTTGGTATAAAAATTGTTGTTTATTCACTCAAAGTAATGTTGCAAAAATAGTATAATATACATTGACGAATATAATATAATAATAAGAATAGTACAAAAGTATAATTTTACTAAAGTAATAATTATGAACAAAAACTATGCGTATTGAAGCGTTATTTATTTATTGAAAAAAGGGGAGTAGTAGAAGTTAAATCTGAGACCTCTCTGATTAGAAACAAAAAAATTTATTGCTTGGATGTTTCCGAATGAACAATGTTAAAAAAAATATATAAAATTTAAATTTAAAACAATATTAAGCATAAATGTACAAAAGAAACGCATCATTTCAGTTTTTTTTTTTTAGGAGGGATACACGTTACATTATCATCAAATCACTTACTGATGTTACAAATAATGCCATATAAACCACAATATGCTTAACAAATTAGTATAAAGCAGACACAAATTCATATATAAAATGGACTAATAGATCCATATTTAATAAAACTTAAAACCATAAACCTTTTATTTAAAGAAAATCTTATGGTGGCTCAGCCTTTCATTTGACTAGGCTTGATCGACAACACATCATTTCAGTTGAGGGCCGTTCATATGTAGCCAGCCACTCGTTTGACCTCCCATAACACTGGCAGCATTGGCGGACAGAGGGCTTAAGGGCCCACCGACCAATTTTCTTTTTTATTTTTACATTTACTTTTTTTTTTGGCAAATTATATAAATTTTGTACAAATTATTGTGCAAAAGTCTCTATAAATAAATTGAATTGTCTGAAAATATATATATTTTAAAAATTTTAGATAACATAGCTTTCTTGAGATAATTTTTCTGCATCCGCACTAGTCGTAGGGAAGATTGAAAAAGGTATTTGCACCTTAAAAATATTTTTAAGAGTTATTCTTCACCAAATAGGAAAAATAATGAAAAATCATATTCTTTTGTTCCCCAACCTAAATGTTGGGAGTGGCTGTAGATCTTAGCTCATAGGCTATTATTTTAAGCTTATGCTTAAAACTAGGTTCTAAATTTAAAGAAAAAAGATTATTTTCAATTAATCAGAGCCAGTTATTTTGGCATTTCCAGAACAATCTGATTCGAGCTGTTACTTATATAAGGGAAAATCAACGTTACTACTTTTTTAGATTTATCATATTTAAAGGATTATTTCCTTTTTCACTTTCTCCAATTTATGACTATTTCTGGAGACGTCTCTTTCATCTTTCCGTTGTATGGCTCACAGAACAAAAACAAATTGGACTATCCCTAAAATAATAATAAATAATAAATAATAAATAATAATAGACTAAAAAATTCAATTAATTACCGCATTTGATTAGGTGATTGTTAAGCAAATAAACAAAATAATTACGTACTATGTTAAACGATAGTGAATCTTCGGCGCAAGAGCGCTCGATCAGTGAGCTATTACGCACTCTTTCAAGGGTGGCTGCTTCTAGGCAAACCTTCTGGCTGTCTCTGCACCTCTACCTCCTTTATCACCGAGCGGTCATTTAGGGGCCTTAGCTGGTGATCCGGGCTGTTTCCCTCTCGACGATGAAGCTTATCCCCCATCGTCTCACCGGCCGACCTTGAGCCCTATTATTTTGAGGTCATATCTAGTATTCGAGTTTGCCTCGATTAGGTACCGCTCTCACGGCACGCACCGAAACAGTGCTTTACCCCTAGATGTCCAGTCAACTGTTGCGCCTCTGATGATCCTGAGCTAGGTATTTGGTGTAAAGGGGGGGTTAATACACCAAATAGATTTCTGAAAACTTTTTTAAGTTAAATCACAGAGTTGGTGAGCTTAGTTATTGATCCAGCTGAGGAGGGTCAGCTGGGTAAATAACTCAGCTGGCGGTGCGGAATGCGGTGGTTTGAAAACTAAGCTCGGTTTGTTGGTCCCAAGACGGATACCTTGGTGTAGAAAGGGGGTGAATACACCAAGGTTTAAAAACTTTTCCAAGTTAAAACTCTTTTCAGAGAGCTAGCTGTGTTCGATCCAGCTGGATGGCAGCTTGATCGACACAGCTGGTTGTGTGTGTGTGCGGAATGTGGTGGATTTGGAAAGTCCGTCTGTTGCTTCAAATATATTGCAAAGCTCTGTTTCACTTTTCAGTTAGTCAGTTTATGCAGATTGAAATGTATGCTTATGAGGGTTAGTAACATGCATAAAACAAAGCGATAAATAACAGAGCATTTTTAACGTGGTTCGGAGTAACCCCTCCTACGTCCACGACCAGATTCACTGGTAATTCACTACCATTTGGTTTCCAAGTACCAAGCAAGTTCACAACTCTAACCCGAGCTGTGTTCCAACAGTTTGCGGGCACTGTCAAGCCTACACCTTAAGTTTCCGGGTATTGAAGAACCTAACCACTCGAATTACACGCTTCGAGCAAGCGTACCTTTACCTAACCTTTCTGGGTTTGGGTTTGGGTATGGTTTTCCAACTATGAACGAGTTCTTACTATGAAGAACAAGGAGTATGATGATCTCGTTCAAACTAAGCTTAAGATATTTATTCTGATCTATTCTGCCTATGACTGAATATGTAAACAACTAAGAACACAGCTGACTGGCTGGGTGTTCTTGAAAGATTTGGCTTTGAAGATCGTTGTTCATTTTTTTGTTTTCTTCTATTTCTTCAGTCGTCTTGCCAGCCTCTCCTCTTCAATGGTGGAGGAGAGATATATATAGGTGGAGATTCAAACTAGCCGTTGGAAGAGAGCCGTTTGAATCTTACCTACTCTTGTTGACTTCTGGCCTTTACCTACGAAGTAGGTCTGCATCTGCAGAAGCTAGTTCTTCTCTGATCTGACTGCGTCAGATAAGATCTTCTGACATCGGGATCTTGTCTTTGAGAAGGTCTTCGTCTTCGAGCTGCTAAGCGTCTCTGCTGTATCTTCAGCAGCTTGGACTCTGCTGTGTCTTGATTCTGAGCTGTCTTTAGACCTGTGCTGTATCATCAACCTGAGCTGTGTCTTCAACCTGAGCTGTGTCACTGACCTGAGCTGTGTTTTAGACCTGAGCTGTGTCATCGACACTAAGCTGGGTCTTTTACACTGAGCTGGGTCTTTGACACTAAGCTGGGTTTCCGTCACTGAGTTGGGTCTTGATACTGCAAGATCTTTGACTCTGCTTGGTCTTGCTTTCTGTGATGCCTTTCTGCTGAGTTCTTTAAGCTGTCTGCTTAGCTGTGTCTTCTGCTGTCTTCAGCGAATCTACCTGTAAACTAAGAAATTCTATAAGCTCAAACAGGTGAGCTGAAAAACGCTTAGGCTTGTGCGATCATCTACTCGGTTGGGGTCAGCTGGGTTTTGGTATCCAATCAAAAATCTATTAATTTTCCCAACAATTTCCCCCTTTTTGATGATGCCAAAACCTAACTGAGAAAAACAATTTACTTCCCCCTTAACAAGAAAACGAGTTTTCAAAAGTTTGAACATACACAGCAGGTAAATTAAATTCAGAGTTCAGTGCCTGGACAAAGAGTTATTGTCATCAGGATGAGCTTGAGAGCATAAACGAATTATTCATTAATAAAAGATAATATTACAAATTTTACATTTTACAAAAATTCAAAAGACAAAAATTCCCAGATGACTGGGTCTTCAACTCTACTTCCTCTGCTGCTGATTCTTCAGTCTTTCTTCTTCAAGCTGTTCATCCGTTCTTAACCTGTACCGGTTGAAGATCATCCGTTCCAGCTTCCTATATTCTTCTTCATTACTTACCTTGGAAATTTTTCTCCTGATTGCCCATTTGTTTACTTCTGCGATTACTTGCGATTTGTCAGGGAAATCGGTTCCAGGTATTAGTGGAGGTTGGAGATGATACAGCTGGGGAGCAGAAAATTGGATCTTTACGGTCTCTGCAGCATTGAAGAATGCTTTCGCAGTCATCCTGTCTTGATGGAAGAGCTCATTTAGATGCATCTTGAAAGCAACATCTGGAGGCGTATTTGGGTAGGCTCCCAGATAGTAGTATTCTTCAATGAACTCGAATTTTGTATGTTCCCAGTCATCGTTTAATTCTTCTGGGATCCATTCATCTATTCTTCTTCAGTTCATTGGCATCTGAGTCTTTTTCTTTGATGCTCTGATGTTTACTCTTTTCTTCTTCTGCTTCTTTTCCTCAGCATCGAGCAAGCTTTCTTTCTTCTTTTGCTGCTCTTGAAAGTTCCTCATCTCTTGCTTTTGTTTATTTACAAAGTTGCAGAGCCATTGAGTATCATTTATTTCTTCTGGCTTGGCTCCGCTAGCTTTGGCAAGAGGGATGATTATTTAGCTCCATTTTCCTTTTTGTCCAGCTGGTTCTTCTGCTTCCAGCTCAGCAACAACTTCATCAATCTCGTATCGCAAAGACTTGGATTTCATCTTCGCCATGACTTTTCCTTTGCCTGCCCTTGATGTTTTTCTCTTGTCATTTCCTTCCCCCTTATCTTCCCCCTTTTTGGCATTATCAACAAGGGTGGAGGATAGGTTGACAATTGTCTCATTTAGCTGGGTCAGGGCTTTGTCAACATCAGCAATCTTGGCTGTGTTGTCTGCTGTGACAAGGTTGAGTTGTGCTGTGTTGGTACTTCCAACTTTGAACTGAGTGTCCAGCTCTTTGTAGAGATTGAACAGCTTTTGAATGTCAGTCCTGTTGGAGAGGGTTTGTTGTTGTAGAGCTTGCAGCTGGCTGGATAAGTCGTTGACGCTTCTTTCCAGTGGAGCTTGGAGGTTTGAGATGATCTCAGGGACTCTCTTCTCTAGATGATTTGACTGATCAATTTGATGAGATACGAGAGATTGCTTGAGATCTTCACTGGAGCTTCTTTGTAGGTTCTGGGCAAAAGAGTAAACTTCATCAATGGACTGTCCATGACAATGGACTTGCCATTCTACAGCTGTGATGTGCAGAAGGGTGTCAATATCTGATTTGAGTCTATCCTGGAATAGGATTTCCTCAACTTGTTTGGCTATCTCCTCCTTCATTGCATCAGAAAGCACGGCATTGGAATCCGTTTGGGTTCCGGATTCGACTTGGCTGGGTTTGACTGCCTCGATCTTGACCAGTGAGCGAGTGTTATTGGCGATTTGACTAGGTGGTGCAGCTTCTGAGGGCTCAACTGTTGCAGAAGTTGGCTCATTTTCAGTCACCATTGCCTCAGATGTGTCTGCATGTACAGCTTCCTTGGCAGTCTCAACTGGAACAATCCAGATGAGAGTGTGGAGGTAGGAGTTGGCTCTCGCGATTACCTCATCAGATGGTGATACTTCATCTTGCTTAGTCTTCTGGATGAGAGTTTGGATTAGCTCGTCTTGATGCAAGAAGGCATCCTGAAGACTTCCAAATCCGAAGATCTCCTGTAGAGCAGCTTCTTCGGCTTTGAGCTTGTTGAAGGAGTAGAGCTCCACAAGTTCCTCATTTGCATACCAAGTAGTCATCTTGGTAGCAAGGTAAAATTTGAAGTCGCTTACGGCGACTAATGCGGCGGGGAGCGAAACAAGAGACGGGTATTATTGCAGTGCGCTCTTTACTTCTTGAAGCCTGAGGTCATCGAACCTCATGATGGTGGCAGCACGTGCAACGGCTCTGGGACTGAGGATTTCAACTTCCTCAGAAGTAGTGGGACTTGAAGGTTCAGCTTGGTTTTCATCATCCAGCTGCGAAGGAACATCAGCTGGACGGGGCTCTTTAGGTGGTAGGAAGAGAAGATAGTTCGGCTTGGGAGTCGGTGTTGGGCGTGAAGAGCTTGACGGCGGAATGTCTGTCAGCTCTCTTAAAGGAGATGGTTCTTTGGAAGGAGAGCTGGGTGCTGAAACTTGGGTGTGTGGAAGCAAGGAGGTTTTAGGTACTGAAGAATTGAAAGGGGAATCTGAGATGTGTACCTGAGGATGGGATGGAAGAAGAGATTGTTGAAGAGAAATTCCAGCTGATTTGTAGTCAGCTGGAGTGGGGTGTGAGAATGCTTGAAGAATTTGGCGAAGGAGAATAGCATCCTCTGGGTCTGGGTCAGTGACCACTATTTGTGATTCTTCAGCTTCTCGTGATGTTCTCATGAACTCCCTTCCATTGTCTCAGCTAGAGGAGTATCCCAGAGCTGTCTCCTCAGTAACTGGTCTCCACTCAGTTTTCTTCTTTTGGACAGAGAAGGCTGTGGGAGTGGATTCCGATCCAGCTATCTCAACAACTGGTTTCTCTGCTGCCTCCTTAGTTAGTTTGATGGCTGCCTTGAATTTCAGCTTCTTCTTGGCAGGTGGAGATCCAGCTGGCTGTGTCTCCTCTGATTGCTTCCTTTTTCTTGCTTGAGAGGGAGAGGCAGTCTGATGCTTTGCCTCTTGCGCCCTCTTCTTCCCTTCAGGGGCTGCTTTCTTCAACAAGTCAGTGAGCTGACTTGGCTTTTCAAAGAGTATTCTGGACACAGAAAATTCTTCTGCGTTATGCCACTTGATTTGCCTTCCGGTAGAGTAACTTTCTATTATGCACGCTACTTTGGTGCATAGATAGATTGTCTCTTTACAGCTGTACCGGGTGAAGCTGTCATCTTCAAAATGAATCTTTTTAGATCTTTTTTCCAATTTTCCCATGAAGTATGAGAACCAATCCACAGGGTCATATCTGAAGATGGCTATCATTGGTTTCAGTTTGGGTATGTTGATCTCTCCTTGAGATCCAGCGATACCGAGGATGCATTTCTGGGTGACATCCAGAAGTAATCTGTACTTGGGCTTGAGCAGGAGCTTGGACATGCTCGCCCTGTACGGTTCTGGCTTGAACAGCATCTTATCCAGTTTGATTTGGATTTGTTCTCTGGTGTAATTATCTGGGGAGCGGTCCCCAAGAGTCTTCAGGCAGAACAGCTTGTTCAACATCCGGTTGATGTTGATGTCAACGTCCCACGGAGTTGTATGTCCAGTTTTCTCCTTGATTTGTAGAGAGAGGTTGGAACGGAGTCGATCATCTCGGTTAGATATCTCTAAGAAGAACTCTGCCACTTCCCGGCGGATGATGTTCTTCGGTCTTGCAGTTGCCCACTGCAAAAGTCCGGCATTTTCGATGAGATCCAGAACTTCCTGGAACTCCGCGTTCTGGTAGTTCTTGAGAGTTAGACAATTCTCAAAATGAAGTTTTGACATCAAGTTCTCAGTCTGGCTTGCTCCTGGTGTAGTCTTCTTTGGTGCCATGATTTTCTTCTATAGTAAGAGGTTAGAAAGACGAAGATACTCGGGGAGCGTATTAGCAAAAAGATAATCAAGGATCTGAGATATGAATTTCAGATAAGTATGAGCGATAATAAATATGGCGAAGATTTGCAAATTTTTGATAAATATATCAATTGCCCATTTTGATTAATGGTTGAGATCTTGGCAATTGTATTGAAGATCTGCGGCTGAGAGAGATTTGCGCAACACGTCCTATGACGTGTGAATATTGAGTGTATGTCACGCGCGCGTGAGGAAGTCGAAACGTTCTGACTTCTGACTCAGTTCTCTTGAGCTACAGTATTCTGCATGCTTTTCATTAAATGCGATGGGATGTATAGCTTGCAGAATAATCCATTTAAGGAATGTTTGGATGTTTGAAATAAATTCAAATAATTTTATCTTTACATTGTATTACAACAGGAAATATAATAAACAAAATCTGCAAACCCGTCAGCTGATCATTGTAGTCAGCTGATACCACTGCTGTATTCTCTTCTGCTAGATTGAAGGTTCTCCTCAACTGAGTATCTTGGTGATAAGCTTGAAGCTTCTTCAGCTGAGTTCCCTTTAGCTCTTCGATTGTTGTCCAGCTGAGCTTTATTTCCTTTTAGCTGGATAATCCTTCTGATCTGAGCTTTTGGGATCCATCTGGGTTTGTTCCCCCTCAGTTGGTGACTCCAGCTGAGTCTATCTTGGTGAGTGCATCCTGCTGGGTATTCCACTTGATTTTGCTGATTCTTTTCAGCTATGTAGAGTTCCCCCTCGATTTGATAGTAGGTGGTTTTTCTTCAGCTGCATCCTACTTCCTTCTAATGAACGGATCTTCTCACCATCGGCTCATTTCTTTGAAGAGGTCTCTGATTGTATAGCAGGTAGTCAGCTGTTCCAAATCCAGCTGATTCATCTGCTGCTTCTTTAATCTTTCCTTGAGACCAATGTGCTCAGCTGTGTGACTGGCTGCATCTTCCGTTATGCATCCTGCTGTCTTTATTTCATAGCTGGTCGCAGTCAGCTAGCTGGATTTCTTCATCTTCTTTGCTCCTCGATGGTCCTTCCAGGTTGAGCTGATTGATCTTCTTCTCTCCAGTGATCCAAGATACTTTGATATCTTGTTCTTCGTACCCCCAAGTCATGGAGATAATTCCTATAACATTCGCATCTTGGACAAATGTCTGGATTCATGATTTCTCAAGAGCTCCTCTGTTGAGAGATTCCTGCACAATGAAGATTTCACGACAGTATGCAATATAATGATTTTTAGAAAAAAACTTGAAGCTTTGAAGGATCTGTTCAGGTGACCATTATCAGCAATGAAATGCTGACTTGACAGATACAGTGATCTTTTGAACCACTGCTCTGATACCAATTGTTGGTCCCAAGACGGATACCTTGGTATAGAAGGGGGTGAATACACCAAGGTTTAAAAACTTTTCCAAGTTAAAACTCTTTTCAGAGAGCTGGCTGTGTTCGATCCAGCTGGATGGCAGCTTGATCGACACAGCTGGCTGTGTGTGTGCGCGGAATGTGGTGGATTTGGAAAGTCCGTCTGTTGCTTCAAATATATTGCAAAGCTCTGTTTCACTTTTCAGTTAGTCAGTTTATGCAGATTGAAATGTATGCTTATGAGGGTTAGTAACATGCATAAAACAAAGCGATAAATAACATAGCATTTTTAACGTGGTTCGGAGTAACCCCTCCTACGTCCACGACCAGATTCACTGGTAATTCACTACCACTTGGTTTCCAAGTACCAAGCAAGTTCACAACTCTAACCCGAGCTGTGTTCCAACAGTTTGCGGGCACTGTCAAGCCTACACCTTAAGTTTCCGGGTACTGAAGAACCTAACCACTCGAATTACACGCTTCGAGCAAGTGTACCTTTACCTAACCTTTCTGGGTTTGGGTATGGTTTTCCAACTATGAACGAGTTCTTACAATGAAGAACAAGGAGTATGATGATCTCGTTCAAACTAGGCTTAAGATATTTATTCTGATCTATTCTGCCTATGACTGAATATGTGAACAACTAAGAACACAGCTGACTGGCTGGGTGTTCTTGAAAGATTTGGCTTTGAAGATAGTTGTTCATTTTTCTGTTTTCTTCTATTTCTTCAGTCGTCTTGCCAGCCTCTCCTCTTCAATGGTGGAGGAGAGATATATATAGGTGGAGATTCAAACTAGCCGTTGGAAGAGAACCGTTTGAATCTTACCTACTCTTGTTGACTTCTGGCCTTTACCTACGAAGTAGGTCTGCATCTGCAGAAGCTAGTTCTTCTCTGATCTGACTGCGTCAGATAAGATCTTCTGACATCGGGATCTTGTCTTTGAGAAGGTCTTCGTCTTCGAGCTGCTAAGCGTCTCTGTTGTATCTTCAGCGGCTTGGACTCTGCTGTGTCTTGATTCTGAGCTGTCTTTAGACCTGTGCTGTATTATCAACCTGAGCTGTGTCTTCAACCTGAGCTGTGTCACTGACCTGAGCTGTGTTTTAGACTTGAGCTGTGTCATCGACACTAAGCTGGGTTTTTTACACTGAGCTGGGTCTTTGACACTAAGCTGGGTTTTCGTCACTGAGCTGGGTCTTGATACTGCAAGATCTTTGACTCTGCTTGGTCTTGCTCTGCTGAGTCTGCTCTGCTGAGTTCATTAAGCTGTCTGCTTAGCTGTGTGTTCTGCTGTCTTCAGCGAATCTACCTGTAAACTAAGAAACTCTATAAGCTCAAACAGGTGAGCTGAAAAACGCTTAGGCTTGTGCGATCATCTACTCGGTTGGGGTCAGCTGGGTTTTGATATCCAATCAAAACTCTAGAAAAACTCAGCTTGAAAAGATTAACTTTATGTTTTCAGCTTAGTCAAGTTGTGCAACTTTCAGAAAGACACAGCTGTCTTTGGAGAGCAGCTGCGTATGCAGTTTTGATCAAATATGTAAAGTTATGAAAGAGTTAGTACAAAACTGAATTTAAAGGGACAATAAAGAGCACACGATTTTTACGTGGTTCGGAGTAACACCTCCTATGTCCATGACCAGGTTTATTGGTAATCCACTACCATTTGGTTTCCAAGTACCAAGAAACTTCACAACTCTAACCCGAGCTGTGTTCCAACAGTTTGCGGGCACTGTCAAGCAAGCGTTACCTTGACCTAACCTTTCTGGGTAAAGAGGGGTTTGGTTTGGGGTTCCAACTGTGAACGAGTTCTTACAATTAAGAACTTTAGAGTATGATGAACTCGTTCGAAATCTAGGCTTTAAGATATACAAAGATTTTGGCCTAGGGATCAGACGAAAAACAAAGCAGTTTCTGAACTAGAAACACTTTAAGATAAAGTGTTCTTTGATCTATGTAGAACTGCTTGAGAGCTTTTGAAAGATTGATGATTTCAGAGAATGAAAGCTTGTAGAGAGTTTTTTGTGTTTGATCCTGAGGTTGAAGACGGGTTTATATAGGTAGAGATTCAAGACTAGCCGTTGGAGGAGCCGTTGGAATCTTACCTACTCTTCTTAAATTCGAGATCTGTCGTTGGGCGAATCTGCACCTGTCTTCATTTGTGTCACGTCCTAGGTCCTGAAGTCTAGGATGCTGATTCGGCAATCCCTCATTGGTCGAGGCATGTTGACTCCCTCTGACGCCGGGATCTTCTGCCTTTGGAGCTGGCTTTTGAATTCAGAGGTGGATTTGGCAAACTGACTTGAAGTGATGTCTTCAGAGTTAGTTCCCTTTGATCTGTACAGCTGGACCGGCTGTGTTTTGAACTCAGCTCGAATTCTCTTCAGCTTGATCATGCTCTGCTGGAGGACTCAGCTGAAGGTTAACTCCTGCTGTCTTCCGCTAGCTGACTCCTGCTGTAGACAGCTGGGTCGACTGTTGTCTTCCGCTTGCTGACTCCTGCTGTAGACACAGCTGGGTCGACTGCTGTCTTCCGCTTCCTTAACCTGTAAACCTAGAAAATCTAAAGCTCAAACAGGCGAGCTGGAAAACACTATTTTGGTTGACGCGATCATCTATTCGGTTGGAGAATCAGTTGGGTTTTGGTATCAAATCAAAACCTTATAATTTTCCCAACAGCCTCAACGTATTTTGAGGAAAACCAACTAGCTCTGGGTTCGAGTGGCATTTCACTCCTAACCACAACTCATGTCTCATCCGCTGATTCTTCAACATCAGTCGGTTCGGACCTCCACTTAGTTTTACCCAAGCTTCGTGCGGTCATGGATAGATCACCAAGGTTCGGGTCCATAGGCAGTGACCTATGAAGACTCGCTTTCGCTACGGCTCCGGTGGGTTCTCTTAACCAAGCAACTGCCTATGAGTCGCCGGATCATTCTTCAACAGGCACGCGTGAACCGGAATCGTCGGAACCGAATTGAAATCGAACCGAAACCGGCGGTTTCGGAACCGATCCGCCGGTTCCGGTTTGGAACCAAGAACCGCATAGATGTCGGTTCGGTTCCGGTTCCAAAGTTGTGGAACCGAGAACCGCCAGTTCCTTCTATTTTTCTTTTATTTTTTTACGTTTTTATCTATATTTAATTACAATTCATATTTATTTCACATAAATGTTACTCCCTCCGTTCCAGGTTAGTGTGGTTCAACTAATATTTTATACCTCACATATAATCAAATATGCACCACACTTTTGGGGGACGGAGTGAATACATTAGAATGTATAAAATTACAATTAAACAAGAAAATGTAGTAAAAAACGAAAAAAAAAAACATACATAATTAGAACCCCAAAACATACGGTTCCGATTTGGAACTGTCGGAACCGAAACTTGCGGTTCCGATTTGGAACTGAAATCGAAGTGGTCGGCGGTTCGGTTCCAATTCCCTTAAGGTGGAACCGAGAACCGTCGGTTCGGTTCCGAAACCGAACCGAACCGCTACCACCTCTTGAAAGCAACAATTAATAGAATTACGATACAATTAATGAACTGAGTTGTTAGTCGAGCTAACTAAAATAAATAACAAAAATCTAGATGTTGCACTTGATCTTTGGTGGGTATAGGGATTAATATAGATATCAATTTAATTGTGTCGTCACTATTTGAAAATGACATGTATATTTTTATATAGTGAAAAATAGAAGTAACGCAATAGGAATATATGAAAGAATTTTGAAATCTTGTCGCATTCTTTACTTCCTTTAGATGATACATAATAACTACACATATGTGATATATATGATCTATTGGATTTCGAAATTTTCCGTTATATTTTCATGCTTTATTATATTTTATCAATGTATTTTATATGTATATTTATGATATCTCATAATATAATTTGTACTCCCTCCGTTCCCCAAAAGTGTGGTCCAATTAATATTTTATACCTCACATATAATCAAATTTGGACCACACTTTTGGGGGACGGAGGGAGTATAATACAAATAGAAAATGTGTAATGTAAGAGAAATTTATACTATTATAAATTATTTGTACACTGTAAAAATAACCAATTTAACCATAAGTACTTAAAATAAAGAATTATTGGCAATTACAACAAGTAACTAGATTATTCATGTTGAAATTTATTAAACAAAAGATATATATAAACCAAAAGAAAAATATAATAGTGAAAATAATTCAAAAGTAAAGGTAGAAATAAAATGAAACCGGTCGTGAGTTGAGGAACACATGCCGTTCAGACCACAAAGTACGACAATATAACATACAATAGTCTTAACTTAACACCAGTCTCAGATTACACACACACACACACAGTCGTTCACACTTCCCACGTATCTAATCACCTATGCCGCCAACAAATCCTTGTTGCCACGTAACCTGCGGGTCCATCTCCCCCAATCTTCCCTGCCCACCGCCCCCTTCCCTTTCTATATATTTCGCCCTCTCCGCCCCCCCTTCTCTCTCCTCCATTATTCCCCATTTTCACTAACCCAATCTTCGCACTCTTTACGTGATGGCGCCGAGGGCGGCGTGTGGCCGGGCCGGCGATAACCAAACACACTTTCGCGGGGTCAGGAAGCGGCCGTGGGGCCGTTACGCGGCGGAGATCAGGGATCCCGCCAAGAAGAGCCGCGTTTGGCTCGGGACCTTCGACACGGCGGAGGACGCCGCCCGCGCCTACGACACTGCCGCCCGTCAATTCCGTGGCCACAAAGCTAAGACAAACTTTCCTCTGCTGGAATCCGACACCAAGAAGGCCGACGTTTTCTTCAACAATCGCAGCCCCAGCCAGAGCAGCACCGTCGAGTCGTCCAGCCGCGACACATTCCCGCCGGCCCCCTTTCCTGATTCCAAACTCCTTCAACTCACCATCGGCCGTCGCCCTATGAGATTTCCCTTCGGATACGGCCACCAGCTCCGGCCGGCCGACACTGCCGCCGCCACCAGCGGCAGATTTTCCGGGGTGTTAGCGGTGCAGAACACGATGCTCAATCTTCGTCCCGAGTCCCGGCAAGAAATTATAGAGGTAATGAACGAAATGCGGCTCGCCGGCGGCGGTGCGGCGCAGAGCGAGTCGGACTCATCATCCGCCGTGGTTGACCTTCCGAAATCGCCGCCCGGCAGAGGCATCAATATCGATCTCAACCTCCCTCCGGAAAATATTTAGGTGTCTGGCCGCAGGAATTTCTTGTTCCTTTTCGTCTTAATAAGAAATAGAAAAAGAAAAAATTGTAGATGGTTAGAATTGTAGATGAGATCTAAGAACACCGTTTGATGTGAATAGTTAAATCTGATATTCCATTTTGGTTGCGACGGCCATGTCAAATTTCGCCGGGATTTGGGGTTGTTTTCTTAACTTTCAACACTGATTTTTGCAATGTTGTTTTTTCAAGCTATCTTAGCATAAAAACTCAAGCGGTTCTCTGTTATTTCTTTTCCTCTCCCCTTTATTTTTGTTTAACCGCCGCCGTTACCTTAAAAAAGTAGAGAGAGAGAGAGAGAGAAGCCATCTCCGCCGTTATTAGAGTGGTAATTTGCCGGAAAACAGACCGGGAAGAGCGGCTACTTTAATGGTACAGTTATGGCACGTGTGGTCCATGTCAGTACGGACGGACAGTGCTGATGGGATTCCCTGCCATGTTTGTAGACTACTTCGCTGTATTTTTACTATTTTTGTTACAAGAAAAATACATATTTGAAATCAAAGTGTGTGTATTCTAAAAAAAAAAAAAAAAGTGTTTGTGTGTTTTCCTTTGCCTTTTCAGCATTTTATTTTTCTTAATTTTAAAGGACGAAAGTGGGTGTGATAAAGTGATGACATTGACACCTTACAGAAACAGTCAATTTCTGCGTTATAAATTCAGCATTAATGTCGTATCAGTGATGAAAACCAAATTTAATCACGTTAAAATGGAGCAAATCTATACATATATATAGGATGCGGATCAAATAAGAACACTTTCTTAGATAAGAAATAAGAACAAATCTAGACCCTTGATCCTTGTTGATCTACGGTCCAGATTTAACCTTGCATTTAATTACTCTAATTTATGCATTTAAATGCTAATGCATTTAAATGCTAATGCATTAAGTTATTGTATTTTATGCATTAAAATATTTATGCATTTAGTTTCTGCATTTTATGCATCTCCGATGTAATAAAAATGAATTGTTCTTACGTTCTCATATAAGATGTGTTCTTACCAGATCCGCTCCCTATATATATATATATATATATATATATATATATATATATATTACTCCCTCCATGATAAATTTGCCACAATTTTCTTTTTGGTTGGTCCACAAAAATATTGCCACATCCATTTATAATAATA
This sequence comes from Agastache rugosa, assembly GCA_031470985.1. Classification (NCBI taxonomy): domain Eukaryota; kingdom Viridiplantae; phylum Streptophyta; class Magnoliopsida; order Lamiales; family Lamiaceae; genus Agastache; species Agastache rugosa. The sequence goes on along the minus strand of CM062601.1, from coordinate 58,790,303 downwards.
GACCCCAAACACCTCACTTACTTTTTCACTCACAACACAATTTAAAACTATATAAAAGTGAGACCCTTATTCCACTCATAATACAATCAACCAATAAATTATTAAAATACGTGTCATCCACAATGTGGCAAATTTATTGTAGACGGAGGGAGTATATTAAAACAAAATAGTGAAATGTGGAATTGCAAATCAATTGCAATTTGATGACAATTTTATTAATTATATAAAGTTGAAGTTAACAAATTCTAAACAATATTATGTATAAAATATATAATTAAAATAGAATTTAGTCAATTTAAAATAGAGTATATTTTTTTTGAAATAAATCTAAAAATATTTTATTATTTCGAATGTGTGTTGAATTATTATTATTATTTTGGTTCTTATTGAATTATTTTGTTATTCTCTTTAAATTTTTAACCTATTAACTCATTTTATCTTTAAATAAAATATATTTATTATTTAAATTTATAACATATCTCTTATCAATGCATCGCACGAAAGATAATACTAGTTAATATTAAAGTGTAGGAGTATATCTTATTAGAGAGTTCAATGTTGTAAATGAGGATTAGTCGCCAAAAATTTGCCCTCGGTTTTGATTTTTAAACAAGCTTGATATTTTTTTTTAATAATGACCTTATTTATTGAATTATAATTTTAAATAAGATTTACGGTTCATTGTAATGTATTGTAAAGTACGTGTAAATATACACGGTAATCTTTTATTTTATTATTTTTTTTATATTTTGTTGTAATTTCTTCTGTATCTTTAAAATGAGAAACATTAAATAAATAAAAAAAAAGAGTAACGAAATGCGGGAGAAATAAAAAGCAATAAGAGATCTCCAAAACAAAAGCATGCATAGTGGCAATGGGTACCCACCCATTAAACATTTTCCAAATCCAAACCCATTAAAATTTCCTCAGCCCATACCCGTCCTAAATCCGATTAAAAAATCATATAAAAACCCGTACCCGACCCAAACCCGTAGGACAATACCCACTAAAACCTGATAAAAACTCAGGAATGTACTAGAACAAAAATATCAATATTAAATGGTAGAAATAACAAATATCATAAACATAATTTTAACATAAGTATAAATAGAAAATTTCATTAAATTAAATTATATGTGGGTTAATAGAATAATACTCCCTCCGTCTCAGGTTAGTGTGGTTCAACTAATATTTTAAACCTCACAACAAATCAAATATGCACCACACTTTTGGGGGATAGAGGGAGTATAAAATTCTAAAATTATTAATATTTATACTAATAAAAATTATATATAAAACAAATATTTAATTACTAAAATTATTACTAATTCTTTGTACGTGGGTTAAAAAGAATAATATAAAATCTTAAAATTAATAATATTTATACTAATATCTATAATTATATTATAAACTAGTAAGTAGCCCATCGAAATTCGACGGAAAATAATTTTATGTTTAATTTGTATATATATATTTTAAAAATAATTTTATATCTTATTTAAAAGTTGTGATATTGTTCGCGTTAAATATTAATCAAACTTAGAAAATTAATTTATTTCACGTATCTAAATTTATAATTAGGAATGATAATGGATCGGGTATACTCAATCATTATGTATTTTCTAAATCTAAATTTGTTATCAATTTTTTTACATGTTCGTCCTAATCTCGGTTAAAATAGTGACTTTACTGTACATATTGGTTTCAAATCTGTTGAGTAATACTCGGTAAAAATATGAACACCCCAAGTAAAATTAATTAAAATTAGTAAAAATTCTTCTTTCTATATTATTTGAAACGTCTTGTTGGTTTATGCTAAATTACTCGATAAAAATCTAAACAAAGTTAATATTATTAATTAAAATATGTAAAAAAATATTATTTTTAAGTTTATTTGAATCGTATCGTTGGTTTATGCTAAATCGATATATCTAAATTTTGCCAAAATGCGGAAAAAAAATATTTACATCTTCAAAATAATATTAATTAAAATTAGTAAAAATCATTCTTCCTATGTTATTTGAACCATCTCGTTGGTTTATGCTAAATTACTCGATAAAAATATAAACAAAGTTAATATTAGTTAAAATTAGTAAAAATCCTTCTTTTTATGTATTTTTGAACCGTCTCGTTAGTTCATGTTAAATCGATATCTCTAATCTTTGCCAAAATGCGGAAAAAATATGTTTACATCTTCAAGTTTTTTTGTTCTTTTCTTTAACTACCTATCCCATATTTGTTTCAATGTATATATTTTATAGTCGAATTTTTAGAAAAACATGAATGAAAAATAAAAAGGATTCCATATAGACAAGTTGATTAAATATATTTAGTCTTCATAGGGATTTTCATTTACAAATTTTCTATAGATTATTATATATGAATTAAGAATATATAAAATAAGGGTTTATAAGAATGCATTCCGAAATTGTTATTATTTTAATATGTATAATAGAAGAATTTAATTAAATTGATGGAAAGATAAATATGAGATGTGATTAATAGATAAACATGTGATATTTTAAGAATATGAAATTAATAAAAATAAAAATTAGAATATATATGAATTAAAATTAGACAAATTACCAGAATAAAGGAAAATCTGAACGGAGCACCGTGGAGGGGGCAGCTTTATTTTCGTATTAGTAATAGATTATATATATATATACATATATATATATAATATTTTGTTATCTTGCATATATATAAATGGGTTTTAGATAGCGGGTACCCGTAGGTAATTTCCCAAACCCGACCCAAACCCGTCACAGGTTTAAATGTTTCTACCCAAACTCATCCCAAAACTATTTAATAATTCCTAAATCCGTCCCATTAGGGTTTGGTAGAGTCTGGTACCCCTTAAAAATCCGATCCATTGTCATCCCTATGCATACATCACCAGTAAAATACGTTAAAGAAAAAAATAAAAAATCCTTGTGTGGTATAAACAAGGTCACAATATTTTAATATGGGTACTGGCCTGTAAATTCCGATTCTGCCTGTAAATTCCTCAATTTTCAGTAATTTCTGGTTTTGCTCTCCAACTAAAGATTCTGCCTGTAAATTCCTCAACTTTCAGCAATTTCTGGTTTTGCTCTCCAACTAAAGATTTTGCCTGTAAATTCCTCAACTTTCAATTGTTTCTGATTTTGCTTCCAGCGATGGGATCCGGCAAGAATAGTTTTGAAAATTTATAGACGTGACTTAAATTAATCTACGTGGCACTCTCGTGGCATATATGTAAATTAAAAAAATAAAAAATATTTCATGTCATCATCCTCACCCCTTTCTCAGTCTCGTTCTCCTCTACTTTCTTTCATTCTCGTAGAGATAATTCAACCGAAAAAATGCAGATCATGCGCAAGATTGTATGGGTGTGAGTAGGATTTAAAATTCTTGTGATTTTATGGGTTCCTTCTAGCGCATGATCCATATTTTCTCGGTTGAATTATCTCTGCGAGAATGAAAGAAAGCAGGGGAGAACGAGACTGAGAGAGGGGTGAGGATGATGACATGAAATATTTTTTATTTTTTTAATTTACATATATGCCACGAGAGTGACACGTAGATTAATTTAAGCCACGTCTATAAATTTCCAAAACTATTCTTGCCGGATCCCATCGCTGCAAGCAAAATCAGAAATAATTGAAAGTTGAGGAATTTACAGGCAAAACTTTAGGTGGAGAGCAAAATCAGAAATTGCTGAAAGTTGAGGAATTTACAGGCAGAATCTTTAGGTGGAGAGCAAAACCAGAAATTATTAAAAGTTGAGGAATTTACAGGCCATTAACCCATTTTAATATATGAATATTTAGTATGTATAGGTCAAAAGTCTTTCCCTACATTATCAAACGGGTCCGTATTGAATATTTAATATTGGAATCCTACCCTAAGTCAAAAGGTTTAACATCACGTCGCACTTAACCCCTTAATAATATATGTCAAATTATATTCACACACAAACACGCGTAGTTAATCAATAATTTCACTCCATTTCAATACTTCAAAGTCATTTTAATTCAATTCTAGGTGCACATTCATACAATGAAATGTCTTGATTGACTCCTTAGAGCAGATCTGCCCAATCTCGACGGACCGGCGGGCCTAACTGGAACCGGTCAGCCGGTCAACGGTTTTTTAACCGGCCCGGCAGTCAACGTACCGGAACCGTGAGTTCAACAGCCGGTTTCGGGTTAGGATTTGTAGTAACCGTAACCGCCGATTAACCGGAAAATATTAAAAAAAATAGCTGACGTGGCACGGTTCGAACGGTCGAAACTGGCGGTTAACCGTTGGAACCGGCGGAACTAGAACCGCCGGTTCCAACAGGAAGAACATAACAGAACAGAAGCAGCAGCACTCAGCTCAGCAGCAGTTAACGGCTTAAAAATAGTCGTTTGCTGCTGTCTTTCCCCACCCCTTTCTTCCCCATTTTACCCTTTAAATACCACACAATAATCTCCCAAATAATTACACCAATTCTCATCTCTCTCTATTTAATTTCAAGAATTCCAATTTTGTATTTGTTGCTCAAGTTCTTCATTTTTTGTGTTCATTTTTTGCTCAAGTTCTCAACTTCTCACCACACTTCACCAATCCATCCAATTCCATTATCTATATTCCATAATGTCGACCTCCTCTCATGTCGATAAGGGCAAGGACATTGCCAAAAAACAAGACGATGCTCCTCCTCGATCCAAAAGAGGTGGAAGATCGGCTCGGCAAGCTCGATTAATGGCCGCCGAAGAAATATCAAGGACGTATGCGAAACAACTTCAAGAACAAGAGGATCGAGAGTTTGCCGAGGAAGTTCATCGTCAAGAAGAGGAGATGCTTCGGTAATCTCAAGAACAATCCAACGAAGAAGAAGAAGTCCAAGCGCAAAGCAAACCGACGGGTCGACCTCTTGTGTCGGATATCTTTGCTAAGCATTTCAAAAAAATGCCTAGAGCCCCGGCACCTAACGACAAGCCCGAAGATCCTCCTAAATACAACGTACGCATATTGCAACTATTGCAAGAACGTCTACAAATGGACGCATGGGAGAGGCTATGACACACTAAGGCGACATATGGAGACGTGTCATCAGGGAGAATACGGGGTTGTATCAACACAAACTCAAATTCGTGGCACCGCTTTCTCAGCGACGGGTACGCCTTCTCACCCTTTATTTAAATATGATCATCAACATGCCGAAGATGTTATGGCTAGATATTGTGCTATGGAAAAACAACCTTTTAAATTTGCCGATAAAATAACCTATGAAGAAACTATAAAATATGCATATTGTACCGCCGCCGCTAAAAAAATTAGTAGAAATAATATGCTTAGACGAATTAGAAGACAAGCTTTTGATAAAAAAAAATGGAATTAATGAAATATTTGATGAAGTTAGACCATAAAGTTTTTATTTGTGCCGATATTTTGACGGATTGTTTTCATAAAAATAATTATATGAAAATAACATTTCATTGGGTTGATGATAAATGGATACTACAAAAACGTTTAATTGCATTTAGGGAATTCGATGATCCACACACGGCCACTAATATTGCTTTAATAATTATTACCGTTTTAAATGAATACCAATTGATTAATAAAGTATTTTCGGTTGGTTTTGCTAATGCATCCGCCAACACCGCTAGTATTCTCGAACTCATTGAAGCATGTAATTCATCTTTCCAAGGAAAATATTTTCATAGTAGATGTCACTACAAAAAAATTTTGATTTAAACATGGAAAAATATGTCGCTAAATCATAATTTTCCGTCGTTAAACGCTTCTAGCGACGGAAATCGGGCAACGCAAAATAGCTCATCGTTAAAACACTTAACGACGGAATTTAGGTTCCATCGCAACAGTAACGACGGAATTTGCAACGGAATTTCATTCATAATAGTTACGTCGTCAAGTTCATCATCATGTCCACGACGGTTAGCGACGGAATTAAAAAAAAAATTAATTTTTTTAATTCTTTTTTTTATTTTATTTTTTTTCCTGCTCATTTTTAAATTTTATTGAGGCTGAACTAAAGAAAAACAAAATATCAAAACATTAAACAGTAAAGAGAAATTATGTATATTCACAAGAATTGTAGTATACATTTAGTAACGTAATACATAAAGTCAATTCAAAATTCAACTTCTTAAGTTCCACAAGCACACAAATGTACTAACTAGTATTCTAATAGTCTTGGCAGTGTCAGGACTCTACTTCCTTCCCTCTATCCGGAACTTCCTGTAGGATAAAAAAGCCAAAAGAACACCTCTCAGAAAAAGAATAAAAAAAGAAAGAAAGCCAGCAGATTAATTACCTGGAATTTGATTTCAACAAATAACAAATATAGTTTGATGTGAAAGCACTTAACCGTATCTAATTTTATAGAAGCACAAAACTTACTCTTTTCTAAGTTTAATGTTCTCTGAAGCATCAAGTTTCCTTCGGGAAAAAATATGACATGTTCAAATTGAAGCAACCAACGTACAAAATATCACTCTGCATAAATAACACAAGCAAAACATACAAAAAACACTCTGGACAATGTCGAAGTAATATGCGAGCAGTTTGTCAGTTGGTCAATGTATTTGATAACCTCACAAATCTTTGAACATACAGTGTCTAATTAGGCCCCTGAGACAGCAAGAGGGAAGGATACATATCAGAAAACATAACATTGTATTTAGCCTCCAACATTCCTTACTTATATAGTATATAACTTTGTTTCATACCTGTACCTGCATTTGCATATATAACATACCCCACATGGACCTGCATCAAGAATCAGTGATAACATAAGTGTGTATATCCATATTATTCACCAACATCAGAACTAATGTTGAACTAATCAAGGAAAGAAGACACTGTTTGCCTCAATGAAAATTACATCTTTATTTATAATAAAATAGTAAATATATTTATTTATTCTCATCAAATATATATACAAGCTAGGGAGTGTTGCTCTGGTCATGAAAGTTTTTTATTTAAAACAAAGATAAAGCAGACTCAAATCATCACTGTCAAGTGGTTTGCTATATATATGATGCTAGTCCTATTAAAATGGGAATAAAACATAAATACATCAAAACTTGTTTTAAAGAAAACACATATATCACTGCAACTGGACGCCTCAAAATTATGTAAAAGGAACCACCTACCAACTTGCCTAAAGGAGAATAATGGGAAATCTGCAAGGTTGATGTTTGTTAAATGGTTGGCTCTATCTATGCAAAATGATGTCAAGTTTGTGATATATATATATATATATATATATAATAATATGATGATGAAGCTTATGTTGATCGTCTTCCCTAAGGGAACTGCATTCAAGTCAAGATAAAAACACATGCAAAGCAAGGCAAATCAAATGAACTGGAAAAGGCTCCATCAAATGAGATGAGCAACTGAGCAGAGAATCCGATGATGCTCATGACAGGGGGCTTATCACTTCCAATAAAAGCCAACGTTTTTCACAAAATTACATTAATTAATTCCATCAATCTTATCAAAATTAAAGTAAATTAGTTGAATATTTAGTGAAATTAACATAAATCAAGTGCGCACCTACAATAACCAGAAGAGTCGGGAGAATGCCTGCACATATACACAATTTATTAGAAACTCGCGCCATTTTTCAATGTTACTAAAAAGTTATTTGAAATAAATTCACGACCGAAACAATCCGTCGCTACCTAATAATTTAAATTAAAAAAAATTAAAAATTAAAATATCAGATAATTGTGACGGAAATTATTCCGTAATTAGCTTTTGTGACGGATATTCTGTCGTTAAATCTGTCATTATTTAATAATATAAATTTAAAAAAATTAAAAATTAAAATATCTGAAAACTGTGACGGAAATTATTACGTCGCCAGGCTTTGTGACGGAAATTCCGTCGTTATACGTTAACCAGCTGTTCCGTCGTCAATCCGTCGGTAACTAGAGACGGAATTTATTCCGTCGTTATTTTGCAGTTTTTTTGTAGTGTGTATTTGTCATATTTTGAATTTATGTGTTTAAGATGCACTAGAAATTTTTAATGAATCGGTTATACCAATTAGAAAAGTCGTTGCCCTTTTGCATAAAAATATAACTTTAGGTAAAAAAATGGCAAAAATATTGTCGTCATAAGAATATTCAACATAGGAGTTTTGTTAGAGATGTATCACATCATTGGAATTCCACTTATGAAATGTTTAATTCTACTTTAGAGTATAAAGCTTTCCAAAAGTTTCTACAGTGCACAAAAGTTGACAAGAATTTTCCTTCATGAACATAGCTTATGGCAAACAAATTGATATCATTTAGGAACAAGATTTATTGGAAAAAAAATCATAAACTTTTAGAAATCTTGTACATTAGATCTCCTTTTGATAAAAATTGAAAATTAGACACAACCTTTATTAATTTTTTCATTAGAACAACATACTGCAGGTAGGGTCAATTTGAAACATTGACATTAATTTGTTTGTGTTTGTGTGTGTGTTTTAATTAATATTTAATATTTGCCGGCTACAATATGTTGTTTAGATTGAAAAACTAGATTTACCCCGCGCGCTGCATTGCATCGTGCGATTGTATTTTAATTTTTGCATTTTTAGATGTTAATAGAGCATTATTTATGTATTATTATATATATTATATTACATTTCAAACTAATAAAATTTATCTTTGTAAATCTTCTAACAAAATAATACATTTAGCAAACACAAAAAATTAATTACCGTGACAAACAATAAAATAATTAGTACTATATTTTCGTAAAATAATACAGCATATATACACATCATTATATAGTGAATTACATTTGTTAAGATTCAAAGTTTAATATTTGAATTTGAAAAATTGAAATGGCATGGAAAATGTACAGTCATGATGAATTTGCATTGAAACGTGTACAATTATTTGCATGTGGCATACAAAATGGGAGGAAAGATGCATTGCAAATTATTTTGCTTTAATATAGTAATAGATTTAATAAAAGTTGTGTCTAATTTGCAACTATTCTCAAAGAATGTATTTTCTTATGCCAACAAATCTCGTTCCAAAACGATGTTGTTTTGCTCTACATCCACATTGGAAAATTAAGTTTCATGTCATCTTCTATTCATCGGAGTATTTGGGTATTATTTTATAATAACACAAAAATGAAAGTTTGTGTCATTATTGATGCATATAAAAAATAGAGTTGTATCAACTTTTTGACTCAATAACTCATCCACCGATTGTCTGAGAATGTAATTGAAAACATGGACGGACAACCAGACCATGCTTCAAAATCTCTCGATCAAATTTCAATTTTTATATAGAATGAACAATTCTGATGACAAAAACTGAAATGTTCTAAGGATTGGGATATAATTGAAAAAATATAATTGAAAAAATACTAAAAGTTGTGATAAATACTACAATTGACCCTAACTATATTGAATGAGATTCCAAAAGGCATTTATACAAACTAATTAAACATGAATTTATTGCAAGAATGAAAGGTTTTCTTTTGTAGAAGACACTACCACTACAATATTCATAAAGCAGTTCGAGTTAGAACCCAAATATATAGTGCTAACTCCTAATCGAAAACAAAACGAGCTTTGACATGTGCTAACACACCAACGAAAAGTCTAATCCATTTTATTTCAACATATAAAAAGTAGGGGAAAAAACAGAAATTTCCGATAGTATATGTTGCCTACATAAGAGGGAGGGTTAAAATTCTAAAGCGCATGCACGAGCCAAGCCAATTCCATGGGATCAATCTCTCAACAACCAAATTTATAGTCTAACATATGTTAATTGTTACATATAGGATTTGGACACAACCATGCAAATTTATAGTAAACATAAATAGATGTAATTACAAATTCCTTTTTGTTGTTAATTACTATATTTTTGCGTCATAATAGTCCCATATATAGTGTGAAATACTTCTAAAATGCAAATATGCAATGCTCAGGTGGCTCACAACATCTTTAAATTTTGGACGTCGAACAGAAATATGCAATCGTTAAACTTAAATGTGACCCTTATATAACAAAATTATTTACCGTACCAATTAGGTCATTTGGAAGGAAAAATAACATGTTTTTCAAAAGTGTAGGAAAACTTGCAACCTTGAAAGAAGATTTCAATCCGAAAAAATGTCCTATAATATGTATGGTGTCGTGGTCAAATATAACATGAAATTTCCTAATCAACAATTTCATTGGAGTTGACCTACTAATATGGAATGATTGTGGTCGTAAATTTGTAGACATACGCAAATATATTTTACCCAAAACTTTCCGTCGGATATCGACTTCAGACTTCTCTCGTCATCCAAAAAAATTATCAACTCAATATTAGTAACTAACTTCTTTTTAGTCAACACAAAGCTATATGAATTGACAAAAAAATCAAATTCGAGATATTTTTAATATTTTTAAATGTGACCATATAATGTTACTAGTGCATAATTAACCCAGTAAACCGGTAAAGTTTCCATCGGCATGCAGCACAAAATCAACGACAATCAGATTAATTGGAACTAAGGGCCTCGCAGTTTAATTGTAAACTAGGTAACGAAACCCGCTTTTTGTATTTTTAAATAGCTTTCTTATTTTTTAAAATAAATTGTCGATATCTTTTTGTTTTCTTTCTTTTTATTTTTATTTTGAAAGGGTAAATTGTAGATATCGTCACTTGAATTTTCTTTGGAGAAAAAAGTTTTTTTGATAAATAAATACAAACGCATAAATAAAAAAATATTCGTGAAAAGAATATGAGAGCACTCACAATGGTGCCCTCCAAAATAGAGGGCACCAATTTAATTTGTGGGCACTAAAGTTTTCCCACAGTGGTACCCTCCAAATTTGGAGGGCACTCCCCCCTTTTCTATATTCATTTTATAATTAATTTTATTCACTAATTTAAATAAGAATTATTTTTTAATGTTAATTTTATTGAATAATTGAAATTACATTAATTAAAATAAAATAGAATGGTGTGAAAATGAAGTGAAATAAGGGGTATTATTTATAATTAAAAAATAAAATTAAATTTAAAAAAAAAGAAAATAGCCGTTTTGGCCAACGGTTAATCCGTTGGCCAATGACCAGCTGCCACGTGTGCAGCCAAACTCCTCCGCCCTTCATAAAAAAATGGCACTCGAGCGCCCGTGGTCGCCAGCCCTCCGTGAGCGCCATCCACTCCGCCTGCCAGTGCGCCCTCCGCCACCCGCAGCGAGGAGCCCTCCTCGCTGCGGGTGCTCTGAACAAATTTCCAACGCGTTACGAATGCATATGAAAGAAGTTATAATGTGACATGTTTATTCCCAAAGCAAAATATTCAGTCCCGTTTAAAAAAATGAAATAAATAGGTAATATTTGCCAAATTTTCCAAAAGCAAATCAAGCAAACTTAAAAACCTTACTACCTTACTTGCACCCCGCGTAAATCGCATTGGGCCTTCTAGATTGGGCTTTCCATAACAGTTTTTGAGAACAACCCTATAAAATATAAGTGTGAAATATATTTCCACAATTTTCTTTTTTTAAGGAATACAAAAAATTTTAAACGCCGCGTAACGAGGGACTTGAATTCGATACCTTTGGCCTCAAACATTAACCATTCTACCACTAGAATAATGCACACATACAATTTTCACAATTTTCTATTTATATGCTTGTTCATTAATTGAAATTCATAATAAAAATAATATTTCAAGGATTTCCTTAAAAATAACAATTATAAAACCTGAGTAGCAAAAATAAATATTTAAATTAAATTAGCCACTCTGTCTATATAATCAGACAATTAATACAAATTACATATATAACACTATTCAATAAAATATGCGGTAGCGTATCAAATACCTCTTCCGTTCCATCCATCTTGATGCATTTTCTCTATTGACTTGTCCGTTTATCTAGATAAAGTTTTAAAAATGGATAATTAACCTTCAAAAGTGATAGAATCTATCCACTTTTTATTTTTTACCATTTTCCTAAATTACGTGTCAAGATGGATGAGATAAAGGTAGTATAAAATTAAGTGATTTAACAATTTTAAAACAACAGGTGGTAACGAAGCATAGCTTATTATAAGCCATTTTCCCTTCAAATATGAGATTGAGGGTTCGAATTATATGTACGTACGTATTGAAACTTAAAAAGAAAAAAACATGTGCAACTTGATCAAATCAAGGCAAATAACCAAAAGGTTCAAAAAAATTGTTACTCCCTCCGTCGATTATATTTATGACACAATTTATTTTTTGGGTGTATACTATTTTATATCACTTTTTTTAGGACAATACTCACACAGATTTATTATTTTATACCTTATAATAATTTTGTTATAATGAATTCTTTTCTCCATTCAAACAATACATGTTTAACATTTATTAAAACTCATACCATATTTTATTTAATATGTATTTTGTGGAGGGATGGAGTATTAAAGATTTGATATAATTCCGAGTGAAAATACGAGGTGAAAGCTCAGTGATTGAGATCGAATGCTTTAAAATGCGCGGGTGGGGTGCACATATTGATTGGACTACTGCGAACCCCCGGTACACGTGGCAGCCGCCAACGACAGCTGTGCTGGAAACCCACAACGACGCGACACAAATCCGCATCAAAAGTAACACAACTATGTTTACCTTTTTTTCTTAATTAAAAAAAAATCTTGACCTTTTTTTAGTTTACTTTTATTATTATTGCTGGAGTATTATTTTTAATGTTAATTTACGTAGGACGTAAGCCGCCGCGAGGCCTCTACTATAACCGACAATATTTCGAATTCGCTAATGTGTGGTGGTGGCCCATTTTGATCCTCTATATCACAAACGTACCACGTGTCATGGGCCCCACCCCATCACCATCCCCGCCCCCTTGCCTCGTGTTTCTGAAATTTCAACATTTCCGGCACCACCAAATATCATAATGCGTCTTCTTAAAAAAGTGGATAATTAAAGAATCACCAGAAATATATTTTATCTGGAAGCCAACTATGATATTTATTCGATATAGGGATTCACTGAATTTTTATTATTTTTCTTTTCTTTTCTTTGTTATTAGCTGTAAACAAGTTAGGTGTGATTTTTTGTATTTGATACATTCGTGAAACTCATGGGAATAAATTATGTGAAGTTTTTATGCTAGCATTGTTTGTTTGTTTTTTTTTAATGGAGAATATTTTCTTTTTCTTTTTTTTAGGATGGAGAATATTTTCTTGTGATTATAAAGTTTCGATATGTTGCTATAAAAAAATTAAAAAGTTACTGACAACTTTCGGATGTCTTTCCGTATTTTATTGATTTTAGTTGAATTTTACAAATTATAATTAGAATGGTGGATTCGTCGAGGAGATTAATGCCATTCGATTGCAGTCTCCGTTTCGCTTCTCGAGATTATAAATTATGTCAATTTCATATTAGGTTAATGGTACGGAATAACAAATCAAGTTAGTCAAAAATAAATATTAATCACTAACTTTATTCTAATAAATTGTGGCCAACTTTAACTTCACATACTTAAATGATTTTCATATCACTTTACAGCTACTTTCACCCACTTTTACTCTCACTTTCTCTCTCCTCTCATACTTTCTCTCACCCCGTACTCTCTATTTCACCCACTCCCACTCTCACTTTCTCTCTCTTCTCATGCTTTCTCTCTCTCTGTACTCACTTCCGCCACCGCCGCCGCCGTCGCGTCTTCTTCCTCGGTCGTCTTTTTTATTTGATTTATTTATACACCTTTCCGAATAGTTTATTATTTCTCTTATCGTTTTTTCTGATCGTTTTCTCCGGCGTAGCTTTCATTTCCATAGTGAGTTATTTTCGTCTCTACCGTGGATGGTGTTCGCTCTCGATCAATCGCATCCCGCCGTAGGCAAGGTTCATCTCCGGTGAATCGTCCTCTTCCATGATTGACATATGTAGTCGTGCAGATCTAATTTCTGGTTCAATTTTACAAAATTCATAAAATCTAGGTTTGTTTACAGCGATTGTGGTACGAGCGAATCTCATTCGTTACAAGTGTACCACGACGCAGTGCAGTAACTTGGTACGACTGATACGAACAAATCTTATTCGTTCAAAGTATACCACCATAAATTTGATAGACATCGGTAGATCTGGAAGGGCGAGGCGGCTTTGTAATGAAGACGACGCAGCGCCATAACTTGATACGACTGGTACGAATGGATCTCATTCGTACCAAGTGTACCACGATAACTTGGTACGACTGGTACGAATGGATCTCATTCGTTCCAAGTGTACCATGATGCAGTGCCGTAACTTGGTACGACTAGTACGAATGGATCTCATTCGTTCCAAGTGTACCACGACGCAGTGCCATAACTTAGTACGAATGAACTCATTCGTCCCGTTCGTACCAACTATTTGCGCACCATAACTTGGTACGAATGAATTCATTTGTGGCGTGTCATAACTTTGTTCAATTGGTACCAATTTTACCACGTCATATTCATTCATCCAGTTTAAAATGACACCAACAATCATATATTAACCCAAAATAACATGAAATATTACTAAATAATCGATTCAATCAACAAATTTTTCACAAAAATATTCTGAAAAAATTATAAAAAATACACCAAATATCCAATATGCAATTACACTCATGGTACGAATTAGATCTATTCGTCCTTTAAACTACAGAAATTAAAAAAAAAAACATAATTTTTCTAGAAACGGCGCTGTCGAAATAGGTTTAACAATTCTGAATCGGCGTCGTCGCCAGATTTAGGGTTTTGAGTTGTTGAAGTTGCGTCGTCGTAGGATTCGACTTGGTTAGATCTCGAATAGGTGTTAGACGCCATGGAAGCCGACGAGATCTGGTGGACAGACGAATATGTTGGACGACAGCGGGATAAGGTAGACGACAGAGATCGCGGACAACGAGTTGGATAGTTGAAATCGTTGCAGCGAAAGGACGACAGAGATCGCGGACGATGACGACGAAAAGGTCAACATCAAAGGCTAAGCCGAAACTGAGTCGACGAGGCGGCGCAGATTTTCAGACGGTGAGGCGGTGCTGAAGAGAGAATAACTAGATTCAGAGGAGAGAAGAGAGAGAATAGAGAAATTCTGAACTCGAAAAATGAAAAATGAATGTCGTCAGATGTTAATAGGTAAAAGTTGACTGTGCACTTTCTAAGGGCAAATTGGTCTAAATTTCTGAATATTTATCATTATTTATTGAAATAAAGTTTGTGGACAACATTTAATTTCCACTATCCAAATTGTCTATCTCAAATTTTGCCTCTTTCATATTTGTCTCTATAATTAATTTTTTATAGGTACTGTACTACATCATACTCCCTCCGTCCCACTGATCATGTCTTGTTACTGTTCGGCACGAATATTAAGAAGAATGATAAAAAGTTAGAAAGTGGGTAGGTCCACCACTTTTGAAAGTTAATTATTTTTTTATATGGAAACAAGACAAGTTCAGTGGAACAACCCAAAAAAGAAAAGAAAAACGAGTTCAATGAGACGTAGGGAGTATTATATATTTATTGCTATTTTTTTTACAAATATATAAGAGTTATTTGTGTTTTTAGGACTTTTAGAATAGTAAAGATAAATTTTAGCACTCATTTATATATAATATGCTATTTGGACCATTTTAAATCTTGCAATTAACATAATATTAAAGTAAATTATACAATTTTTATTAACATGGCATATTTATCATTATGATTTATTTATAAATAAGACGTTTTCACATGTTATGGACATTTATAAACTAAAAACGCAAGATATGATTTTTTTATTACTAACTTTTTTAAGATGATTTTTTTAATTATTATCTTTAATTACAAGTAAATGAGAATTTTTGGATCGATGATAGATAGAGGACAAAGACCACCCATCGAATTCGTATACAGGGGAGAGATAAAATGGAAATCATATTTCCAGGTAGTAACTAGGAACCAATCAAGACTTTTTATTTTTTAGATCAACAGTTTTAATTAAAAAAATTATCCAATATTAATATTACTCTTTTTTTATTGGCAAAAGGTCACATTTGTAAATCAAATTATTCGTGTAACTGCTAATCCCATAAATTAAGGGATTCTTTCACGTTATAAACTATTTAATAATATAAATTTCTACATCTCTTCTTTATTTGTTGCTACCTTAATTTTGTTAATTTCATTATTTTTTTCCCTATATTATTTTTGTATTAGTTTGATTTCTTTTCATTCAGTTTCTTCACTGCTTAATTTTAGTACGCAAGTTTTATTTTCTTCTTTAATGTTTCAGTGTAATAATAGATCAACATGTAATTAAGCATGTTACGTGTGTATTAAAAGCAATAATAAATTATGTGTAATGCAATGTAAACAAATCAATATCGATAATGTATTTTTATTATTCCAGTCCTTGAAATTTCAAACCTATTTAACATAAGCAATATATACACCAAAAATAAGCAACACTTAATTTATTTAATTTTCATATTTATCTATTCCATTATTCATGTTTTTAATCGGCAACAACACCATTTAAGCAACATATAAAACATAAATAAGCATTAAATTTAAGCAATATATAAACCAAAAATAAGCAATGAATATATAAACATGTATATTGTTTATTTTTTTATACTGCCACAAGATTTTTTTCCTAACACTTTTTAGTAATTTTGATTTGTTTATTATCAATTGGAGAGATGCTTTTATATATATATATATATGAAAAGGATCATATAAGAATGACTCTTAACCTAAGAAATAAGAATAGATCTCCACCATAGATCTACAAGGGATGGAGGGTCAGATTTGACCCAGGTCAAATCGGGTCGGATCCGAGTCAACGGGTCGGATCCGGGTCAACGGGTCGGACCCGGTCAAACCGTTGACTTTTCAATTATTTTTTTCGATTTTTTTTTATTTTCGAATTTTTTGTAAGAGTAAGATGATATGCACCACACTGTGCAATGAGATACACCACTAAGTGTATTGGGATGCACCATTTTTTAATTTTTTAATATTCTTTTTCACTTTTTTTATTTTTTTTCAAGAGTCGAGCGAGGGGAGTCGAAGGCCTCGGAGCGAGCTAAAAAACATATAATGTTGCTACAATCATTATCTATAAATTAAAATCGGAGCCAAAGGCGGAAGCAAAAAAAAATCCCAAACACTTTCTTATTGATATGGTATGAATACAATGATTTGAAAAGTAGTTTGATTTCATCATACCAAATCACCCCAAGATTTCCCCCCATTTTGATATGGTTATACACACACACATAGTGTATGAGATAAATCTCCATGTATTATGAGATGCACCACAATGCATGTTGAGATGCAACACTATGTGTAATGAGATGCACCACCATGTAGAATGAGATGCATCACAATGTGTAGATGCAACACACTGTGTATTGAGATGCACCACACTTTATTAAAAAAAACGAAAAAAAAATTCGAAACTAAAAAAAAATGTCAACGGGTTGACCCGGGCCGACCCGATTTGACCCGGATCCGACCAGCTTAAGATCTAGCCATCCATCTATGTTGTGGATCAAGGGTTGGGATTTATTCATATTTCTTACTTTAAGGGCTATTTTTACTAGAACCACTCCCTATATATATATATATATATATATATATATATATATATATATATATAGGGAGTGGATCTGGTAAGAACAAAACTTATATAAGAACGTAAGAACAATGCATTTTAGTATATCGGAAATGCATAAAATGCATAAATTACAATAACTTAATGCATTAACATTTAAATGCATAAATTATACTCCCTCTGCTCAATAGCAAGGTCCTCCTTCTATTGGAGATGTGAGTTTTAATTAATAGAAGGGGGACCTTGCTATTGGGACGGAAGGAGTAGTAACTAAATGCACGGTTAAATCTAGACCGTAGATCAACAAGGATCAAGGGTTCAGATTTGTTCTTATTTCTCACCTAAGAAAATGTTCTTATTTGATCCGCACGCTCTCTCTATATATATATATTTATTTATTTTGATGTTTTTTCATAGCTTTTAATTTGGTTATTATCAATTAGAGATGCTTGTCTTTATTTATTTTGTTGCTTTTTTTCTAGTTTTTTATTTGCTTAATTTAATTTTATTAATGCGATGATCGATGCTGTTGTCCACCAAAAAAAATTGTGCTTCGATTGAAATTTTTAAGCTTATTTAATTCGTTGAATAAATGATCAAATTTTTCTGCAAAATATAGGTGAAGAATTTTCTTTTTTAATGTAGATTCAAATCTTTATTTTCCGAATTTTAAGGTTGCAGAAATCTCGTTGGTTTGTGGTAAGGTAAGTTTGATATGCTTACAATTTTAGTTATTCACCTAGCTTACAACTTATTTTAGGTAAATTTCTGATCGTAGTCAAATCTTGATATTAGTTGCTAGCATCAAATTTCACCCATCCATATTCATACAATGTATGATTAATATTGGTTCTTAATTTACACTTAGGGGCGTTCACTTTGCGTGATAGGATAGATTGATAAAACATAGGATTGACTATATGAAGGATTAGATGATTAAACAAGCTTAAAAGTAATCAATCCATCAAAGTAAACGGTGGATTAACATATACTGTTTTTATCTATCAATCATATCACTCAATGTAAACACCCCTTTAAGGGATGATCCTACCAGAATTGTTCTATATATATATATATATATGGGAATGATTGTATAGAAAGCATTTCTGCAATGAGATGCGATCTGGATATTGATCTTTATAAATTATATGATTGTTGTTGACTAATGCATTATAATTTAACATGAAATGCATTATCATAATAATGAATTATGGTAACCAAAAATACATTATTATAATTATGCATTGTAATAATACATAAAATACATTATAGGACGGAGATAGTATTAATTTAATACATAAAATGCATTATCCTTATTTTTTAAGAAAAAAGTGCTTTTATACGTTGATATGTGAATGCATGATTGATTTATTAAGATTTACAATGTAAGTTGATTTATTAGAAATGAATCATGTACTATTATATATTAATGCTTATATTGCGTGAAGGAAGGGGGTGGTTTGAAATGACGGCCGAGATTGGGTGGGAAGCAAATAAAATGAAAGGGGCAGAGGTTGCTGCAACTGCTCAGGTCTGTAAGAATCTGAGGGGCGACTTTTCTGTGTGGCTGCTGTGTGCTGACGACGCTTTATTTATTTTGGTAGAGAGAGAGAGCGCGCGAAAATGACTTTGATAGATGAGAGAGAAAGTGGTGGGGACTTGCGTGTCTCACTATACAAATTTCTCAGTAGCTGCCCACATGTCATTCCTCAGCCTTTCTGACAATCCTAATTTTTCATTTCTTTTTCCCCAACTACTTTAATCATCAACCCCGGTCCCTACTTCACCCATCCTCTCATTTACCGTCACATTATTATCTTATGGATAAATATATAGCAGTATAGTACAAACATTATACCGTACGACTTGTGTATAAACATTATTCAAAGCCTTTATTCACCAATTTACTTTTTAGTTGTTATGTCTTTTACTGTGATTATGATGAGATGAATTACATCTCATCATATTTTTAGTGGTTTGATTGTGAACTTTGTATTTATTTTGATCATTTAATATAAATTTTATTTACTGATAAAAAAAGTTAAAGCCAAAACTAACCGACTTGTAGAAAATAAGACCCGCGGTTTTACCGCATTGAGCTTTAACGGTTTGTTTTTACTTTCTATCACCCGATCAGAATGTAGTTTTAAATTTTAATACAACATATTTTCGTTCTCTTATTATAATTGTTCTTACAAAATTACTTATATATATATACATCACTGTCAATACAGAAAAAAATCGTTATTTCAACGCAAGCTGCTTCCACCAAAATCATTAGAAAAAAAAAAAAGCAAAGGTCCTATAATTGAATATTTGAAACGATTTCATTATCAATGCTGACTTCTTTATCCGTGAAAAATACGAGGAATTTTCTGTTGGTGTGTAGTACTTTTCAGTTTTCATCATTACTAAGCAATACGAAATTTGACTCGACGACAATACATGAACATATCACAAAGTTTTGATGGGCAGTTTCGGAAAAATGGCTTTGGCTTTGCACTGCAATCTTGTATATAGCGGCAGGGCAACTTTACGACCTAATTTCAACATATAATGATTATTGTGACATCCATCTCATAAATATTAATTGGTCAAATCTAAATTAATATATAAGAGCATACTCAATTATGACTCTTAAGGGCGATGTGGTCTTAAGAAATCACTACTTATTTTTTAGAGTTGCACTTGGGTACATTATGATGTATCCATACATCCGGTTCAACCCGACCCGCCCGATCCGGTCAGCGTTGACCGGTCAACGGTCAACGTCTGACCGTTGATTTTTTCATTTTTTTTCCTCTCTGCCTTCGGCTCCGATTTTTAATTTATAGATAATGATTGTGGCAACATTAATGTTTATTAGCTCGCTCCGAGGCCTTCGGCACCCTCGCTCGACTCTTGAAAAAAAAAAATTTAATAAAAAAATAAAAAGTCAACGCGATCAACGTTGACCATTGACCGGTCAACGTTGACCGGGCGGGTCAGGTGGGTCGGCAGGTCGAATCGCGGGTCGGATTGAACCGAATGTATGGTACATCATGATTTACAAGAGTTTTTTGCTTATTTTTAATACCATTGTGGGTGGAGGAGGGATAAATTCTTTAGTTAAAGAGTCGCTTCTAACTTGGAGGTACGTCCCGCCAGCAACATTTATTGATTTTTGTTTTTCTTTTTCTTTATTCCTATTTTTCTTTTCTCATTCTTTGTATTTTAATCGTTTCTTTTTTAATTTTATTCCTTCTTTAATTATTTTTTTTCCATTTTCTTTGCATTATTCTTATATAATTTCTTTTTATTCTTCATTTGTTTCGTTTTAATTTTTATGACCCATTCATTTCCTTCTTTTAAATTTCTTTTGTTTCACTCATTTATCTTTTTTATTATTATTTCTTTCTATCTTTAATTTCGTTTCTATTTTAATTCATTATAGATTTTTAATTTCTTTCTATTTCGTTCTTATTTTATTGTGTAATTCGATTTTAGATTTTATTTTTAACTTATAATGCGAAATTTATTAAATATCTCAACTTTTTTAGTTTACATTTGTTTTTTAATTACCATACTTAAAGTTATTGAGTATAACAAAAGAAATGATATTTGAAAATAGAGGCAATTCATGATATGACATTATCACTTTACAAAACACAATAGTTGGCACAAATTTGAAAAAAATAAAATATGGCATTTTTGAAAATTTTGGACAATTATACCCTTGGTAGGTGTGGGAGGTTAAATTTCACTTTTTATCCTATTTGACCAAAAATCACTCTATTTTAAATTTCACTTTTCTGCAAAATATTCTCTCCCCACTCTCTCTCTCTTTCTCGATTTCTCTCCACTCTAGAAAACCATAGCTCCCGTCGGAAAATGCCGCTGCCGCCCCGCACAAACCACCACGCTGCTCGCAAGCTTCTCGTCGATATTCATGGCACGTTCAAATCTACAAATAGATCGGAAAATCGGTGAGTACTATTTTTTTTTAATTTTTGTTAATTTATAGTTTTTTCGTACGTGTTTTTGATGATTTATATGTTTTTCATATAGTTTATGGTGATTATTGGTATATTTGGGTTGATTTTTGTGTGATTTGAATGTATTTGTGTTGATTTATGGTTCGTTTGTGTTTTTGAAGGACGTTGTTCGCTGTCAAAACCCGTTGGAACGAAATGAGTGAATTCGTACAAGTAGTAATTCGTATCAGTAGCTCGCAGTTCATTATTGGCTTGTTCGAACGAAAATTGTTTATTCGTACCGGCGTACCATGCATTGGTACAATTTTTTGATTTCTTATTTTGGTTATTTTCGTGCTTGATTTATAGGTGCTTTGGATGTTTGCATAGTTCATTTTTTGATAATTTGGTTGTTTTCATGCTTGATTTCTGGGTGATTTTGATTTTATATTATTGATTTGGTTGTATTTCTGGGTAATTCTAGGAGTTCCGTGCTTGATTATCGGTATGTTCGGATGTATTCGTACCACCGTGCCATGCATTTGTAAGTTGGAATAAATATGGTTTATTTGTACCGGAGTACCACGTTAGGGCATGATATGCTGGTGCAAAAATACTATTTCCGTACTGGGGTACCAAGTTAGGGCGTGGTACGCTAGTATGAAAATATGATATTCATACCGAAATACCGAATCTTTAAATTTGTGATCACATTATGGCGTGGTAGCCGGTACGAAGATACAATAGTCGTACCGGAGTACCACGCGAACTTCGGTATGAATATCCTATTTTTGTACTAGCGTACCATGCCTTAACGTAGTTCTCTGGTACAAATATGATAATTTTTGTACCAGTATACCACGCCCTAATGTGGTACTCTATTAAACACTCATTTTGCATGGTTTTCATTGGTTTTCTTATGCACATTTTGATAAGATTATGAGCTTATGTGACGTTGTTTGGTTTGTTTTCTTAATTTTGTTATGATGTCACGTTTGGATATAGTTTTATGTGTTTTATGTAGATTTGAGTGTTTTGGAGTAGCTCATGTTCAAAGGGATAACTCAAGATCAAAAGGAAAGATGATTGGGCTAAAGAATCGAGCAAAACAAGCGAAAGATGGGACGAGTCGTGAAAAATAAAATACATGTTTTGCAAATTTAGTAATGTAGGAATGAAGTTAAGCTTATTAGGAGTTCGTAGGCGAAAGCGGATCCAAATTCGGAGTTATAACGAAGAAAAACGGGCCGAAACAAGTTTGCTGTGCAAAAGAGACGAAACCGGCGACCCGGATGTCCTGGTCGCCGTTTCTGCAAAAATCCCTTACAAAACTGATGACCGGGACAATGATCGTTTCCCGGGTCGCCGGAAATCTCTGGAAAGCCTCAAACATTGCAAAAACGGTGACTAATCCGGCGATCCAAAGCTCGGGTCGCCGATTCTATCTAAAAGTGCGCTCAATGTGCGATTTTGTTACCTTTTAGGTCTAGGTTTTGGTTCCCATCTATAAATAGGTCCTCTTAGATTAGTTTTGATGGGTGGTTGCATCTTTTTACATGCTTTAAATTATTTTTACTCTTTAGATTTCTTTTTAAGCTTTAGCTAATATTTTGCTGTTTCGGTGAGAAGATTCGAGATTGAAGATTGAAGACATTCAAGACGAGATCAAGAATCCGAACTTCGGTTATTCTAATTAGTATCTTTAATTATATTTTTTTTTATTTGTTGAAATCCTAATTATGAGTAGCTAATTTTATTTTATCCTAAGGTTAGAGAATAAGTGAATATTTGGATTTGATTTTGGTTTAATTAATCAATTGTTTTAGATTTCTATATTTTCGTGATTTTTCATGCTATCTTTATTGGCCATTTTGTGTGAATATTTGATATGTTAATTCAATATTCGAAAGATGAGAATTGGTGCCTGATCTAGAATATAGAACATACTCTTCAATATAGTCGAAAGATCTTGAGATTTGTGTGAGGGCAATAGATCTAAGAAGCTTTTGGGATTTGCATGTTTAATTATTAGTTGGACACAACAATTCTTTCATGTAATCCACGGTCTATGCGCTACGACAGTAGGTTTAGGCTAATTTTGTGATCGTCCTAGTAAAAGTTAAGTCTGACAAACCTATTGACTGATTGAATTGCATTTGAATTCGAGTATTCACTGAAATCGAAACTTTGGGATATTTTCTATTTATCTTTAATCCTAAATATTTTTCCTTGCCTTTGTTTATTTTATTTTTATTTAATTATTTGCATCATTAGTATTAGGGGTGTGCATCGGTTCATAACCGAACCGGACCGACTAGAATTGGTTGAACCGAAAACCGAACCGAATGCAGATTTAATGGGCCGAACCGACCGACTAGAATTTTGAACCGCTCAGAAATCGAATCGAGAAAACTGATCAGTTCGGTTGGTTTTCGAACCGACCGAAGTGAAGACAGCTAGGGGAACATGCGGTGACCTGCTTTCGCAAAGGGAAGACAGTGAGTCGATAAAAAAACTTCCGGTGGACCGACGGTCTCTAACTTACTGTGGTGAGAGAAGAGAACATAAGTTTTCACTCTTTAATTAATGGAAAAATGAGAAGAGAAGGAAGAAAATATAAGCTTTGACTCATAATTAACGGAGGAAAAGAGAGAAGAAAGAGATAGAGAATAGGAGGAAAAAGAGAGTATGATAGATATGGTGTTGGAGAGAGAAGAGGTTGGGAAGTGTGAGAGATAATTCATTGGCACGTGAGAAAGAGAAAAGAAAGAGAGAAGATGTTGGGAAAATTAATAGAGTTTTGATTGGATACCAAAACCCAGCTGACCCCAACCGAGTAGATGATCGCACAAGCCTAAGCATTTTTCAGCTCACCTGTTTGAGCTTATAGAGTTTCTTAGTTTACAGGTAGATTCGCTGAAGACAGCAGAAGACACAGCTAAGCAGACAGCTTAAAGAACTCAGCAGAGCAGACTCAGCAGAGCAAGACCAAGCAAGAGTCAAAGATCTTGCAGTATCAAGACCCAGCTCAGTGACGGAAACCCAGCTTAGTGTCAAAAACCCAGCTCAGTGTAAAAGACCCATCTTTGTGTCAATGACACAGCTCAGGTCTAAAACACAGCTCAGGTCAGTGACACAGCTCAGGTTAAAGACACAGCTCAGGTTGATGATACAGCACAGGTCTAAAGACAGCTCAGAATCAAGACACAGCAGAGTCCAAGCCGCTGAAGATACAGCTGAGACGCTTAGCAGCTCGAAGACGAAGACCTTCTCAAAGACAAGATCCCGATGTCAGAAGATCTTATCTGACGCAGTCAGATCAGAGAAGAACTAGCTTCTGCAGATGCAGACCTACTTCGTAGGTAAAGGCCAGAAGTCAACAAGAGTAGGTAAGATTCAAACGGCTCTCTTCCAACGGATAGTTTGGATCTCAACCTATATATATCTCTCCTCCACCATTGAAGAGGAGAGGCTGGCAAGACGACTGAAGAAATAGAAGAAAACAGAAAAATGAACAACGATCTACAAAGCCAAATCTTTCAAGAACACCCAGCCAGTCAGCTGTGTTCTTAGTTGTTCACATATTCAGTCATAGGCAGAATAGATCAGAATAAATATCTTAAGCCTAGTTTGAACGAGTTCATCATACTCCTTGTTCTTCATTGTAAGAACTCGTTCATAGTTGGAAAACCATACCCAAACCCAAACCCAGAAAGGTTAGGTAAAGGTACGCTTGCTCGAAGCGTGTAATTCGAGTGGTTAGGTTCTTCGTGCCGGGCGAAGGTGTAGGCTTGACGGTTCCGCAATGGCGTTGGAACACAGCTCGGATTAGAGTTGTGAAGTTGCTTGGTACTTGAAAACCAAGTGGTAGTGAATTACCAGTGAATCTGGTCATGGACGTAGGAGGGGTTACGCCGAACCACGTTAAAAATGCTCTGTTATTTATCGCTTTGTTTTATGCATGTTACTAACCCTCATAAGCATACATTTCAAACTGCATAAACGGACTAACTGAAAATTGAAACAGAGCTTTGCAATATATTTGAAGCAACAGACGGACTTTCCAAATCCACCACATTCTGCACACACACACACAGCCAGCTGTGTCGATCAAGCTGCCATCCAGCTGGATCGAACACAGCCAGCTCTCTGAAAAGAGTTTTAACTTGGAAAAGTTTTTAAACCTTGGTGTATTAACCCCCCCTATACACCAAGGTATCCGTCTTGGGACCAACAATTAGTATCAGAGCAGTGGTTCAAAAGATCACTGTATCTGTCAAGTCAGCATTTCATTGCTGATAGTGGTCACCTGAACAGATCCTTCAAAGTTTTTTTTTAAATCATTATATTGCATACTGTCGTGGAATCTTCCTTGTGCAGGAATCTCTCAACAGAGGAGCTCGTGGGAAATCATGAATCCAGACATTTGTCCGAGATGCGAATGTTTTAGGAATTATCTCTATGACTTGGGGGTACGAAGAACAAGATATCAAAGTATCTTGGATCACTGGAGAGAGGAATTTAATTCAGCAGCAAACCGGATGGACTGCAATGCAATCATCTCAAGCCACCAGGAGATGAGAAAAACAGAAAGACTGATTGACGAGGTGGAGCGTCTCATTCTCAGAGTATTTGACACCATGAGAGACAACCACCAAAGTCATCACAACTTCTGACGAAAGATTAGAAGAAGATCAATCAGCTCAACCTGGAAGGACCATCGAGGAACAAAGAAGATGAAGAAATCCAGCTAGGCTAACGACAGTTTGTGAAATAAAGACAGCGGGATGCATAACGGAAGATGCAACCAGTCATACAGCTGAGCACATTGGTCTCAAGGAAAGAATAAAGAAGCAACAGATGAATCAGCTTGATTTGGAACAGCTGACTATCTGCTATACATTCAGAGACCTCTTCAAATAAATGAGCCGATGGTGAGAAGATCCGTTCATTAGAAGGAAGTAGGATGCAACTGAAGAAAAAGCCACCTACTATCAATTCGAGGGGGAAGTCTACATAGCTGAAAAGAATCAGCAAAATCAAGTAGAATACCCAGCAGGATGCACTCACCAAGATAGACTCAGCTGGAGTCACCAGCGAGGGGAACAAACCCGGATGGATCCCAAAAGCTCGGATCGAAGGATTATCCGGCTAAAAGGAAATAAAGCTCAGCTGGACAACAATCGAAGAGCTAAAGGGAACTCAGCTGAAGTAGCTTCAAGCTAATCACCAAGATACTCAGCTGAGGAGAACCTTCAATCTAGCAGAAGAGAATACAGCAGTGGTATCAGCTGACTACAATGATCAGCTGACGGGTTTGCAGATTTTGTTTATTATATTTCCTGTTGTAATACAATGTAAGGATAAAATTATTTGAATTTAATTCAAACATCCAAACATTCCTTAAATGGATTATTCTGCAAGCAATACATCCCATCGCATTTAATGAAAAGCATGCAGAATACTGTAGCTCAAGAGAACTGAGTCAGAAGTCAGAACGCTCTCAGCCGCAGATCTTCAATAGGACGTGTTGCGCAAATCTCTCTCAGCCGCAGATCTTCAAT
The DNA here is from genome assembly GCA_031470985.1 of Agastache rugosa. Classification (NCBI taxonomy): domain Eukaryota; kingdom Viridiplantae; phylum Streptophyta; class Magnoliopsida; order Lamiales; family Lamiaceae; genus Agastache; species Agastache rugosa. The sequence goes on along the minus strand of CM062601.1, from coordinate 58,763,183 downwards.
ACAATTGCCAAGATCTCAACCATTAATCAAAATGGGCAATTGATATATTTATCAAAAATTTGCAAATCTTCGCCATATTTATTATCACTCATGCTTATCTGAAATTCATATCTCAGATTCTTGATTATCTTTTTGCTAATACGCTCCCCGAGTATCTTCGTCTTTCTAACCCCTTACTACAGAAGAAAATCATGGCACCAAAAAGGACTACACCAGGAGCAAGCCAGACTGAGAACTTGATGTCAAAACTTCATTTTGAGAGTTGTCTGACTCTCAAGAACTACCAGAACGCGGAGTTCCAGGAAGTTCTGGATCTCATCGAAAATGCCGGACTTTTGCAGTGGGAGACTGCAAGACCGAAGAACATCTTCTGCCGGGAAGTGGCAGAGTTCTTCTTAGAGATATCTAACCGAAATGATCGACTCCGTTCCAACGTCTCTCTACAAATCAAGGAGAAGACTGGACATACAACTCCGTGGGACGTTGACATCAACATCAACCGGATAGTGAACAAGCTGTTCTGCCTGAAGACTCTTGGGGACCTCTCCCCAGATAATTACACTAGAGAAGAAATCCAGATCGAACTGGATAAGATGTTGTTCAAGCCAGAACCGTACAGGGCGAGCATGTCCAAGCTACTGCTCAAGCCCAAGTACAAATTACTTCTGGATGTCACCCAGAAATGTATCCTCGGTATCGCTGGATCTCAAGGAGAGATCAACATACCCAAACTGAAACCAATGATAGCCATCCTCAGAAATGACCCTGTGGATTGGTTCTCATACTTCATGGGAAAATTGGAAAAAGAATCTAAAAAGATTCATTTTGAAGATGACAGCTTCACCCGGTACAGCTGTAAAGAGACAATCTATCTATGCACCAAAGTAGCGTGCATAATAGAAAGTTACTCTACCGAAAGGCAAATCAAGTGACATAACGCAGAAGAATTTTCTGTGTCCAAAATACTCTTTGAAAAGCCAAGTCAGCTCACTGACTTGTTGAAGAAAGCAGCCCCTGAAGGGAAGAAGATGGTACTAGAGGCAAAGCATCAGACTGCCTCTCCCTCTCAAGCAAGAAAAAGGAAGCAATCAGAGGAGACACAGCCAGTTGGATCTCCACCTGCCAAGAAGAAGCTTAAATTCAAGGCAGCCATCAAACCAGCTAAGGAGGCAGCAGAGAAACCAGTTGTTGAGACAGCTGGATCGGAATCCACTCCTACAGCCTACCCTGTCCAAAAGAAGAAAACTGAGTGGAGACCAGTTACTGAGGAGACAGCTCAGGGATCCTCCTCCAGCTCAGACAATGGAAGGGAGTTCGTGAGAACATCACGAGAAGCTGAAGAATCACAAATAGTGGTCACTGATCCAGACCCAGAGGATGCTATTCCCCTTCGGCAAATTCTTCAAGCATTCTCACACCCCACTCCAGCTGACTACAAATCAGCTGGAATTTCTCTTCAACAATCTCTTCTTCCATCCCATCCTCAGGTACACATCTCAGATTCCCCTTTCAATTCTTCAGTACCTGAAACCTCATTGCTTCCACTCACCCAAGTTTCAGCACCCAGCTCTCCTCCCAAAGAACCATCTCCTTTAGAAGGCGACGGACATTCGATTGGTCAAGCGTCTTGACCGACTCCCAAGCTAAACTATCTTCTCTTCCCAGCTCACCTAAAGAGCCCCGTCCAGTTGATGTTCCTTCGCAGCTGGATGATGAAAACCAAGCTGAACCTTCAAGTCCCACTACTTCTGAGGAAGTTGAAATCCTCAGTCCTAGAGCCGTTGCACGTGCTGCCACCATCATGAGGTTCGATGACCTCAGGCTTCAAGAAGTAAAGAGCGCACTGCAACAATACCCGTCTCTTGTTTCGCTCCCCGCCGCATTAGTCGCCGTAAGCGACTTCAAATTTTACCTTGCTACCAAGATGACTACTTGGTACGCAAATGAGGAACTTGTGGAGCTCTACTCCTTCAACAAGCTCAAAGCCGAAGAAGCTGCTCTACAGGAGATCTTCGGATTTGGAAGTCTTCAGGATGCCTTCTTGCATCAAGACGAGCTAATCCAAACTCTCATCCAGAAGACTAAGCAAGATGAAGTATCACCATCTGATGAGGTAATCGCGAGAGCCAACTCCTACCTCCACACTCTCAGCTGGATTGTTCCAGTTGAGACTGCCAAGGAAGCTGTACATGCAGACACAACTGAGGCAATGGTGACTGAAAACGAGCCAACTTCTGCAACAGTTGAGCCCGCAGAAGCTGCACCACCTAGTCCAATTGCCAAAGACACTCGCTCACTGGTCGAGATCGAGGCAGTAAAACCCAGCCAAGTCGAATCCGGGACCCAGACGGATCCTAATGTGCTTTCTGATGCAATGAAGGAAGACATCGCCAAACAAGTTGAGGAAATCCTATTCCAGGATAGACTCAAATCAAATGTTGACAACCTTCTGCGCATCACAGCTGTAGAATGGCAAGTCCATTGTCATGGACAGTCCATTGATGAAGTTCACAGATTTGCCCAGAACCTACAGGAAAACACCAGTCAAGATCTCAGGCAATCTCTTGTTTCTCATCAATTTGATCAGTCAAATCATCTAGAGAAGAGAGTCCCTGAGATCATCTCAGACCTCCAAGCTCCCATGGAAAGCAGCGTCAACAACTTATCCAGCCAGCTGCAAGCTCTACAACAACAAACCCTCTCCAACAGGGCTGACATTCAAAAGCTGTTCAATCTCTACAAAGAGCTGGACACTCAGTTCAAAGTTGGAAGTACCAACACAGCACAACTCAACCTTGTCACAGCAGACAACACAGCCAAGATTGCTGATGTTGACAGCCAGCTCTCTGAAAAGAGTTTTAACTTGGAAAAGATTTTAATCCTTGGTGTATTCACCCCCCCTCTACACCAAGGTATCCGTCTTGGGACCAACAGAAGAAAATGTGGGCTACATGCTATTCAATTAATTAGTGTAGATAGGGAAGAGAAGAGTAGGTGGAGTGGGTATATAAAGTATACATTGAATATTGTGTCTATTCAATTGCAAAAGAGAGAGGAGTAGTACGGTCGGTTCGGTTTGAACCGAGCCCAAAATTTTAAAATCGAAAACCGAATCAAAAACTAAATTTTTTCTAATATTACAACCGAACCGAAAACCGATCCCACTAAAACCCGACCAAAACCTATCGGTTCAGTCGGTTTTTTTGTTTCGGTTCGGTCCGTGTACATCCTAATTAGTATAATCAAATCTAAGAGTTTAAAAGTCTAAATAGTGAAATAACAATTGAAAGTGGTACTTGCTAGAATTAATACAATCTATGCGGAATACGACTTTGCTTTCCTGTGCTCAATTACACCTTTGCACTTGCGGTGTGAAAGAAATTTGCGAACATACTCCGGTATGAATATAGTATCTTCGTACCGGTGTATCATGCCCCAACGTGCTGCTCCAGTATGTTGGTAGCACACTATCGTGGTACATTGGTACGAATTAGTGTGTTCATCTATCTATTTTTTATTTTATTTTCTGTGTCGCGGCCACGTTAAGACGTGGTATGTTGGTACGAAGACATCATATTCGTACTAGAGTATTACGTTAAATCATGATAAGCTGGTGCAAAAATACCATATTCGTATCGGAGTACCACGTTAGGACGTGATACGCTAGTATCAAAATCCAATATTCGTATCAGAGTACCATGCAAACTTGGTACGTCGGGATGAAAATGGTAAGATCGTCATAACGTACCATGCGGACACATCACATTATCTGGTACCCTAGTACGAATATAGTATGTTCTTACTAGAGTACCATGACATCGCAGCGCCTAAGGTTGGTACGTTAGTATGAATATTGTGTATTCGTACCAGTCGTACAAGATATGTTGGTACGAATGGTTTATATTAGTACCATATCCTAACTATTTTTGTCTTTTTTTTAAGATACAATGGACCTACAAGAGATATGAAAGAACTCAAGAAATTGGTTATGATGTCCTACAAAAACTCAAGAAATCAAAGTTTTGGTTGGGAACATCTATTCTTTCAGCACGGATGAAAGAATATTTAAAGCATGGATTGGGTTGGATTAGATATTAGTGAACGTATAATTTGCTACAATTTCTTATTCATAAACAATTTGTTACAATATTAGTATTATTAGTATGTATGCTTTAATTTATCGATTTGCCCAAATTGTCTATATTTTGCAATTTGTCTAATTTAGATATGCAATGTATCAAATTATTACCAATAGTTTGTTAACTGGTACAAATGATCAATATATCATATTCGTACCGAGTTCGAGTGTAAATATTCAAAACCAATTCAAAGTAAAATAGTCCACAAAATCATACGTTATCTTCATTCTTATGTAATATTTTCTCTCACCCTCGTATATGTTATTTCATTCTCCTCCATGAACAACAATTAGAGAAGATGGTCTCGGCTGCATTAAATAAGTACGAGAAAGTCATGTTTGAAAATATTGATAATCGAGGTACGAAATAACCTAATTCGTACCTACAAGCGGTACGAATATACATATTCGTACCTGCGTATAGCGCCTTGTTGCACTGGTACGCAGGTACGAACATACACATTCGTACCCACATATAGTATCGTGTTGTAACAGTACGCGATACGAAAATAGATATTCGTACCAGAGTACTGATATGCATAACCCAGCCAGTACACAAAACAATATTGGTACGAAAGTCAACAATTCGTGGCAACAGTATATTACACAACAAAAATTTCAAACGAAAAACTGGGTCTAACATATACATGCTCTTATTATTCTTCAATCATATACATGCGCTTATCTTTCTTCAATCGCACTTCAAGCTTACTCTATAAATTATCGAATATTATACCATTAAGCGGTATATAAATGTAGTCTTTTCTCCCACTCTCGTATATGTTGTTGTTCCATTCTTCTCCATTAACAACAAGTACTAGAGAAGATGGCCTCGGGTGCACTAAATAAGTACGAGATAGGTAGTTTTGGCAATATTGATAATCGATGTACGAAAAGACCTAATTCGTACCTACAAGCGGTATGAATGTATATATTCGTACCCGCGTATAACACCATATTGCACGGATACACGGTACGAAGATTGCTAATCTTGATACGAAATGACTAAATTCATACCTATAAGCGGTACGAATGGACATATTCGTACCAATGTATAGCTTCATATTGCGCGGGTACGCTGTACAAATATAAATATTCGTACCTATAAAAAGGTACATAATTACATATCCATATCGGAATATGGTGCAATTGGTGCATTGGTACGTGATACTAAAATGTATATTCGTACCAACAGAATATTACACACCTACCAAAATTTTCAGACGAAAAATTAGATCTAAATTCAATTATTCATCCAATAGACCATGAAAAAAATAATAAACTACGAAAAAAGCTATTACCTCCATCGGAATCAATTATTACACCAACATCGTCGAAAAAATTAGCAAACTTTGTCGGAAAAAATACACCAACATCGCTGGAAAAAACTACACCAACAACGCCAGAATCTATCGCACACTGTATAGAGAAAGAAAAAAAATTGACCGAGATAGAGAGAGAGTTCGCGATGGAAGACAAAAGAAGAAAAAAATGGAAAAAATGTGATCTAAGAGAGGATGAGAGAGAAGAGAAGAGAAAAGAAAGAGAAAAAGGTGGGAAAAGAGAAAATTAAATCTGTGATGGTTTGGTGGAGGAGAGAGGAGAGAGAGTAAAAGATGGCTTTGGTGAAAAGTAAGGGTAAAATGGTTCAAACTAATTAAAAAGTGTCATATTTTGTATTTTTTTCAAATTTGTGACAACTATTGTGTTTTCAAAAGTGATAATGCATATCACAACATTTCCTCAATTAAATAACTGGAATGTATTGATATAGTGGGATCCATAAATAGTAAGGAACCTTGTCAAAGAATCTGTCACCGACTCACCATTGTGATTATTTTTCTAAATGAATTCTAAGGTTCCCCATGTTAATGCTCTAATGTGGTCGCCCTTCCTTTGTCTCTAGTAATTATTAGTCTTTATCGCCACTAATTCTTTAACCATATAAAACATGCAATTTTGTTCTATAATGCTTAATGGTTTGCCCATAAAATTAATTATGACAATTGAAAATAGGCAATATGCATAAATTTAGTCTAATAAATTTACAATATGATAATTTTCGCCCGAACTTAGCATATAAATTCCAGATATAATAATATCAATTTGTGATAATTTTAGCCAATTATTTTTTTCCGATGCTAGAAAGTTGCATTCGTAATAAAAATTGACATGCAACGGCCATGCCAAATGAAATGAGGCTATACCTTACACATTATTAATTAACATGGTCTACTCATGCAATCTCATTGGATCTAAGATAAATGGAACTAAGCTATTTATTAACAGTTGATATTATGATTCAGTTTATCATAAAATTCAAACACATTTTAAATATCCAGCAGTTTGTATATATCATAAGTTGTCTTGATCGTTGATTTACTTTTGTTACATTTAATCCGCATAATGTAAACAAGTTTATAATGCAAAAGCTAGATTAAGAGACCATTCTAAATAATTTGGAATTAAAATGATAATCATAAATTTTGTTATCAAAGGATAACAGAGTTCAATGCTTCTTAGAGCATGAGCAATGGAGCCCTCCAAGTAGGAGGGCTTTCCATTATTTTATTTTATTAATAAAAGTGTATTCCTAAGGGCACTCTTTTTTTTCTTCACAATGGAGCTTTCCAAATTATGAGGGTTTTCCTCATTTTATATGTTTTCATTTTTTTCAATTACTTTAATTTCATAATTTAAATAATATATATTTTTTAAATATAAATTTTATTGAATTGTAATAAAAAATATTACATTAATTGAAAAATATATAATAAAAAAACATTCCTAAAAAATTAAAAAAAAAATAAATTATGGGATTTTTCGGATCCAATTTGAGCATGAGGTATTCACAATAGTCAAGGTGATTTTTGAGCACATTCGGCGGCATGTGCTTGTGTCTCTCGTGAGGATCTCGTAGTTGGTCGACACTTTCAGATTGCGATCTATGCTCACCATCATCTCATTTGCAGAAGAGACACGCAAGGTGGCTTCAACTTTCTTTTATCCTCTTGCCGTCTTCACTTGTTTCGTACCCAAATTATGGGTTGCTAGATGTTTTGAAGGGACGGAGGTCGGTAATTTAGGAAGTAATTTGGATTATTCGGATCCAAATTGTAGTGGACAAAATCCGTTTACTTGGCCCAAGCCCAATAAGTATATCAAGTTGGCTCTATCAGTCAGACAGATTCAACTGTCCAGTTCAATAAAATATAGACCAACCTGGACAACTTGGTTGGATACTCTATACTCCGGCCCATAAACCCGGTCAGCCAAGCTGACATGGTAAAAAAAACCCAGTCATCAACACTAAGGATATATCACGTCGGCCAACTTGGTTGACACGATTAGAGAACGTATCTTGACGGTTTCAACTTGATTATCATAGAGTCCTTTGAACGCCGATTCACGCCAATCATGTCTGACCATTACTATGTGTCCGACGTTACAATGTAGGTAGATCTGGTTATCCAGTTCGCCACTCTAATCAAATAAATGAAACAAGGAGAACACCAATCTACTTGTCCATCTCGGGGTGACGACAGCCAATACCAAGCTAGCCAATTACCTCGCTTTAGGGTTCGAGTGAACCGAATACAATCATCAGACAAAGTTCAGATCCATCCAAACTCCATAGAAAATAAATGGCTCACCAAGCTGGTCAAAATGAAGACAAATAATGAAAATTTTCGAGTATTCATCGACTTTATAAACCTCAACACAAGATGAATTCTTCCAACCCGGGAATGATCAAATCTAATCTCCAAGGTGATTGGCAAATGAGCATGCAAGCTATCAACCAAGGAACAGATAATACTAGCAAACAATCGAAATGCAACAAGTTGTAGGCAATTCTACGGAACACAATCCATCTAAATTTAGAACTACATTCGGCTTAATCCCCGAAAGGGATATGTAGGCAGCTTTCCGGAGCGCAACTATCAATCTTAATCAGTTACCACAGACCGCTCCAACTTCATTATTTGAGTACATTAATTTCGAAGTACAAATTTTCGGCAATAGCCCAACCAGATAGACATCACTTCTTCGTCATATGCAAAGAGAATGAGCGTCATCATCCCTACCTGTCAAGTAGGACAAATCACCCAATCTGGAGCAATTTAATTATAATCATTCGAGTGGAACACGTTCATGTTCATCCAAAATTTGTATCTAGTATTGATTTCAATTTTTCAGTTGTCTTGTACTTCATTTATTCAATAGCCGTCAACAACTGACTCCAATATTACAATTGAGTCGTCTGAGCCATTTCTCTTGGCCTCAATTACAATAGATCTAAGCCAATGAATGCAAAAATTGGCTATTATAAACTAAAATTGGCCGCCTAGTTTATGTTCACATCATCAGAGTGCGCTAGCCAAAATTGGCCAAAGTCAGTACGTCCAACGACAACAAACTTGCACCAATTTTAATATTGGGCTTATTAAATTCTACCTCCATAATTATTACTTTATTGAGCCAAGTTGTAGCGAGTTCAAGTTAATTCTCTATTATCCCACTACTTATAAGGAGATTCATGAAAAATAAATGACAAGCTACCATTTCTCAAACTCGACTTTGTCTTCATTAGAACGAGCTACGGCTTAGAAAAATAAACGTATTAGACGCCACCAACTATCACTCGAGCAATTAACAAATACGCTACCAGACTTAGCCAGCTTGGTCGTGGCATATCTAAACCAAACAAAAAATTTCTTTATGATAAATTCATCTCCTTGGCAGCCGGCTACCATCGAATCAGGCGTTGCTTGCCAAAATCGGCCAAAATCAATCTGCCAAAAAATTGGCTGCATACTCTATATTCATATGGGCCCAAGCTGATAATTAAATAAAGAATAAACTATTAGTACAACCTGACTTCTCTATGGATTATCCATATCATCTCTGTTGTACAAAAATAAATGACAAGTAGACTCAGCTTGGCTTCAGACAAATATATACTCAAAGGTGTAATGCAGGCTGTCATAGGTCTCCTCCAACATATTAAATCGGACAAGGCAATAGCTCATTAGCTATACGAAGCGGTCGTCACTCACCTTCGACAAACCATCAACTCACTTTTAACATATGGGTGACAATTATTTTACACTTGAGCCCACTTCGAATGAACCCTTCAATATATATAAGCATTTTGGAACAACCATTTATGATGATTATTAATTAATATTTCTCAATCTTTTATATGTTGCACGCCAATCATACTTCCTCAACAAGTTAGATTTACTCAATTTCATTAACTCTCTACCTAGAATACTTCTAACTAGAGAGTGGGGGCTAACTGTAGTGGGCAAAATCCGTTTACTTGGCCCAAGTCCAACAAACATATCAAGTTGGCTCAATCAGTCAAACAGATTCAACCGTCCAGCCCAATAAGCTATGGACCAACCTGGACAACTTGGTTGGATACTCTATACTCTGGCCCAAAGGCCCATCAAGCCGGTCAGCCAAGCTGACATGGTCAAAAGAACCCAATCATCAACCCTAAGGATACATCGCGCCGGCCAATTATAATTAGCATCACTAGGATTAAATCAACACCAATTGGGATCCATTTGCTAAGAAAAATTGAAAAAAATGTAAAAGATAGAGAAGGAATTGAGAGAGAAATGAAGAGGAAGATGTGAAATTGAAGTGAAATAAAGTAGTATTTATATAAATAAAATAAAAATTAAATAAATAAAAATTACCGTTGCCCCATTGCCGAGAAGGGATGGGCAGAGAGCATCACCCTGCTCTCCATCCCATGGAGAGTGCAAAAGGGAGAGCGCCTGCTAGCAAGTGGGCGCCGCACCCGCACCCACGCGGAACACCCTCCATTGCTCATGCTCTTAGAATAAATTAATTGGACAAAAGTTGGGTTGAGACTAGAGAGATAGTGAGACAAGGGATCATTTTCATTAAAATCAGGTTAGCTATATATAAGTAACTGAGTATGGTGTCATTTGAAATAAAATTAATTTACAAGCTAACGCCATCATCTAAGAGGCTCTAAAAAGAAAAGATTTTGAACAACTAAAAAAGGATATATGCTTTATTTAACAGATATGAAGTAAGATCAGCCAGTATCTATTTTTATATAAAATTTACCCGCTAAAATAAAATACTACTCCATATTTTGAACTATACAACGTTTCTTGAAATGTAGGAATTAGTCAAACAACCGTAGATATGGGAATAAAATGTTACTACTATATGATAGTACATATTAGTATTGATTGGTGTGGATATATTTAAACTTAATTTAATTTGATCTCAACATATTTTTAATACTTTTACCTTTTTTGTAGCCGAAAAGAGAAGTATAAACAAAGGTAATAAATAATACATGGCCGGTAGTTTCATGGTAGGGAATAAGGATGATTATGATTGGAATATTATACGATAGCCTACGAGCTAATCTTATTATTATTATTTTTTATCATAAGCACAAGACAAGTCTCAGTATTAGGTATAGTGCGAGTGATCACCAAATATGGAATAATTTCAGTACTTTAATTAAGAATTAAGATTGTCGCTAGAATTATGTCATAATCATACAATGGTTTGTATAATAATATTTTCATATTAAATTTAGAGGTAATTGTAAATTGACATAATGATATCACTACTTGAAGTGTGTTCAAGTTCATAAAATATAAAACTATTAGTATTTGATAAAATATGAACAGAAAGTGCAAGTGATATGAAATCGGTTTACAAATCATGATTGAAATTTTATTTTTCCGTTGAATTTTCTACGTTTTATTTATTTTTGGGAAAAGGTGCAAATGCCCCCCTCATATTGGCAGTGCTAGGCAAATTCACCATTCCCTAAAGTTTTTTGGTGCAATTACCTCCTCGCCGTGACAGAACTAACACTTCCGTTGGCAAAAAAATATTTTTGATTCATTTTTATTCTTGTGGGACCCTTACAATTCCCAAGAATTAATTGGTGCTATAAATTCAAATTAGAAAAAAATTTGTTTCGAATCTTAGCTCACAACTATCAAAACTCAGGCGAAGTTCTCCAATAATTTGCAATCCAAGCCAACTATTTGTTGTTGATATTGATGATCTCATCTTCTTCAAGTGGTTCGTCATCATTTTTCGTGCAAATCATCGGAGAACCTCACTTGAATTTTGATAGTTGTGAGCTAGGGTTCGAAAGAATTTGTTTCCTAATTTGAGCTTTTAGCACCAATTATGTAGTAGTATATAACCATTGGGAATTGTGAGGGTCCCACAAGAATAAAAATAAATCAAAAATATTTTTTTTGCTAACGGAAGTGTTGTTTCCATCACGTCGACGGGTTGATTCCACCAAAAAACTTTAGGGAATGGTGAATTTGCATCTAAACAAAATTTAGAGGGGTATTTGCCTAACACTGCCAACATTAGGGAGGTATTTGCACCTTTCCCTTTATTTTTCATTTCCAAATCAATATCTTTAAGGGCTGACGTGGCTGGAGAAAATTTCAAGTGATGTTATATGTTACAGTTGTATTTTTATGTCGTACTCCGACGTGATGTGCCAAAATTTTAATGACAAAAAAAAAAGGATTTGGGGACATCTTTATGGCTTTTGTGAAGCATGTGTAAGAAAATTACATGTTGGGATATTTAAAAGTATTATTAAACGTTGGAGCAATATTTAATTATATGTGATATATAAAATAATAGTTGAACCACACTAACTTGGAACGGGGAATACAATATTACCTAAATATATTTCAATTTCATATAAAAGTATTATATGCATTTACCTAAATCAAAATAACATCATCGGTGTACTGAATGATTCTAAAAACAGAGAATTAGTGATGAAATAATTAAGTAAATCGATTCTCCTTGATCATAATTTAAAATTAAATCTTCTATATGTTAATAACTTAATATTATGCACACTTAACTTTAAAGTGCGAGTATTGTGCGAGACAATTTTATAATAAGATGAGTGAAAATTTTGAATAAAAATTCAGTATTTAATAACTCATTTATAATTTATTAAATATGAAGTTGATTCTAAATATTTAACACACCTCATGTGAAACCGCACAAGTTTATTTTATGAACTCTTACACATCACACAAATCTTCATCACAAATCTAATAAAAGAGTCTTGTTTACAAAATTTGATTTGTCTATTATACCCTTATTATAGTATTTTATTATTAATATCTATTATCATATAATTATTTTATGTTTGACATATACTCCCTCCGTCCCATGATAATTGGCTACTTTCTTTTGGGCACGGGTATTTAGGAGAATAGTGTTTAAAGGGTAAAAAGATAAAAAGTGGTGGATCCCACATCTTTTGTGTGAGAGAGGGTGTTTCCATATTAGGAAAGTGGCCACTTATGATGGGACAGCCCAATAAGGAAATGTGGTCACTTATGGCGGAACGAAGGGAGTATATATTATTAAAAATCTATCAATATTATGTGTATTGCATCGCACTACCACTCTACTAGTATTTATAAGTGGGAAGTGAGCGCCTTCAATATTTTTGTTACTAGAAAATTAGATTTGGCTAACAAGATTTCCGTTAATGTGGAAAAATAGAAAATTAGATTTGGCTAACAAAATTTCCGTTAATGTGGAAAAATCATTGTTGTTAGAAGAAATAACAATGATCAAAGTAGGAGGATGAGAGAGAGAGAGGGCGACAGATTCCGAGGAGACAGCGACTCGAAAGCCGGCACATGACCCACGCGTCCCATTAATACCTAATCCCATATCTCCGCCGCTCTCCAACATCATTTAATTTATCCATTCACAATCGCATAACAATATTTTTCTCTATTTGGATTTGGTCCCCAACTTTCCACTAATTTAATTTCACACTTATTATACGTCTTTTCACCTATCACCTCTCTCTCTCTAAAACCACCCGCTTACAAGTTACACCTACATATACTATCCACGTACTAATTAATACAATAAAACCTCTCTGTAATTATATTTGGAGTATAAGAATAATCCTCTTTATAGTGATATAAACTTCCGGTTCCAACTCGAAATCAATTATAAATAGAAATAACCCCTACATTATAATATTTTGGATTTTTTAAGGTTCCGTATGTATAAAATTACCCCTATATAATAATAAAATGACAATAATGTAATTTTAAAAAATATTTATATATAAATATCAATCAAGATAATTGTTTATAGCAAATTTAAGATGACATAAAGTATTTATCTAAAGTTTCTTATGACAATGATTTAATTTTTTGGGTTACCACACCATCTTTTAACTTGCGTGTTCGTAGTACCATATTGAAGATACGACGTATTTGATATTTTAAATACATACTTAAGCGAATCTTTTAAATATATACATAATATACCACATGAATGAATTTATTATTATGAAACCAATGAATCTTAAATAACTTATTAAAAAAAATATAAGTCAAATTCTGTATAAGAATAACCTCCCTGTAAGAATATTTACTTCTAGTTTCAAGAATATTACTATAGGGAGGTTCTACTGTATACGTATTTCGCTCTACTTACTTTCTATTTGTCCGTAACCAAATAAGTGTTCCGAGCAACCAAAATTTTATCTCCAACTAAATATTCATTATGCATTTTATGCAAAAATTATGTCAAATTGTCATATTTATCCTTTGACTAAAGGATAAAAGTTTTACTTCTTCGATTTCCTATACAGTAATTAGGGGTAAAATGAGTCATTTTGTCACTACCTTGATATACGCATTTTGACGGCTCGGGACATTTATTTGGGACGGAAGGAGTACTACTTTGGTATGTATGTGTAATACTCCAATTTTTCATTTTTCACTATTCAGGTACCATAATCTGACCAAATAAGGATTAATAGAAAAATCATAACCTTTTTGAACCACCATGAGGTTTGATACCCTAGTTTGTATTTTATGCAAAATCGTTGTTTTAAAATTTAAAAAAAATCATGTCATGTTTATAGTCATTGTGAAGAGTATTTTATTACGAGTCTATAGGCGCTGAGTTTGCTCAAAAAAAATTTCGTATGCAAAAGTTATGCACGTTTTAAGGTTTTAAAACATAAGTCGCCGCTCGGCCACTTCGCTCGCAACTTACGATCGCAGCTTCGCCTCGCATCGCCATCGCAACTGGGCTATGGTAATGACTATGGCATTTACAAGGCTACTGACCTATGTTAATGACTATGTTACTTCAGGGACTCTGTCCCGAGTACTAGTCAGATGGGCTATGGTAACCATATCTATGGTTCCTAGTCTGAGTATAAAGATTGAACGTCACATCATACATCTAAAGTATGTTTTGTATGGTCAAGGGTGTCTTTCTGTTTTAAAACCCTCTGAGGCATACCATATTAAATGGATAATCTGTTATGTTTCCAAAATAATTTCAAAATGGCACAAGCTTACTGAGTACACTAGTACTCAGCCCAAAATCTTTTCAAAATGTTTTCAGGTCGGGAGGCACGTGATGGGGTGCAAGGCTAAGATAGGTGTTGTAGCTATCTCTTTGCTTCTACTATGTAATATAATTTTGAATGTGCAACTTTGAATAATGTTCTAAATACGTAATTTAATTTGAGACAATGATCGCTAGATCTATTTAATAGTATGTTAATATAATGTTACGTCTTAGGATATATTTTGGAATATGATATTGTCTATTATGACTCTCTTACGTTATTTATTGATTTGTACGGAGAGTGCCGAGTAGTCAGCCACTTTTAGATGCTTGATTTTCCGATCCCTTTGGTGGTCTATGACTCCATTGGCGAATTGAATGGTCAACTATTTCTGGCGAGCTAGGCTCTATTAACCCCGTCTTTTATATTATATCTGGATGGAGAGTGTCCTATGATCAGCTTCTCTTAGATGCTTGAAATCCCACTCCCTCATGGTAATTCCATTTGGCGAAGTGGATGCTCGACTCCTTTTGTTATGCTAGACACGGTTTTACCCCATCTTTACTTCAGTTGTGTAGCGCGGTTTGGCCGCCTCACTTTAATGTATTTGTATGTTAATGGGTATTTGTATTAAGTATGCCCCTTTCTTTCCTGCCTCTTTACTCCCCCTCGTCACACCTCGTCTTACGAGCCTTCCCTCGGGAACTAGGGCGTGACAATATGTGCTTTCAAAAGTACTGTTTCTTGCTAATAGAGATTAAAGAAATTAAATTGCTTCATGTCTCTACTCTCGACTAAATTGGGCTAGCCCGGGCCGAGTGAAAAAATTCAGAACGCAATACTAATAGCCCAAAGAGCTGAAAAGTAATTTTATCTGTCTTATGCAGACAAAAACTCATGTGTGACAGGTTGTACAGTACGACAGTTTGCACATAAACTACTCACAGTTTGGGGACGCGGTGCGACCATTTTGCACATAAATCACTCACAGATTAGGTGCATGTCCAATTTCGAAGGTAGCTTTCACTTGTTTTTTTTTTAATTTTTTTTCTTAAAGTTTCTCAATTAGAGTTTATTAATTTCCAGTTAGAATTTATTAATTCTCAATTAAGGTTTATTAATTCCCAATTAGTTAAGTTTATTAATCCCTTAGAATATATTAATTAGTCAATTAGGGTTTATTAATCCAGTTAGGTTTATTAATCCCCAATTAAAGTTATTAATATCTAATTAAGGTTTATTAATCCTCTGAGGGTTAATTAATCCCCAGGTAAAGTTATTAATCCCCAAATATTGTTTATTAATTCCAATTTTGGTTTAATAAAATTAATTTTTTTTTAAGAAAAGTCAGATATGGACGTTGGTTAATTGGCCGCACTATAGTGTCCCACTGTCCCTCTATGAAATTACCAGCAATTACATAAGATTCGAGTTACTAACAAACACTCCCCAAGTTGTGGTTTGTGCAGGAGATCAAGGTGTTGATTTTTGGTTTGTGTAAACTTAACCATACACAATATAATTATTTCTAAAAGACTTATTTCATATCTATTACCTAGCTAAACAATGGACATTTATTGTAATTATAGCGCTGGATAATGCAAGTATTAGTTTATAGTATTATTAAAATATAGTGCAAACAAATAAGTTACGATTTTTAACTGTATATATATTTATATATAAGATATTAAGATCAGATTGGTAAGATATTAGCAGAAAAAATATTTGAGTAGGAATTAAAGACTGTTTATAATTGTATGTGGGTAAGTAGAGTGCAATAATCCCTAAAATTCAATTCCTGATTTTCATCTTATATCATTGTTGTACTAGTGTGAGGTTAAAGAAGATACACTTGCCTGCATCAATATTTGTTTCTACTTTATTCTAAATAGTAATTACTCTAAATAATCTCCGAGAAAGTATCAAATGCTAATATGCACCTAAAAAAATACTTAGTTCAATTTTTTGACATGGGACATCAACTTTTTTCCCACTTACCAAACGAGTAATGTAAATAAATGATAATCAAATACTCCCTCCGTCCTCATAAGTGTGTTATGAAGAGTGCGGTACGAGTTTTAAGAAATTATTTGGTATATATATTTTGAGTAGAATAAAGGTCCCACAATGTTGTTAGATTAGGACTAATGATGTAGTAAGTGTGAACCCAACAATAGATTTTTGTGTACATATGGAGATGTTGTAATGTTAAAAGGGTAAGAAAAACAATGGGATCATGTCATAACGTGAAATTACAACAGTTATGAGAGACGTCACAAATGGCAAAAGAACCACACTTACGGGGAATGCATGGAGTAATATGTTCTGCTACCTCCATTCCCCATAAATTACTAACTTTAGAGTGGTATGAATTTTAAGAAATTGTGATTGTAATTTTATGAATTAAGAAAGCTTCACACATTTTGTGAATAGAGAAAGGGTCGAAAAAAAGAAAGACATATTTTTAGGAAACGGAACAAAAAGAAAATTTAGGCATGCTTTTAAAGCATTTAAAGTACAAAGGAAGTATTTGATAAGATCCACTACACGCAGCAAGAGTATATATAAAGTCCTATTTACCCATTTATATTTGTCCAAAAAAAAAGGGAGAAATGGGATTTTAGCACTTTTTAGATTGAAAATACTAATAATAGCATTACTTTTTAAAATATATAAATTCTATCACTTTTGTACATTTTTACCCCTCTTTTTTCCATATCATTTATCAGATTTATTTTTAATAAAAAAATGCTTAAAAATTTAATTAGGAAGAATACGCTAAAATACAAGATTTCTGTTTTCACTTTTTATTCATTCATCTTCAGAAACAGTCTTCATCTTTTAGGGAATCCTCTCTTCCCCGTGAAGCCATGGTCGTCGCCGCCGTCAACCATAGTCGCCGTAGCCGTCAAACAATAATCGCCAACGCCGTCAGATTATTTCAATCTACACCGGCTCTTTCTCCTATCCCAAAATCAACGCCAAAACAGGAAACCCTAGCCGCCGCCGTCAGCCATAGTCGTCGGCACCGTTATATAATCTCGAGATCCTTCCAGACCGGCTATTTCTGCCGAAAACCATGACAGAATCATCTTCGGCTATTTCCATACCGGCTATCGTCGTATTCCACTAGTGATGGTCCTGAAACGAGGTCTTCGGTGTAGAAGGGAGGTGAATACACCGAAGAGGGATTTTTGAAAACTTTTGTAGGTTAAAACTGAGTTGAGTGAGAGCTCAGTTATGACTCCTGCTGACATCTAAGGAAGATGGTCAGCTGGACTGATAACTCAGCTGGCGGTGCGGAATGTGGTGGTTTGAAAAACTTAGCTCGTTCCCTTTACAAGACTTCAGAAAAACTTAGTTTCAGTTTCTAGTTAAGCAGCTTTGAAAAATAATGCAGCTGGCTAGGTCACACAGCCAGAGAATTTTGAGCTTGAAAACTTGTGCTGTGTCGATGCAGTTAGTTCTTTAAAGAAATAAAATGCAGAGAATAAAGAAAGCAATAAAGAACTCTAAATTTAACGTGGTTCGGAGAAACAACTCCTACGTCCACGACCAGATTTAACTGGTAAATCCACTAAGGATTCCCACTTGGTTTACGAGTAGCAAGCAACTTCGCAGCTCTAACTTGAACTGTGTTCTAACAGTTTACGGGCACTGTAGAAGCATATATCCTTTCAGTTTTCGGGTACTGAAAAACCTTACACTCGAATTTCGCGCTTTGACATGGCGTAACCTTAACCTAACCTTTTCTGGGTAAAGAAGGGTTCGAGTTTGAGTTTCCAACTTTGAACGAGTTGTTACAATGAAGAACTTTGGGAGATGAACTCGTTCAGATCTAGGCTTTGGATTTACTATGATTTCTGCCTAGGGATCAGACGAAAAACTAAAGCAGTTTCTAAATGTAAACACTTGAAAATTTAAGTGTTCTTCGAAGAGTTTGAGAACTGCTTGAGAAATTTTTAATGCTTGAGAGATTCAGAGAAGTTGAAAGCTTATAGAAAGTTTTTCGTGTTTTATTCTGAGGTTGAAGACCGGTATTTATAGGTAGAGATTCAAAACTAGCCGTTGGAAGAGCCGTTTGAATCTCACCTACTCTCTGATCTATCGATCTGCCGTTGAGCGTATCTTCACCTGTCTTCATCATTGTGTCAGATCCTAGGTTCGCCTTTCTAGGATGCTAAGATGTCGATCCCTCATTGGTCGAGGTATATTGACTTCCTCTAACACCGGGATCTCTGCCTTTGGAGCTGGTTTTTGAATTTAGAGCTGGATTGGGTAATCTGACTTGAAGTGATGTCTTCAGAGTTAGTTCCCTTTTGTCTGCTCAGCTGAATCTTTTAGCTGAATCTTCTTAGACTTGAGTAAGCTCGATTTACTCTGCTCCGTTGGATTTCCTTGGCTGAATCCAATCCTCTTTTGCTTGATAGTCAGTCTGACTCAGCTCAGTCTTGAACTCTGTTCAGTTGAAAAACCTTTCAGCTAACTTTGGGTCCAGCTGATTACTCGGTGAGTCTTTCTTGTCTTCGAACTTGTATACGTAAAGAAAATCTAAAGCTCAAACAAGCGAGTTGGAAAACATAACTTAGGTTTGCGCATTCATCTACTAGATTGGAGATCAGTTGGGTTTTGGTATCAAATTAAAACTTAGAATTTTCCCAACAACTGGTCATTCCCTCCGGTCACATGGAAAAAAATGGGAATTCAAATGAAAAAAAGTGAAAAACTCGAATTCACATAAAAAATAATGTGAATTCACTCGGTCACATGGAAAAAAATGGGAATTCAAATGAAAAACTCGAATTCACATGGGAATTCAAATGAAAAACTCGAATTCACATGAAAAAATGGGAATTCACATGAAAAAAATGGGAATTCACATGAAAATTTATGTCTTTTATAATTTTAGATGAAAAAAAATATGTGAAAGCACACGTATAAATATGTGAATCCGTAAAAAGACGAACCACCATCATCGTCCCTATCAAAAGCAACTGTTCATATTCATGAAAAATAATATGAATTCACATGAAAAAAAGATGGGGATTCACATAAAAATGACAAATATACACATATATATATGAAATTTATAAAAAAACTGAAAAAAAAATTAAAAAAAATGAGATTTTCGAGTGAGAGAAATGAGATTAATCGATAGAGAGAAACATCAATGGCGAGAGAAGGCCTGTGCTATGGCGAGGAGGTGGGGCGTAGTGGCTGAGAGACGACGAAGAGGGCGACGATGTAAGCTTTTGGGTGTCGGGAAGGCAGCGACGACATAATCTGTACGGCATCGAGAAAGCAGCAGACGTCGGCATCTGCGCCACATCAGAAAGGCAGCAGTGTTGATGAATGTTGGAGTATCAGACGGAGATGAGAGATGTGAGACGATAAACATCAGGCATTGGGGTGACGGCGGCCGTTGGAGCGGAGGTGTGTGAGATGGGAATTGGGGAAATTTGTAGGTCTAATATTTGTTATATATTGTTTTAAATCATTTACAATAAAAGATATTTTAGAAAAAGAATGAGGGGTAAAAAAGTCAAGAAGTGCTATTATTTGTATTTTTAAAAAGTGATGCTATTATTAATATTTTTTTCCCTAAAAGTACTATAATCATATATTATCTCTTAAAAAAAATCATAGTTTACTTTTTATATTATCATACTCTCCATTCTTTTTTATATTTACCTATTTTTATCATTGATGGACTCCTACAAATTATACTTTATTGTACCTTTATTCCTACAAATTATAATTTTATTTCACAACTTGTACCTTTAACATTAGACTTTAAATTGTACTTTTATTCCATTCACAACAATTCCCATAACTTTCTAAGGATTACTGTTATGAACGACATCTCATTTCACAGTTTTAAATAGAGGGTGTAAAAACTAAAAAGCAATAGCAGATGACATAAAAAAAACCAAAGAAAAAAAAAAGGAAAAAAAAAAAAAAGAGAAAGAAAGGCCAGGTAACAGAAGGAAGGGTCAAATCGAGGCATGAAAGCCCACGTGAATATAACCCTAATCCGTCCAAAGAAATCCAACCGCAATGAATATACTGTTTTTTCACACAAATCGTATGCTCCCTCCCACACCTCCCCAAAACCTTGCACTATGTATCCTCTTGATGGAAAATTTCCCCTTATTACATTATTAATATTATATACTACTATTTCTATATTCATTTTTATGCCCACACGCTTGCTTTGCCCATCACTGTGAATATTATTCCCCAAACCCCCGCTTTTCTTACAGCTTTTTACTTTTTTACGACCAACTAAACTCATGTCGGCGCGTGCCCCCCGCCCCCAAATTTATAAGCTAATAAGTACTCCTATATCCGCAACTAATTAATGCGGCAAAATATAATAATTACGATATTAACACAAAATTAAATGCTAAATTAGTTATAAGCTACATGCACGGATCAAGAAGTAAAATTACGGATGGAAAAAGCATCATTCCCGAATCCGGTCTCATCATAAATAAACCTCATAAAGCGAAGAATATATACAGGCGATAAGATATTTCATCCGAATCCGATCATAACCACGATTTTTTCGACCAAGTTAAGAAAATCTCAGTTATCGGAAAAAAAAAACATCAACATCACGGGAAATGCTACCTAGCTACAGCCACAGCGGCGGGGGCTCGTTCAAGTCTATGGGCAGACCGCGTCTGACGATCCCGAAATATTTCGCCGGACCGTCGCCCTCAGCCACCGGCGCAACGGCGGCGGAAACCACCTGCCCGCCATTTCCCTGCGCGCCCACGTCCTTCAGCACGCCGGTGTGGAGGAATTCGTTAATCATGAGCCTGCCTGGCGGCGCGATCCACCGGTGATCGGACGGGAGGTTGAGATCTAACGAAAGCCCCGACGGCGGCGACGGAAAGTTGGTCTTGGCCTTGGCGCCGCGGAGGGACCTGGCGGCGCCGTCGTAGGCCATGGCCGCTTCCTCAGGGGTATCGAAGGTGCCTAGCCAGACACGTGTTTTCTTCCATGGGTCGCGAATTTCCGCGGCGTACCGGCCCCATGGGCGCTTCCTCACGCCTCTGTAGTGGCCCTCGCGCGTGGAGGCCATAGATGAGAAGAGTGATTTTTGGAGGCGGAAAATGCAGCGGAAGGGAGAGGGAGGGAGAGAGAGAGAGAGAGAGGTGACGCAGGGAACTGGGTTTTGAGGAGAGGAAAGGAGAGGGAGTTATGTGGTGTGGCAGTGCGTGCTTGTGTGTGTAAAAGAGATGGGGGACCCACTGAGTCTCCCGTAATCGTCGGCTGGACGGCATGAACCGCTTAAATAAACAACTGCGAGTTATCGTGTGCGGCTGGGACCATGTGTTGGCGTGCACCTTCGCCGTTTGATTTCATCTTATTGATCCAAAAATGTCGTCCCATTAAAAATAATGGGCCATTCGACACGCAATAAATTTCTCTCTTGTAAGGCGCGTGAGGTCCGGAGCGCCATCATTTGATGGATTTGTGTAATTTTCTTAACGGTTGCCAAATATTATTTCCTCCGTTTCAATAACAATATTCCGCTTTATTTTTTTGTATGTTCCAATAGAAAGATCTTATTCAAATAATGAAAGTAATTATCTCTTCAAATGTTATAAGACTTGCCATTTTTTATATTTTTATTCTTGTTTCTTAATAACTTTGCTCAAAATAAATGTGACCTTACTATTGGAATGGAGAGAGTATTATTGTGTGCGATCAAATAAAGAGGGATGGTATGTTGGGATGGATCGTTTATATACTTGTCAAATGGACCGGATCGACTCGACTCAAATTTGATAAGGCCCAAAGTTCAATAGGCTTAGCTCGGCTCAGATTCATGAATGAAATAGGCCGAGCTTTTACATAAAATAAGGCCCTTGGAGGCCCATGTAGTGCAAGCTCGGAGTGGGCCCGAGCTGGGCGCGGGTCTCATAATAGGTCCATTTCAGGGTAGAGGCCCAGTTCAGATCGGCATTATTTTTTAATTGGGCTGGCCTTGGGCCAGGCTGGGCCAGATCGTTCAGGCACACTTGACAGGTCTAATACTCCCTTCGTCCACCAAAAGTGTAGTTATAATTCTTTTTTGGTACGTCTATAAAAAATGTGCACTTTTTATTTTAGTACATGACTTACCACTTTTTTAAAATGATGGATCCATTTCTACACTCAAATATCATATTTCTTATTTTTCTTAAAATTCGTGATACAAAGAATGTGCCACAACCTATGTTGCATGGGTGCGTGGGGGCGGGTGCGGGGGCGATACGATAGGTATATGTGGATACAGAATTTTGAAAATTATAGGGTGCGATTCGGCAAGGATACGTCTACTATTAATATTTTATTATATGTACGTAACACTTATAAAATAATTAGAAATTTAATTTTTCTTAAATTATGTGTATGTAATTCATTTTTTGTAACCCAAAACATAAGCATTTTCAATTATGTAATTTAATTAAATAACAAAATATAAATTCAAATATCATTAGTTTAATAAAGAAGCCATAATTTAAATAAAGTTATCAAAGTTAACCTCATACATTCACTTCACCCACGTGATTCGTGAATTTTACACATAGGATACGCGAATCCGATTACTTTTTATTATTTATTTGGAAGGATACGCCACATGGCGAATCAGGTGCGAATCCAACGTGAATCCGACGAGAATCACACCCTAACGAAAATCCGATACGACAATATGATATTTTTAGAAGAATCCGTGCATCATAAGCCACAACCTTAGTGGACGGAGGAATAGTTAATACAAAAACATGTACTAATATTGACCGTTTGTCTTATAACAAACGCGTTTTTTGGTTGTCAAAAACTCGAAACCCAAACAATACTAGAAGAGAACATTTTTATCTTTTCTACGTCTAATCATTGTATTAAAAAAAAAGAGTTATGCTATTCGGATATAAATGTTCGGACATAATCCAGTTCGTTTAGGAAAATGGAGCGATTCGACCCGTTTTACTTATTTATTTAATTTTGTAATTAAAAGAATATATACAGAGTTACCATTTTACTCTTTACCTATTTTGGCTCCAAATTTATATGTTTTGGTTCCAAATTGACATGGAATTAATCATAATTTTTTATTAATTTTATTTGAATTTTTGTTTCTTTCTTTTTGTCAGACCCCATTAAACACCTCAGAGATGAGTTTACAAAGTGGGTAAAATGGAATTCTTGCAAGAGTTAAAAGACTAAACCGTATTAAATTGTAGCAATTTTGCTATAACTCATTGTAGCCTAATTTATATATTTTTTAGTAATGGTCAACCTATTTCCTGCAAAAAAAAAAACAAAAGTAATGGACAACCTATTTTGGGCACCTCGTGGGTTTAATCATAATTAAAAAATTATGATTAATCTCATGTCAATTTGGAGCCAAAACATATAAATTTGGATCTAAAATAGGTAAAGGATAAAATGATATCTCTGCATATTTTCTTTTAATTACAAAATTAAATAAATAAGTAAAATGGGTCGCACCACTGCATTTTCCTAAACGGGCTAGATTATGTCCGGACATTTATGTCCGAAAAGTATTATTGTAAAAAAAAAATTGCATTAATAGAAGAGTAAATTAAGTACACGGAATTATGAGATATGATACACTTTCGAAGAGTATTATTTTTTCAAGTCGAAATATATATTTGGGGACAGGAGAGAGTTTTGGGTTAGCATATACATGTACTTTCTTCATCTCTAAATTATCTTATTGCCATTAAAATTTGTGTATTAATGAAGTGGATAATTTTGTTTTTTACCATGTAATTATTGTATAAAAACCGAATAAGTAAGAAATTTTGTATTGATAGACAAGAACAAAAGTGAAGTTCAACATCATTTTTAAATAAAATTTGTGTATGAATGTAGTACTATAAAATAGGTTTTGAGTGGATTCGAGGATTTATTAGTTTTACCCATTTCCACCTGCAACTTGTTAGAACATTTTCAATCATTGCTCTATTATAGCTCTCAGTATTATATAAAGTAGTTTTCTTTCCACCATGCTCTATTATCCTTTTCTATTGCAGAGAAATGAATAGTATTGCTCTGCTAGTAGAGCAATATTATTCATACTATTCATTGCTCTAATTATTTATTTATTTTTCTCTAACTTTTATTACATTAATTATATTTTTTTTAACAATATAATATTTAGTTATACGTTTACACATTAAATTATATGGAATATTACATAATAAATTTTTAACACATTATAAACTAATGAAATCCCAAAAAAATTGAGACTTGTAATTTTAATTTTCTTTATAATATAATCTTATTTTGTGAATTTATATTATCAATTTATATATTGCTTTTTTATTAATTGAGATAAGTTAATATGTATTAAAATCAAATAATAGAAATATTATGAAATAGAGCAGAAAGTAGAGCAGATGGTTGGAGATAGTGTATTGAATTTGTTTTATATTACAGTAAAATTATGTTTTTTTATAGAGAAACTCTTGAAGATGCTCGTATATTTCTTATTTTAATTGTTGATTGTATTTATTCTGTATTTATATTATATTCTTTTTAATGTAGTAATATTTTCGACTATTAATAACAAATGGATTTAGTGCAATAAATGCTTGGATGATGCTAGACAGCTCGAACTGAATGCTTCAAATTGTACCAATTACCCGTATAAGACAAACTGGTTGGCAATCTTACCTTTAATTAGATTCTGCTCCAAATTGGTAACAACAATGATAGAAAACTTCCCTTCACGTGGCAAAACTAGGGATGACAATGGGTCGAGTTTTTACGGGTACGTGGCTCTACTAAACTTTAATGGAACGGGTTTGGGAATTATTAAATAGTTTTGGAACGGGTTTGGATTGAAACATTCAAAACCGTGACGGGTTCGGGTCGAGTTTGGAAAATTAGCTACGGGTACCCGCTACTCAAACCCATTTATATATATGTAAGATGACAAAATATTATATATATAATTTATAATATTTTTATAGATATTAGTATAAATATTAATAATTTTAGGGTTTTATAGTATTCTTTTTAACCCGCATACAAAGAATTAATAATTTTAGTAATTAAATATTTATTTTATATATAATTTATATTAGCATAAATATTAGGATTTTATATTATTCTTTTAACCCACGTATAATTTAATTTAATGAAATTTTCTATTTATACTTATGTTAAAATTATGTTTATAATATTTTGTCATTTTTACTATTTAATATTGATGTTTATGTTATAGTACATTCGGGTTTTAGCGGGTTTTTAATGGGTATTACCCAACGGGTTTGGGTCGGGTACGGGTTTTAAAATAATTTTTTAATCGGGTTTTGGACGGGTATGGGTTGAAATTTTTTTAATAGGTTTGGGTTTGGGAAATGCCTAATGGGTGGGTACCCGACCCATTGCCATTCCTAGGCAAAACATTTCTCTAAACTCAGGATTTTGTTTCTTCTATTAAGCTGATAATTGGCACTAATTGATGGAGCGGGAGATAAGTTTTTGAACATCTATTGTATTTATTTGCTCGAGTAATTGATATTATCAAACAAGGTAGCGAATAATTATTATTCTATTAACTTTTCCAAAAAAACAAAATTAAATTAAATTATGAACTTAAGCTTATAAAAGAAAATTTCAAAAAATGTGTGCATAGCAGTAGAGTGGTTAATGCTGAGCCAGCCAAGGATTTCAGGTTCAAGCAAACCGTGGTGCCGTCTTTAAATTTAACTAGAGAGTAACCCGCGTGCTTTGCGCTGCACAATGACGAATAATTAATGTGTTGCTTGAAGTGTCTCAAATTTACATATATAGAAAATTTATATGTTATTATTTATATTGGATAATTAGAAAATTTTAGACCAACACGAATTCAATTTGATATTTTATTTTATATATAATTGGATATTTCCTTCAACTTATATGTAATTCAAAATAGATAAATGGTCATTTCGGAAAAAAAAAAGTTAAATAGCTTTAGTTCGTGTTGAAATACGTATACATTGCAAGTATCCAATTATTTAATTGAGTTTCTGTACAATGGTACTCAAGAATTATTATTTTAAAATATCTAAAATAAAAAACTGTTAATCAGAAATTTAGAATGACATATTTAACGTGGATATGAAAGCATATATTTTTTAATGTAAATATACATATATTTGAATTTGTCAAATCCTATAATTGAATAAATCAACATGGACGCATATTTGTAAATAATCGGTGAAAATTAAATATATATTATGTTGCTTTTAGTTTGAAATATGAAAATATGTACAATTACCATAAATAAAAAGCTTAATTATTATTAATTTGGAAGCAGTGCTAGTAGCCACAGTCGGTGTGTTAAATTTATAGAAGTGCATGAATTTATTAATAGGCTGAACATGCATGCATTTTAGGGTGGATAAATGATAGTTTGGGCGGAAAAATACATGCAGATTATTTTGCTTTAATATAGTAATAGATATGAAAATATGTACAATTACCATAAATAAAAAGCTTAATTATTATTAATTTGGTAGCAGTGCTAGTAGCCACAGTCGGTGTGTTAAATTTATAGAAGTGCATGAATTTATTAATAGGCTGAACATGCATGCATTTTAGGGTGGATAAATGGTAGTTTGGGCGGGAAAATACATGCAGATTATTTTGCTTTAATATAGTAATAGATGTGAAAAATAAAAAAAGGAATATTTCATAACATAATTAGGGAAGTATTCAGTACGTTATGTATTGAGGTGTCATATATCGTGACATGTAATAAGATAAAATATTACTATTATAATTATTAATATAGCAATACAATACCATATATTTATAATCAAGTGGCCCCACATATTCTATAATATATATATATATATATATATATATATCTATATATATATATATACACACGCACTTTATTTATTTATTTATTTATTTATTTGTCTTCTATATTGATACAAATAGATTTATCAATAAACAGAGCACATTATTTTATTGTGTAGTACTGTGTGCTACTATGATGTAAAAGACTAAATATAATAGACGGAGAGAGATTTATAAATTTAAAATTTGGCAATTATCACATTAAATTTCAAATTATTTGGCTTCTCCCAAAAATGACTGTAACTTTCAATAATATTAATAGAAGGCATGATCTATATATTGATGTTGTGCCAAAAAAACTTATGACTAACATTTTTCGTCAACAAAATGTTGACCTGTAAAGGTGACATGGTAAGTAAAATGATATTTTTGTATTAATTAATTTAAAAAATTGAAATTAAAAAAACATCAACGTTAGACGATAGCTTTCATCGACGGAAGGCATTAGCGTTGACATTTTTGGCACAACATCAATAATCCAGACCTTTTATTGATATTATTGAAAGTTCATTACATGTTTGGAACAAAATAAATAATTTAGGATTAAATCTCATAGTTATCCTTTAAATTTTAAATGTTGCTTAAAATTATAATTTTCGTAAGACACATCTCCTTGTGATCACTACATTTGCGATCGCGGAGGGAGAGGCGCAAGCTGTTGTGGATCGCGCGCGGCAATCGCGTGGAGATGTCCGCATTTGCGAACGCGGCTATGGTGAGAGGCGGAGAAGAGCTGGGTGACATGGCGGCTTCTACTTAAGCAACGATTTAGCCGTTGCTCAATTCAAAACGAGCAATTTTTTTTTTAAATTTTAATTCTATTTTCCATCTATAAATACATACCCTATTTGACTTCATTTTCACATTTTCTAGGCTTTTCTTCCTCAATTTATTTTATCCTCTCATTTTTTATCTCTTAAATCATGTCAGACGACGATCGGCCGTTTCCACATAAAAATGGAGGATGGTAAGTGGCTTGCTCTCAAAGTAGCTCAATTGTACGCCCAATATGCGACGAAGCCGATGAAGAGGAGGCCAAACGCGAAAAGCAAAGGAGGTCACGCTCAAAGAGGGCGGTCGTGTTTCGGGACCGCAATGACGCTTTTTTCATTTCAATTTAATAAAATTTTCATTTAAAAAAAATTGTTATTCATATTATGAAATTAAAATAATTGTAAAATGAAAAAGAAAAAAAAATGGAGAGAGAGAGATCATCATATTTGATGATCTTTATTGTGAGCAAATTAAATGAAGAGATCACCATAGATCCACTTTTAACATTAAAAATATGGAGAGATCATTATGTTGGTGATCTCCATTGTGGATAGTCTAAGCTTGTTGTAGAAACGGCTACTTTTTATTTAGCAAAGTTAATCGTACATATAACCAAACCGATAATTTGTCATTCATCGATGAGAAAGAGGTATGGATTTAGCAATTCGGTAATTAATGGGAAATTTTATTAAGGGTGTACATGTACTACACCTAGTTCTCAGTAATAATATAAATTATATTATTAAAATATTTAATAATTTAATTTATATTATTATTGAGAACTGGGTGTAATGCATGTACATCAGCATGTAGGATATAATTTCTCGTAATTCAGACTATTTCAACCAATATCTTGTTTCAGAAAAATTGACTAAAAGAAAGAGGCCTAGCTAGATTTGCTCTCATCATTTTATGGTGTCAAAAAATAGTTATTTAATTTGTGTCAACACTCATTAATTTAGAAAAAAAACTACGAAAATTTGGCCATATTATTATTGATTACAAACTTTACAGTAGGTAGAAAATTACGTGGGGAAATTATTAATACTAGCTAGTAAGATATGGCAGCACCATTATGATTGCTTATATTAGTACAGTATAATAACAAAAAGACAAACTACTCCACTTCTGTAGATGTGGCTGGCAATTATTACTGTAAGGTGACCGGTCAAAACATAGCAAAGTGCCCCACACCGTCTTCTTAAGAGATTTGATCAAACCGCAGGGAACAGAATAGGTAGAGAAGCAAAATAAATAATAATGCAAAAAAAAAAAAAGTAGAGAGGCATAGATAGAAAGAGGGAATAAAAGCAGTGTCCGTGTGATTGTTAGAGAGAGAGAGTGTGTGTGTGGGGTTGGAGGGGGCAGGCAGAAGCCGCCGCCTGATAAGACGTGTCGCGGCTTGGGGGCGTGAGCATTTGTCATGTGACTCAGACCAAATGCGTCTCCTACCCGATGCTGACGTATGCCCTACACAAATCATCCCCCTTGTACGGCGCTGGACAACGGCGCCTCCACCTTTACCCCATTTTTTTTATTTTTTAAATTACTATTTTAATGTACTCCTCTTTCTAGACTCTTTCAACTTAGGAGTATTTTAATATCCATAATCACTGGATTGCGTTGTTACCTTCTACAAGTACGATAAAAATGTCTTTGGTCTTTTCAGTAAATATAAATGTACTAGCGCCGCACTATAATATATTCGCTTTTTTGTATTTTATTATATTATGGAAGGTGGGTTTATTCTAATTAAAATGTTAAATGTATTAACTAAGCTAAGTGGGCGGCTTTTCGTTTAATTATTTATTGGAACGTATTTATTTATGTTGCGACTTTTTGCTATTAAACAGTACTTTTTTAATGTGTTGCTACAGCTTCAAAAGACCTGATGCGTGAGGTGATTTCTATGCTCTATTTTTTTTTCTTTTTTTTCTTTTTTGAGTTGTTCCTTATCTATTGTTAGTTTGTGCTATTATAATGATGTGTGTGTATTTTGGTTGTTCAGAAGTTAAGTTTTCTATGATTTAATATGGAAATAATGCACGTTTAGGTGTGGTTTTTATGCAGGAAATGCAGAGTTCGTTTGTTCAAAGATGTGAATAAGAGAAATGAAGAAAGAGTGATATTTTGTGTAATTTGAAAGAAGTTGAAGATGCGAGGAGAAGAGATGGGCCGCAGTATTTTTTCTTTTGGATGTAATTTTTTGTTAAGGATTTCTTTATTATTAGAGGTCTTAGTAATTAATTAGAATTTTTAATAGTAATTAGAATAGGAGTCTAAGTCCATATTAAGTGGGTTTGACTACTGATTTAGGAAAAGGATTTGTTTTCTTATGTTTTGGTAATTTTTGGGATTTAGCCGCCACATATATAGTATAGGTTTAGGAGATTAGTTTAAGACCTTACCTTTATTTTTCTATTCAGCCGCCATTAGCATAGACGGAAGGAGCAGAAGACTTGGAGGATTTATTCTTATTTTTATTTTGATATCTTAGTTCTAGAGTTCGACTTGCATCGTATTGGAGATTCAATTTCTGGTGACAATTTCGTTGTTTTATATTTTATAGATTAATATTATGCTTTCATTATTTTATTTTATTTGCGTTTAATTTTAGTATGAGTAGCTAGTTCTTTAATTCGGCGAGAATATTGAAGCACTAGTCTAATAATCTGTGAGATCTAATTGTTCGTATAACTAATTTCCTAGGGCTTTGATTTGTTCCTTGTGTTTAAAGTTAATTCCAATTTTGTTTAAGCCTGATCAACTTAGATTAAATTGGATTACAGTCAATTAGTTTCACCAATCCGTAATTGTTGGAATAGGGCTAATTAGGTGATAAAGCTACCATGTTCGTAGTAGGAATAAATTGGTAGACGGGTTATTACTTGCGTTCTTGGGTAATTCGTCAAAATTGGGTTCCTTCAGATCTAAAAGCTATTAGAGCATTAAATCAAGGTCTGGCGTTTCCAGCTAGGTTGTGTTTTAATAAGGGGAATAGTTAGGTCTGACATCTACAGCTAACTATCGATAAAGTACGTAGGAATTGGGGTATGTCCGTTGCGTTCACGGTACCCTATAACTGGTTGGTTCTTGGGAATTAATTAATCTTTGCATCGATGATCAGAGCCCTAGACTAGTGTGGATTTATTCGAAGCCGAATTGCTTTTCTTCTTATTGAATTTCCATTTATTACTATTTTGTTAATTTATTATTTTTCTAGGTTTTAATTAATTATCTCAGTTTAAGGTGTGGTGGCTACACCAAAATTAGATTTATAGGAAAAATAGGTGAATTCCCGTTCTATGTGGTTCGACCCTGCTTGTTGCTATACTAATTTAATTCTGAGCAGGTTGCAGGAATTATTTGATGGTATACGACGTACACCATATAAGAATTTCACATCTGATATCGTTCTAAAGCAAAATTCTATTTTTCAGAAAAATATTGTCTCGTTAAGATTATTACAAAGTGGTTAAACTTTTTAATTAATTTTCACAATTTACAAAGATTAAATTTAATAGAAAGAGTATATTTACTTTTTTTTATGTATAAATTTTTACGATATACAACACTTATCGATAATGGAGTCGGTATAATTTTATTTGTTCAAGATAAGTTAATTGGTGTAAACATAGGTAGTGGAACAAATTAATGACCACATGGCGTATTATTTTTTTGAGAGACACATGTACTATTATTAACAACAGTTGTATATAACAAAAATATATTGAAGATAGATTCAACCTCCTAGCTAGTAACACAACCATAAAGAAGGAGAAAGACATGACACGTCTAAAACAATTTCGTTAATCCTTCGGAGCCCAATATCTATTATATAATATTAACAAAAATATTAGATGACTTTTATTTACTTCGGTTAGCCGTTTAAAATTAAAGAAAAATTAGAGATTGCTACAAAAATTATTCTAAAAATCGAAATGATTAACCATAATAAAAATAATTTGCAATTTTTTATAATTCATATTATGAAAACCTTAGTAGTCACACATTATTTCAATTGGAAATGAAATAGGTAAAAATTTGATGACACAGAACATAGTGCACAACATTTGTTACAAAATAGATGTTGGATAAACAAGAACAATCCTTTTTAATCCACCAAAACTTTTCCCTTTTAGTTATCTCAAATAACCGTAATTTTTTTGAATTCCATTGTTGAGGTAATAAATTTTTTTTTTCCATCCTAAATACTCTAGAAGTACAGCTCCAATATATTTTGTCATGCAGTATAAAGCACCCCTCTTCTATTTTTTCAATGCAATTTTTATTTCAGACACAATTTGGAAAACCCAATAAAATGCTAAAACTATAAGTCTATATCATTACAAAATTACCCAACATAATATTTAGTTACTTTACCAACCATATGAGGAGAAGCAAATACGACATTTGCACACTGACACATTTTAAGTTGAGCTTATTTTACAGGACTCATATAGTACGACACATCTTATCTAGATATATAATTTAACTAACATACACTCAAAAGTAATGCATTTTTATTTTCTTCGGTAAAAAAGAGAAGAAAAATAGAGGAATTTTTTGAATTAATATATTTGGGGTTTCGCAAACAAATTGTTCAAGTAGATTTATTGGCCTCAGAATGCTGAGTGACAGAGTTTTGGTTTGGTGTGGTGGGCCTAGTTTGAAGAGTGCAGTGTACGGGTTGGGCGGTATTAGAATTTAATTTGGGACCAATTAATTAAAGTCTGAAGCATCTCCCACTATGTAGATTTATGAGGTCTAGTTATTTTCTTGTTAGAGTGCCCTTCAATAAAAGTTAATTTATATATAAATTAAGAAAAGTAAATAAAAAATAAAACGATAGAAGGAGACTGAAGTGGTCGTATGTGATAAAGTAGTTCAATTATTTTCTTCATAACAAATTATAGAAAATTAATTACAGGCCTGACTAAGCATTAAGAAACTAACTTCTTAAAATAAATTAAAACTGTTACTAAATTTAAGTGTGAAAAATATATAGCCAATTAAAAAGTAAAAAAAAATTGAAAGAATGTTCATTTTATTATTTTTTGTACAGCTAGTGTACTTGTGTATTTCATGGTATGCGTTTGTATAAGTTATATGGATTGATTTTAAATGAAAAGATACTCATCAAATAATACTCTCTCCGTCCATTATATTTGTATCACATTGGATGTGACACGGATTTTAATAAATATTAGATAGTTTTTTTAATGGAGGAAAGGGCTACTATATAATGAGTTGTTGCGATGCTTAAATAATAAATGTGTGTAGGTATTGTCCAGAAAAAAAAGGAAAGTGATACATTTTCTGTGTACGGATCAAAAAGAAATTGTGATACAAATACGGTGAACTAAGGGAGTACTACTTTACATACTCCCTCCGTCCCCAAATGAGTTTCCCGAGCTATCAAAATATGTATACCAAGATAGTGGACAAAATGACTCATTTTATCCCTAATTATTGCATAGGAAACCGAAAAAGTTAACTTTTAGTCTTGAGTCAAAGAGTAAATATGATAATTTAGCATAATTTTTGCATAAAATTGTGTAATAGGATACTTATTTGAGGACAAAATTTTTGGCGGCTCGTAACAGTTATTTGGGGATGAAAGGAGTAATTTGGAAGAAAACATTTTTTATCTTATCTATGAATAGTGATGGAAGTTTAACTATGGACTCTTTTTTTAATAAAGTGTGACGATATATACCATAAAATAAACTACGTTTATAAATTGAGGACCAAACATTGTTAGCGTCATATTTGAAAATAAAATTAATCATGATATATAAGTAAGAAATTTTTTTTTATCCTTTTTTCCCCTTCCATCCCATTAAATTTGTCTTTATTTTCTTTTTGGGTTTTTTGTTCAAAAAAAAAAGAAACAATTAACTCTTTGAAAATTGTGAGACCTACCTACTTTATCTTTTAATCCTTATCCTTAATAACCGAGTCGAACATTAACATGACAAATTTAATGGGATGAGGGGAATAATGAATATCAACACACTTCATTATCGACATTCTTATTCAGACGCTCTTCCAAATACGAGACATGTTCTGATCACAATACTTATTTCTTTTTCATCTCTTTCTAAAATATTACTCCCTCCGTCTACAATAAGTGTGGTCTTCTTTTTATTTTCGTCCGTTCACAATAAATGTGGTCTTTTCTTAAATGAAAATGACTCTACTCACAATATACATGGGTCACACTCTCCACTTACAATACATCTATCTAATCTATTCTTCCACTCTTAAAATCCGTCACTCTATCCGGACCACACTTATCATGAACTGAGAGTGTATCGTCTAGGGCTATATAATATTCGTCGTTAACAGGCGCCAATTTTTACCATACAAATTGTGTCTGAAAACTAATTGTTTCAATTGGGGTGAGTAGATATAAATAACATGAGTCCTAAAACTGGGGTAGGTCGTGGAATTCGACTGTGTGTTTTTATATAGTAGAGAGAGTGAGAATTTAATAAAAAATGAAGCGAAGTGGGTGGGGCGGAGATGATAAGAGAGATTAAAATTTAAAAGTTGAAAGTAAGGTGTCAGGTGGGCACGTGGGGGAGCGATGCATTACGTGGTGTCCGAGTTGAAGGAGACAGCCCAATTTTTACATACAACTTCCTCTTTCTCTCTCTACAACCCTACACTCTTATGATGGGGTCAAATCAACTTTGTGTATCCTTTTTTGACTACTTTCCAATCCTCCCAATTAAGTATTTATTTATAACTATATGGTTAATTATACTTTGTGCCTTTACCTTTCATCTCGAATAGAGATGTCAATTGGTCCGGGCTGGGCCAGCCCAACTCGGCCCAAGCCCAGTATGGGCCGGGCCGACCCAGTTCAATAAATGTGCGGGCCGGGCTTGGGCCAACCATTGAAATGGGTCACATATGGGCCTAATTTCCAGACCAGAATCGGGCCTGGATCGGGCCCATTCCGAGCTTTGTTCTTCATGGGCCTAAAGTGAACTTTATTTTTAGGAAGGTCCGGCCCAGGCCCGGCCCGCTCCATTAATGGGCCTGGACCGAGCTGGACTACACACTAAAAAGCCCGTTCCGGGCCTGGGTCGGGCTGGGCCGGCCCAGTCCAGTTGACAACTCTAATCTCGAATTACTTTTCGGTCCTTTCATCATGTATTTATTTTACAGCCCGACTTTTCAATTAATGACAATTATAGCATGGGAGCAAAATTTCGACGACAGATATTAGGATCGTTGAGGTGTGACGTGTTAAATTGCCAAAAAATTATTAAATGATGTGGCATTTAAGGCTGCCATCCAGCCTAAACGACGTCACTTCCATTTTTTTTTTAATTGTTCCTTCGTTCTTGAAGCTGCGCTGCACAACTCCTCCCCAAAACTCAAAGATTTCTTGGCGGCGCAACAATGGCAGGCTTGAGACTTTCATCGAGCGAAATTAAAGTAAACAAAAATGAGTTTGTGCCTCAATTATCTTATATTCTTATCAAATTCGCCAAAAAATCAAGAAACTACAAAACATGTAGCCCAAAACAAAGAGAAAAAACGAAACAAGTCAAAAATCGAAAACAAGAAAACCAAATCTGCCAGACCTAATGTTTTGATGTTCTCTTGACGTTTAAAAAAAATAATTGCACTGCAATGAGATATTAGCGGAGAAGGAATAAGTCGCCGCCGCCATGTTGCAGGAAATATCATAATACCCTAAAAAACTGAGGTCACGTAAAAGCATCCACAATTGTGAGCATAAAAAGTTTGTATCAATCAATATTTTATTAGTTTTTATGGAATCATATAGGCACAATAAATTTTCCAACATTGGTGCCCCCACCAAATTTCATGGGCACAATCCATTTTTTATTTATAATTAATTTATTTACTAATTTAAAACATAATTATTTTATTTAATGCAAATTTTATTAGATTGAAATAAAGAAAAAAACATTGCATTAATAAAAAACATGAAAAACAAAATATTTTTATCTCGATCAAAGCATGCCCAAATTTATTCGATCACGTGCTTGAAGGAGCTGTGCGTACAATTTAATCGCTTCGAAAGAGAGCCGTCATTTTCCTTTGGAAAGAGTCGTCGCTCGACATGATCCAAGGACAACGAAAAAATTACAACAAAGAAAAAGAATTGAGGAAGAAATAGAGAGATAGGTGTGATAATGAAGAAAAATAGAGGTAGTATATATAGATAAATAATAGGAATAAAAAAAACGGCCAATAGAAACGCGCCACATCACCTCCTTCATCCGTCCGCCACAGCTCCGAGTAGGGCACAGTTCCACCCACCCTCCTCACCCACACGCGGGCGCCAACGGCATGCACCCATCTGCATCGCCACGCCTAGAACGCCCACTCATGTGGGTGCTCTAAGGAAATTTAACATCGTTTGCTGGATAGTAATGGGGCATACTGAGTAGAGACTTAGGAGCACCAAGGTGTAGTGCACAAGCACCTTGGATGTGTGACACTTGTAAAGTGTTTTAATTTAAAGTTAAATTTACAACACATTAAATTAAAATACTTTACAAGTATCACACATCCAAGGTGCTTGTGCACTACACCTTGGTGCCCCTAAGTCTCTACTGGGCATACTGCTGAAGCCCAGGAAAAGTACTGTGCAGGAAGGGGTTGGAGAGGAGTTGGACAGTGGAGTAATTGGCGGCGCCGCCGCTGAGAATCTTAGGGTAGCGTTGAACGCGTTCTGGGAAATTGAGTTTGGCGTTGGAGCCTTTGAATCTTCGGGCAGCATCATCTTATGCAAGTGCTGATAGCCTTTGATTTGATGTTTTATTTTTTTGTTTTTTATTTTTCAACTGGGTATCAAACAACGTCGATTTAATGTCCAGGTGAATATGATAATTTCCACATCAATATCCGGTCGTTCCAATCATTTTTCCGTCGCCGGATTTTGCTCGCGTGTGATAAGTGTTATAGCAAGGCAAATGTCAGACTACTTTTTGCATATTTCGAAAGGTTGGACCATAAAGTAACTACGAAGTGAAAGTTCAGGCTATAAAGTATAATTAACATTTAATTACATAGTTGTACTTTCTTACTTTCAAAATAGTTAATATTTCTTCGTCCTATTTCATTATACTCATTTGGCCGAACACGGATGTTAAGAAATGAATTATTTATATTAAAATTGAAAATATAATGTAGCTTTTTGGAGATATTTATGTCAAATCACGTAAAAGAGAGAAATGAAAGACTATTAGATTTTTTATGGCAAATCAAGTATATGTTGTGTTTTCATTTTAGAAAATGAAAATAATGAAATGAGACAGACGTCCAAATAATGAAAATGAATATAATGAAATGTCAGGGAGTATTATGCTATAAATTATTCCATCCGTCCACGATAATTGTGATTTTTGGGGAGTGACACGCGTATTAATAAAAGTTAGATAATTATTTTTTTAGTGGTTAAATGGTCCCACCACTTTTATGTTGTTAGATTATTATTGTGGGTTAGAGGTTGGTTTTTTTGTAAATAATTAGATGAAATAAGGTTTAAAAAATAAAAAAGTCATAAATTTTATGGAGGGACGAAAAAGGAATAGTGACCCGTGGATGAAGGAAGTACTAGTTAAATAATGTATTTAAGTACTCCAACACCAACCTAAAAAGAGAGTATTATACATTTGAGTGATGCTATTTGGACAAATTTTGTCTAGACAAAAATCGGTCCGTTCATCAATCCGGCCCGAATATATTAATTATCTACTTCCTCCGTCTCGTGATAAGTGGCCACATTTCCTTTTTGGATTGTCCCAGACTCCCGGGATAAGTGACCACTTTCCTTATAAGGAAATATACCCCTCTCACAAAAAGTTATGGGCCCCACCACTTTATATTTTTTTACCCTTTAAACACTCTTCTCCTTAATTCCGTGCCGAAAAGAATGTAGCCACTTATGGTGGGACGGAGGGAGTATTTTTTTAATAAAAGCATATATCCTGAATTACTGATTTACCCTTACTTGTTTTGGCTCCAACTTAACATGTTTTTGGCTCCAAATTAGTACATGATTAGGCGTGCTAATTATTTTCCTCCTATAATTCCCGCTCATACATATTCACTCCATTTTAATGCCGCCTAATTTTTTTCCAACTAATTAATTATTGTTTATTCATAGTATCTATATCAATTAAAAATAGTAATACTTATGCATATCACGTCAAACCAAAAACAACATCCACTCATTAATCTTTTTTTTGTTGATAAAGTAATATTATACAAGATTTTAACAACCTTGTATTTTTTAAAAAATTATTAGAAAATTCAGTTTTACTATTTTATTTTACCCAAATTAGACCATAGTTCTAGTAACGCGATATTTTACATGATTATCACGGAATCAATTAAAGTGGCCAATTTATATAATATTATTTAAAATAACTAATTTCTAGACGAATTTGATTACAATCTCGTTTTTTTTTTTGAAAATTCAATTTTACTAACATATTTGACCCAAATCAGACCATAGTACTAGTCATACGATATTTTACATGATGATAATGGAATCGACCAAAGTGGGGTAATTTATATGATTTTATTGAAAATAATTAATTTCTGAACGAATTTTTGAATAAAATTCATATTTTTTTAATTATTAGAAATTCAATTTTACTAGCATATTTGACCAAGATTAGACCATAGTACCTGTATAATAATCACGGAATCAATCAAAAGTGGCTCATTTAACTAAGATTATTGAAAATAATTAATATCTTTGATTAAAATTCGTATTTTTTTGTAATTCTTACAAATTCTATCTTTCTAAATGAACTTGCATTTTTTTTAAATTTTGCAAGGTTTCACAAATCTTAATCGTTAGATATTTAACTACCATCTTATGGAGGGCAATCATTACAAGTTGCTACTTTATTGCGTATCCCTAGTCACAAGCATGCTTAAGTCTTTATTAACTAACATGAACGTTTGATTAACCTTCAATATCCTCTCCTATTACAACTCTGCACAAAACTAAAAAAAAACATTCTACCATGGCGGATGAAGCTTTACGAGATGATTTCATGCATATGATATTCGGATCTCCCGTCTCAGTTCATGAAGATGAGACCAATGCATCAATTAATTGTCTGATAATGATAATGAATATGAGTTTGAGCACGAAATACATCAAGAAGAAGAAGAAGAAGAAGAAGAAGAAGAAGAAGAAGAAGAAGAAGAAGAATAACATGATCAAATGGAGAAAGAAGTAAATGAGGAAGATGAAATGGACGAAGATGCAATGCACGAAGCTGAATTCGAAGATTGTTTGTATGAAGGTGAAAGCGCATATCAAGAGATGATACAAAATGGTCCAAAATATTTTCATAGTGAAAATGAAATGAAAGAAGCCTATACAACTTTTTCCAAGGCCAAAGGTTTCGGTATTTCTTGCAGAAGTAGAGCCTCAACTAAGTATGTCCAGTACAGGTGTAAAAGGGGACGAAAGTCAGAAAGTAAAAAAATACATTAAGAGGATTGACTGCCTCGTTCGTCTAAATGCAAGATACAGGGGTGGCGATGTCTGGATGGTAGATAAAGTGTGCAACGAGCATAATCATGAGCTTGAGCCGGAAATGTCTGAATTCATGCCATGTCATAGGAACTTGACAACAGATATGCAGGTCCATTTAGAAGCATACGATAAAGAGGGGATGAAACTGTGTAAGAGTATAAGAATGATGGAAGTACTTTCTGGAGGACCATCTAATCTAGGTGCAACGGTCAAAGACTGTAGGAATTATGTCGAGAAGATGAGAAGGTTGCGACTTGGCGAAGGAGACGTCGCTGCCATTCAGACATTGTTTAAGAGGCTGCAGCAGAATGATATGGAATTCTTCTATTTGTTTGACCTCGACGACGGTTCTAGACTCCGTAATGTAATGTGGATACATCCTCGTAGTAGAGCTGCATATGAGGAATTTCACGACGTCGTGAGCTTCGATACGACATACCTTGTAAATCAGTATAACATGTCATTCGGATCTGTCGTCGGAGTGAATCAACATAGTCAATCAATCCTACTCGGATGTTGTCCTTTGACAAACGAGACTGCAGAATCCTTTAAGTGGTTTTTCAGAAATTGGCTTGATGCAATGAGAGGTGTTCAGCCTACGACAATTTTTTCTGATCAAGATAAAAGTATCAGAATTGCTTTGAGGGAAATCATGCCTGAAAGCATCCATCGCTTTTTGTATATGGCATATCTTGTCGAACGTGAGAACAAAGTTCAAAGAAACTGCTAACTTGTCTGCCGTGAAATCTGATTTCAATGCAATGATCTATGACAGCGTGAGCATTTCTGAATTAGAATCCATGTGGCCTGCCTTTCAGAATAAGTATGGCTTACAAAATAACAGGTGGCTGAAGGACTTGTTTCAGGATAGGCAAAGTTGGGTGCCAATCTATTCGAATCACATCTTCTGGGCTGGTATGTCTTCTACTTAAGAAGTAAGTCAATGCATATTTTTTTTTGATCATTATATTAACTACAGGAGTACTTTGAAGAGATTCGTTGAGCAATATGAAATCGTAGTGACGGAAAAGTTTAGAAAAGAGCTTAGGGCTCAATAATCGTCGAAGTACAGGCCCATTGTTTGTATGTCGCATTTCAAGTGGGAAGGCCAGTTTGCAAGAGTATACACTAACAATATTATGGTACTGTTTCAGAAAGAAATTAAACAAATGTGGAACTGCAATGTGAAACTTCTTGATATAGTTGGTGGTGCATTAGAGAGGTACAATGTTTTAGAAGTAGGAAAGTTGAAGCACTGGTATGGTAAAGAATACAATTTTCAAGTTGAATATCGTCATGCCGGAGAATATATTCAGTGCAATTGTAGGAAGTTTGAGTCTAAGGGCATTTTGTGTTGTCACATATTAAAGGTATTAGCATACATAAATATTGAAGTGGTTAATGAGAGATACGTGCTTACGAGATGTCGGAAGGATGTGTACATGCCATATTTTAGCGTTTTTTTTGCAGGTGGGTATCCAGTCATGACAGAGGAGTACAAAAGATATCAAGAAATGGAGAAATAATTTAAGTTATGCAGTGACTTAGCACTTGATTCGGACGAGAATATAAAGTTTGTAAACGAACATTTTGCTGCAATGAAAAGACAGCTCTTGAACTGGGATTCTTCCACCCCCGCTCGAGTTAACCGAGATACTTCTGAAATAGTCCAAACTGGAAATGAAGAGCCTCCTATATTAGATCCATTGATTACTGCACGTAAAGGAATGCCAAGGGAGAATCGATTCAAGCATTCGGCTGTAAAGTATATATCGCGTGGCTTGAGAGGTAGAGCCTCTAATTCAAGGGGAAGAGGCTCGACTACAAGGGGTCGCGGTAGAGGAAATTTCCATGCTAGTGGAAATGATATCGGAGGACAATCGACACAGTGAAGTTGTATCTAATTAGTTACTTAAGTTGCTTCGAGTTAGGTAATTGTTAGGATTTATTGAATTTTTTGGATTTTATTGGAATGTTTATGATTACTGATTATGATCATTGCATTTTTAAATTTTAGTTGCTTGTTTATGCTTCGAGTTAAGTTGCTTGTTTCAATTTTAGTTAATTTCTGATTATGAGCATTGCATTTTTAAATTAAATTTTGGGAAGATTAATAAAAATACAACAATTTTTGAATTATATTTTAGGAAGATTAATCAAAGATTCTAATTTATTAGGGTTTTGTCGTTGTTGGACTGTTGGACCGTGTGTCGATTTAAAAGAGTACAATTTTCTATAATTATTTGAATTAATTTTAATAATATAGTTATTTAAATTATTTTGAAGAAATTATGACGAAATTGTATAGTATTAAACATAGCCGAATACCATTGATATTAATATAAAAAAAACATTGTCCCTAATAATAGTCCATAAAAACATTAGATAAACATACAAAACACAACATTAACACTAAAATTAAAAAAAGAAATTGTCCATAAACACATTAAACATGAACTTGCGCATTTTCTTGTTGGTTCTTCTCCGTTGCCAATCCCAACCAAATCGGATACGCGCTATCGTGCGTCGCCTTCAACCATTCCCAGTCCACGTTGTACAAAGGTCCGCCAACGCAGAGATCATGCAGCACGTGATTGTTGGGTTCGCCCCACAACCTGAACAGCGTGTGAAGAATTGGCTCCTACGAAGAATGAGATTAAAGATAAAAAATCACAAACAATAAACATGCATGGAGAAAAAACATTAAATCATACTCACGTGAACCAGCCTGTTAAAATATTGTTGATCAGCCATGACTCGATTGTTTTGAGCGTCATATCAGATTCCTCGCTTACAAATAAACCACTTGAACTCATTGTAGCGAAGGCTAAGTTCATGCAACTTCAGGACTATTTCGTAACTAGTGAGTGGACCATCTACTCTTGGAACCAAGGCGGCTAACTCAAAGGCAATAGTATGAATTTCCAGGTAGAATACAACTTTGTCAGACATACATATTCTTCCCTTCCGATTCAACAGTAGGTGGCAGAGGCGTTCTTCAAAATAGGTCCATGGTCGCTGGCGTTGATCATTGACTGCCATGGAAACCATTTTTTCAAAGAACTCTGGAAGAATAAATTTGGATGAGAATAAATTAGTGGTGCGTCGTTTTTCACCAAAAATAATCCGACACGCGGTCGGTATGCCCACACTGCACAGAACAGCGGTAAGCAAGATCAAATCCCAAAGGACCGACGAGAATTTTTCCAACACTTCAATCTGTAAGTAACCCCAAATTTTCCAACGAATGTTTATGAAACAGAAATAAAATTAAATAACTAATATCCAGAAAATAGATTTAAACAGAGATGTAAAAGCATTCCGGTTTCCGATTAATTCCACCCTAGCTCGACTAATCCGATCATTGATACAGGAGTGACTCCAATTCATGCAAACAAATAAGTTATAATCACCGAAGACGCTTCTGAGGTGATCTTATCTCTCCTTAACTATTCGGTAATCAGGAAGACGCTTCACCAACTACTTCTCTAATCGACTGACAACCCTAGAGACGCTCTATGGATTTAATGAGCCGACAACATTAATAATTAGAGAGACCCGATTCAAAATTCAATAAACTCTGATGCAGGATTACGAATTAAGACTGCTTATCCCTTGACTATGAAGAATCAATTTACCACTAATTAAACCTAAACCACCATTACGGATGGCCGATTTAATTGGCTACTAATTAATCTCGGACTACTAAATA
Organism: Agastache rugosa; assembly: GCA_031470985.1. Lineage (NCBI taxonomy): Eukaryota > Viridiplantae > Streptophyta > Magnoliopsida > Lamiales > Lamiaceae > Agastache > Agastache rugosa. The sequence goes on along the minus strand of CM062601.1, from coordinate 58,719,736 downwards.
TTTCGAACTACCTAGCAGAACCGAAACAATTAACGACACTAAAAATAAAGAATCACAGATGCATGCATAGAATTAAAGTATAAGAACAAATTAGATCTCACAGAATAATTAGGCTAGGGCTTCATTAATCTTCACCGGAATAAAAGAGTTTAGCTTGAATTCATAATCGAATTCAAGCTACAAAATAAAATAAAAACAGGAACGATATTTCTGCCGCCAAGAAGAAAAGAATCGTGAAAAATAATTCTCTGGAATAAACTTGTATGATATGATATGTTTGCTCCTTTTTGGAGTCACTTAAATAAGTTAATAAAAGGCAATTATAAACAAGGAAATAAAAACCCTACTTTTAATCTAATTAGGAAAATATTAAAATAAAGTCTAATAATAATAAAACTTTAATACTAAAAATCCAAGCCCAAAAACATGACTAAATTTCGTGCAACAACCCAAATCCACATCCAAGTCAGCTTCCAAGAACTTTCTATCGACTGCTTGTATTTCCTCACGCACAGTCAGTTGGTATGGGCATACTGCTCAACTTCCTTCATGGGATTTTAAACCACCTCCGCTGCAAAACCTCCAAAACCACGTCCATTCTTCCAAATATGCACAACCACCTATAATCCATCACAAAACGCAACAAACCCCGTAAAACATAATCTATAAGCTATTAACATCCAAAAATGTACCAAAAATATCCCAAAATATATAATAAATATATGCCCAATCAAATCCCCCCACACTTAAACAATGCTCGCCCTCGAGCACAATTAAGTCAAAAGACAAACTGGCAAAAAGACTCAAAACGACGAGATAATTATTGGCAACATTTCGATGGACAACAATCTAAGTCGAGACCAAGATACAATCATCTACAAACCACCAACCATTCTCTTGTTTCAAAATCATGCAAACACTCTTCATTCAAGTCAAAATCGTGCAAAATTGATCCTACCTCACTAAGTTTCACTCCAATTCTCTCAAAAGAAAATAAGGACATAATTAATTCACACTAATCGCAACTTAACACTCTCAAACATTGGTTTGCCCGTATGTCACTATCTCCACCTTAACATGAGATTAATGCACAAATCAAAAGGTATTTTCAGAGGGTTGTAACGGGGCTAGGGTGCATAGGTAGGATATAAAGGTTAGAACGGCTCATATTAATGCAAACATGCAAGTATATCGGAACAACCATGTTCAAGAGCAACTCCCAAAATATCACCTGACAAAAGTCGTGCTAATCTCCAACATTAGAGCATACAAAATTCCAAACTTATAAACCAACAACCCTTTCATACATATGTTCTTCCTATTTCTTCTCTCTTTTCCCTTTTTTTTCTTTTTGTTCTTTTTTTCTTCTTTTTTTTATAAGTTCTTTAGAGAGAGATTTTTTTTCTTATTCCCAGAAGAACCCAAACAAATTCCAACCTCTCAGTACCTCAGCACAAAACAACTTCAATATAACAGGAGCTCTCATTCTAAAATAATCCAATATATCTCGCATGTTTTTGAAGGACAAAAGAAAGCTAAATAGGCAAAGGCTGAATTTTTAGTGGCTGTTAATAATCAAGAAAGGACGGAATAGGCACAAACGAGCTCACTAGTGGAAAATGCAGGGTACGGACAATTTATTCAGGCCAAAACCATGGTTAATCCTAAGTGCCTTAATCATTTTCATGCAAGAATCTCAAAGATTTTAACTATGGCAATCGGGCAAACCAGGAATCAAGCATACAAGTCCGATACACTCAAGAAAAAAAAACAAATGGAGCTTCTCAAGTCATGCTCATAAGGCTCAAATCTCACAATATCAGAAGGTTTCGAAAAATCTTGAACAATTTTGCACTTTTTCCTCATCCAAGAACACATACGAGCATCATACACAATTCCATCACAAGAGAAAACAACCATGCAGACCAAAACAATATCTTAATCCCTTCTATTCAAATTGTTCACCTCCAAGTTGCCAACGACTCAAAAAGAACAAACGAAACGATTTTTTTTTAAAACACACTAGAAAATATAATCAACTTCTCCCCCCACACTTAGACACCACAATGTCCTCACTGTGTAAAAGAGAAGCAGACAAGAAAAAAAATGCAAAACAAAGAAAATAAGATAAACAAAGAAAGAAAAATGAAAAACAACGAAAAACTCCCCTGGATGGTGGTCAAGAAGATGGTGAAGTAGATAGGTGGAGCACGGCTTGTTCAACGGCAGCAATCCAATCACTCAAGGCATCAAAATTTTGCATGCTCTTTGTTTGGTTCCCATGAAAGACGAGGTGGTGGTGAAGAAGAACCCGGCGACAGAAAACTCGGAGATGAGATGGCCGGTGACGGGATAGGAATCGAGAAGCAGTGAAGGTGGCGCGATGGATCGACTGAGCGGAAGAGTTACAGCGGTGAAAATGGGGCTGCTGTAAAATTAGGGATTTAAATTAATCCCTAATTTCAATTATTTGCATTTTGGCCCCTTATCTTTCCTATCGTCATAAATCTCCCCTTCACCTAAAAAAATAAAAAAAATAAAATTAAATAAAACAAAATAAAAATAGAATAAAAATAGAAAAATAACATGCTGCTTTTTCGTTTTTTTATTGAAACAAAATAAATAAAAAGAGAAAAAAAACAATAACAACTAAAATGCTTGGGTTGCCTCCCAAGTAGCGCCCTTCTTTAACGTCCTAGGCCGGACATAATGGTAAATCGATCATGAGACGATTTTGGGGCGCGGCCAAATCTATTCCATCAAAAGTTGCTAACTCCGTTCCCCCATAGTATGGCTTGAGCAACTGGCCGTTTACCTTCCAAACCTTGGAAGTGCTAAAACTTCGAATTTCCACTGCTCCATGGGGACTAACACTCACAACTTCATATGGCCCCATCCAACGAGACTTAAACTTTCCCGGCAAGATTCGCAGCCGAGCGTTGAACAAAAGAACTTTCTGCCCGACCTCAAAATACTTCCTGCGAATGTATTTATCATAAAGAAACTTGGTATACTCCTTGTAGAGACATGCATTATCATAAGCTTCCAATCGAATCTCCTCCAACTCCTGCAATTGGAGCTTTCGCTTTTGGCCAACAATTTCTCTATCAAGACAACATTGTTTCACAGCCCAAAATGCTTTGTGTTCCAACTCGACGGATAAATGGCATTGCTTCGCAAAAATCAGTCGATAAGGAGATATTCCAATGGGTGATTTATAAGCTGTGCGGTAAGCCCGTACCACATCATCCAAACAGCAGCTCCAGTCCTTTCGATTTGGATTAACAGTCTTTTCAAGGATGCTCTTTATCTCCCTATCTGATACTTCAGCTTGTCCATTCGACTGTGGGTAATACGCAGTGGCTACTGTATGATGAACCCCATACTTCTTGAAAAGAGCTTCCAAGGTTTGATTGCAAAAATGGGTTTCTTGATCGCTGATGATAGCACGAGGCACATCAAACCTTGCGAAGATGTTAGTCTTAAGAAAACTGGCAACAACCTTGGAATCATTTGTACGAGTAGCCTTGACCTCTACCCACTTGGAGACATAATCGACGGCCAATAGAATATACGAGTTGCCACACGAACTTGAGAAAGGCCCCATGAAGTCCATCCCCCACACGTCGAAAATCTCACAAACCAAAATAGGAATTTGAGGCATTTCATTATGAGATGAGATATTACCCATGCGTTGGCATCTATCACAATTCTTGCAGAAAAAATAAGCATCCTTAAAAACAGTTTCCCAATAAAAACCAGAATCAAGAACCTTACGGGTTGTCCTTTTTGGTCCAAAATGACCACCACACGCATGGGCATGACAAAAGTGCAGAACGGACTGAATCTCACTATCGGGAATGCACCTCCTAATCACTTGGTCAACACAAATTTTCCACAAATAAGGATCGTCCCATATGAAATACTTTGCCTGACTTTTCAGTTGATTCTTATTAGCAGTCTCAGTCCCTTTTGGAAACATTCCAGTGGTTAAATAGTTAACCAGATCATCATACCACGGGATCGTACCATCGACTGCCAGCAACAGTTCATCAGGAAAATCGTCCAATATGGGCATACCATCTGACTCCGTCTGCAATCTGCTCAAGTGGTCAGCAACATTATTCTCAGCACCCTTCTTATCTTTGATCTCCAACTCAAATTCTTGTAGCAGAAGTATCAACCGTATGAGACGTGGCTTGGATTCTTTCTTGGAGAGCAAATACTTCAAAGCTGCATGATCCGAATACACGACAAATTTCGAACCAAAAGATAGGATCTAAATTTTTCACAAGCAAATACAACGGCTAGAAGCTCCTTCTTCATCGTTGTATAATTGCACTGAGCGGGATTCAGAGTTTTTGAAGCATAATAGATAACATGACTCACTTTCCCGTTCTTTTGCCCAAGTACAGCTCCAACGGCGAAATTGCTTGCATCACACATGATCTCAAAAGGCGTCCCCCATTTCGGTGGCTGAATTATGGGAGCAGAAGTCAGCTTGCTCTTCAAGAGGTCGAAAGCTTCATTGCACTTTTCATCAAAGACGAATGGAACATCTTTCTGCAACAACTTTGTTAGAGGCTGTGCAATCCTTGAAAAGTCTTGGATGAAACGCCTGTAGAAACTTGTATGGCCTAAGAAAGCTCGAATTTCTTTTTCGTTAGAAGGGTAAGGTAATTTCACAATTAAGTCAACTTTCGCCCTATCCACTTCTATGCCTTTTTCAGAAATCACATGCCCGAGCACAATACCTTGCTTAACCATAAAATGACACTTTTCAAAATTTAGCACAAGATTCGTTTCAACACACCTTAACAAAACCTTTTCCAGATTATCCAAATAGTGATAAAAAGAATCTCCATGCACAGTAAAATCATCCATGAAAATCTCAATGCAACTTTCAATCGAGTCAGAAAAGATACTCATCATGCATCGTTGGAAAGTACCAGGAGCATTACACAAACCAAAAAGCATACGACGACATGCAAAAGTACCAAACGGACAAGTGAAAGTTGTTTTCTCTTAATCTTCTTGTGCCACAAAAATTTGAAAATATCCAGAGTAACCATCAAGAAAACAAAAGAATGATTTTCCAGCCAATCTTTCAAGCATCTCATCAATAAAAGGTAAAGGAAAATGATCTTTCCTAGTGGCATCATTCAATTTCCTAAAATCTATGCACATACGCCAACCAGTTTGAAGCCTCATGGGAATCAATTCATTATTCTCATTCTCAACCAACTGAAAACCAGACTTCTTAGGAACCACATGAACAGGACTGAGCCAAGCACTATCAGAAATTGGATAAATAATCCCTAAATCTATCAATTTAAAGATTTCTTTAAGCACAACCTCTTTCATGACAGGATTCAATTTTCTTTGTGGGTCTCGAGAAGGCTTACAACCAGGCTCAAGTAAAATGCGAGAATGGGATATACCTTTTATGTCGGCTAAGGTCCATCCTATGACAGTTTTATACTTCTTCAAAAGCTCAATCAACCTTACCTCTTGTTCCATGCAAAGCTCATTACTTATGATGACCGGCAGCGTGTCCTCCTCTCCCAAGAAGGCATATTTCAGATGCTTTGGAAGCACCTTCAATTCCAGCACTGGAGCTTTCACCACAGATGGTAAAAGTGGTTCAGTCTTGGTCGGTATGGGCATCCTGTTCGATAGATGCCTGGTGGGAAATTCAATGGTAGAATACAACTGCTTAATGATATCTCAAATTTCCTCATCCTCTTCAGTAATTGCAGCTGCGTCTGTCATCCCACAAAAAAGTACCTGCTCCAACTTGTCTTCCCTAAAATGATTCTCAACAAAATCCACAATTAACGGGTCAACAACATCAATCATATACAGAGCTTCAGGATCCTCAACATGCTTCATAGCTTCAAAAATATTAAATGTGACAACATCACCATCAAATTCAAGGCTAAGCATGCCTTTATCAACATCAATTTTAGTTTTTGCAGTTTTCATGAATGGCCTTCCTAAAAGGATCAAAGATCTGTGAGAGGAATCATCCATGTCAACAATGTAGAAATCCACAGGAAAAATTAATTCATTCACTTTCACAAGAACATCTTCCACCACACCTTCAGGATATGCATTAGACCTATCAGCTAACTGAATGATAACACGAGACTCTTTCATAGGACCTAATTGCAACTCCTTATACATAGAAAATGACATAACATTAATAGATGCGCCTAAATCTAACATAACTCTCTGAACATTCTTACTGCCAATGATGCAAGGAATAGTAAACATACCAGGATCCCTACATTTTTGAGGCATTTTTCTTTGAATAACCGCAGAAACATTTTCACCAACTTTAATTCTCGCATCTTTCCCATATCTCATCTTTTTAGCACACAATTCTTTCAAGAATTTTACGTACCTGGGCACTTGCTTAATAGCATCAATCAAAGGCAAGTTGATCTCTACCTTTTTGAACAGCTCAAGAATCTCTTTCTCATAATTTTCTTTCTTGTTTCGAACCAACTTGGAAGGAAAAGGTGCTGAAATTAGAGGTTGAGAATTAGAAACTTTAGGTTCCACACTTATCTTGGGAGGAAGAGGTTTGTCAAGTTGTTGCGCCTCTTCAATGGCTTCCTTATTCTGATCTTCATCCTGCTCTTCTTGCTTCTTTTCTCATTTCTTAGCTTCTCGCTCAACCAACTCTTTTCCACTTCTTAAAGTTACAGCACCAACGTTTCCTCTAGGATTTACTTCCGTTTGGAATGGAAGTTTGCCCTGATTTTCTTGCATCTTATTCACATGAGTGGCGAGTTGGGTGATTTGTGTACCCATATTTTCCAAAGCTGCATGTGTCTCTTGTTGAAAAGCTTGCTGGCTCTGTACCAAATTCTTAACAATTTCACTGCTTTGCGCCAGACTTTTCATAATATCATTCATGCTTGGCTCTGCACGGTCAGTATGGGCATACTGACCACCCTGCGGCTGTTTTTGAGTCAAAACTCCAGGTATCTTCTGATCTTGTTGTCTCCAACTGAAGTTAGGATGATTCTTCCATCCTGGGTTATAAGTGTGCGAGAACGGATCATTCTTCCTCTGCCTTTGTGCATCATATTGTGCATAACCGGAGCCATAGCATGCTTGTTCAGTTTGAGGATCTTGCAAGGTAGGACAAGCATCAGTATAGTGGCCATTTTTCGAACAAATTCCACAGTGAGCTCCTTGAGTTTGTGCCACAGCAAAACCTCTAACTAGAGAAGTTAGAGCATCAATTTTATCGTTCACACCAGAACTCTCTGTACCTTCAACTCCTTTCACAGGTCTATACCTATCGTCGTATTGTTGGCCGTTGGAAACCATATCAACTATGAGCTGCTTTGCATCAGCCAAAGTCTTGTTGGTTAAAGAACCTCTACAAGCAGCATCAACGATTTTCCGATCAAAAGAAAACATACCACGGTAAAAGTAATTTGTGAGCAGCTGGTATTCAGAAAATCCGTGGTCTGGACATTTACGGCACAATTGCTGAAATCTCTCCCAATAATCAACCAAACTTTCTTTTGGCTTTTGCTTAATGCTGCTGATCGCCATTCTTAAGTTTGCAGCCCTCGACTCAGGAAAGAACTTGCGCAAGAATTGCTCCTCTAAATCATTCCACGTCCGAATTGAGCCCGATGGAAGATCAAACAACCAGTCCCTTGCCTTGCCTTGCAACGTATGAGAGAAAGTCAGTAGCCTCAAACTGTTTGCATCAAAACCTTGAAGGCGTAGAGTAGAGCAGACTAAATCAAATTCAGCAAGGTGCTTATGTGCACTCTCTCCAGGTAAATCGCCGAACTTTGGTAGAACTTGAATAAAGCTAGGCCTGATTTCAGAATTTCGGGCGATAGTTGGCAGCACGATGCAGATCGGTCGATTGTTCCTATGACGGCCCAGTTCTCTTATCAAAGGTTGAGGTTCTTCCATATGATTTTCTCCTTCATTTCTTCTATCATTGTTCCCTAGTATGATATTACGATCCTCCTAATCGGCCATGTCTTCTTTGAATGGATATTCAATATCAAAGTCTTCTGAATCAGAGGCAGCAGTTTGAGCTTCCTTCGATTCTCTGGCCACCTTCCTCAACTTCCGTTCAGTTTTATCAATATCTGGATCAAAGACTAAATCTCCTGTACAAGAAGAACGGGGCATAAACCAGAAAACAGAAAAATTAATCAGAATAATCACTACTTAGAAACCGATCCCCGGCAACGACGCCAAAATTTGGAGCGTCGTTTTTCACCAAAAATAATCCGACACGCGGTCGGTATGCCTACACTGCACAGAACAACGGTAAGCAAGATCGTCTCCCAAAGGACCGGCGAGAAGTTTTCCAACACTTCAATCTGCAAGTAACCCCAAATTTTCCAACGAATGTTTATGAAACAGAAATAAAATTAAATAACTAATATCCAGAAAATAGATTTAAACAGAGATGTAAAAGCATTCCGATTTCCGATTAATTCCACCCTAGCTCTACTAATCCGATTCATGCAAACAAATAAGTTATAATCACCGAAGACGCTTCTGAGGTGATCTTATCTCTCCTTAACTATTCGGTAATCAGGAAGACGCTTCACCAACTACTTCTCTAATCGACTGACAACCCTAGAGACGCTCTATGGATTTAATGAGCCGACAACATTAATAATTAGAGAGACCCGATTCAAAATTCAATAAACTCTGACGCAGGATTACGAATTAAGACTTCTTATCCCTTGACTCTAAAGAATCAATTTACCACTAATTAAACCTAAACCACAATCACGGATGGCCGATTTAATTGGCTACTAATTAATCTCGGACTACTAAATATTTCGAACTACCTAGCAGAACCGAAACAATTAAAGACACTAAAAATAAAGAATCACAGATGCCTGCATAGAATTAAAGTATAAGAACAAATGAGATCTCACAGAATAATTAGGCTAGGGCTTCATTAATCTTCACCGGAATAAAAGAATTTAGCTCGAATTCATAATCGAATTCAAGCTACAAAATAAAATAAAAACATGAATGATATTTCTGCCGCCAAGAAGAAGAGAACCGTGAAAAATAATTCTCTGGAATAAACTTGTATGATATCACTACAACAAAAAATAGATGTTGGGACACTTATTTAGAGACAATTATTTTTAAATGCCTCTAAAATTTATTATTGGGGCATTTGTTCAAAATTATTAATTTTTATAAATTTAATACGGCACTTAGAAATTTTCTAATAAAAAATTGCTAATTAAGATTTTGGCCTCATTACTGTTTTATTGGCGGTGATAAACCCTTCTCTATACCAAAAACCAAACCTTTATTGATTTTGAACCATTAATTCTTTCTGGCCGAGTGAACGACGCAATTGTTCTCGCTGAGTAGGAGGCCCGCTCCCGTCGATTTGAGGTTGGTTCTTCTTTTTCTTTCTTCTCCCCCAATTTTTATTCTTTCTTAAGTTTGTACATGCGCGAATACTGGAAGGGATTGGTCCATAGATTTATGAGAAATTATTAATAGAAATAAGAGGTGGAATTGAATTCAACAGAATAGTTGAAAACCCAGAATTGTGAAGACAGAGAATTATAGATTGTGATTTTGCCCCAAAAACTACGCCGCACAAAACAAATTGAGATCCTAAACACCAATTCACGACGAGTCGACGACGGTCGCTCTTCTTATTTATTCTTCTTCCCTTTCTTCGCCGTAGCCAGAGAATTATAGATTGTGATTTTGGCAACAAGTCTCGTCATTATCTGTTTCATTCTTCAATTTGTTAACAGTGCCCCACTGACCGCAATCGCGATTGATTAGGCATTTTGCCGGGTCGCAGGAAAGAGAAGAGAGAGAGAGCTATTTTGTTGGGTAGGTTTCAATCTCATCACCATTTAATTCAATGGAAATCAACGTGCTGATTTCATTTGAATTAAGAGGGAACCAAACCAGGTGCATTTATCCAGAACTTTAATGATATATTTCCTCTCTCTCTCTCCCCCCCCCCCTCTCTCTCTCTCTGTGTGTGTGTGTATACTGATGTAGAAACTGCACTGCCATTTCGACGGAAAAAGAGACATGGAGAATGGATAGAGTAGTATTTGTCAGAATTTGCAGTTAGGAGTAAATTCTTGGAAAGTGACAATGGAAATATGGCAATGATACTTTGATGGCCTATTTGATAATCACAGTTCATATTTATATATGTATGTTCTTCACAATGGAATTAGTGTCGACGTGCATTTGTTCTTTTCCGTAATTAAGTGTGGCTGTGATTTTTTTTTATGATTAATATAATCTAGCGTTTGATAATATATTTTGTATCTCGCTAGGTATTAATGTAAATTTTTTTATTATCTTGTGGAGATAAAACTGGGGAGTACTGGTGGAGTAATGGCCTTGGTGTAGGCTCGTTGGAAGTTTTGCAGTGCATAAAGTAGATTTTGGATCGAGGTACGTAACCTGAACAAAGCCTCTATAGTTTGCAATTTTGTTTCTCATTAGTTTATTTAATTTGGGATTGCAACTATGATTTTTAGAATTCAGAAGAATGCCTTTTAATCTTAGTTGAGCTTGAATATAATTTTTTTATTATTTTGCAAGATTTTACCATGCTGATAGAGTTAAGGTGATTTAAGAATGATAAAAAAAATTTAAAGTTTAAGGTAGAAGATGAAGGTAAACAATAAAATAAAATATTGAAAGGTAACAAAGTTTCAGTTTAACTCATTTGGGAAATTATCATCTACCTAGCTTAATTAGCTAGACTGATCACACCACACTACACAGATTATTGTTTCTTCACCATATATAAATATATAATATAATATAATACTAATTAATTGAATAAGATTATATATTACCATGTAGTAACAGGTTATGAATTACTCGACCAAGTTCATTTGATGATTTTAATTTTTTTATATTTTTTGTTGGTGGATTGATGTTAATGGTGCTCATAATATTGTACCGTATATATGTATGTATATGTTGGACTTTTTGGTGCAAATGGAGGTTATAATTTTGTATTAATTTTATTTTTTATGGAAATTGCAGGACTGTTCCGATCATAAATTAGCTAGGCTAATATTTATTTTGTTGTGGTCAACCACAACAATTTCTTCCATCACTGCCTTTTACCAGATGATTTGAATCATCATATTTCGCCTAAAGGTACATAAGATATACTAGTAGTAATTCATTTCTATGTATATAATATATGGAACACACACACTCTCTCTCTCTCTATCTCTCTCTCTCTTGATTTCTGTGTGTGTCAGGGTGCGTGATGATTTCACTTCCGACACTTGTGGTTTTCAGCTGCAAATATTGTGTCTGCATGTCATGAAATAGTATCTCATATGATTGATTTCTAGCTTAGCTGGTATTTGTAAGAGAAATTAGAGCTCAAGAGGTTATTTGTAGTATTTGTGCCAGCTTGTAAGGTTTTGAAAGATACTGAATTTCTTAAACATTTAGCCAAACCTGAAGAGGGTATTAGTTGAGATATAGTATATGTGTAGCAGTGCATGATAGGATTTTATTAGAATTAATTAAATATACATGGTCATTTGTTTGGAGAATAGGACGAATGCTTAATTAATTTAATGTCCAGATTAAATAGTAAATAAAATGATAAGCAATTGTTAAGTTTAACTGTTTAATTAAGCATGAAAAATTGAGAGTGACTACATGTAGTAAGGTGGAGTCGAGGCTCGACTCTACGTCACATGTAAAAACTAATTATATATTTGGAACGAGCTTAGTAAATTAAGCTTAATGTGAATTTATCGTATTTCTAAAAATTGTTTGAGCATCAAAATACGAAATGTTTGTTGGAAGTTGTCGTCAAGATTGAGTTATTGGGATTAGTTTGATCTGAGAAATTGAAGTTCTCGTTTGAACTAATCGACTTGGTAGAAGGTTGATTTAATTATCTATGTTCGCATGTTTAGGATTTGATAAAAATAGTTAATTAAAGAAAGCAAAAAGGTCATGCCGAAATTTCTGGCAGCACGTACCACACTTCACTAAAACTGCCATAACTTTCACCTCGTTTAATATTTTTGAGCACTGTTTTTTTTGTATGAAAATAGACTTCCGTAGCTTTCAAACGGCATAGGTCTCGACCCCTGATTAATTATGAGTCAGATCAGTTTACTTGTTAAAGTGGGTTCTGCTGTGTAGTCTAGCATCTGTTGTGAACAATTTATTTTTATATATTTTGTTTTTCAGCTGATGTAATATTTTTTATTTATGCAGTTGAAAATTATCATCATATAGTTAGCTCCCTTCAATCCATACATAACCGTGAGTTCTCTATATCTTTTACGGGGCTCTTAAATTTTTTTTATATCAATGCTTCCATTTATTTATAGCATCATGTATTTGTTTTTTATTATTTCATTTTTCTTATTATTTTTTTATAACAATGCTTCTGGTAATTATTAGCTAGCTTTTTTGATAGTGTGCATGTAATAATTGATATGAAAACATTCTTTTAATAGGTTCATAATGGACAAAAGTTGGATGCAAAAACATAGACTATCTGCTGAGTATAAAAATGGCTTAAATCAGTTTCTTGACATGGCTTTTCATAATGTGAGTCTCCGTGGCACAATTATATGCCCATGCAAATGTTGTAAGAACTCAAAGTGGGTAAACAGAGAAGTTGCAGAAGAACATTTGACAGTTGATGGCTTTATGAAGGGTTATACTAATTGGACTGCACATGGGGAGGGTGCTTTGTCGTCTAACCCTATTTCTTTTCATGAAGACGAGGCTTTTAGTATGTCAGACGACATCCACAATTTGATTTATGATGCTTTTGGGGTCAATAATATTGATGAAAATATAACAGATGAACCGAATGAACATGCCAAGGCTTTCTTCAAGTTGATAGATGATGCTCAACATGAATTATATCCAGGATGCAAGCAGTTTTCAAAGTTAAAGTTCATTATTAGACTTTTTCATTTGAAAGTTGTTGGGAAATGGTCTAACAAATCATTCACCATGCTTCTTGAATTATTGAAAGAGGCCTTTCCAGATTTGACACAATCATTACCCACATCTTACTATGAGGTGCAAAAGATAATAGAAGAACTGGGACTTAATTATATCAAGATATGTTGGTCCCAAGACGGATACTTTGGTGTAGAGGGGGGGTGAATACACCAAGGTTTAAAAACTTTTCCAAGTTAAAACTCTTTTCAGAGAGCTGGCTGTGTTTGATCCAGCTGGATGGCAGCTTGATCGACACAGCTGGCTGTGTGTGTGTGCGGAATGTGGTGGATTTGGAAAGTCCGTCTGTTGCTTCAAATATATTGCAAAGCTCTGTTTCACTTTTCAGTTAGTCAGTTTATGCAGATTGAAATGTATGCTCATGAAGGTTAGTAACATGCATAAAACAAAGCGATAAAATAACAGAGCATTTTAACGTGGTTCGGAGTAACCCCTCCTACGTCCACGACCAGATTCACTGGTAATTCACTACCACTTGGTTTCCAAGTACCAAGCAACTTCACAACTCTAACCCGAGCTGTGTTCCAACAGTTTGCGGGCACTGTCAAGCCTACACCTTCAGTTTCCGAGTACTGAAGAACCTAACCACTCGAATTACACGCTTCGAGCAAGAGTACCTTTACCTAACCTTTCTGGGTTTGGGTTTGGGTATGGTTTTCCAACTATGAACGAGTTCTTACAATGAAGAACAAGGAGTATGATGAACTCGTTCGAACTAGGCTTAAGATATTTATTCTGATCTATTCTGCCTATGACTGAATATGTGAACAACTAAGAACACAGCTGACTGGCTGGGTGTTCTTGAAAGATTTGGCTTTGAAGATCGTTGTTCATTTTTCTGTTTTCTTCTATTTCTTCAGTCGTCTTGCCAGCTTCCTTCTTCAATGGTGGAGGAGAGATATATATAGGTGGAGATTCAAACTAGCCGTTGGAAGAGAGCCGTTTGAATCTTACCTACTCTTGTTGACTTCTGGCCTTTACCTACGAAGTAGGTCTGCATCTGCAGAAGCTAGTTCTTCTCTGATCTGACTGCGTCAGATAAGATCTTCTGACATCGGGATCTTGTCTTGGAGAAGGTCTTCGTCTTCGAGCTGCTAAGCGTCTCTGCTGTATCTTTAGCGGCTTGGACTCTGCTGTGTCTTGACTTTTGAGCTGTGTCTTAGACCTCTGCTGTATCAATAACCTGAGCTGTGTCTTCATCCTGAGCTGTGTTTTAGACCTGAGCTGTGTTTTAGACCTGAGCTGTGTCATCGACACTAAGCTGGGTCTTTTACACTGAGCTGGGTCTTTGACACTGAGTTGGGCTTCCGTCACTGAGCTGGGTCTTGATACTGCAGGATCTTTGACTCTGCTTGGTCTCGCTCTGCTGAGTCTGCTGTGCTGAGTTCTTAAGCTGTCTGCTTAGCTGTGTCTTCTGCTGTCTTCAGCTGTCTTCAGCGAATCTACCTGTAAACTAAGAAACTCTATAAGCTCAAACAGGTGAGCTGAAAAATGCTTAGGCTTGTGCGATCATCTACTCGGTTGAGGTCAGCTGGGTTTTGGTATCCAATCAAAATTATATTAATTTTCCCAACAATTTCCCTCTTTTTGATGATGCCAAAACATTTACAAACTTTTACAGAAAAACACAAAACAAAAATCCTAACTAAACTCTTCCTGGCTGCTCCACATGCCTTGACGAGAGTTTGCACTCTTTCTCCAGTTGTCTTTTCAGCTCGCCATTTGCCTCTTTTAGATTCTTTTTCTGTTCAATTTCCCCCTTTTTATTTTCGTTTTTCTGTTCAATCCTTTCCCCCTTTTTGGTTCATCAAAAAGATATTGGGAGGAATGAGAGTCGAGGTCTGGCGGCGGCGTTCTGGCAATAATTTCTTCCCGTTCTTGGTAACTCCAGTCAGCTTGGAGTTGATACCAATTAATGCACTTTTGGCTCTTCTTTTTAAGCTGATACCAATTGATGGTCTTTCTCAGCTGTATGACTCAGTTTGGAGTGAGTCATCTCGACCTTCTTCCTCTGAGGAAAGGCTCCGTTTGCAAGGTTCCCCCTCAATTGGATAGTCCAATTGTGTTTTATCAGCGGGGTTTGATTCCCCCAGGCTTGATGACTTCATCTTGAGATCTTTGGGGTTTCTGCTGAGCTGGTCCAGCTGTGTCTGATTCCTTCTTGATGACACACGATGATCCAGCTGGGTATATCCTGCTGGATGCTCTGCTTGACGATTCTGCTGGACTGAGTTCCCCCTCAATTGGATATTCCAATTATTTTATCAGCTGGGTTTGATTCCCCTGGCTTGATGTGGAACGAGTTGCAGCTGATTATTTCTATTAAAACGGACGTAACTTTTGCTTCGAGGATCAGAATTTCTATTATAATATCATTCTGGAAGCGGAACGACGATTCAGATTGAACTCATTGCGCTCTGCGCGATGACCTAAGTGGTCTCGGGTCCAAATTCCTTTGACAACCCAGATTTGTCTATATACTTTCTGAGTGATACTTCTGGTTGGTCCTTGAATGGATCATCTCCTCTCTAGACCTTGTTGACTGCTTGAAGTCCATTTCCCAGCTGGAGTCTGTCAGCTTGATATCCAGCTTGATATTCCGTCTGTTGGAATCTTGAAGTGAAGCTTCGTTGATTTCCAGCTTTGTCTAGTTGAGATCCTCAGCTGTGTCTTTTTGGTTGACCTTGATGTCTGAGCTGAATGACCTTCTGCCTTTGAATATGATTCCAGTCAGCTGGATTTATCTGCTGCCTTTTAGCTTTGTGTCCAGCTGGGAGCCGCTGCTTTTCTTGGGCTTTAGATTACTGAGCAACTTGTCTTCTTTGGCAGGGCTGAGCTTTGAAAGCTGGCTTGATGATGTTCTATCTTTTTGGAACATCCTTGGCCTTGGTTCCAGCTGTGTTTGTATTGGCTGGAGCCAGTCTGTTCTGAATCAACTCTGGCCATCTTCAGCTTCTTGAACATTCTTCTGCTTGAGCTCATTCCTTAGCTCCGAATTCTCAGCTGTGTCTAGATTTCAAGGATTTCTAGCAATCTCTTGAAGTCGCTGAGCATTTTTTCGATGAGGTCTCTTTTTAGCATGCAATCAGTTGTGCCATGTCCAGCTGGGCATTCTACTTGATTTTGCTCTCTTTCCAGCTGTGTAGAGTTCCTCCTTGATTTGATAGTAGGTGGCTTTTTCTTCAGCTGCATCCTACTTCCTTTGATGAGGTCTCCGTTTATATAGCAGGTAGACAGCTGTCCCAAATCCAGCTGATTCATCTGCTGCTTCTCAATTCTTTTCTTGAGACCAATGTACTCAGCAGTGTGACTGGCTGAGTTTTTAGTTTTGTATCCTGCTGTCTTTAGTTCACAGCTGGTCCCAGTCAGCTAGCTGGGTTTCTTCATTTTCTTCGTCGGTTGATTCAGTAAGATGTTCCAGACATCTTAATCAAGGTGATCATCCTCATCTGAGTCGGAGAAGGAGATTTGAACATCATCCATTTTGCTCGTTTCGAACCCTTTATCCTTTCTTCGGGAGGATGACTCAGCTGGGTTTCTCTTTGGGTAGAGTTGCTTGTCGTGATGAACCTTCACGATCTTCTTGTACCTTTCCTTGCTGTGATCCAGCCTATTGATGCTCCGTACAAGCATGTCAACTTCTTCGTGCAATTCTTCTTTGCTCATATTTTTGAACTCCTTTCTGACTTTTTCAGTCTGAGCTGATCTTCTTGACTCTGCACTGAGAGCTGTCTCCTTTGCCTTGGGATTCAGCTCCGTTTCATTCATCCGGCTGGATGATTCTCCGCTTGTGATCCCCAGATCAAATTCGTTGGCTTTTAAGATGGAGAATAATTTTTCCGTTTCCATGCTGCCAAGATCAGTTATGCTTTGGTGAACCACCTTGTGTGTACACCATTCTGAGGAGAGAGCTGCAAGAACTTTCAAGTTCTTATCTCGAACTGTATATTTTCCAGTTCGGATCATCTCGATCTCGATGACGAGGTTGGAGAATCTGAGCTCCATTTCATCAATGGACTCATAAGGGAGTTGCTTGAAGTTGTCGAACTTCTGGCATGCAACTGAGAATTTGTTCTCTTGAATTTCCTCTGAGCCTTCACACAGCTTGGCTAGAGTGTCCCACATCCCCTTAGCTGTCTCGCAGTTGATAATCATGCTGAGATAAGCATCCGTCACCGTTGAGGAGATGACGTTGCGAGCGTAGCTATCCAATCCAGCTTGTCTTCTTTCTTTTGGAGAGTACTCATTCCTTGGCTTCACAACTTGCCGGAATACTGGTTCAGCTCCAGGTGTGGTTTCTTCTTTTCTTTTTGACTTCATGATGATGATCGGTCCGTCCGTGATAACATCCCACATCATGTCGTTTTACGCGCACAGAAAGCTTTTGAGTCGGAACTTCCATATCTGATAATCATCGACTGAGAATGTTGGAAGATTCCTGCACAGAGAAGATTCCATGACAATATGCAATATAATGATTTTAAAAAGATTTTGAAAAATTAAGGATCTGTTCAAGTGACCACTATCAGCAATGAAATGCTGACTTGACAGATACAGTGATCTTTTGATCCACTGCTCTGATACCAATTGTTGGTCCCAAGACGGATACCTTGGTGTAGAGGGAGGGGGGTGAATACACCAAGGTTTAAAAACTTTCCAAGTTAAAACTCTTTTCAGAGAGCTGGCTGTGTTTGATCCAGCTGGATGGCAGCTTGATCGACACAGTTGGCTGTGTGTGTGTGCGGAATGTGGTGGATTTGGAAAGTCCGTCTGTTGCTTCAAATATATTGCAAAGCTCTGTTTCACTTTTCAGTTAGTCAGTTTATGCAGATTGAAATGTATGCTCATGAAGGTTAGTAACATGCATAAAACAAAGCGATAAAATAACAGAGCATTTTAACATGGTTCGGAGTAACCCCTCCTACGTCCACGACCAGATTCACTGGTAATTCACTACCACTTGGTTTCCAAGTACCAAGCAACTTCACAACTCTAACCCGAGCTGTGTTCCAACAGTTTGCGGGCACTGTCAAGCCTACACCTTCAGTTTCCGGGTACTGAAGAACCTAACCACTCGAATTACACGCTTCGAGGAAGCGTACCTTTACCTAACCTTTCTGGGTTTGGGTTTGGGTATGGTTTTCCAACTATGAACGAGTTCTTACAATGAAGAACAAGGAGTATGATGAACTCGTTCAAACTAGGCTTAAGATATTTATTCTGATCTATTCTGCCTATGACTGAATATGTGAACAACTAAGAACACAGCTGACTGGCTGGGTGTTCTTGAAAGATTTGGCTTTGAAGATCGTTGTTCATTTTTCTGTTTTCTTCTATTTCTTCAGTCGTCTTGCCAGCTTCCTTCTTCAATGGTGGAGGAGAGATATATATAGGTGGAGATTCAAACTAGACGTTGGAAGAGAGCCGTTTGAATCTTACCTACTCTTGTTGACTTCTGGCCTTTACCTACGAAGTAGGTCTGCATCTGCAGAAGCTAGTTCTTCTCTGATCGGCGCGTCAGATAAGATCTTCTGACATCGGGATCTTGTCTTGGAGAAGGTCTTCGTCTTCGAGCTGCTAAGCGTCTCTGCTGTATCTTTAGCGGCTTGGACTCTGCTGTGTCTTGACTTCTGAGCTGTGTCTTAGACCTGTGCTGTATCATCATCCTGAGCTGTGTCTTCATCCTGAGCTGTGTCACTGACCTGAGCTGTGTTTTAGACCTGAGCTGTGTCACTGACCTGAGCTGTGTTTTAGACCTGAGCTGTGTCATCGACACTAAGCTGGGTGTTTTACACTGAGCTGGGTCTTTGACACTGAGCTGGGCTTCCGTCACTGAGCTGGGTCTTGATACTGCAGGATCTTTGACTCTGCTTGGTCTTGCTCTGCTGAGTCTGCTCTGCTGAGTTCTTAAGCTGTCTGCTTAGCTGTGTCTTCTGTTGTCTTCAGCTGTCTTCAGCGAATCTACCTGTAAACTAAGAAACTCTATAAGCTCAAATAGGTGAGCTGAAAAATGCTTAGGCTTGTGCGATCATCTACTCGGTTGGGGTCAGCTGGGTTTTGGTATCCAATCAAAACTCTATTAATTTTCCCAACAAGATAGATGCATGCTCTAATGATTGCATGTTGTACTGGAAAGAGCGTGAAAATGATGTAATATGTCATGTTTGCAATGCATCTAGATATATTGAAACTGAAAATAATTCACCAAGTTTTGATGATCTATCTTTAAAGTGCAAAAATGTGTTGGCAAAGGTTTTGAGGTACTTTCCCTTAAAACCTAGGTTGCAGAGACTTTTTATGTCATCTAAAACCGCATCATTCATGAGCTGGCACAAAGAAGAATGCACTAAAGATGGCTACTTGAGACATCCTAGTGATTCTCCTCTTTGGCATGATTTTGACCGTCGACAATCTGCTTTTGCTAGTGAATCAAGAAATGTGAGGCTTGGTCTAGCTACTGATGGATTTAGTCCATTTAGAACAATGACTATTGCTCATAGTACATGGCATGTTATATTGACCCCATATAATATGCCCCCATGGATGTGTATGAAAGAGTCTTTCTTCTTTTTAACTCTGCTTATTCCTGGACCTACATCCCCTGGAAATAACATTGATGTATACATGATATGTTAAGTAGCTATTGTCGATATGTTACAATCTAAGTTTCTTTAATGTAACTTGATATGTTAAGTAGCTGTCGATAACATTTTATAGTTCATGTTTTATAGGAAAAAATGAAAGAGCTATCTACACAAAACGATGGAAATTCAAGTGATTGTGATGTTGTGCATGATGCTGATGATGCTTTTGCGAAGATATTGGGCAAGGATAAAGATGGACGATTGCGCATGTACGGCATGAGAGTGAAACCAAGTGATATCTATGGTGGTAGACCTAGTCGTGATGCACTTTACAGAAAATCCATGGAAGAGAAAGAAGAAATGAGAGTGACAAAAAATTGAAGAGTTGACAGCTGTGGTGCATAGCAAATCACACTCGGATTGACAAAATGAGATACAAAGAGCTCCAATTTCATCTCACAACAATCATACTTCATCTGGTTCAAGTAGTCGTCCAACTCGTATAAGGGAGCACAAAAATAGTATTATTTATTACATCAAGATAATTATATATATATATATATATATATATATATTTTCAATTATGTCATTCATATGGCCCAAATTTGAGGTTGGAGTCTATATGAAACTGAAAAGTCTTGTTAATTTGAATGAAATTGTTGCAACCGGTATAGTGAAAGCGATAGGGAATGTTGAGCTAAATGGTAGGGACCTTGGGCACGAAATTTGCGAGGTAGTGGTTCAAACAATTTTGAAGGGTGAAGAAATGTTGATTTATTCAACAGACCTTCATGAAACAATTGGAGATTCTATTGGAGCACCTATCGCTTGGCCTTTATTATTGGTATATTCTTTTCTCTAGATTATGAAAATTTTTCCAAATTGAAGTTTTTTTTTTTTTGGAAAAAAAGGAAATATTGATGGCAGCTACTATGTGGTGAAATCATTGTTATTTGGTTTATGGTTCAGTCCATGTAGTAGTAATGTAGAAATGAACTTGTGTTGTATTGTAAAGTTATTTTGCAGTACCTTATTGTCAAATAATTTATCGTTAAACTCTTTTGTTCTTCTCTTTTCAATATGCAGATTGTCTTGGATGAAGATGAAAATTGATGCAAGAACAAGATCACTCAAGATCAAAGGACTCTTCATAGACGTGTATGCATGATATTATTTTTACATTTCGTATTCTATAGAAGAAATTATATGACTATTTAGTTTTTCTTGTGTATGTTGGACATGAATGATAGGACTTTTCATTTATATCAAATTGTCATTTGAATTGTTTAGTTATTGAAATGTTGATGACATTATAGATTTTAATTAAATTTATGTTCAATATATTTAAATTAAAATTCTTTTTTATTATATAAGTGGAACTATTATTGATATACAATAGGATATGATTGTATTTGTATAGTGAGTCATATTTATATGTCATATATACAAGGCACATGTAAGTGACTTTATATATTAATTTTTGGGCATAAAATTTTTAATACTTCAGATAAAAGTGTCTAGTTTCTTGTGAATGTCTAAACAAGTGTCTTATGTGTTCATGACAAGACACACATAAGTGCCCCATAATATTAATCTAGGGACATATAACGAATTTTAAGGCTACAAATTTAGTGTCTCAATACTTAAGGTAAAAGACACAAATAAGTGCCTCATAACATTAATCTGGGGACATATAATTGTTGGTCCCAAGACGGATACCTTGGTGTAGAGGGGGGGTGAATACACCAAGGTTTAAAAACTTTTCCAAGTTAACACTCTTTAGAGAGAGAGAGCCTGCTGTGTCCGATCCAGCTGGATAACAGCTTGATTGACACAGCTGGCTGTGTGAGTGTGTGCGGAAGTTGGTGGGTTTGGAAAGTCCGTCTGTTGCTTCAAATCATATTGCAGAGCTCTGTTTCACTTTTCAGTTAATCAGTTTATGCAGCTTGAAATAATGCTCATGAGGGGTTAGTAGAATGCATAAAACAAAGCAATAAAGAACAAAGCGATTTTAACGTGGTTTGGAGTAACACCTCCTACGTCCACGACCAGATTCACTGGTAATTCACTACCACTTGGTTTCCAAGTACCAAACAACTTCACAACTCTAACCTGAGTTGTGTTCCAACAGTTTACGGGCACTGTCAAGCTACACTTTCAATTTCCGGGTACTGAAGAACCTAACCAATCGAATTACACGCTTCGAGCAAGCGTACCTTTACCTAATCTTTCTGAGTTTGGGTTTGGGTATGGGTTTTCCAACTATGAACGAGTTCTTACAATGAAGAACACTGAGTAAGATGAACTCGTTCAAACTAGGCTTAAGATATTTCTGTTCTGATCTATTCTGCATATGACTGAATAAGTGAACAACTAAGAACACAACTGACTGGCTGGGTGTTCTTGAAAGATTTGGCTATGAATATCGTTGTTCATTTTTCTGTTTACTCTTTTATTTCTTCAGTCGTTTCGTCAGCCTCACCAGTCCTCTTCTCTCTTCAATGGTGAGGAGATAAATATATGTGAAGATTCAAACTAGCCGTTGGAAGAGAGCCGTTTGAATCTTACCTACTTTCATTGACTTCTGGCCTTTAACCTACGAAGTAGGTCTGCATCTGCAGAAGCTATTTCTTCTCTGATTTGACAGCGTCAGATACGATCTTCTGACATCAGGATCTTGTCTTGGAGAAGGTCTTCATCTTTTAGCTGCTAAGCGTTTCTGCTGTGTCTTCAGCGACTTGGACTCTGCTGCGTCTCGACTCTGAGCTGTGTCTTAGACTTGTGCTGTATCATTAACCTGAGCTGTTTCTTCAACCTGAGCTGTGTCATTGACATGAGCTGTCTTAGACCTGAGCTGTGTCATTAACACTAAGCTGGGTCCTTTACACTGAGCTGAGTTTTTGACACTGAGCGGGTTTCCGTCACTGAGCTGGGTCTTGATACTGCTGGGTCTTTGACTCTGCTAAGTCTGCTTATGCTGAATACTTCAGCTGTGTCCGCTCAGCTGTGTCTTCTGCTGACTTCTGCGAATCTACCTGTAAACTAAGAAACTCTATAAGCTCAAACAGGTGAGCTGAAAAACGCTTAGGCTTGTGCGATCATCTACTCGGTTGGGATCAGCTGGATTTTGGTATCAAATCAAAACTCTATTAATTTTCCCAACAATTTCCCCCTTTTTGATGATGCCAAAACCTAACTGAGAAAAATAATTTACTTCCCCCTCAACAAGAAACGGGGTTTCAAAAGATTAAACATTCACAGCAGGTAAACATATTCAGAGTTCAGTGCCTGGACAAAGAGTTATTGTCATCAGGGTGAGCTTGAGAGAAAAAAAAACAAACTTTTCATTAATTTTACAAATTTACAATTACAAAAATTCAAAAGACAAAATTCCCAGTTGGCTGGGTCTTCAGCTACTTCATCTGTTCGTCCATCTGATGGTCAGTCTTGAGACCATATCTGTTGAAGATGAATTCTTCCAAGTTTCTCCATTCATCTTGATTTTTGGACTTGGAGATTCATATTTCGCCAGCCCAGTGATGAACTTCTTTGATAATCTGGGTCTTGTCGGGAAGATTCGTTCCAGCTAGAGTGGGAGGTTTCAATTGCTTGACTTTTGAAGCTTTTAGCTGGATGTCGTTTCTCTTAGCAGCTAGGGCGAATGATCTTTCCATCATTGGATCTTCTTCATGAAGTTCTAGCAAGTATTCTTTGAATGCAGTTTCATGATCCTTACCTTTGTATTGATTCATGTAGTAGAATTCTTTGATGAATTCTGTTTTGCATTGTTCCCAGTTTTCGTTGATTTCATCTGGGTTCCTCTTGTCAGATCTTGGAATGCTTGAATCTGTTTGTTTCTTCCTAGCTTGCTTGTAGCTCTGCCTTTTCTTCTTCTGCTTTTTCTCAGCAGGCTTGAGAGATTTGGCTTTCTTCTTGATGATCTTGTCCAGCTTTTGCATTTCTCTTCTTTGCTCGTTGTGGAAGTTACACGACCAGTGATAGTCATTGTATTCTTCTGGCTTGTACCCACACGCTTTGGCAAGAGCGACCATTTTCTCTCTCCATGTCTCTTTGACTGCTGCAGTTGGCTCTGGCTCTTCCTCATCCAGCTCTTTGGCAAAGTCGTCGATTTCTGATTGAATTGGCTGCACAGGTTTCCCCTTAGCTGCAGCTTTCCTCTCCATTATTTTTCCAGCTTCATTCTTTTCTTCCCCCTTTTTGGCATTATCAACAAGGGAGGCAGAGAGGTTAAAGACTGTTGCGTTGAGCTTGGCGAGAGCGGTTTCAATCTTGGCTGAGTTGTCAGATGTGGCGATGTTCAGCTGAGCATTGCTGCTGCTTCCAGCTTTGAATTGAGCATCCAGATCTTTATATAGATTGAAAAGTTGGCGGATGTCAGAGCTGTTGGAGATAGTAGACTTTTTGATTGCTTCCAGTTGGCTTGAAAGATTTGCTATATCATCGACCAGTGGAACTTGAAGTCTTATTACAATCTCAGGAACTCTCTTCTCCAGAAGATGTGACTGATCAATGCTTTGAGAGACGAGAGATTGCTTGAGATCTAGACTTGTACTTTCTTGTAAATCTTGAGCAAACTTATGGACTTCATCAATTGTACGCTATTGCTCTCTAACTTGACAGTCTAGAGCTGTGAATCGCAGGATGATATCGACTTGAGACTTCAGTCTGTCCTGGAAAAGAATTTCCTCAACCTGTTTGGCGATTTCTTCTTTCATGGCGGTTGAGATCTCGACAGCTGAGTCCGTTTGTGTCTTGGATTCGTTATGACTGGGTTTGTCTGCCTCGAACTCGACCAGTGCGCGAGTGTCATCGGCAATTGGACTCGGTGGGGCTGCTGTCTCTGGTTCAGCTGTTGCATCAGCTGGTTCTTCAATGATCATTACCTCAGCTGTGTTATCTGGTACACCTACCATGGTAATCTCAGCTGAGACTTCTTTGGAGTTGTCAGCTCCAGAAGGCGTTTCCCATCCCGCGGCTGTTAGAAGCTGGTTGGCTGATTCCCAGACGTGTGCTGGGTGCGGCTTGGGGTACTGCTGAGACACTTCGATGATACCTCTAATGAGATCATCTTGATGCAAGTATGCATCTGTTTAGTCATTATTTGTGTCGTTTTTAGGGGTTTAGTTCGTCGTATTTTTGTGCTTGCATTTATGTTTCCCGTGTATTTTACTCGTATTTTAGCTTTGTTTTATTCTTTTTGGTTTTTCATGTCGTTTGTTTAGGATCTCGAGTTTTTTCTGGAAAAATCATGCAAATAGTGAAAGAAGCTCGGAGACTTGGATTATAGCAACTCGACAAGCTGCCGCTAGGAGCTGCCGTTGGAGTGAGCGCTGGCCGTGGTGTGAAGTTCCAGCCACCGCTGCATGCCAGCCGGCGCTGGAACAACCAACCCAGCGACCGCTGGAAGAAGGAGATTGCTGGATGTGAACCTTCGCTGGATGTGAACCGGCGCTGGATGTGAACTGCTGCTGAACCTGCTGCGGTTGCTGCTGGAAGCTGGAGCCCAGCCACCGCTGGAGCTACTGCTGCCGCTGGAAGTCAGCTACCGCTGGAGGAGACGAGCTGGAGAAGGACAACAAGAGAGCAGCAGTAGCTCGACGCGAAGAACAGCAGCAGCAGAAGCAAAGCACGGACGAACAGCAGCAACCCTGCGGCCGCTGGATTCCAGCCGGCGATGGAATCCGGCGGCAGTGGCAGATGAACTTGAGTGAGCGCTGGAGGTGCCCTTCGCGGATTCATCCTCAACAAGCGGTGGAAGTCAGCGAGCGATGAGTTCAAGCGAGCGCTGGGCGTCGACTAGTAACGGCTATGCGCGATTTAATAAGTAGCATCTAGGGTTTTCTTAAAGGGGATACTCACTCTCACGTGAGCATTCTCACGACAACAGCAGCAACATTTCTTTTCCTTTTCATTTCCTTTTTCTTTTCTTTTTAGCTTGGCTTGAATATTGAGGATTGTTATCGTAGGATTGCACCCATTTTATTGTAAGGATTTCTTTACCGTTATTTCTTGCAATATTATTGATGAGTTCTTATGATTTTAATTCGATGATTTATTCTATGCGTTGCTAATTCTTCGTTAGGATTTAGTGATTCGAATCGTTTTTCGATCTATGCTTGTTCTCTAATTAATTCCCCGTTGATTGAATCGATTTTCTTGATATTGAATAATTGATCACTATTCGATATTTATAAGTAGTGGATGAGATCGATGGATGATTCTACTGCTCGATTGTGGTTCTATCAACATTAGATTAACCGGAAATGCATGTCTACTAATTAATCTGGATCGTATAATTTAGTCTTTAGGGTTTATCGGATTGACGCGAAAGCTATTGACGTTAGCCCTATGTTGAAGTTGATTATGCGTGATAAATTAATAGAATTAATCTGTAATAAGTATGGTGAGAAATCGATGAGAAGAATCTAATCCCTAACACCTTTCTTTCTTCTTGTTTCTCTTGTTATTTATTTGTTCATTTTATTATTCCGTTGATTAGTTTAGTTCTTTATCATCTCGAATTCCTTGGTTTAGAATGTTTAGGATTGTTTATTTATTTTCCGTGTGAATAATACAAGCGGCATTAGCCCTGTTGAGCCTTCCTTGAGAATACGACTTGGGTCAGCTTGTCGCCCTACATTGACCTCGTTCTCTTGCGAGTCAATTCGAAGGTGTTTTGAGTTGAAACAAAATTTGGCGCCGTTGCCGGGGAAGGCTTTAGGTGAATTGTTTTCTTGTGTTATTTTCTTTTTCCGTATTTTTTTTAATTATTTTATATTTATTTTTGTTGTTTTTATTTATCCCCCAGGTGCGCTTGATCGGTTTTGTGTTTTTGTTTGCGCAGTGATTAGCAAAACTGGAGGATGGTGTGTGGGATTTCACCTATCTTGAGATAGAGGAAAATCCGAGCTATGATTACACGGAGTGTTCGGGAGCATATAGTGGAGAACATGGGTACGGAGCTAACACGTACCAAGATTTTGGTTGGGTTTCCAACCCGTATTTTGGTTGGAATGAAAGTACCCAGTATCCGAACCATCCACCTCAAGAATCTTCTATAGAAGAGACTCTCCAATCTTTCATCCAGTCAACCACACAAAGATTTGAATCTGTCGATGCATCCATTGCACGCATTGAAACTTGCGTTGGAGAATTGGTTGACATTGTGGGCAAATTAGTGCAACATAATAGAGAGGAAGAGTTGATATTAGAGAAGGATGGTCTCGAGCATGAGCACGATGCAATGAGTAGTGGAATGGATATATTGGAGAAAGATGAAGAGGAAGTCACAGAGTGGTTTGAGGAGCTGTCTATGGCTACAAGAAATACACTATGTGATGCCATGATTTGTGAAATTTTTAAACCCTTACCTCCAGTTGATCAGTATTTCTATTATATTATTGCTTCGGATACTTTCTTTCGTGTTTCATGGCAGAATTATTTATGTGAAGGAATGGTAAAACCAGCCCACAGTGCCGATTTAAGTGTGGAGGGAGATTCCACACGGAAAGATAGGACAATCTTTGTCCTATCAATTATTTCAGGACCGGCAGACGTGGATGATGAAGATGAGCTAATCCAATTGATGGAATGACTCAAGCTTGAAAAGGAATTTGGATAACATTGGCTTAGTCGGGTTGACGACTTAAAATCTAGCGCTGCGTGGGAGGCAACCCACGATTTTAATTGCTTTATTTTTTTTTATTTTTGTTATTTTCTATTTTGTTTAAGTTGTTTTGTTTTGTTCTTTTCTATTTTGTTTTAGAAGGCCGAGAAACCCCGTATTGAGGCGGATCGAGCAAAATGAAAAGAACTACAAGTATCACACAAGCCGATAAATCAGGGCAGTCAAGTTCTTTCCCTTTCTTGTTTTCTGTGCAATGAGGACATTGCTTTGTTTGAAGTGTGGAGGGGGAAATATTTATATTGCTTGTGTGGGATGCATGATTTGTGGATTTTGAATTTTGGCTTGTTTTGGCTTATCTGTGAGTCCATCTTTCTGCCCAAATTTGACTTAGCTGAGGTTAAATTTTATGCAATTGAATTATGAGATTTTGACTTTACTGGTTTGAATTTTTTTAATAATGTCGGATTGATATGCTTTGGGGCTTGGTTTTATTGGTTGAATTGTGATATGAGACGTGTTTATGCGAATTAGATTGAGGTGATTTGTCTGACTGAAGTTTGAGGGAGTTTTAACATTGTGACTGCTTAGATACTCGTTTCTAAAAAAAATGAGAAAAAAGAGAAAAATTCTCGAAAGTGAACTTATGTGTGAAAATTCGGTGGAATCTGAATTATGCTCATCTTTATTACAAAGTTATAAATGAGCATGGAAAACCACGTTAGGGAGTTTGGATTTCTCCAAAATTATACCTAACGAATATTGTTCAGAATTCCATTTCAAATTTCATAGTTCTAAGAAGAAAAAAAATGAAAAATGAAACTTGTTGGTAAAAGCGGTCACATTAGTTAAATCACTTCTAATGAGGAGTCAGGTCTGATCTGATTGATAATTTGTATAGACGAGAAACATATTGCAGTTCAATCCAATTTTTTCTCTTTTTCCTGATGTTTATCTTTTGTACATTGTTAAAAAATTCGCCAGTTAGTCAAAATTGCAATAATAGGCTTGTTTGATTTTTCCCTCTGTTTTGTTGGTTTGGTGTTTGCTTGAGGACAAGCAAAGGTTTAAGTGTGGAGGGTTTGTTTAGTCATTATTTGTGTCGTTTTTAGGGGTTTAGTTCGTCGTATTTTTATACTGGCATTTATGTTTCCCGTGTATTTTACTCGTATTTTTGCTTTGTTTTATTCTTTTTGGTTTTTCATGTCGTTTGTTTAGGATCTCGAGTTTGTTGTGGAAAAATCATGCAAATAGTAAAAGAAGCTCGGAGACTTGGATTATAGCAACTCGACAAGCTGCCGCTAGGAGCTGCCGTTGGAGCACAACGAGCGTTGGCCGTGGTGTGAAGTTCCAGCCACCGCTGTATGCCAGCCGGCGCTGGAACAGCCAACCCAGCGACCGCTGGAAGATGGAGATCGCTGGACGTGAACCTTCGCTGGATGTGAACCGATGCTGGATGTGAAGCTTCGCGGCCGCTTTGGAAGCCGGAGCCCGACCACCGCCGAGCTTCTTGTCGTCGCTGGGAGTTGCCGCTGGAAGTCAGCTACCGCTGGAGGAGACGAGCTGGAGAATGACAACAAGAGAGCAGCGGTAGCTCGACGCGAAGAACAGCAGCAGCAGAAGCAAAGCACTGACGAACAGCAGTAACCCAGCGGCCGCTGGATTCCAGCCGGCGCTGGAATCCGGCAGGCAGCGGCCGCTGAACTTGAGTGAGCGCTAGAGGTGCCCTTCGCGGATTCATCCTCAGCGAGCAGTGGACTTGAGCGAGCGGTGGAAGTCGGCGAGCGATGAGTTCGAGCGAGCGCTGGGCGTCGACTAGTAACGGCTATGCGCGATTTAATAAGTAGCAGCTAGGGTTTTCTTAAAGGGGGATACTCACTCTCACAAGAGCATTCTCACGACAACAGCAGCAACATTTCTTTTCCTTTTCATCTCCTTTTTCTTTTCTTTTTAGCTTGGCTTGAATATTGAGGATTGTTATCGTCGGATTGCACCCATTTTATTGTAAGGATTTCTTTACCGTTATTTCTTGCAATATTATTGATGAGTTCTTATGATTTTAATTCGATGATTTATTCTATGAGTTGCTAATTCTTCGTTAGGATTTAGTGATTCGAATCATTTTTCGATCTGTGCTTGTTCTCTAATTAATTCCCCGTTGATTGAATCAATTTTCTTGATATTTAATAATTGATCGCTATTCGATATTTATAAGTAGTGGATGAGATCGATGGATGATTCTACTGCTCGATTGTGGTTCTCTCAACATTAGATTGACCGAAAACGCATGTCTAATAATTAATCTGGATCGTATAATTTAGTCTTTAGGGTTTATCGGATTGACGCGAAAGCTATTGACGTTAGCCCTATGTTGAAGTTGATTATGCGTGATAAATCAATAGAATTAATCTGTAATAAGTATGGTGAGAAATCGATGAGAAGAATCTAATCCCTAACACCTTTCTTTCTTCTTGTTTCTCTTGTTATTTATTTGTTCATTTTATTATTCCGTTGATTAGTTTAGTTCTTTATCATCTCGAATTCCTTGGTTTAGAATGTTTAGTATTGTTTATTTATTTTCCGTGTGAATAATACAAGCGGCATTAGCCCTGTTGAGCCTTCCTTGAGAATACGACTTGGGTCAGCTTGTCGCCCTACATTGACCTCGTTCTTTTGCAAGTCAATTCGAAGGTGTTTTGAGTTGAATCAGCATCCTCCAGACTTCCAAAGCCAAAAGTGTGTTGGAGGCATGCTTCATCTGTCTTCAACTTCTCGTAGGAGAAGGTCTCTATCAGCTGTTCATTCTGGTACCAAGTTGCCATCTTGGTGGCCAGATAGAACTTTAGATCTCCAACTTTGACGAGGTCGATAGGCAGGTGCGCCAAGATAGGATACTGAGTTAGAATACTCTTGATCCCTGCAATGCGCAAGTCCTCGTACATGGTTTCCATGAAGGCTGAGCCAGAGGAGTTGAATGATAGAGAGGTAGTGGAATCATTCTCCTCTGATTCTGTGGAGATTTGAGGAATTGGATCAATTGGGTTCACAGTAGGCTGTGAAGAAGTATCAGCCAACTGCGTGGGAGATTGAACTTTGGGTGATGACTGTTTTGGGGGTGAGCTGGGATTTGTGGAAGAGGGTTCAACTTGGGTGTCAGCTGGCTGTGAAGGAGCTTCAGCCAGTTGAATATCTGTCTTCTCATTTACAGGAGATGACTCTTTGGTTGGAGAGTTGGGTGGGGGAGAATGTTGTTTGGTTGGTAAGCTATGAGGTGGTGAGGGCTGGGGTGAGCTTAGCAGAGGTGTCTGACACCTTGGATTATCCAGCTCGTCCTCTGAGCTGGATGACGATCCATCATTCAATCCCATATCAGCCAGGATGTTTGATCCGAATTGATTGAAGGCTGATACTGGCTGTGGGGAGAGAATCACCATTGCTTGACTTGCATTTCTTCAGAAGAGCTTGCCTCAGTTGTTGGAACGACAGTTGTTTTCTTTTTCTTTTCAGCTGGGCCTGCAACTGGTTTGGGGTCAGCTGTCTTTCTTTTTCTCTGTTTCTTTTCAGCTGGAACTTCTGCCTCTGTTTCTTCCAGCTGCTTCTTGCCTTTACTCACAGCAGGTTGTTTCCTCAGGAGATCATTGATTTGACTAATTCTCTGGAAGAGAATCTTCATTTCTGGAAACGGTTCTGAATCAGCCCACTTTACTGTGTATCATTTCACAGCTTGTTCTATTAAGAATGAAATCTTAGAGCATAGATGCAGGGGCTCTGAGGTGGAATACGTCGTTCTGGTGGAGTCAAACTTGATCTTTTCTGACTCCTTGATCAGTCGGTTGAGTAAGAAATCAAACCAGTTGACATTTGCGCCTTTGATCATGGCAATCATCGGCTTGAGCTTTGGAATACTGATCTCTCCTTGAGATCCAGCTATCCCAAGAATACACTTTTGTATAATATCCAACAGCAGCCTGTACTTTGGCTTGAGTGGGAGCTTTGACATGCTCGCTCTATACGGCTCTGGGGAGATAAACATCTCTTGACTGAGGAATTCATCCACTTCCTCACGGCTGTAATTTTCTGGTATGAAATCTCCTTCGCTAGGCAGATTGAACACTTTTCGCAGCATTTTGTTGAGTTTGATGTTGACGGTTGCTGAGTCAAATTTTCCGTCATCGCCTTTGACAATTACATCGAATGAAGATGAGTAGAAGCCTTCTTCGTCAATGATGTTGAGCTAGAAGAGAGCATTATCTCTCTTCAGCATAAGCTTGGGTATGGAGGTTGCCCACAGTAAGAGACCGGAGTCTACAACGAGATCAACCATCTCTTTGAGTTCTGAGACTTGGAGGTTGGCGGTGGAAAGACAACTTTCAAATGACAACTTTGTCATAAAAACTTTGAACTGGTTCATCCCTGCAGTTGATTTCTTGGGTGCCATTTCTGCAATATGTTGATTTTGATCGAGCGAAGAATTTGCAGAAAATAGATAGATGATTTGAAGATTTGAAATTCGCAGAGATAATGATGAAAGAATTATGTGTATCTTTTCCATGTATATCAACTGCCATAATGGATCAACGGTTGAGATTGAGACAGCTGATATTCTGATCAACGGCTGGGAGAGAATCACTCATCACGTTCTGACGTGTTTACGGCGAGTGTATTACAATTGCACGTGAGGCAGTTCAAACGTTTGACGTTCTGCCTCGATACCGCCATGCTACAGAACTCTGACTTTATAATTAATGCGATGGGAAAGGAAACTTGTCAAGCAATTTAACTATGGAACATATGTCCGCTTAAATTAGGAATTCAAAATAATTGGACTTAAATAGTATATTCCTTAGAGAAATAAATGCATGACCCAAACTGGTCAGCTTGGACATAGAAGTCAGCTGATACCATGGTGGTATTTTTCTTCGCTTGACTGAGTTTTCCCCTTAGCTGAGTATCTGGAGATTCACTTGATTTTCCTTTAGCTGAGTTCCTTTGAGTTCTGTGACTGGCGTCCAGTTGAGCTTGATTCGCCTTCATCTGGGTAAACCTTCTGATCTGAGCTTTGAGATCCAGCTGAGTTTGTTCCCCCTCAACTGGATGATTTTTCTTCATCCGGATAGAGCTGATACCAATTGTTGGTGAATCTGTTGCACTGAGTTCCCCCTGAATTTGATAGTAGGTTGCTATCTTTTCTCAGGTGCTTCCTACTTGAGTTGATCGGATTCTCATCACTGGCTCATTTCTTTGATGATGTCAGCTGTTCCATGATCAGCTGAGTTCACTGCTGCTTTGTGGGGTTGAATCTTCGATTTCCTGTTCTTTGCATTTCATTCTTATGCATTGAACTCACCAGGAAAATCGTTATCACAACAATTGGCTGGGACCAATACGATTGTCATAATTTTTGAAGAGCTTTGAGGTAAGTCATGAGCTTTGATCATCAGTTGTTCCTCTTTCTCAGCAAGATTTACGACATCCTCAATTGTGTTTGTCCCTTGATCTGTTATCACTCCTTTGGCATCCAGTTGATTGAGTCCGGCTCTTGAGTGATACTTCTGGTTGGTCCTTGAATGAGTCCACTTCTTCCTTGGACTTTTGATGACTGCTTGAATTCTATCTGCTGGAATCTTGATAGGAAGCTCGGTTGATTTTCAGCTTTATAACCAGCTGAGATCCTTCTCAGCTGTCTTTTTAATTGACCTTAATGTCTGTGCTGGAAGACATTCTGTCTTTGATTTTGATTCCAGTCAGCTGGATTGTTCTGTAGCCTTTGAGCTCGTGATCGAGTTTGGGAGTTCTTTGTTTTTCTTCGTTGACAGGACTGAGCTTGGAGAGCTGGCTTGATTATGTACGACCTCTGGTACATCCTTGGCTTGGTTCCAGCTGTGTTTGTATTGGCTGAAGTCATTCTTTGATCTGATTCAGCTTTGGCCTTCTTTAGCTCCTTGATCATTCATTCTTCAGTTTGACTTTCTGATTTTTATGAATATGATGGGTCCGTTAGTGATAACATCCTACATCATGTCGTGACGCACGCTCAGAAAGTTTTTGAGTTGGATCTTCCAGATTTGATAGTCATCGACAGAGAATGTCAGAAGTTTCCTGCATATGAAAGATTCCATGACAGTATGCAATATAATGATTTTAAAAAGATTTTGAAACTTTGAAGGATCTGTTCAGGTGACCACTATCAGCAAAGAAGTGCTGACTTGACACAGATACAGTGATCTTTTGAACCACTGCTCTGATACCAATTGTTGTTCCCAAGACGGATACCTTGGTGTAGAGGGAGAGCGAATACACCAAGGTTTAAAAACTTTTCCAA
The DNA here is from genome assembly GCA_031470985.1 of Agastache rugosa. Lineage (NCBI taxonomy): Eukaryota > Viridiplantae > Streptophyta > Magnoliopsida > Lamiales > Lamiaceae > Agastache > Agastache rugosa. The sequence goes on along the minus strand of CM062601.1, from coordinate 58,686,159 downwards.
GTTAACACTCTTTTGAGAGAGAGAGCCTGTTGTGTCCGATCCAGCTGGATAACAGCTTGATTGACACAGCTGGTTGTGTGAGTGTGTGCGGAAGTTGGTGGGTTTGGAAAGTCCGTCTGTTGCTTCAAATCATATTGCAGAGCTCTGTTTCACTTTTCAGTTAGTCAGTTTATGCAGCTTGAAATAATGCTCATGAGGGGTTAGCAGAATGCATAAAACAAAGCAATAAAGAACAAAGCAATTTTAACATGGTTCGGAGTAACACCTCCTACGTCCACGACCAGATTCACTGGTAATTCACTACCACTTGGTTTCCAAGTACCAAGCAACTTCACAACTCTAACCTGAGTTGTGTTCCAACAGTTTACGGGCACTGTCAAGCCTACACTTTTAATTTCCGGGTCCTGAAGAACCTAACCACTCGAATTACATGCTTCGAGCAAGCGTACCTTTACCTAACCTTTTTGAGTTTGGGTTTGGGTATGGGTTTTCCAACTATGAACGAGTTCTTACAATGAAGAACACTGAGTAAGATGAACTCGTTCAAACTAGGCTTAAGATATTTCTGTTCTGATCTATTCTGCCTATGACTGAATAAGTGAACAACTAAGAACACAGCTGACTGGCTGGGTGTTCTTGAAAGATTTGGCTATGAATATCGTTGTTCATTTTTCTGTTTACTCTTTTATTTCTTCAGTCGTTTCACCAGCCTCACCAGTCCTCTTCTCTCTTCGATGGTGAGGAGATAAATATAGGTGAAGATTCAAACTAGCCGTTGGAAGAGAGCCGTTTGAATCTTATCTACTTTCATTAACTTCTGGCCTTTAACCTACGAAGTAGGTCTGCATCTGCAGAACCTATTTCTTCTCTGATTTGACAGCGTCAGATATGATCTTCTGACATCGGGATCTTGTCTTGGAGAAGGTCTTCATCTTTTAGCTGCTAAGCATTTATGCTGTGTCTTCAGTGACTTGGACTCTGCTGCGTCTCGACTCTGAGCTGTGTCATTGACCTGAGCTGTGTCATTAATACTAAGCTAGGTCCTTTACACTGAGCTGGGTTTTTACACTGAGCTGGGTTTCCGTCATTGAGCTGGGTCTTGATACTGCTGGGTCTTTGACTCCGCTTGGTCTTGCTGTCGAGTGCCTTATCTTTGAATACTTCGAGTGTCCGCTCAGCTGTGTCTTCTGCTGACTTCTGCGACTCTACCTGTCATCTAAGAAACTCTATAAGCTCAAACAGGTGAGCTGAAAAATGCCTAGGCTTGTGCAATCATCTACTCGGTTGGGGTCAGCTGGGTTTTGGTATCAAATCAAAACTCTATTAATTTTCCCAACAATAATGAATTTTGAGACTACACATTTTGTGTCCCAATACTTAAGGTAAAAGACACAAATAAGTGCCTCATAACATTAATCTGGGGACATATAACGAATTTTGAGGCTACACATTTTGTGTCCCGATAATTAAGCATACGACACAAATAAGTGCCCCATAACATTAATCTGGGGACATAAAATGAATTTTGAGGCTACACATTTTGTGTCCCGATAATTAAGCAAACAACACAAATAAGTGCCCCATAACATTAATCTGGGACATATAACTAATTTTGAGGCTACATATTTTGTGTCCCGATACTTAAGTAAAAGACACAAATAAGTGCCCCGATATATCATTTAGAGGCATAAATAAATATCCCTATAGACTTATCCATATATTTTGAAACCTATTAAAAGGCATTTTTATGTGCCTCAAGAAATCAATCTAGGGGCATATTCAATTGTCTGGAAATCTATTGGTATAGAGACACTTAAAAAGTGTCTCTAACTCTATTGGGACACGATATTTGGAGGCACATGTATTAAGTGCCCCAAAAATAAGAAGTGTCCCAATAGAGCACATATTGGGGCATTTTTTGGTGTCCGGAAAATCATTTTTTGTTGTAGTGTATGATATGTCTGCTAATAAAAGTCAATTATAAACAAGGAAATAAAAACCCTACTTTTAATCTAATTAGAAATACATTAAAACAAAGTCTAATAATAATAAAACTTTAATACTAAAAATCCAAGCCCAAAAACATGACTAAATTTCGTGCAAAAGCCCAAATCCACGTCCAAGTTAGCTTCCAAGAACTTTCTATCGACTGCTTGTATTTCCTCACACACAGTCAATTGGTATGGGCATACCGCTCAACTTCCTTCATGGGATTTTAAACCACCTCCGCTGCAAAACATCCAAAACCACGTCCATTCTTCCAATTATGCACAATCACCTATAATCCATCACAAAACGCAACAAACCCCGTAAAACATAATCTATAAGCTATTAACATCCAAAAATGTACCAAAAATATCCCAAAATATATAATAAATATATGCCCAATCAATTAGTTGCAAGTAATCCTTCTATTTTAAAGGAGTACTTTCGATCGATCAGGCCTGTCTGGAAGGAAAATTCAAACATCACAACTTTTCTTAGACTAAATCGTAAATGTTCATTTTTTTATTTAATAACAAAATTAAAATTAATATCCACCTTTGGATTATCATTGGAACTCAAAACAAATCTTAGATTACAATCATTTTGCTGATATTCTATAGATATATGGATAAATCTATATCACATGGATTATAGTGACAATAAATCTCAAACCGCCCAATCTGTCGATAATTAAGATCAGCATGCAAATGTAGTTAATGATGGCTCATGACTTAATTACGGCTAGGGTTTGTTGGTATACACACTGATGGTCCCTGAGCTAGGTATTTGGTGTAGAGGGGGGGTGAATACACCAAATAGATTTCTGAAAACTTTGTCAAGTTTAAATAACAGAGTTGGTGAGCTCAGTTATTAATCCAGCTGAGGAGGGTTAGCTGGACAAATAACTCAGCTGGCGGTGCGGAATGTGGTGGTTTGAAAACTTAGCTTGTAACGACCCGTTTCCAAAGTCATTTATTTATATTAGTTTTAATTGTAAAATTTTTCTTATCTCTTGATTTTCCTTAATGTGTAAATTTATACTCGAGTTATGACGTAGTCTAAGTCGCGCCCTAGACGAATATAAGTTTCATAATATATTATCACTAAGCTAATAATAATAATAATAATAATATAATAATAATATTTAAATTATAGGGTATTAACTGTGATCATGTGCATGAGCATCCGCAAATAAACTTCATCTCTAAGAATGCACATAAATAAATAAATAAATAAATAAAAAGAATTTATTCTCAAAATTTTATCTTTCCGTCAAGTAAGGCTATTTGTATTGTTATGAAAAAAAAAAAAGATTTGTATGCCAAGTTTAAGCTATTGTAATGAGGGAAAGTTTAATTGGTCAACTTTTAAATTTATAGCCTTGTTTTTAATCCTCCGTAAATTGAGAGTGGAAATCAATTCCATCAAATTTTCCTAAGATCAAAAGTGCAGAAAAAAGGAAGGATTTAAATCTAAAAAAAAATAAGGTATAAATGTTTTGTCTTCAATAATTTTTCATTTTCAAAAGCAAACTCTTGTAGTCTCAAAGGTTTGACGGCTGAACCTTTTTTCTTCCTTTTCTTTATTTTCGAAAACTTAAATTCTTAGTTCATTTTTTTATGAAGATGGTTGCTTATTTTATTTAGGAATCCACTAGCAGTTCGATTTTCTCTCAATTTTGGGCAAAGGCATGAATCCAAAAATTTCATTTGTAATGAGCATGATTTGCATATTATGATAGTTAGTTCGTTCTTTCTTCTCTTTTTTTTTTCTTCTGTTAAGTAACACCTATATTTTATTCATGTTGATTATATAATAGTATTAGATTTTAAGGCAGTTATAAAACAAAACAAAACAAATTTATTTATTTAATTATTATGTCGTCGTTTGTAATACAGATTTGTGAGTTAAGGGAGAAAAAGTTTAGATTGAATTAAAAATCTAGTCGGTTCTGATACATAGCATTTTTATTTATTTATTTATTTGATCCCTATAAATTTTATTCTATTTTCTTAATTGGCAATCACCTTTAGATTTTGTGAGATTTTAGTAATTTATATTATTTCTTCCGTCCAGCATGCATCTATAGGTTTAGTTTGTCTATTCAAATAATTTTATTAATTTCTTTTGATCTAACTCTTCTTTTTTAGATTCAAAACTATTAGAATAACCTTTAAACTCTGAAAATATGTTATATATATATATATATATATATATATATATATATACAACTGAATTTAAAATGAAATTTTTATCTGAAACATTTAGCACAAAGAATAAGGGCTACTGATTTTTTCATGTATTCACTTTTTGGGGTGTATAGATCTATATATTTTATATACAACTTTTCGAATCACATAAATATAAATATAATACAAGGATCTTTAATTACTAATCATGCATGCACTGAGTATAATATATATATATATATATCGTATATATATATATATATGTCGTATACATGGCACAGGAAATGGCTAATCTTATAAATGTATTATTTTTTTATATATAAAATTTTATATGTCTTTGTCAGAATATATATGAATATATTACGCATGCAGATTAAGGAAAAACAAACATTTTTTTTATATACCATGCAATCGGTTCTCCTGTGCATTTAATTTTTGATCATGCATTTATAGATTTAAATTTATACGTTTAGGTGCGGCGCGACTAGGACTATAAGTTTTGCCTTGAGTTGCTCGACTCATCTTTTCAAGTAAATTAAGGTGTGGGATCTTACTTATCTTTATACCGTTGATTTGATATTGTCCATTTTAATATTTTGTGACTTGCCGTGTGATTATTTGACATTTAGTGTTGAGCAGGACCGTGCTAAATTGTCCATTGACTTTGCTCTCACTTATTTGCGTTCAATTCATTGATATCATATGATGAGCAGGACCGTGTTGAGTTGTCCATTGACTTTGCTCATATTTATTGACGCGTTTGACTTTAATATTCACTACGTGCGTCTATTTTATTAAATTGGATAAATCGTTGGTATAATTGCCCACATTGAGTATATTCGCGTATACTCATCCCCAAACTAAACTTTTCAGGTACTTGAAGTTGGAGGCGTGGAGTGTCGAATGACGAGTCCTAATAAACTGAATTTACTTTTGTTTATTTTTGGGTCTCAACCGTTTAGACAATGAATTATATTTACTTTATTTTCTTTTATTTAAATTGGTTTGGCTACTCATGGTTTTATTTTAATAAGATGTCACATTTATAGAAGTTAGGTTTATTTATTTAATTATTTCAGAAAATCTTTCTTTTCGTGTTTTATTTAAGGAAAAAAATATATATATTCATATTTCCGCATTAAATATTTATTTAAATATAGTTTTAACACCTTAAATAGATTAGGGTGTTACAATATGGTATCAGAGCGGGTCTACTTTCCTGTAGACACCGTAATATAAATTAAAGTATAAATTAATAGATTTTAAGTGTCAATGTCATTCGACCCCTACGCGTTCCGACTTCAATGTAAAAGTGTTTTGTATTTATTGAAATTGGATGAACTTAAATGTGTTGAATTTCTTTTTGAGATATATGTTACTGATTGTGATTATTGAAATTTTTCGTGTAACTTGTAAATATTTGAATTATTTTGAGTCGCAAAAAAAAAATACTTTGAACTTAGTCCTCGAACTTAGTGGAACTTAGAAAGACTTTCTTACTCGTGTCCCCTATTTCTGTAGGACGATGGCGGATAGCGTATTTTTTGGCGAGCCTTTGAACAATCCCTTCTGGAATTATGCGTAGAGGTCCCAAGTAGGATTAATGAGAAACCTAGAAGATATGTTGGAGTATTGGAGAGAGTTCGACTGCCCTCGTTGTACATGGGGCCAGACGGAGGCTGCCTACAAAGTGGTGTATACTATTTGTTTCGACTAAATTAACCCTAGTCGCTCACAATAAAACGAGGTCACTATAGATTAAGCAAGCCAACCCAAGTATCGTCTCACAAGGAAAACTTAGCAGGGAAATTATTGTATTGCGAAAAGAAAATAAACAGAAAGCACTAAATCAATTGGTTTGAGGTTTTATAACTAGACGGAAAGAATAATTAATCATAAATTAATCCCTAGGCAAGAACTAAAATGCATAAATTAAACCCTAGACATGAATCGAAATTTAATCTAACAAAAGCATTAATCTTTTCTAACATTAATTCTAGAAAGCAATCTGCAGGAGAAATTATAAAGCATAAATAAAGAACTGAAATAGTAAACTTACTACTGTAATCGAAATCAAAGATAAACTGGAATAGAATCTGACAAATTGCAATATCTGTAGCCTTGAATCCGGAATGAAATTACGATAGAAAGTCACTAACTAGACAATAACCAAGAGTAAACTAGAAGAAAACCCTAAAGAACTCTAGAATAACAAAGAAAAGAAAGGCGTCTGGAAATATGGAGATGCCCCATCTGACAAACCCTCGCTCGGTATTTATACACACGGCGAATTAATTGCGCTCAGCGGTCTCCTAGCCTCAGCGACCGCTGAGCGCACTTTAATTTCCGCTAAACGCCCGAACTCAGCGGTCGCTCGGGTTGAGCGAGCATTGAACTCAGCGGTCTCCTAGGTTGAGAGACCGCTGACTTCTCGCCCTGTAATGGATGAAGCGCTGAACTCAGCGGTCGCTCAGGAGCAGAGACCGCTGACATCTCGTACGTGAAAGCAACGCCTGGATCTCAGCGGTCGCTCAGGTTGAGAGACCACTGACTTCTGGCCCTGTATTGGTGAGGCGCTGGACTCAGCGGTCTCCTAGAGTGAGAGACCGCTGAGTTCTCTGAAGATGTCTCGTTTGACCAAACGGTCAGCGGTCTTCTAAGGTGAGAGACCGCTGACTTCTTGAAGGTGTCCCGTTTCGATAAACGGAACGTATTACTGCAGCAGAAAACTCACAACGGCGGCGGAAGTTGAGCGAACTGTGGTTGCCTGCATCATTCCCGAGCAAAATCTACATTTTCAACCCGATAGCTCGACACAACATCATTAGCGCATTTTAACTTTAAAATAATGCGAAACAAAATAAATGTCATCAAAAGAGCGAATGCAAAACATCCAGAAATGCAACCAAAAATGAATGTAACAAACCCTCCACACACAAAACCTTGCTTGTCCTCAAGCAAATCTTAATTAAAAACATAACAAGAAAGACGTAGATCGAAAATGACAAATCATGCTTCAACGTCATATCCAGCGCAAGAACATTTTCAACATTCTTTAACTAAAGCAATTCACCCCATAACTAACGAGTTGCCCCTCTGCAAATAAACTCAATCGGCTCAAAACCAAAATGCGATGATAGGAGGCAAGAGATGAAACATGCTAACACACTTAATGCTTCAAATTTCTTTTCATTATTCAACCATTTTTACACAATCTCCGGGGCAAAATTCACTAGGTAAATCCTCCGGAGTATTCCGGGTCTCCTAGAGTGGTTTCCCATACCCATCTCTCCTAAGCATTTCTACACAAAAGTGGAGAGAGCGGGGTAGAGCCCCTCGGATCATACATTAAGCCAAGCTATAATTTTCTTTACACAAGTGGCAAGAGAGTCGAGTTATATGGTCAAAAGTCATGAGGTGGAAACATTTAGAGTTCATCTAAAGTATCCTCATGTGGTTTCCCATGCTCATGGTTCCCAGAAGAGCAGAGACCTCCCGACTCAACTTACACTTTAACAACACAAAGCACCAATCACAGATATCTACGCATAAAGAAAACTTCCCACCTCCTTGTCTTATTCAAGGATTTCACCTCAATTATTCACATACAGAAAAATGCCCCACAGTCAACTATGAAGTAAACACAATGCTTAAAGAAAAAGCTGAAAAAAAATATCTTCAAACCATCAATTAAATCAAAGCATAATACATCATGTTCAATCCACATACTTCCACAGTTTGAATCAAATCAAGACTGATGAGGACAAGACAACACACAAACCAAAAGGGTTCCTCCCCCCCACACAAGAAAATAAAACAATGCCCTCATTGTGACAATGAAAGGAGAGAGAAAAAGAGGCTTCACTGAGGGTACGACAGCTCCAAGCGAGAAATCATTCAAGCAGCATTATCTAGCAACCTGAAACAAAAACACAATGACAAAACAAAACAAAACAAAACAAAACAAAACAAAATAAAGCAAAACAAATACAACAAAGGGAAAGAACGAGAAACCAACTCATGGGTTGCCTCCCATGCAGCGCTTGTTTAACGTCATTAGCTTGACTGCGAAACCCTTAACCAAATTATGACTGAAGCTTCAGCTGACTTCTCACCTGGATTATCACATCATCTAAGGGTGCAGCTGATGGTCTCACTTTCGGGTGCTTAACAACACCCATTGCACATGTTGCTCTTCTCTTATCCCATATTTGAATGTCCAGCTCGACTTCCTCCTTACTTTACAGGTCAGACAGAAAATCATGCACTATGTCATCCTCATTTTCCAGATGAGCCAAAAATTCCTGAATGATATCATCCTCATTGTGCATATTAGCCAGGAATTCGTGCACAATATCATCTTCATCCACCGAGTCAAACATCTTGACGTAGGAACAATTTTGCACCAAAGGGTCAGGAGCTATTGACTTCTTACTGAACACAGAGAAAGTCACTGATCGCCCTGATCCCGCCATACTCAAAGTTCCTGACCTGACGTCAATGCGAGTATTAGTTGTGGCCATAAAAGGCCTGCCTAGCAAAACAAGGTGACCATTCTCACTCCTTATCCCCTTACCGGTCTCCAGCACAACAAAATCCACCGGAACTCTAATACCACTCACAATTACCATAACATCCTCAACCATCCCATGAGGGTAACTAATAGAACCATCAGCTAATTCTATTTTCATGTCCGTATGCTTCAATTCACAATTACCCAATTTCTCAAAAATACTAAAAGGCATCAGGTTAATTGCTGCACCTAAATCTAGCATTCCTGAGACCTCGTCGCTAAAACTCAAGTCTAGGCTTATGATAAAACTACCTGGATCATCCTGCTTAGGTAGTAGCTGTTGTGGTTCAGCTGTATTTAGAGGTATAGGTTCATCTGGCAGCTGGGAAGCTTTGATTGTACTCACGGTTTTACTTCTCCACTTCTCTGTGGTGTCCCTCGTATTAAGGGTGTGTACCAGTCCTTCTCTTAGTCTACTTGGTAAGGCAACGAATCGGTCAAATTGGTGCTCGCCCTTGTGAGGCTTGATTTTCTCCTCCTTAAATTTTGGAGCAACTTCTCTAATGATAGAAATAGCATGGGCCTGATGAGGTTGTTGTTCTTGACTCGGTATTTTCCCAGTCTACTGTTGCTGCTGCAATTGATTCATAGTGCCAGATATCTGTCCCACAGCTGTTTCAAGACGCTTGATAGTGGCATCTTGAGCTTCCCTTGCTCGCTTGCTTTCCTGTATGAAAGCGTTCAAGCTGTCCTCCATGGAAGTCTTTTGAGGAGGTTGAAATTGTTGGGAAAACTGCTGTTGCTGAGGGTACCACTGCTGCTGAGGGGGATACTGCTGAACAGGCTGTTGTTGTTGGGAAGGGTGAAATTGATAATTCTGTCCTAAGCCTTGTCCTTTATTCTGGTTCCTCCACCCATAACTAGACTGATTCTGCCATCCCGAGCTCTGCTGTCGTTGATTCTGATTGAAACTTTGGCCTTGATCCAACTGCTGACGTGGAGGATACCCCTGAGCAGCATAAACTTCTGCTCCTCCTTCATATGTCGGCTCTCCCATTATTTGACACTCTTCAGGATTGTGCCCTTGCTCTCCACAAATGCCACATGGCTCAGTCAAAATCTCTTGTCTAGTAGGTGTCTGTCGAGGTGGAGAAACAGCAGACTTGCTCATCTTCAATTCCTGCAACTCTCTCATCATGTTGGCCAGCTGTTTCTTCATGTCAGGGCTTTCAACAACTACACTCACCTCAACCCGTCGTGTGCGGGTAGATTTCTGTTGTGAACTAGCTGCAAGTGTTTCGAATATCTCCTGTAATTCATCAGCCGTTTTCACTGCAATGTTTCCGCCAGCGGTACTATCCACCATAAACTGAGCTGTCTGCACCAATCCATCGTAGAAGAACTGCCACAACATTTCTGGTGCCATCTGGTGATGTGGACACTGCTGAAGTAACTCCCGAAATCTTTCCCAAGCCTCATGGAAGGGTTCATCTCCAGCTTGAGTGAAGTTCATTATTTTTGTACGAACTTCCTGAGTCTTATGATTAGAGTAATACTTCAGCATGAATTTCTCGCACACAGCCGTCCATGTAGTGAGCGAGTTTGGTGGAAGAGATAAGTACCACATTTTAGCCCTGTCCTTCAACGTGTATGTGAAACATTTCAACTTGAGCTGGTCCTCAGTTAAAGCTAGCAAAGGGAACGATTGAACTACCGTGCAGAACTCTCGAACAAATTGCAGAGCATCTTCATTTGCCATTCCGTGATAAGAGGGTAGCAAATTCAGATGATTCTGCTTCAAATCATAATTCCTAACTTCTGTTGGCAGCACTATAGCAGAAGCAGTGGTTCCAAAGGTAGGCCTGGCAAAATCCCCCATATATCTGGTATTGTTAGCCATTTCTTCCGGAAAAATAGGTTCGTCTGGCGGATCACACCCAAATTCTTCTGACTGAACAATAACTTCTTCTTCAGAACAAGGTTCGTCAACCTCGTTAAAACTGAACTCGGCTTCTTCTTGCAAACTTATCAAAATCCTGCGTGGTTGATTGATGTTGTCAAAATAAGGTGCCAAATTCCTTTTCAAGCTTCTGCAACCTTGCATACACAACACTCAACAAACAGATTACACGCACCGGAGGAAGAAAAATAACCGAGTACCAAAAGAATAAAAGAAATAAATATAAAATAAACTCAAATACAAAGCAACACAGATAATCGCCTAAAGTTTTTGCCGGCAACGGCGCCAAATTTGTTTCGACTAAATTAACCCTAGTCGCTCGCAATTAAACGAGGTCACTATAGATTAAGCAAGCCAACCCAAGTATCGTCTCACAAGGAAAACTTAGCAGGGAAATTATTGTATTGCGAAAAGAAAATAAACAGAAAGCAGTAAATCAATTGGTTTGAGGATTTATAACTAGACGGAAAGAATAATTAATCATAAATTAATCCCTAGGCAAGAACTAAAATGCATAAATTAAACTCTAGGCATGAATCTAAATTTAATCTAACAAAAGCATTAATCTTTTCTAACATTAATTCAAGAAAGCAATCTGCAGGAGAAATTATAAAGCATAAATAAAGAACTGAAATAGTAAACTTACTACTGTAATCGAAATCAAAGATAAACTGGAATAGAATCTGACAAATTGCAATATCTGTAGCCTTGAATCCGGAATGAAATTACGATAGAAAGTCACTAACTAGACAATAACCAAGAGTAAACTAGAAGAAAGCCCTAAAGAACTCTAGAATAACAAAGAAAAGAAAGGCGTCTGGAAATATGGAGATGCCCCATCTGACAAACCCTCGCTCGGTATTTATACACACGGTGAATTAATTGCGCTCAGCGGTCTCCTAGCCTCAGCGACCGCTGAGCGCACTTTAATTTCCGCTAAACGCCCAAACTCAGCGGTCGCTCGGGTTCAGCGAGCGTTGAACTCAGCGGTCTCCTAGGTTGAGAGACCGCTGACTTCTCGCCCTGTAATGGATGAAGCGCTGAACTCAGCGGTCGCTCAGGAGCAGAGACCGCTGACATCTCGTACGTGAAAGCAACGCCTGGATCTCAGCGGTTGCTCAGGTTGAGAGACCGCTGACTTCTGGCCCTGTATTGGTGAGGCGCTGGACTCAGCGGTCTCCTAGAGTGAGAGACCGCTGAGTTCTCTGAAGATGTCTTGTTTGACCAAACGGTCAGCGGTCTCCTAAGGTGAGAGACCGCTGACTTCTTGAAGGTGTCCCGTTTGGTTAAACGGAACGTATTACTGCAGCAGAAAACTCACAACGGCGGCGGAAGTTGAGCGAACTGTGGTTGCCTGCATCATTCCCGAGCAAAATCTACATTTTCAACCCGATAGCTCGACACAACATCATTAGCACATTTTAACTTTAAAATAATGCGAAACAAAATAAATGTCATCAAAAGCGCGCATGCAAAACATCCAGAAATGCAACCAAAAATGAATGTAACACTATTCCAAAGAAAGTGAACTACATTGCGCATGAGTTAGCTCATGAGAGAAATCTGTTGCACCCATCTCGCATCGGCCGATTGGAGTTTGAACCGTTTATGGAACAACTGATGCAAGAATATGCAGACGTCTTTAATGGAATTCACGTTCTTGATGATGATGAATCAGTGGGACCACAGGTGGAGGTACCTCAGCCACCACCCAATCTGGAGGACGAGGAAGAAAAAGAAGATCCCTCGGAGGATGAATCGGTCGCCGGTGATAACATGGACGACGACTAGAAGTTTTAGTCGATTTCTTTTAGTTGTCCCTTGAGACCATAGAACAAGTCTATTTTATTTTATTTTTCCTTGTTGAGAACCTTGTCTTTTTTTTCTTTACTATGTTTTGGAGATTAACATTTTGTTGGCACTTAGGTTTGATATTTATTCCAAGTTTATTTTGTTTTCATTTGTTTTTCCCGTGTTAGCACAAATTCGTTTTAGTTTGGTTTGAATTTATGTGACTTGAATGCAAATGGTTTCTCTTCGCGATTAGAACATTTAATTCTCTTTCCTTCCGTATTTCTGTAAGATAGTGTAAGTTAGTAACCATTAGTGTTGGTTATTGTAGAATCATGAGGCGCACTCGTGCAACTTCGCAAACTGAGGATTCTGAATCGAATCGAACCTCAAATAGAAATGGAGAAAATCTCATGGGGGAATTTATGAATGCGATTCGAGGCTTCGTAAAGGAGCAAGCGCAATCACACATTAATCAAAATCAACAACCGGATCAGACGTCAGCCTCGAAAGCCTCAAGTGTGGTAGTGGAACAGTTTCGTCGTTATAATCCGCCTCGTTTCAACGGTCGTGACGGACCCCTCGTTGCGGAGGAATGGTTGGAGGAATTGGATCGAATCTTTAGTCACATTGATTGTGAAGATAAACAAAAAGTTTCTTGTGCCATTTTCCAGTTCACTGAGGATGCGGGACGTTGATGGAAGAGTTTTTACCGAACCTTGGATACGGAGGACATACCATTGTTGACTTGGGCTGTGTTCCGAAAGATGGTGATGGAAAAGTACTGCTCTAGCGCGTTCCTAGAGAAGAAGGTGGCTGAATTTTATGGCCTTCAGCAACGGAATTCCACCATTGAGGAATATGAAAGAAAATTTCATCAGCTTGCTGGCTATGCACCACACCTGGTGGACACTGAAGACAGGATGATTGCAAGGTTCAGAAAAGGACTCCGAACTGAGATAAAAGGAATTCTGGCAGCACATGTGATAACAGATTTCAGTGATTTAGTCAAGCGTGCTGAAGGAGTTGAGTTAGCTTTGGGAGTTGAGATTCCACCAAAGCCAGTGAATAATCCTGCCAAGAGAACATGGGATAATCGGAACCAAGGAAAAGGTAGGTTCCAAAATAAGAAGGGAAAGTTTGGAAACGCGATCAATGCTGAAGCTGGGTCGAGCTCAAGAACTGCAGCTAATACTGGAGCACCTGGACTTAAGCCACTATGCCCTAAGTGTGACAAGCGTCACAATGGAGAATGTCTAATGGGCATGGGAGCCTGCTACTACTGCTTCGAGAAGGAACATAATTTTCACAATTGTCCGAAGATGAGAGATAATGGGCCAAGAGATGGAGGAAGCAAGGGACCTGAGAGAAAAGAAAATGCTCGTTTCTTTGCCTTGGCACATCAAGAGGCGGCAAAAGACAACGACACAATGACGGGTATGTTATCTATCCTTGGAACTCCTGTGGTGGTTCTGTTTGATTCTGGAGCGTCACATTCTTTTATATCCTCCAAATTATGTCATATGAAGAATATTGACTGCGAAATAGAGAACCTAGCCTTGAATATAAGTATCCCTTCAGGTGATAACTTAAGTACGGATAAAATCGTTCGGGACATTAAATTAGATTTTGGGAGCAAGGAAATAGGAGCTGATTTGTATCGTATAGACATGCAAGATTTTGATGTGATTCTTGGTATGGATTGGTTGAGTCGAAATTATGCGACGATCAAGTGTCGAGAAAGAGAGGTGATCTTTGAGATACCAAATGAAAAGAAATTCACCTTCTATGGCGCAAGAGTAGGACGTGCGCCCATTGTAATATCGGCTATGAAGGCTCTGAAGATGTTAAAGAAAGGAAGATGTCAAGGTTACCTGGTCAATATAGTTGGAGTGGAAGAAGGTGGACCGTCAATTGAGAAGGTGTCAATCGTACGAGAATACTTGGATGTATTTCCAGAAGAGTTGCCTGGGTTACCTCCCAATAGGCAAGTGGAGTTCATGATCGATCTTGTGCCGGGTGCAGTACCTGTGTCAAAAGCACCATATAGAATGACGCCAAAGGAATTGCAAGAGGTGAAGGTGCAAATATAAGAACATTTGGATCAAGGATACATTCGACCAATTGTATCGCCTTGGGGAGCGCCGATTCTCTTTGTGAAGAAAAAGGACGGATCGATGCGTATGTGCATTGATTATCGCGAGTTGAATCGACTAACGATTAAAAATCGATATCCTCTGCCAAGAATAGAAGATTTGTTCGATCAATTGAAAGGAGCAGGTGTATTCTCAAAGATCGATCTGAGGTCTGGTTATCATCAATTGAAAGTAAGGGAGTGCGATATACCGAAGACGGCATTTCGTACGAGATATGGTCACTATGAGTTTATAGTGATGCCTTTTGGTTTGACAAACGCACCAGCGGTATTTATGGATTTGATGAATCGGGTTTTTCACCCATACTTGGACAAGTTCGTTATAGTGTTTATTGATGATATTTTGATTTATTCAAAGAGCGAAGAACAGCATAAGGAGCATCTTAAAATAGTCCTAGAGACTTTGAGAACGGAGAAACTGTATGCAAAATTTAAGAAATGTGAGTTTTGGATAGATCGAGTGGTCTTTCTTGGACATGTTGTAACGGCTCAGGGTATTGAAGTGGACCCGAGCAAAGTAGAAGCCGTTAGTAATTGGAAGGTGCCTACTAATGCGGGCGAAGTGAGGAGTTTTCTGGGACTCGCAGGTTATTATCGAAGATTCATTGAAGGATTTTCAAAGATAGCGGGACCAATGACTCAATTAACGAGGAAAGATACAAAGTTTGTTTGGACTGAGAAGTGTGAACGAAGTTTTCAGGAGTTGAAGAGTAGGTTAACCACAGCCCCGGTGTTGGCTATCCCGGATGGTTCTGGAGATTTTGTCATCTACACTGATGCGTCATTACAAGGGCTTGGATGTGTTTTGATGCAGAAAGGAAAGGTCATTGCGTATGCATCGAGGCAACTAAAGAAACACGAGCTTAGTTACCCTACGCATGATTTGGAGTTGGCAGCAGTGGTACACGCACTTAAGATTTGGAGGTACTACTTGTATGGCAACAAGTGCGAGATATACACCGATCACAAAAGTTTGAAGTATTTCTTCACTCAGAAGGAACTCAATATGAGACAAAGGTGATGGTTGGAACTCGTGAAGGATTATGATTGCACAATACTCTATCATCCATGAAAAGCAAACGTGGTGGCTGACGCCCTTAGTAGAAAGGGTGAAGGAAGACTCACCGCGATGATCACTCAAGAAAAGGCTCTTGTAAAGGAATTTGAAAAGTTGAGCATTGCAGTGGTGATCCGAACAGTTAGAAAGGCTATAATGGCTGCTTTAATCGTTCAGCCTACCTTGCGAGATCGAATTAAGAAAGCCCAAGAGACCAACGATTTCTTGCAGAAGATAAAAAGGCGGCGAATGAAGGGGGAGATGACAGATTTTTCAATTTCAGATGATGGAACATTACTCTTCGCGAGTAGACTTTGTGTGCCTAAGGATAAGGATCTAATAAGAGAGATATTGGATGAGGCACATTGCACTTCATACACCGCACATCCTGGTAGCACCAAGATGTATCAAGACCTCCGAAGGACGTTTTGGTGGAGAGGAATGAAGAGAACTATAGCTGAATATGTTGGGAGATGTTTGGCGTGTCAACAAGTTAAGGCCGAACACCAACGACCGGCAGGATTATTAAATCCGTTGGAAATTCCAGTGTGGAAATGGGAAAAGATTACGATGGATTTTGTCGTAGGACTCCCGAGAAATGTACAAGGACATGACACTATTTGGGTAATCGTGGATTGGCTTACTAAATCAGCACATTTTCTGCCCGTGCGAATGACATACTCGATGGATCAATTGGCACGATTGTACGTGAAGGAAATTGTGAGATTACATGGAGTGCCTGTTTCTATTATATCTGATCGAGATCCAAGATTTACATCCAAATTTTGGAAGAGCTTGCACTTGGCAATGGGAACCAAATTAAATTTCTCTACCGCATATCATCCTCAAACAGACGGACAATCCGAGAGAACCATCCAGACTTTGGAGGATATGTTACGAACTTGTGTCATAGACATTGGAGGAAATTGGGAAACTCATTTACCTTTAATTGAGTTTGCATACAACAACAGTTATCAGCAAACCCTTGGTATGGCTCCATATGAAGCACTCTATGGGAGGAAGTGTAGATCGTCGTTGTATTGGGACGAGGTTGGAGAAAGAAAGATGTTGGGCCCTGAAATTGTCGAGCAAACTGTTCAGGTTGTTGAAAAAATCAAAGAAAGGATTAAGATGGCTCAAGATCGGCAAAAGTCTTACGCCGATAAAAGAAGAAGAGAGTTGTACTTTGATGTTGGTGAAAAAGTATTTCTCAAAGTGGCCCCAATGAAGGGAGTTCTAAGATTTGGGAAGAAAGGGAAGTTAAGGCCCCGTTTTATTGGGCCATTTGAAATTTTGGAGCGTATAGGAGACGCAACTTATCGTTTAGCATTACCTCCCGAGCTATCCGCCGTTCATAATGTATTTCACGTGTCGATGCTCCGTAAGTACTTACATGATCCTAGTCATGTAGTTCACCATGATGATCTCCAAATTAATAAGGACTTGACATACGAAGAAGGACCAAGTGTTATACTTGATCGAAAAGTTCACGTTCTTAGAGGCCGACAAATACCCTTGGTCAAAGTCCAATGGACTAGACATGGGCCCGACGAAGCTACGTAGGAACGTGAGGAAGAGATCCTAGCTCGTTATCCTAACCTAGAAACAAGTAAGTTTAATTTCGAGGACAAAATTTTTTTTAGTGGGTAAGGTTGTAACGACCCGTTTCCAAAGTCATTTATTTATATTAGTTTTAATTGTAAAATTTTTCTTATCTCTTGATTTTCCTTAATGTGTAAATTTATACTCGAGTTATGACGTAGTCTAAGTCGCGCCCTAGACGAATATAAGTTTCATAATATATTATCACTAAGCTAATAATAATAATAATAATAATATAATAATGTTTAAATTATATGGTATTAACTGTGATCATGTGCATGAGCATCCGCAAATAAACTTCATCTCTAAGAATGCACATAAATAAATAAATAAATAAATAAATAAAAAGAATTTATTCTCAAAATTTTATCTTTTCGTCAAGTAAGGCTATTTGTATTGTTATGAAAAAAAAAAAGATTTGTATGCCAAGTTTAAGCTATTGTAATGAGGGAAAGTTTAATTGGTCAACTTTTAAATTTATAGCCTTGTTTTTAATCCTCCGTAAATTGAGAGTGGAAATCAATTCCATCAAATTTTCCTAAGATCAAAAGTGCAGAAAAAAGGAAGGATTTAAATCTAAAAAAAAATAAGGTATAAATGTTTTGTCTTCAATAATTTTTCATTTTCAAAAGCAAACTCTTGTAGTCTCAAAGGTTTGACGGCTGAACCTTTTTTCTTCCTTTTCTTTATTTTCGAAAACTTAAATTCTTAGTTCATTTTTTTTATGAAGATGGTTGCTTATTTTATTTAGGAATCCACTAGCAGTTCGATTTTCTCTCAATTTTGGGCAAAGGCATGAATCCAAAAATTTCATTTGTAATGAGCATGATTTGCATATTATGATAGTTAGTTCGTTCTTTCTTCTCTTTTTTTTTCTTCTGTTAAGTAACACCTATATTTTATTCATGTTGATTATATAATAGTATTAGATTTTAAGGCAGTTATAAAATAAAACAAAACAAAACAAATTTATTTATTTAATTATTATGTCGTCGTTTGTAATACAGATTTGTGAGTTAAGGGAGAAAAAGTTTAGATCGAATTAAAAATCTAGTCGGTTCTGATACATAGCATTTTTATTTATTTATTTATTTGATCCCTATAAATTTTATTCTATTTTCTTAATTGGCAATCACCTTTATATTTTGTGAGATTTTAGTAATTTATATTATTTCTTCCGTCCAGCATGCATCTATAGGTTTAGTTTGTCTATTCAAATAATTTTATTAATTTCTTTTGATCTAACTCTTCTTTTTTAGATTCAAAACTATTAGAATAACCTTTAAACTCTGAAAATATGTTATATATATATATATATATATATATATATATATATATATACACACAACTGAATTTAAAATGAAATTTTTATCTGAAACATTTAGCACAAAGAATAAGGGCTACTGATTTTTTCATGTATTCACTTTTTGGGGTGTATAGATCTATATATCTTATATACATACTTTTCGAATCACATAAATATAAATATAATACAAGGATCTTTAATTACTAATCATGCATGCACTGAGTATAATATATATATATATATGTCGTATACATGGCCTGGGAAACTGGCTAATCTTATAAATGTATTATTTTTTTATATATAAAATTTTATATGTGCTGTCAGAATATATATGAATATATTACGCATGCAGATTAAGGAAAAACAAACATTTTTTTTATATACCATGCAATCGGTTCTCCTGTGCATTTAATTTTTGATCATGCATTTATAGATTTAAATTTATACGTTTAGGTGCGGCGCGACTAGGACTATAAGTTTTGCCTTGAGTTGCTCGACTCATCTTTTCAAGTAAATTAAGGTGTGGGATCTTACTTATCTTTATACCGTTGATTTGATATTGTCCATTTTAATATTTTGTGACTTGCCGTGTGATTATTTGACATTTAGTGTTGAGCAGGACCGTGCTATGTTGTCCATTGACTTTGCTCTCACTTATTTGCGTTCAATTCATTGATATCATATGATGAGCAGGACCGTGTTGAGTTGTCCATTGACTTTGCTCATATTTATTGACGCGTTTGACTTTAATATTCACTACGTGCGTCTATTTTATTAAATTGGATAAATCGTTGGTATAATTGCCGCCCACATTGAGTATATTCGCGTATACTCATCCCCAAACTAAACTTTTCAGGTACTTGAAGTTGGAGGCGTGGAGTGTCGAATGACGAGTCCTAATAAACTGAATTTACTTTTGTTTATTTTTGGGTCTCAACCGTTTAGACAATAAATTATATTTACTTTATTTTCTTTTATTTAAATTGGTTTGGCTACTCATGGTTTTATTTTAATAAGATGTCACATTTCTAGAAGTTAGGTTTATTTATTTAATTATTTCAGAAAATCTTTCTTTTCGTGTTTTATTTAAGGAAAAAAAAATATATATTCATATTTCCGCATTAAATATTTATTTAAATATAGTTTTAACACCTTAAATAGATTAGGGTGTTACATAGCTCGATTAATTAGAAAAACTCAGCTTGAAAAGATTAACTTTATGTTTTCAGTTTAGTCAAGTTGTGCAACTTTCAGAAAGACACAACTGTCTTTGGAGAGCAGCTGTGTATGCAGTTTTAGATCAAATATGCAATGAGATGATAAAGTTAGTACTAAAACTGAATTTAAAGAGAAAGAAAAGAGCACGAGATTTTTACGTGGTTCGGAGTAACACCTCCTACGTCCACGACCAGGTTCACTGGTAATTCACTACCACTTGGTTTCCAAGTACCAAGTAACTTCACAACTCTAACCCGAGCTGTGTTCCAACAGTTTGCGGGCACTGTCAAGCCTAACCTTTCAGCTTACGGGTACTGAAAAAACCTTACAAACACTTGAATTTCCCGCTTCACCGCTTCAAGCAAGCGTTACCTTGACCTAACCTTTCTGGGTAAAGAGGGGTTTGGTTTGGGGGTTCCAACTGTGAACGAGTTCTTACAATTAAGAACTTTAGAGTATGATAAACTCGTTCGAAATCTAGGCTTAAGATATACAAAGATTTTGGCCTAGGGATCAGATGAAAAACTAAGCAGTTTCTGAACTAGAAACACTTTAAGATAAAGTGTTCTTTGAACTTTGTAGAACTGCTAGAGAGCTTTTGAAAGATTGAGGATTTCAGAGAATGAAAGCTTGTAGAGAGTTTTTCGTATTTGATCCTGAGGTTGAAGACGGGTTTATATAGGTAGAGATTCAAGACTACCCGTTGGAGGAACCGTTTGAATCTTACCTACTCTCCTTAAATTCGATATCTACCGTTGGGTGAATCTGCACATGTCTTCATTTGTGTCACATCCTAGGTCCTGAAGTCTAGGATGCTGATTCGGCAATCCCTCATTGGTCGAGGCATGTTGACTTCCTTTAACGCCGGGATCTTCTGCCTTTGGAGCTGGCTTCTGAATTCAGAGCTGGATTGGGCAAACTGACTTGAAGTGATGTCTTCAGAGTTAGTTCCTTTTGTTCTGTACAACTGTACCAGCTGTGTTTTGAACTCAGCTCGAATACTCTTCAGCTTGATCATGCTCTGCTGAAAGACTCAGCTGAAGGTTGACTCCTGCTGTAGACACAGCTGGATCGTCTGCTGTCTTCTGCTTCCTGCTGTAGGCACAGCTGGATCGTCTGCTGTCTTCTGCTTCCTGAACTTGTAAACCTAGAAAATCTAGAGCTCAAACAGGTGAGCTGAAAAACACTACTTAGGATGAAGCGATCATCTATTCGGTTGGAAAATCAGTTGGGTTTTGGTATTAAATCAAAACTTTTATAATTTTCCCAACAATTTCTCCCTTTTTGATGATGCCAAAACCTAACTGAGACAACTTATGACGCAGAAAAACTTGTATTTTATTAATGTAAGAAAATACATCAAAACAGGAAAAAGAAAGAAAGAAAAAAAATTCTTCAATCCTTCAGTCTTCAATCCCAGTTGGCTAGGTCTTCTCTTCTGCATCCAGTCTTCTTTCTTTCCAGCTGATTCTGATTCGGTTTTGACTTGTTTCTTCTCCAGCTGATTCTGATTGTTGGGAAAATTAATAGAGTTTTGATTGGATACCAAAACCCAGCTGACCCCAACCGAGTAGATGATCGCACAAGCCTAAGCATTTTTCAGCTCACCTGTTTGAGCTTATAAGAGTTTTTTTTTAGTTTACAGGTAGAATCGCTGAAGACAGCAGAAGTCACAGCTAAGCAGACAGCTCAAGAACTCAGCAGAGCAGACTCAGCAGAGCAAGACCAAGCAGAGTCAAAGATCCTACAGTATCAAGACCCAGCTTAGTGACGGAAACCCAGCTCAGTGTCAACCCAGCTCAGTGTAAAAGACCCAGCTTAGTGTCGATGACACAGCTCAGGTCTAAAACACAGCTCAGGTCAGTGACACAGCTCAGGATAAAGACACAGCTCAGGTTGATGATACAGCACAGGTCTAAGACACAGCTTAGAATCAAGACACAGTAGAGTCCAAAACGCTGAAGATACAGCAGAGACGCTTAGCAGCTCGAAAACGAAGACCTTCTCAAAGACAAGATCCCGATGTCAGAAGATCTTATCTGATGCAGACAGATCAGAGAAGAACTAGCTTCTGTAGATGCAGACCTACTTCGTAGGTAAAGGCCAGAAGTTAATGAGAGTAGGTAAGATTCAAACGGCTCTCTTCCAACGGCTAGTTTGAATCTCCACCTATATATATCTCCTCACCATTGATGAAGAAAGAGCTGACGAGACGACTGAAGAAATAAAAGAGCAAACAGAAAAATGAACAGCGATCTTCAAAGCTTAATCTTTCAAGAACACCCAGCCAGTCAGCTGTGTTCTTAGTTGTTCACATATTCAGTCTTAGGCAGAATAGATCAGAATATAAATATCTTAAGCCTAGTTTGAACGAGTTCATCATACTCCTTGTTCTTCATTGTAAGAACTCGTTCATAGTTGGAAACCCCATACCCAAACCCAAACCCAGAAAGGTTAGGTAAAGGTACGCCTGCTCGAAGCGTGTAATTCGAGTGGTTAGGTTTTACAGTACCCGTAAACTGTAATGAAGGTTCTTCAGTACCTACAAACTGAAGGTGTAGGCTTGACAGTGCCCGTAAACTGTTGGAACACAACTCAGGTTCGAGTTGTGAAGTTGCTTGGTACTTGGATATCAATTGGTAGTGAATTACCAGTGAACCTGGTCGTGGACGTAGGAGGTGTTACTCCGAACCACGTTAAAATTGATGTGTTCTTTACTGTTTTATTTATGCATTCAGCTAACTTCTCACGCATACATCTCAAGCTGCGTAAACTGACTAATTGAAAAGTGAAACAAAGATTTGCAATATAATTTGAAGCAACAGACGTACTTTCCAAACCCACTTTCCGCACACACTCACACAGCCAGCTGTGTCGATCAAGCTGCCATCCAGCTGGATCGAACACAGCCAGCTTACTGAAAAGAGTTTTAACTTGGAAAAGTTTTAAACCTTGGTGTATTCACCCCCCCTCTACTCCAAGGTATCCGTCTTGGGACCAACAATTGGTATCAAAGCAGTGGTTCAAAAGATTACTGTATCTGTCAAGACAGCATTTAATTGCTGATAGTGGTCACCTGAACAGATCCTTCAAAGCTTCAAATTTTTTTTTTCGGTATACTGCATACTGTCGTGAATTCTCCCTTGTGCAGGAATCTCTCAATAGAGGAGCTCTTGAGAAATCATGAATCCAGACATTTGTCCAAGATGCGAATGTTACAGGAACTATCTCCATGACTTGGGGGTACGAAGAACAAGATATCAAAGTATCTTGGAGCACTGGAGAGAGGAATTTCACTCAGTAGCAAACCAGATGGACTGTGATGCAATCATCTCAAGCCACCAGGAGATGAGAAGAACAGAAAAGCTGATTGACGATTTGGAACGTCTCATTCTCAGAGTATATGACACCATGAGAGACAACCACCAAAGTCATCACAATATCTGACGAAAGCTTAGAAGAAGCTCAATCAGCTCAGCCTAGAAGGACCAACAAGGAGCACTGAAATATGAGCAAAGGATATGAAGAAACCCATTAAATGGCCAGGACAGTATGAAATAAAGACAGCTGGATGCATAACGGAAGATGCAGCCAGCCATATAGCTGAGTACAATGGTCTCAAAGAAAGAATAAAGAAGCAGCATATGAATCGGCTGGATTTGGAACAGCTGACTACCTGCTATACAATCTAAGACCTCTTCAAAGAAATGAGCCGATGGTAAGAAGATCCGTTCAGTAGAAGGATGTAGGATGCAGCTGAAGAAAAAGCCACCTACTATCAAATCGAGGGGGAACTCTACATAGCTGGAAAGAATCAACAAAATCAAGTAGAATACCCAGCAGGATGCACTTACTAATATAGACTCAGCTAGAGTCACCAACTGGAGGAAGCACCCATGCTGAAATCTAAGTCAAGAAGGTGTGAATTAAAGCTGACGGCTCAATCCTAATGAAAGAAAAGTTCATCTTACTGAGGGGGAACAAACCCAGATGAATCCCAAAAGCTCAGATCAGAAGAATTATCCAGCTAAAAGGAAATAAAGCTCAGCTGGACATCAATCGAAGAGTTAAAGGGAACTCAGCTAAGAAGCCTCAAGCTAATCACCAAGATACTCCGCTGAGGAGTACCTTCAATCTAGCAGAAGAGAATACAGCAGTGGTATCAGCTGACTACAATGATCAGCTGACGGGTTTGTAGATTTTGTTTATTATATTCCCTGTTGTAATATGCTATGTAAGGATAAAATTATTTGAATATTAAATCAAACATCCAAACATTCCTCAAATGGATTATTCTGCAAGCTATCCATCCCATCGCATTTAATGAAAAGCATGCAGAATACTGTAGCTCAAGAGAACTAAGTCAGAAGTCAGAACGTTTCGACTTCCTCACGCGCGCGTGACCTACACTCAATATTCACACGTCATAGGACGTGTTGCGCAAATCTCTCTCAGCCGCAGATCTTCAATACAATTGCCAAGATCTCAACCATTAATCAAAATGGGCAATTGATATATCTATCAAAAATTTGCAAATCTTCGCCATATTTTCTATCGCTCATACTTATCTGAAATTCATATATCAGATTCTTGATTATCTTTTTGCTAATACGCTCCCCGAGTATCTTCGTCTTTCTAAACTCTTGCAACAGAAGAAAATCATGGCACCAAAGAAGACGACACCAGGAGCAAGCCAGACTGAGAACTTGATGTCAAAGCTTCATTTTGAGAGTTGTCTGACTCTCAAGAACTACCAGAACTCAGAGTTCCAGGAAGTTCTGGATCTCATTGAAAATGCCGAACTTTTGCAGTGGGCGACTGCAAGACCGAAGAACATCTTCCATCGGGAAGTGGCAGAGTTCTTTTTAGAGATGTCTAACCGAGATGATCGACTCCGTTCTAACGTCTCTCTGCAAATCAAGGAGAAGACTGGACATACAACTCCGTGGGACGTTGACATCAACATCAACATCAACCGAATGTTGAACAAGCTGTTCAGCCTGAAGACTCTTGGGGACCGCTTCCCAGATAATTACACCAGAGAATAAATCCAGATCGAACTGGATAAGATGCTGTTCAAGCCAGAACCATACAGGGCGAGCATGTCCAAGCTCCTGTTCAAGCCCAAGTACAGATTACTTCTGGATGTCACCCAAAAGTGCATCCTCGGTATTGCTGGATCTCAAGAAAGATCAGCATACCCAAACTGAAACCAATGATAGCCATCCTCAGAAATGACCCTGTGGATTGGTTCTCATTCTTCATGGGAAAATTGGAAAAAGAATCTAAAAAGATTCATTTTGAAGATGACAGCGTCACCCGGTACAGCTGTAGAGAGACAATCTATCTATGCACCAAAGTAGCGTGCATAATAGAAAGCTACTCTACCGGAAGACAAATCAAGTGGCATAACGCAGAAGAATTTTCTGTGTCTAGAATACTGTTCGAGAAGCCAAGTCAGCTCACTGACTTGTTGAAAAAGGCAGCCCCTGAAGGGAAGAAGAGGGCACAAGAGGCAAAGCATCAGACTGCCTCTCCCTCTCAAGCAAGAAAAATGAAGCAATCAGAGGAGACACAGCCAGCTGGATCTCCACCTGCCAAGAAGAAGCTGAAATTCAAAGCAGCCATCAAACCAGCTAAGGAGGCAGCAGAGAAACCAGTTGTTGAGCCAGCTGGATCGGAATCCACTCCCACAGCTTCCCCTGTCCAAAAGAAGAAAACTGAGTGGAGACCAGTTACTGAGGAGACAGCTTAGGGATCCTCCTCCAGCTCAGACAATGGAAGGGAGTTCGTGAGAACAACACAAGAAGTTGAAGAACGTCAAATAGTGGTCTCTCTCCCCGACCCAGATAATGCTATTCCCCTTCGCCAAATTCTTCAAGCATTCTCACAACCCACTCCAGCTGACTACAAATCAGCTGGAATTTCTCATCAACAAAATCTTCTTCCACCCCATCCTCAGGTACACATCTCAGATTTCTCTTTCAATTCTTCAGTACCTGAAACCTCCTTGCTTCCACACACCCAAGATTCTGCACCCAGCCCTCCTCACAAAGAACCATCTCCTTTAAGAGAGCTAACAGATATTCAGTTGGCTGAAGCATCTTCACAGCCAGCTGACTCCCAAGATGAACTATCTCCTCTTCCCAGCTCACCTAAAGAGCCCCATCTAGCTGATGTTCCTTCGCAGCTGGATGATGAAAACCAAACTGAACCTTCAAGCCCCACTACTTCTGAGGAAGTTGAAATCCTCAGTCCCAGAGCCGTTGCACGTGCTGCCACCATCATGAGGTTCGATGACCTCAGGCTTCAAGAAGTAAAGAGCGCACTACAACAATACCCATCTCTTGTTTCGCTCCCCGCCGCATTAGTCACCGTAAGCGACTTCAACAAGCTCTACTCCTTCAACAAGCTCAAAGCCGAAGAAGCAGCTCTACAAGAGATCTTCGGATTTGGAAGTCTTCAGGATGCCTTCTTGCATCAAGACGAGCTAATCCAAACTCTCATCCAGAAGACTAAGCAAGATGAAGTATCACCATCTGATGAGGTAATCGCGAGAGCCAACTCCTACCTCCACACTCTCAGCTGGATTGTTCCAGTTAAGACTGCCAAGGAAGATGTACATACCGACATAGCTGAGGCAATGGTGATTGAAAATGAGCCAACTTCTGCAACAGTTGAGCCCACAGAAGCTGCTCCACATAATCCAATTGCCAATGACACTCGCTCACTGGTCGAGATCGAGACAGTCAAACCCAGCCAAGTCGAATCCGTGACCCAAACGGATTATGATGTCGTGCTTTCTGATGCAATGAAGGAAGAAATAGTCAAACAAGTTGAGAAAATCCTATTCCATGATAGACTCAAATCAAATATTGACACCCTTCTGCGCATCTCAGCTGTAGAATGGCAAGTCCATTGTAACAGACAGTCCATTGATGAAGTTCACAGATTTGCTCAGAATCTACAGGAAAGCACCAGTCAAGATCTCAAACAATCTCTCGTGTCTCAACGCATTGATCAGACAACACTTCTAGAAAAGAGAGTCCCTGAGATCATTTCAGAACTTCAAGCTCCACTGGAAAACAGCTTCAGCGACTTATCCAGCCAGCTGCAAGCTCTACAACAACAAACCCTCTCTAACAGGACTGACATTCAAAAGTTGTTCAACCTCTACAAAGAGCTGGACACTCAGTTCAAAGCTGGAAATACCAGTACAGCACAGCTCAACCTCGTCACAGCAGACAACACAGCCAAGCTTGCTGATGTTGACAAAGTCAACCTATCCTCCACCCTTGTTGATGATACTAAAAATGGGGAAGATAAGGGGGAAGGTAATGATAACAGAAAAACATCAAGGGCAGGCAAAGGAAAAGCTGTAGCTGAAGATGAAATCCAAGTCTTTGCGATCGACATTGATGAAGTTGTTCTTGGTAGACGAGAAGAACCAACTGGACGGAGAGCAAAATGGAGTAAAATGATCATCCCTCTTGCCAAAGCTAGCGGAGCCAAGCCAGAAGAAATGAATGATACTCAATGGCTCTGCAACTTTGTAAATAAACAAAAGCAAGAAATGAGGAACTTTCAAGAGCAGCAGAAGAAGAAGGAAAGCTTGCTCGATGCTGAAGCAAAGAAGCAGAAAAAGAAAAGAGCTAACATCAGAGCATCGAAGAAAAAGTCTCAGATGCCAATGAACTGGAGAAGAATAGATGAATGGATCCCAGAAGAGCTAAAAGACGACTGGGAACATACAAAATTCGAGTTCATTGAAGATTACTACTATCTGGGAGCCTACCCAAATACGCCTCCAGATGTTGCTTTCAAGATGCATCTAAATGAGCTCTTCCATCAAGATAGGATGACTGCGAAAGCATTCTTCAATGCTGCAGAGACCGCAAAGATCCAATTCTCTGCTTCCCATCTGTATCATCTCCAGCCTCCACTGATACCTGGAACCGATTTCCCTGACAAATCGCAAATAATCGCAGAAGTGAATAAATGGGCAATCCGGAGAAAAATTTCCAAGGTAAGTAATGAAGAAGAATATAGGAAGCTGGAACAGATGATTTTTTGTAAACTTGTAACATTTTCTTTTATTAATGAAAAATTCGTTTTTGCTCTCAAGCTCATCCTGATGACAATAACTCTTTGTCCAGGTACTGAACTCTGAATCTGATATACCTATTGTGTATGTTTAAACTTTTGAAAACCCGTTTTCTTGTTAAGGGGAAAGTAAATTGTTTTTCAGTTAGGTTTTGGCATCATCAAAAAGGGGGAAATTGTTGGGAAAATTAATAGAGTTTTGATTGGATACCAAAACCCAGCTGACCCCAACCGAGTAGATGATCGCACAAGCCTAAGCGTTTTTCAGCTCACCTGTTTGAGCTTATAAGAGTTTTTTTTTTAGTTTACAGGTAGAATCGCTGAAGACAGCAGAAGACACAGCTAAGCAGACAGCTTAAGAACTCAGCAGAGCAAGACCAAGCAGAGTCAAAGATCCTACAGTATCAAGACCCAGCTCAGTGACGGAAACCCAGCTCAGTGTCAAAGACCCAGCTCAGTGTAAAAGACCCAGCTTAGTGTCGATGACACAGCTCAAGTCTAAAACACAGCTCAGGTCAGTGACACAGCTCAGGATAAAGACACAGCTCAGGTTGATGATACAGCACAGGTCTAAGACACAGCTTAGAATCAAGACACAGTTGAGTCCAAAACGCTGAAGATACAGCAGAGACGCTTAGCAGCTCGAAAACGAAGACCTTCTCAAAGACAAGATCCCGATGTCAGAAGATCTTATCTGACGCAGACAGATCAGAGAAGAACTAGCTTCTGCAGATGCAGACCTACTTCGTAGGTAAAGGCCAGAAGTCAATGAGAGTAGGTAAGATTCAAACGGCTCTCTTCCAACGGCTAGTTTGAATCTCCACCTATATATATCTCCTCACCATTGAAGAAGAAAGAGCTGACGAGATGACTGAAGAAATAAAAGAGCAAACAGAAAAATGAACAGCGATCTTCAAAGCCAAATCTTTCAAGAACACCCAGCCAGTCAGCTGTGTTCTTAGTTGTTCACATATTCAGTCTTAGGCAGAATAGATCAGAATATAAATATCTTAAACCTAGTTTGAACGAGTTCATCATACTCCTTGTTCTTTATTGTAAGAACTCGTTCATAGTTGGAAACCCCATACCCAAACCCAAACCTAGAAAGGTTAGGTAAAGGTACGCCTGCTCGAAGCGTGTAATTCGAGTGGTTAGGTTTTACAGTACCCGTAAACTGTAAGGAAGGTTCTTCGCATGCACAAGGCGAAGGTGTAGGCTTGACAGTGCCCGTAAACTGTTGGAACACAACTCAGGTTCGAGTTGTGAAGTTGCTTGGTACATGGAAACCAAGTGGTAGTGAATTACCAGTGAACCTGGTCGTGGACGTAGGAGGTGTTACTCCGAACCACGTTAAAATTGCTTTGTTCTTTACTGTTTTATTTATGCATTCAGCTAACTTCTCACGCATACATCTCAAGCTGCATAAACTGACTAACTGAAAAGTGAAACAAAGATTTGCAATATAATTTGAAGCAACAGACGGACTTTCCAAACCCACCAACTTCCGCACACACTCACACAGCCAGCTGTGTCGATCAAGCTGCCATCCAGCTGGATTGAACATAGCCAGCTCACTGAAAAGAGTTTTAACTTGGAAAAGTTTTAAACCTTGGTGTATTCACCCCCTCTCTACACCAAGGTATCCGTCTTGGGACCAACACTGATTCAGCTGGTTCCTCTAGCTCAGCAGTTTGCCACTTCTTTGTCTCACTCTCTTCCCCCTTACTTTCCCCTTTTTGGCATGATCAATCAAGGTGAGAGAGATACAACATCAGCTGTTGCGATGTTTTAGTTTGGCGAAACTGTGGTTGTCAGCTCTGAGCAGCGAGGTCTAGAGTTTAGGTGGCTCAGCTGTTGTATTAGCTGGCTCTTCTTCAATAGCATTAGCCTCAGCTGTGATTGCAGACACAGCGTCCTTGGCCTATTTTAGCTGGGGCGGTCCAGCTGAGTGCTTGAAGGTATGAGTTGGAACTGGATATAACATCTTCTGAGTATGGCACAACTTCATTCCTTGCAATTTTTGCTTCTTCAGACTTCATTAGTTTGAACAAGAAAGTCTGATTCAACACTTGAGGGACTTGAGTATTCCCCTTCTACTTCGAAGTGGTGGGTATTTGGTTCAGCTCCTATCATCATCATCCAGCTGCAAGTGATCATCGGCTGGATGATGTTTTCCTTTTGAGCATGGTGCAGGGGCTTGAGCTCCAACTTTCATCTGAAGATCTCAAAGCTGGTGTCCTTGTTGAGCTGAAGGAAATTGAGGAGAGGTCGGTTGAAGTATTCCATCTGTCGTGGGGTTTAAGCTTGGTTGATCAGCTGGAATACGTCGTTGTGGTGTTGATGACGACGATGTTCACGCTGGTACATGAACTTCTTCTCCATCGTAAGAAACCACCGCTTGTGGACCTCCTGCTCCTAGGAGAGTATTTACGAATTCTCTCTTAATGTCAGCTGGCTTCTTGGCTGACTAACTGAGCACCTTTGACTTGAGTCTTCTGTTTGAAGACGGTGCTTCAGCATGTTTTGTCTCCTCAAGTTGTTTCCGATTCCCAGCTGGGAAGGAAATAGATGCATGCAGCTCTATCTCCTGCATTTTTTTCTATGCCTCCTGTGGCGGAGCAAGAGCTTTGACACTACTGCTCTTGAAGACTTCAGCTTTATCAACATCTGGTCCAGTTCTGTTGACGTTGATTTTTGCATCCCAGGGAGTTGTATGTCTCGTTCTCTCTTTTATTTTGAGAGAAACAGTGGGGCGGAGGAGGTCTTTTTTCTTTGACATTCCCAGGAAAATATCTGCACCTTCCTGGTGAATGACGTTCTTGAGCTTTGCAGTCTTCCACTGCGTTGGACCGGATCTGTCGATGGGCTTCATCTTCTCCTGGAACTCCATTTTCTTGAGGTTCCTGAGAGTTAAGCAACTCTTATCTTGAAGCTTTGACAGATTCTTCAAGTTTGATCGGCTTCGGGAGATATCTTTCTAGATTCCATGTTCTTCTTCTGCAACTTTTGTTAGTAGAAACAAATAATACCAATTGATGGAAATAAGAAAGAATGCCGAAAAACTTTTTAGGGTTGATGCAATGTTTTATGTATCTCTTCTAGCATATTTATATAACTCTCTTGATGAATGGACGATCAAGATTTATCGATTGATAAGAAGATCTACGACTGGGAGAGATTCTCGCGTCATGTCAATTTCTTGTTCAGAAATTGCGAGTTAATGCGTGAGAGAGGACGGTTAGGGGCATTTTGACTTTTGCCTCGAAACTCCCATGATTCAGTTCTTTGCAGACTTTTACTTAAATTTGATTAGATATGACAAGATATGATTTGACTGATAATAGATTGAATAGGTGTAGTTAATGTTGTTACAAACCTCTCAGCTGATCATTGTAGTCAGCTGATACCTCGGTTGAGTGGTTGTGCTGAGTGAACGTTGTTCCAGCTGGTTCCCCTTTAGCTGAATAATCCTTCAACTTTGGCGTCTGGTTGAGCTTGATTCTATTTCAGCTGATACCAGTGATGTCGGTTTTGAATTCCAGCTGTCTACTTCCATTCAGCTGGGTCTGCTTCCATTCAGCTGGGTGAAGCATCGTCTGGGTTGAGTAATCCAAGTAATCCGCACAGCATTTTGAATCTTGCTTCTATCAGTGGCTTTGTGAGTATATCAGCCCGCTGTATGTCTGTGTGAATTTTCTCAACAATCACATCCTTCTTTTCCACGTGATCTCTGATGAAGTGATGGCGTACGTCCACATGCTTGTATCTTGTGTGATGTACTGGATTCTCTGATATAGCAATCGCACTTGAGCTATCACAGAAAATCAGAATTTGTCCAGTTTTCACTTCATAGTCATCCAGCTGATGTTTCAACCAGAGAATTTGTGAGCAACAGCTTCCAGCGGCCATATATTCTGCTTCAGTTGTGGAAGTTGCGACGCACGTTTGCTTCTTTGAAAACCATGAAATCAACTTACTTCCTAGGAACTGACAAGTTCCTGAAGTTGATTTTCTGTCCAACCGATCTCCAGCGAAGTCTGAGTCTGAATATCCAGTCAGCTGTAGATTGTCTTCAGCTGGGTACCACAGCCCAATATTCTGAGTTCCTTTGAGATATTTGAGAATGTTCTTGGCTGCTTGCATGTGAGCTACCTTTGGATCAACTTGAAAGAGATGTCTGGACGACTCGCGGTTAGATACAGCAGGGAATCTATTATCCCTCTGTATTTGCTGGAATCAACTGTCTTCCCTTCAGTTCCTGGTTCAATCTTCCAGTTGGTGTTCATCGGAATCTGTGCAGTTCTACTGGATTGAACTCCATACTTGGCGATCAAGTCTTTCACGTACTTGGATTGATTTATAAAAATCCCTTCTTTTGATTGCTTGACTTGAAGTCCTAGGAAGAAGCTCATTTCTCCCATCATGGACATTTGGAACTGTTCTGACATCATCTTTCCAAATCTTTGGCATAAGAATGTTGATATTGATCCGAAGATGATGTCATCTACATAGATTTGAACAACCAGGATGTCTTCTCCTGACTTGATGGTGAAGAGAGTTCTGTCTACTGAGCCCTTCTTGAATCCTTTGGATACAAGGAACTTTGACAGAGTGTCATACCAAGCTCGAGGTGCTTGCTTCAATCCATAAAGCGCCTTCTTAAGTTTGTAGACTTTATTTCCTTCTACTTCAAATCCTGGAGGTTGTTCAATGTAGACATCTTCTTTGATTTCTCCATTTAAGAATGCACACTTCACATCCATTTGATAGACCTTGAATTTGTGATGTGCTGCATAGGCGAGAAAGAGTCTGATTGCTTCCTATCGCGCTACTGGAGCAAATGATTCTTCGAAGTCAATTCCTTCCTGCTGTGTGTAGCCCTTGGCAACCAGTCGAGCTTTGTTTTTGATGATGACTCCCAGGGTATCCATTTTGTTCTTGAATATCCATTTGAGTCCTAAGACTTTGACTCCTTCAGGTCTGTCGACCAATTCCCAGACACAATTTCTGAGGAATTCGTTCAGCTCTTCTTGCATGGCGTTAGTCCAAGGCAAGCTCTTTAAGGCTTCGAGAATTGATTGAGGCTCTGAGACTTGAGCTACATAACACGCCATTAGAGCTGTATCTTCATCATAGACCGTCAGTTCTAGCTCTACTGAGAGTTGAGCTGTGTCAGCTGCTTTTTGATGTTCTGATGAGGCTTGAGCAGCTGAGCTTCTGGTTTTGACTTGGTCAGATGGTTCTCCAATGATTGCTGATGATGGATGATCTTCAATCCATCTTCTCCTTTTACGAATTTCTTCTTCCAGCTGATTGATGCTAGAAGTGATAAGATTTCGTCTGGCTTGGAGTTGCTCTGGAGTTAAGTCTTGAGAGATTGATTCTCCTTGAGTTAGATTATGAAGTGACTTCTGTAGAAGCTCTGCTGGAGATGGAGCTGGGGATTCAGCTGTATCTGGATTTCCAGCTGATGGTATTCCCCCTTGATTTGGCGTTGGAGGTTCTTCTTGATTTCCAGTTGGTGGAGCTTCCCGATTGACTTGAAGTTCTTCCTCTGGCTCATCATCCCAAATTAATAGTTCGGCCAAATTCCTGATTCGATTTTCTTGAGCTCTTGTCTGAATCTGTCTTGAAGATTCTCCTTCGTTTCTTCGTTTGATAGAGTCTCTATATTCGAATGATGACTCGTCAAAGATAACATGTGGAGTTACTTCGACTGTTTGAGTTCTTCTGTTGAAGACTCTATATGCTTTACTCACAGCAGAATAACCAAGGAATACTCCTCGATCTGTCTTCGCGTCGAACGTCTTGAGCTGTATCTTTTCGTTGTTTAGGATATGACATTTGGATTCGAAGACCTTGAAATATCCAATATATGGTATCCTGTTGTTTCAAAGCTCATACGGCGTCTTTCCTTGCCTTGATGTGAGTAGGGAGCGATTCTGAGTGAAGCAAGCTGTGTTGATTGCTTCGGCCCAGAACTTCTTTGGAATGGCAGAGCTGGCTAGCATTGAGGTAGCCGCTTCTTTGAGTGTTCTATTTCTTCTCTCAGCTACACCATTCTGCTGAGGTGTGCGTGCTGCTGAGGTTTGATGTTGAACTCCGTTCTTCTCGCAGTATTCATAAATGGTTTCATTTAGAAACTCCGTTCCTCGATCTGATCTGATTGACATTATCTTGCACTCCTTCTGAGTTGACAGTCTTTCCAGTAGGATAGGCAGCTTAGTCCTTGTTTCGCTCTTCTGGTTCAGGAATGTCACCCATGTGATTCTTGAGAAGTCATCCACTACGACCAGAGTATATTTTCTGTCATTGAAGCTTGCTGGAGTAATTGGACCAAACAGATCCATATGAAGGAGTTAGAGTACTCGATCAGTTGACTGAACTGGCTTGAGAGAGAATGAAATTCTTGTCTACTTTCCTTGTTGACACGCGCTGCACATATGACTTTTGTCATATACTTGATCTGGAATTCCATTAGCGAGCTGGTTCCTAGCCAATTTGTTGATTGTCTTGAAGTTGAGATGATTCAGCCGTCTGTGCCACAGCCAGCTGACTTCATTACTACTTTTCGATACAAGACAAGTCTTCGGAGGGCTGCTGTTCCAGTCAGCAAAATACATATTTCCTTCTCTTTTCCCTCTTAGGAGTATCTTCTTGGTTTCCCTGTGCTTCACTGTGCATCCATGTGCATCAAACTTGACAGAAAAACCGTTGTCGCAGAATTGGCTAATGGAAAGCAAGTTGTGTTGCAATCCTTGTACATAAGAAACATTTGGGATTATAACATTTCTAGTTTTAAATGTACCATAACCTTTGGTTAGGCCTTTGGAGTTGTCACCAAATGTTACTTGAGGGCCTGGACGCTCGATATACTCCTGGAGTAGGTGCTTTAAGTGGGTCATGTGCTTGGAGCATCCACTGTCCAAGTACCATAGCGTTCTCATTGACTCCTCAATGATGCGTCGTTCCCTTGCAACCTATACAAAAGATCAAAGTTTAGGTACACAGTTTTAATTAGGTCCTTGAGGGTTAGACAGAGATCCTTTAATGACCCAGATCTGCTTGATGACTCGAATTGGGTCATTTGATCTGACAATTCTTCCAGCTGAGTCGATATACACATTCTTTGTGTTCTTCGATTGTTGCTGGCGGGGTCTTCATCTCAGTGTCTTCCTGACTTGATGTCTTGGTCTTCTTTGGTATCCAGCTGAGTACTCAGCCGAGATGTTCTTTTGTCTCTGCTGTCTCTTGTGATACTTCAGCTGGAAATGGTTCTCCAGCTGGTAATCATATGAGTGATATCCAGCTGGGTATCTCTGATATCTCGATTGATATCTTTCAACGTGCTGTTGCTGGTATTTGTAATGTCCAGCTTGTTGTCTTTGTTGAGGTTGAGCACGTTGCTGTCTGATTTGAGCTTGAGGTTGTCTCATAGCTGGCCTTTTTGATGCCTGCTGTGTCCTTGACGGAGCTTGATGATGTCTCACAGCTGGTCTTCCTGACGCCTGCTGTGTTCTCAACGGTTGATGCTGAGTTGCTGGGATTGGATGTTCTTTTGCTCGTACAAACATTACCTTTATTCCACTCTTGGAGGCAATGTTTGAGGCGTCCTTTGATTCATGGTATTCCAGTCCCGCTTTGAGTGCTGCTGGACGTTGTGCACCTATGATCTCGTCCATTGTTGATGTGGCTTTGATGAGAGCTACTATCTTCTTTGATAGTACTTCTTCGGTGTTTTTCAGCTCAAGGATCTCAGCTGACTTCTTTTCTGATTCAGCTGTGACCTTTTCCAAATCTTCCATCAGCTGTTTCTTCTCATAGTAGAAGTTCTTCATCAGCTGATCTTGTTTCACTATTTTGTCTTTTAGTGAAACAACTTTCTCGTGAAGTTGTGTTGTATCAGCTGCTTCTGATACCTTTTTCTTTTCCAGTTCCGCTTTCAGCTCGGCATTCTCACACATTATGACGTCAAGGATCTCTTGAAGCTCCTTGGAGTCATTCATTAGTTTCTCTACTAGACTCCAGTCAGGTAGCCCTGATTCTGAAACCTGTGTAGAGTGTTCGTGTGATGGTGAGAGGTTAGATAGATTTTGGGTTTGAGACATTACCCCATCTTCATCAATACCGTCTATTTATCCCATGAAGCACGTATCCCAATCAGTTTCATCGTGGGCCATCAGTGCTTCTTCTTCCGAGTCTGAAAATGGCATGTTGTCATCTATTTTGTTGCACTCTGATTCCTCATCGGTGATGTAAGCTCTCCTTCTGTCAGCTGCCTTAGCTTTCAGTTGGTCTTTATCTTTCTTGGACAGCTTTGGACAATCTAGCCGGTAGTGTCCTGGTTCCTTGCAATTGAAGCAACCTTCTTCTGTTCGTTTGTCAGCTGACTTCTCATCAGCTGATGCGTACTTGTCTCTGTAAGTTCTTGCGAACTTCTTGTATTTGCCCTTGCTGGTGTTGAGTCTGTTGTAATTTTTGACCAACATGGCTATTTCTTCAAGTAGCTCTTCCTTGCTCATATCCTTCTTATCCTTCTTCGATGACTCAGCTGACTGCATGTATGCGGATTTTTCAGAGTTGGCTCTGAACGTAATTTCCTTTGGCGCAGGTGTCAGCTCTCCATCATTTTGATTGCTTGAAGATTCTTTCATGGTAATCTTCAAGTTATATTCGTTGGCTTTGAGCAGGGAGAATAATCTTTCAGTTGAAAGATCACCTAAGTCACTTCGACTTTGGTGTACCACCTTATATGTGTTCCATTCAGCTGTGAGTGCTGAGAAAACTTTTAGATTTTTTTCTCGCTGGGTGTATTTCCCAGTTCGGATGGTTTCTATTTCAACCACTATATTGGAGAATCTGAGTTCCATCCATTCGATGGACTCGTTGACCAGCTGCTTGAAGTTATCAAACTTCTGGCATGCAATAGTGAATTTATTTTCCTTTATCTCCTCCGACCCTTCGCATAGCTTTGCTAGGGTTTCCCACATCTCCTTTGCGGTTTCGCAGTTGATGATTTTGCTGAGGTAGGCGTTGGAGACGGTTGAAGATATGGTGTTCCTCGCGAAGCTGTCTAGTCCAGCCTGCTTCCTTTCTTCTGAGGTATGCTCACTCTTGGGCTTGGGAATGAGCTGATATGTTGGTTGACTACCATCTTGAGTTGGAACAAGCTCGTTCCCTTGTTTGAATATTATGATGGGTCCGTCTGTGATGACGTCCCACATCATATCATGATGTGCACAGAGAAAGCTCTTCAGTCTGAACTTCCATATTGCATAATCGTCGACCGAGAAGGTGGAAAGATTCCTGTTAAGATAAGAATCCATGGAGATATGCACAGTATGTAATTTTATGAGTTTTTCACAAAGAGGATCTGTTCAGATGACCACTGACAGATTGTCAAGAGAGATCTCTTGATACAGAAACAACGGTCTGTTGAACCACTGCTCTGATACCAATTGATAGTCCCTGAGCTAGGTATTTGGTGTAGAGGGGGGGTGAATACATCAAATAGATTTCTGAAAACTTTTTCTAGTTTAAATAACAGAGTTGGTGAGCTCAGTTATTAATCCAGCTGATGAGGGTTAGCTGGACAAATAACTCAGCTGGCGGTGCGGAATGTGGTGGTTTGAAAACTTAGCTCGGTTAATTAGAAAAACTCAGCTTGAAAAGATTAACTTTATGTTTTCAGTTTAGTCAAGTTGTGCAACTTTCAGAAAGACACAACTGTCTTTGGAGAGCAGCTGTGTATGCAGTTTTAGATCAAATATGCAATGAGATGATAAAGTTAGTACTAAAACTGAATTTAAAGAGAAAGAAAAGAGCACGAGATTTTTACGTGGTTCGGAGTAACACCTCCTACGTCCACGACCAGGTTCACTGGTAATTCACTACCACTTGGTTTCCATGTACCAAGTAACTTCACAACTCTAACCCGAGCTGTGTTCCAACAGTTTGCGGGCACTGTCAAGCCTAACCTTTCAGCTTACGGGTACTGAAAAAACCTTACAAACACTTGAATTTCCCGCTTCACCGCTTCAAGCAAGCGTTACCTTGACCTAACCTTTCTGGGTAAAGAGGGGTTTGGTTTGGGGGTTCCAACTGTGAACGAGTTCTTACAATTAAGAACTTTAGAGTATGATGAACTCGTTCGAAATCTAGGCTTAAGATATACAAAGATTTTGGCCTAGGGATCAGACGAAAAACTAAGCAGTTTCTGAACTAGAAACACTTTAAGATAAAGTATTCTTTGAACTATATAGAACTGCTAGAGAGCTTTTGAAAGATTGAGGATTTCAGAGAATGAAAGCTTGTAGAGAGTTTTTCGTATTTGATCCTGAGGTTGAAGACGGGTTTATATAGGTAGAGATTCAAGACTACCCGTTGGAGGAGCCGTTTGAATCTTACCTACTCTCTTTAAATTCGATATCTACCGTTGGGTGAATCTGCACATGTCTTCATTTGTGTCACATCCTAGGTCCTGAAGTCTAGGATGCTGATTCGGCAATCCCTCATTGGTCGAGGCATGTTGACTTCCTTTGACGCCGGGATCTTTTGCCTTTGGAGCTGGCTTCTAAATTCAGAGCTGGATTGGGCAAACTGACTTGAAGTGATGTCTTCAGAGTTAGTTCCTTTTGTTCTGTACAGCTGGACCAGCTGTGTTTTGAACTCAGCTCGAATTCTCTTCAGCTTGATCATGCTCTGCTGAAAGACTCAGCTGAAGGTTGACTCCTGCTGTAGACACAGCTGGATCGTCTGTTGTCTTCTGCTTCCTGAACCTGTAAACCTAGAAAATCTAGAGCTCAAACAAGTGAGCTGGAAAACACTACTTAGGATGAAGCGATCATCTATTCGGTTGGAGAATCAGTTGGGTTTTGGTATTAAATCAAAACTTTTATAATTTTCCCAACACACACGGGTATAAACTAATCAATAAGTTTGATATGGAGATTGTACTCAATCGAACGGTCGAGTATTATCGTATTCAATCAGTGAAGTCTGATTAAAAATCCATCTGGTATTTCAAATTATATGAATTAATATATAAAAATATAAAACAAATATAACCCAATAAAAAAATTAAAATAATATACCTTTTAAGTAGATTGGAAGAGGTGGTAAACCAATATGATTTGATACTAATATGGGTTTTTATTTATTATTTTACATTAAATATAGGATTTTTTACATAAAATGGGTTCGTATTTATTATTTTACATTAAATTTGTATTTTTTATTTTTAATTGAATATTATGGTTTATTATTTCAAATATAGAGTATATATATATATATATGTTTTTTAAATTATGATATCTTAATCGTATTAAAATCATGTGAGTTATTCGTTTAAAACTTATTACCAAATAGAAGAAATATTATTCCACATCGATTTTTATTAGTATTTATTGATTAAAGAACATTTATAAGTAAATGAAATAAAAAAATAAAAAAATAGATCGGAAATTGATCGACATATGTACATGGCACTAGAGAGAGGTGACGTGTCACGTTCACTGATGAAAATAAAAAAATAGAAAAAACAAGAAAAGGAACATAAAAGTAAAAAAAAAAATTGACAATTTTTTTTAGAAAAAACAAAATAATTCAATCCCCACCATCAGGGCGAAGCCAGAGATATTTATTTAGAGGCCTAACTAAACATAAACTCAATAATTAGTGTGTTGGCCTAATGGTAGTGTGTGATTAATTATTTTTTAGGCTAAAAGATTTCAGGTTCGAATCCACTGTCACACGATCTTTAAATTTGATATTACAATATTATCATAAAGAATTAGTACAAGTATATTATCATATAATTAATACAATATTATCATAAAGAATTAGTACAAGTATATTATCATATAATTAATATCTCAATAACTAAAAAAATTACAAGTAATTTAAAAAAAATTAGGACTTTTTATGAATTTTCTATTATCTTATGATATTTAAAATTATGATTACTAACACACAACGTTTGTAGACAATAGTTCGTGTCGTATTATACTAAAACGTCGATCCGAAGTGACAAATGTCGACCAAATATACTTGTAATAGTAAAATTATTATTATTTTATAATCAATATCATTAAATTTGTTTTTTTCCTTGTTATTTGAAAAATTCAACTTCTAAGTAGTAGTTGACCGTTTGTAAACAATAGTTCGTTTCGTCCAAATATACTTGTAATAGTAAAATTATTATTATTTTATAATCAATATCATTAAATTTGTTTTTTTCCTTGTTAATTGAAAAATTCAACTTCTCAGTGGCAGTTGACTGTTTGTAGACAATAGTTCGTGTCGTAGGGAATTATACTAAAACATCGATCCGAAGTGATAAATGTCGACCAAATATACTTGTAACAGTAAAATTATTATTATTTTATAATCAATATCATTAAATTTGTTTTTTTCATTGTTAATTGAAAAATTTAACTTCTCAGTGGTAGTTGACCGTTTGTAGACAATAGTTCGTGTCGTAGGGAATTATACTAAAACGTCGATCCGAAGTGAGAAATGTCGACCAAATATACTTGTAATTAATAGTAAAATTATTATTATTTTATAATCAATATCATTAAATTTATTTTTTTCCTTGTTAATTGAAAAATTCAACTTCTCAGTGGTAGTTGACCGTTTGTAGACAATAGTTCGTGTCGTAGGGAATAATACTAAAACGTCGATCCGAAGTGACAAATGTCGACCAAATATACTTGTAATAGTAAAATTATTATTATTTTATAATCAATATCATTAAATTTATTTATTTTTCCTTGTTAATTGAAAAATTCAACTTCTCAGTGGCAGTTGACCGTTTGTAGACAGTAGTTCGAGTCGTAGGGAAGTATACTAAAACATCGATCCGAAGTGACCAATCTCGACCAAATATACCTGTAACATTATAATTAGTATTATTTTACAATCAATTTCATGAAATTTGTTATTTTAAATTGTTAATAACTTTAGGATTATATTTCTTATAAAAATATTACTAATAAAAAATATTTCTTATTTTGAAATGATGACTTCAGGATTACATTTCTTATAAAAAATATTACTAATAAAATAACATAATGTTGGGAAAATTAATAGAGTTTTGAAGTGATACCAAAACCCAGCTGACCCCAACCAAGTAGATGTTTGCACAAACCCAAGTGTTTTTCCAGCTCGCCTGTTTGAGCTTATAGAGTTTCTAAGTTTGCAGGTGGTCGCTGAAGACAGCAGAAGACCCAGCTGAGTACACAACAGGGTAAGCCAAGTCGAGTGATCAGCAACATTATCCAGATTCAAGACGATCAAGTTCTTCCAGACACAGCTGTAGGAAAGACCCAACTCGTGTGACAACTCAGCTCTACGTCAAGACCCAGCAGAGTTCAAGACTCAGCTCAGCGTCAAAGATCCAGCAGAGTTCAAGACAGCTCAGAGTCACCAGCACAGCAGAGTCGAAGTCAACTTGAGATAAAGTCAGATCTGATCTGGACCATCAGGAACTCGACACCTCAGCACCTAGAAGTCAGACCTAGGATTGCTTTACGAGGAAATCAAGGAAGAAGACAAGTCAATCCTGTCAGAAGTTAGGTAGAGATTCAGAACGGCTCTTTCCAACGGCTAGTTCTAAGCTCTCCTTCACAGCCAGCTGACACCCAAGCTGAACCCTCTTCCACTAATCCCAGCTTACCCCCAAAACAAATTCAATCGCCCACGCAGTTGGCTGATACTTCTTCACAGCCTACTGTGATCCCATTTGAACCTATTCCTCAAAACACCACAGAATCAGAAGAGAGTGATTCTACTGCCTCTCCTTCTCTCAACTCCACTGGCTCAGCCTTTATGGAAGCCATGTACGAGGACTTGCGCATTGCAGGAATCAAGAGTGTTCTAACTCAGTATCCGATTCTAGCGCACCTGCCCATCGCCCTCGTCAAAGTTGGAGAACTCAAGTTTTATCTGGCTACCAAGATGGCAACTTGGTACCAGAATGAGCAGCTGATAGAGACTTTCTCTTATGAGAAATTGAAGACGGATGAAGCACACCTCCAGCACACATTTGGTTTTGGAAGCCTGGAGGATGCATACTTGCATCAAGATGATCTCATCAGAGGTATTATTGAAGTATCTCAGCTGTACCCCAAGCCGCACCCAGCTGAAGTCTGGAAATCTGCCAACAAACTCCTTACAGCAGCAGGATGGGAGACATCTTCTGTACCTGTTAAATCCAAAGAAGTCGCATGATGGTCCCTGAGCTGAGTACTTGGTGTAGAGGGGGGGGTGAATACACCAAGTAGATTTTTCTAAACTTTTGTCAAGTTAAAACGGAGTTGAGTGAGAGCTCAGTTATTGATCCAGCTGGGGAGGGTCAGCTGGGTAAACAACTCAGCTGGCGGTGCGGAAAGTGGTGGTTTGAAAACTTTAGCTCAGTTACTTAGAAAAACTCAGTTTGAAAATATTAACTTATAGTTTTCAGCTTAGTCAGGTTATGCAACTTTTCGAGAGACACAGCTGTCTTTGGAGATCAGCTGTGTGTGCAGTTTTGAGCAAGTATGCAATGATATGAAGGCGTTAGTACACAGCTGAATATAAAGCAAACGTAAAGAGAGAGATAGAAACACACGAGTTTTTACGTGGTTCGGAGTAACACCTCCTACGTCCACGACCAGGTTCACTGGTAATCCACTACCACTTGGTTTCCAAGTACCAAGCAACTTCACAACTCTAACCCGAGCTGTGTTCCAACAGTTTGCGGGCACTGTCAAGCCTATACACCTTCGGTTTGCGGGTGCGAAGAACCTATCCACTCGAATTACGCGCTTCGAGCAAGCGTACCTTTACCTAACCTTTACGGGTTTGGGTTTGGGTATGGGGTTCCAGCGTGAACGAGTTCTTACAATTAAGAACTTCGGAGAGAGATGAACTCGTTCGAAATCTAGGCTTTAGATATACAATTAGTTTGGCCTAGGAACGGACGAAAAACTATGCGGTTTCTTAACTAGAAACACTTTAAGATAAAGTGTTCTTTGATCTATGTAGAGCTTGCTTGGGAGCTTTTGAAAGAATAATGAATTCGTAAAGTGAAAGCTTGTAGAGAGTTTTTCGTGTATGATCACGAGGTTGAAGACGGGTTTATATAGGTAGAGATTCAAGACTAGCCGTTGGAGGAGCCGTTTGAATCTTACCTACTCTTCTTAAATACAAGATACGCCGTTGGGCGTATCTGCACCGTCTTCATTTGTGTCACATCCTAGGTTCGAAGTCTAGGATGCGATGCAGCGATCCTCATTGGTCGAGGTAGGTTGACTTCCTCTCGATTCCGGATCTTCTCGCCTTTGAGCCGGCTTTTGAATTCGTAGCCGGACCGTCTCGACGTGGAGTCTTCGAGAGATAGTTCCTTTGTTCGTACGGTGGACCATTGTGTTTTGAACTCGGCTCGAATTATCTTCGGCTTGATCGAGCTCTGTTTGGATCACTCGAGTGAAAGGTTGACGCCGTCTTGTCTTTTGCTAGGCGACTCCAGGTAGACACGGTAGGTCGGCTGTTGTCTTCCGCTAGGCGACTCCGGTATGTAGACACGGTTGGGTCGGCTTCTTGTCTTCCGCTTCCTTAACCTGTAAACTTAGAATATCTAAGGCTCAAACAGGCGAGCTGGAAAACACTATTTAGGTTGGCGCGATCATCTATTCGGTTGGAGAATCAGTTGGGTTTTGGTATCAAATCGAAACCTTATAATTTTCCCAACAATTTCCCCCTTTTTGATGATGCCAAAACCTAACTGAGACAACTTATGATGCAAAGAAACTTGTGTTTTATTAATGTAAGAAAATACATTATAACACAGGAAAAGGAAAGAAGAAAAAAAAAATCTTCAGACTTCAGTCCTTTCGTTAGCTGGGTCTTCTCTTCTGCATCCATTGCTTCTTTCTTTTGACTCGTTTCTTCAGCTGATTCTAATCCAGCTGGTTCCTCTAGCTCAACAGATTGCCTCTATTGATTTGTCTCTCTTCTCCCTTTCTTCCCCCTTTTTGGCATGATCAAAACAGGGTGGGAGATGTTCACCATCGGCTGCTGCGATGTTTTAGTTTGGCGAAACTGTGGTTTTCAGCTCTGAGCGGCGAGGTTTAGAGTCTTAGTGGCTCAGCTGTTGTATTAGCTGGCTCTTCTTCAGTTGCGTTAGCCTCGAGTTTGTGATTGCGGACACGGCGTCCTTTGATTCAGGGCGGTCCGGTGAGTGCTTGGAGGGATGAGTTGGCACGGGAGATATCATCTTCTGAGTCGGGCACAATCTTCATTCCTTGCAACTTTTGCTTCTTCAGAC
This sequence comes from Agastache rugosa, assembly GCA_031470985.1. Lineage (NCBI taxonomy): Eukaryota > Viridiplantae > Streptophyta > Magnoliopsida > Lamiales > Lamiaceae > Agastache > Agastache rugosa. The sequence continues at coordinate 58,641,970 of CM062601.1, read as the reverse complement.
TTCTTAGATTGAATGAGAAAGTCTGATACAGCACTTGAGGGAGTTGTCTTCAGCTCATATCATCATCATCCAGCTGCAGGTGATAGTTGGCTGGGTGAAGTTTCTCATTTGAGCTTGGTGCAGGGACTTGAGCATCTCTTATTGAAAGATCTCGAAGAAGGTGTCCCTGTGGAGCTGAAGAAAACTGAAGAGAAGGCGGTTGAAGTATCCCATCTGTCATGTGGTTTAAGCTTGGTTGTTCAGCTGGAATACTCCGTTGCGGTGTTGGGGATGATTATGTTCAAGCAGGGGCGTGAACTTCTCTTCCACCGTAAGAAACGACCGCTTGTGGACCTTCTGCTCCTCGGAGAGTGATTACGAATTCTCTCATAATGTCAGCTGGCTTCTCTGCTGACTGACTGAGCACCTTTGACTTGAGTCTTCGGTTTGAAGGCAGTGCTTCAGTATATTTTGTCTCCTCAAGTAGTTTCCGATTCCCAGCTGGGACGGAGTTAGATGCATGCTGCTTTGTTTCCTGCATCTTTTCGTGCCTCTGTGGCGGAGCGGAGCTTTGAAATGATCGCTCCTTAAAACTCCGGTTTCATCAACATCCGGTCGGGTACGTTGACGTTGATTTTTGCATCCCGGGGAGTTGTGTGTCCCGTTCTCTCTTTTATGTTGAGAGAAACGTGGGGTTGAGGAGGTCTTTTTCCTTTGTCATTCCCGAAAGTTTTACGCATCTTCCCGTGGATGACGTTCTTGAGCTTTGCGATCTCTCTTCTTGTTGGCTTCGGTTACGTCGATGGACTTCACCTTCTTGGACTTCCGTCTTCTTTGAGGTTTCTGAGAGTTAAGCAACTCTTATCTTGAAGCTTTGTGATTCTTCGGGTTTGATTGGCTTTGGGAGACATCTTTACGGATTCCATGTTCTTTTTCTGCATCTTTTGTTAGTAGAAACAAGTAATACCAATTGATGGAAATAAGAAAGAATGCAAAACAAAACATTCTACGTTTGATGCGTATATCTTCTAGCATATTTAAAGAGATTTCTTGAAAGAATGGATGATCAAGATTTGTCTGTTGATAAGAAGATCTACGGCGGGAGTGATTCTCGCGTCATGTCAATTTAATGAGCGAGAGAGAACGGTTGAGGCGCTTTGACTTTTGCCTCGAAACTCCCATTATTTAATTCTTTGCAGACTTTTAATTAATATTGATTAGAAATGACAAGATGTGAATTGACGGAAAACAGATTGAGTAGTTGTAATTAAAGTTATTTCAAACCTCTCAGCTGATCATTGTAGTCGGTGATACTCGTTGAGTGGGTGTCTTTGGGTCATCGTGGTTCCAAATTTGGTTCCTTCATTGAATAATCTTTTCTTTCAAAGATTCGGTTTAGATTCAGCTGTCTGCTTCCGTTCAATGGTGCTTCCATTCATTGGTCTCGTTCTTCATTGGTCTGCCTTCATTCACTGGTCTGCTTCATTCAGGGTGAAGCATCGTCCGGGTTGAGAAGTCCAAGTAATCCGCACGGCATTTTGAATCTTGCTTCTATCGGCGGTTTTGTGAGAATATCAGCCCATTGTATGTACGTGTGAATTTTCTCAACAATCACATCCTTCTTTTCTACGTGATCTCCGATGAAATGATGTCGTACGTCTACATGCTTGCATCTTGTGTGAAATCTTGGATTCTACGATATGGCAATCGCACTTGAGCTATCACGTAAAATTGGAACTCCGTCCGCTTTTACTTCATAGTCATCCGGTGATGTTTCGGACGAGAGAATTTGCGACGGCGGCTTCCACCGCCATATATTCCCGTCGTGGAAGTTGCGACGCACGTTTGTTTCTTTGAAAACCATGAGATCAACTTACTTCCTAAGAACCGACAAGTTCACGAAGTTGATTTTAGTCCAATCGATCTCCGGCGAAGTACGAATCCGAGTAACCGATCGTAGATTGTCTTCAAACTGGGTACCACAACCAACATTCCGAGTTCCTTTGAGGTATTTGAGAATGTTCTTGGCCTGCATGTGTGCTTCCTTTGGATCAACTTGAAATCGGCACACACACCACAACAAAAGAGATGTCCGGACGACTTGCTTTGTTAGATACGACGAGGATCCTATTATCCCTCTGTATTTCTTTGGAATCAATCGACTTCCCTTCAGTTCCAGGTTCAATCTTCCAGTTGGTGTTCATTGGAATCTTTACAGTTCTGCTTGATTGAACTCCATACTTGGCGATCAAATCTTTCACGTATTTGGATTGATTTATAAAGATCCCTTCTGAAGATTGCTTGACTTGAAGTCCTAGGAAGAAACTCATTTCTCCCATCATGGACATTTGGAACTTCTCTGACATCATCTCTCCAAATCGTTGGCATAAGAAGCTTGATCTTGATCCAAAGATGATGTCGTCTACGTAGATTTGAACAACCGGGATATCTTCTCTCGACTTGATTGTGAAGAGAGTTAAATCTCTTGAGCCCTTTTTGAATCCTTTGGATAAGAGAAAATTTGACAGAGTGTCATACCAAGCTCGAGGTGCTTGCTTTAATCCATAAAGAGCCTTCTTTAGTTTGTAGACTTTATTTCCTTCTGCTTCGAATCCTGGAGGTTGTTCAACGTAGACATCTTCTTTGATTTCTCCATTTAGGAATGCACACTTCACATCCATTTGATAGACTTTGAATTTGTGATGTCTTGCAAAGGCGAGGAATAGTCGATTGCTTCCAATCGTGCTCTTTGGAGCAAAAGATTCTTCGAAGTCAATTCCTTCCTGCTGAGTGTAGCCCTTGGCAACGAGTCGAGCTTTGTTTCTGATGACGACTCCCAGGGTATCCAACTTGTTCTTGAATATCCATTTGAGTCCTATGACTTTGACTTCTTGAGGTCTGTCGACTAATTCCCAGACACAATTTCTGAGGAATTCGTTCAGCTCTTCTTGCATGGCATTTGTCCAAGGCACACTTTTCAAAGCTTCGAGAATTGATTGAGGCTCTGGCACTTGAGCTACGTAACACGCCATTAGAGCTGTGTCTTCATTATAGACCGTCAGTTCTAGCTCTACTGAGAGTTGAGCTGTGTCAGCTGCCTCTTGATGATCCGATGAAGCTTGAGCGACTGAGCTTCTGGTTTTGACTTGGTCAGAAGGTTCTCCAATGATTGCCGATGATGGATGATCTTCAATCCATCTTCTCCTCTTACGAATTTCTTCTTCTAGTTGATTGATGCTTGAAGTGGCTAAATTTCGTCTGTCTTGGAGTTGTTCTGGAGTTAAATCTTGAGAGTTTGGCTCTCTTTGATTTGGATTTTGAGATGTCTGTAGAGGCTCAGCTGGAGATGGAGAGACTCAGCTGTGTTTGGATTTCCAGCTGATGATGTTCCCCCTTGATTTGGCGTTGACGCTTCTTCTTGATTTCCAGCTGGTGGAGCTTCTTGGTTGATTTGACTTTCCTCCTCTGGCTCATTGTCCCAAATTAATGGTTCGGCCAGATTCCTGATTCTATTCTCTTGAGCCCTTGTTTGAATCAATCTTGAAGATTCTCCTTCGCTTCTTCGTTTGATAGAATCTCTATATTCGAAGGAGGATTCGTCAAAGGTAACATGTGGAGTTACTTCGACCGTTTGAGTTCTTCTGTTGAAGACTCTGTATGCTTTACTCACAGCTGAGTAACCAAGGAATACTCCTCGGTCTGTCTTTTCGTCGAACGTCTTGAGCTGTGTCTTCCCATTATTGAGAATGTGACATTTGGATCCGAATACCTTGAAATATCCAATGTATGGAATTCTGTTGTTCCATAGCTCATACGGTGTCTTTCCTTGTCTTGATGTGAGTAGGGAACGATTCTGAGTGAAGCAAGCTGTGTTGATTGCTTCAGCCCAGAACTTCTTTGGTATGGCAGAGCTAGCTAGCATTGAGGTAGCTGCTTCCTTGATAGTTCTGTTTCTTCGTTCTGCTACACCATTCTGCTGAGGTGTGCGAGCTGCAGATGTTTGGTGTTGAACTCCGTTCTTCTCACAAAAATCATAAATAGTTTCATTAAGAAACTCCGTTCCACGATCTGATCTTATTGCCATTATCTTGCACTCCTTCTGTGTTGATAATATTTCCAGCAGGATAGGCAGCTTAGTTCTCGTTTCGCTCTTCTGGTACAAGAAAGATACCCAAGTGAATCTTGAGAAATCATCCACAACGACCAGAGTATATTTTCTGCCATTGAAGCTTGCTGGAGTAACTGGACCAAAAAGATCCATGTGGAGAAGTTGAAGAACTCGATCAGTTGACTGAGCTGGCTTGAGAGAGAATGAAATTCTTGTTTGTTTTCCTTGTTGACACGCGCTGCACATATGACTTTTGTCATATACTTGATCTGGAATTCCATTAGCGAGCTGGTTCCTAGCCAGTTTGTTGATTGTCTTGAAGTTGAGATGATTCAGCCGTGCTGCCATGCCACCGACTTCATTCTCGCTTTTTGATACAAGACAAGTCTCCGGAGGGCTGCTGTTCCAGTCAGCGAAGTACATATTTCCTTCTCTTTTCCCTCTTAGGAGTATCTGCTTGGTTTTCTTGTGCTTCACTGTGCATCCCTTTGGTTAGGCCTTTGGAGTTGTCACCAAATGTTACTTGTGGACCTGTACGCTCAATATACTCCTGGAGTAGATGCTTTAGGTGCGTCATATGCTTGGAACATCCACTGTCCAAGTACCAGAGTGTTCTCATCGACTCCTCAGAGATGCGTCGATTCCTTGCAACCTAAACAAAAAAATTAAAATTCAGGTACCCAGTTTTAATTGGGTCCTTGTGGGTTAGACATAGATCCTTTGACGACCCAGATCTGCTTGATGACTCGAATTGGGTCATTAGATCTGATAATTCTCCCAGCTGAGTCGATATACACATTCATTGTGTTCTTCTTTTGTTGCTGGCGTGGTCTTGATCTTCGTGTCTTCTTGTTTTGTTGTCTGTATCTTGTTTGATTTCCAGCTGTGTGCCTAGCTGAGACGTTCCTTTGTCTCTGCTGTCTCTCGCGCTGTGGCTGGAAATGATTATCCAGCTGATACTCGTATGAGTGGTATCCAGCTGGGTATCTCTGATATCTTGGTTGATATCGATCAACGTGCTGGTGCTGTGGCTGGTATCTGTAAAATCCAGCTTGTGGTCTTTGTTGAGGTTGAGCACGTTGCTGTCTGAGCTGAGCTTGAGGTTGCCGCACAGCTGACCTTCTTGTTGTCTGCTGTGTTCTCGACGGAGTTTGAGACTGTTTCACAGCTGTTCTGTTTGACGTCTGCTGTGTCCTCAACGGAGCTTGAGAATTTTTCACAGCTGTTCTTCCCGACGCCTGCTGTGTCCTCAATTGTTGATGCTGAGCTGCTAGGGTTGAAGGTTCATTTGCTCGTACAAACATGACCTTTGTTCCACTTGTGGAGGCAATGTTTGAAGCATCTTTTGATTTGTTGTATCCCAGTCCCGCTCTGAGTGCTGCTGGACGCTGAGCACTAATGATCTCGTCCATTGTTGACGTGGCTTTGATGAGAGCTACTATCTTCTTCGATAGTACCTCTTCGGTGCTCTTCAGCTCAATGATCTCAGCTGACTTCCTTTCCGATTCAGCTGTGACCCTTTCCACATCTTCTATCAGCTGTGTCTTTTCAGTGTTGACTTTCTTCATCAGCTGATCTTGTTTCACTAGTCTGTCTTTTAGTGAAACGACTTCCTGCTGGAGCTGAGTTGTATCAGCTGAGTCTGATACTTTTGTCTTTTCCAGTTCTATCTTCAACTCGGCATTCTCACACATAATGACGTCAAGGATCTCTTGAAGCTCCTTGGAATCGTTCATTACTTTCTCTACCAAACTCCAATCAGGTACTCCAGATTCTGAGTCCTGTGTAGAGTGTTCGTGTGATGGTGAGGTGTTAGATAGATTTAGAGTTCGAGATGTTACCTCATCTTCATCGATGCCGTCTGTTTGTCCCATGAAGCAAGTATCCCAATCAGGTTCATGATTGGCCATCAGGGCTTCTTCCTCCGAGTCTGAAAATGGCATATCATCCATTTTATTGCACTCCGATTCTTCATCAGCAATATAAGCTCTCCGCGGTCACCGCCTTAGCCTTTAATTGGTCTTTATCTTTCTTGGACAACTTTGGACAATCTTGTCGGTAGTGTCCTTGTTCCTTGATTGAAGCAACCTTCTTCGCTGTTTGTCACCGACTTCTCATCACCGTGCGTACTTATCTCTCGTAATTCCTGAAGAACTTCTTGTATTTGCCCTTGCTGGTGTTGAGTCTGTTATAACTTTTCACCATCATGGCAATTTCCTCGAGTAGCTCCTCTTTGCTCATATCCTTTTTGTCCTTCTTCATCTTGGAGGACTCACATCTTGGCATGAGCCGACTTTTCGTAGTTGGCTCGAAAGCTATTGCTTTTGGAGCCGGGGTGAGTTCTCCGTCATTCGTCTCGCTTGAAGATTCTTCGAGTGATCTTCAAGTTGTACTCGTTGGCTTTTAGGAGTGAGAACAATCTTTACGTAGATAGATCACCCAAGTCACTTCGACTTTGGTGAACTACCTTGTAAGTGTTCCATTCGGTGAAAAGAGCCGAAAGAACCTTTAGATTCTTTTCCCGCCGGGTATACTTCCCGCTTCGATTGTCTCTATCTCAATAACTATGTTTGAGAACCTTAGCTCCATCGCTTCGATGGACTCGTTGGCTAGCTGCTTGAAGTTGTCAAATTTTTGACACGCTATTGTGAATTTGTTTTCTTTGATCTCTTCTGATCCTTCACATAGCTTGGCGAGTGTTTCCCACATCTCTTTGGCTGTCTCGCAATTGATGATTTTGCTCAGGTAGGCGTTTGAGACTGTTGAAGAGATGGTGTTCCTTGCGAAGCTGTCCGGACCCGCCTTGCTTTCGCTCTTCGGAAGAATATTCCTTCTTTGGCTTGAGAGTTGGCCGGTATTCTGGTTGTCCTTCTTGAGCAGGTACAAGTTCATTTCCGTGTTTATAAATGAGGATGGGTCCGTCTGAAATGACGTCCCACATCATATCGTGATGCGCACACAGGAAGCTTTTCAATCTGAATTTCCAGATTGCATAATCATCAACTGAGAAGTTGGGAAGGTTCCTGTTAAGATAGGAATCCATGAAGAGATGTACAGAATGCACTAGAGTGAGTTTTTCTGAAAAACGGATCTGTTCAGTTGACCACTGACGCAGAGTGTCAAGAGAGATCTCTTGATACAGAAACGGTGGTCTTTTGAACCACTGCTCTGATACCAATTGATGGTCCCTGAGCTGAGTACTTGGTGTAGAGGGGGGGGTGAATACACCAAGTAGATTTTTCTAAACTTTTGTCAAGTTAAAACGGAGTTGAGTGAGAGCTCAGTTATTGATCCAGCTGGGGAGGGTCAGCTGGGTAAACAACTCACGCGGTGCGGAAAGTGGTGGTTTGAAAACTTTAGCTCGCTACTTAGAAAAACTCGGCTTGAAAATATTAACTTATAGTTTTCGGCTTAGTCGTTATGCAACTTTTCGAGAGACACAAATTGTCTTTGGAGATCGACCGTGTGTGCGATTTTGAGCAAGTATGCAATGATATGAAGGCGTTAGTACACAGCTGAATATAAAGCAAACGTAAAGAGAGAGATAGAAACACACGAGTTTTTACGTGGTTCGGAGTAACACCTCCTACGTCCACGACCAGGTTCACTGGTAATCCACTACCACTTGGTTTCCAAGTACCAAGCAACTTCACAACTCTAACCCGAGCCGTGTTCCAACATTGCGGGCACCGTCAAGCCTATACACCTTCGCCATGCGGGTACCGAAGAACCTATCCACTCGAATTACGCGCTTCGAGCAAGCGTACCTTTACCTAACCTTTACGGGTTTGGGTTTGGGTATGGGGTTCCAACCGTGAACGAGTTCTTACAATTAAGAACTTCGCAGAGAGATGAACTCGTTCGAAATCTAGGCTTTAGATATACAATTAGTTTGGCCTAGGGAACGGACGAAAAACTATGCAGTTTCTTAACTAGAAACACTTTAAGATAAAGTGTTCTTTGATCTATGTAGAACTGCTTGGGAGCTTTTGAAAGAATAATGAATTCAGAAAGTGAAAGCTTGTAGAGAGTTTTTCGTGTATGATCCTGAGGTTGAAGACGGGTTTATATAGGTAGAGATTCAAGACTAGCCGTTGGAGGAGCCGTTTGAATCTTACCTACTCTTCTTAAATACAAAGATCCGCCGTTGGGCGTATCCGCACTGTCTTCATTTGTGTCACATCCTAGGTTCCGAAGTCTAGGATGCCGATCCGCGCTCCTCATTGGTCGAGGTAGGTTGACTTCCTCTCGATTCCGGATCTTCGCCTTTGAGCCGGCTTTTGAATTCGTAGCCGGACCGTCTCGACGTGGAGTCTTCGTAGATAGTTCCTTTGTTCTCGTATACTGGACTACCGTGTTTTGAACTCGCTCGAATTATCTTCGGCTTGATCGAGCTCTGCCGGATCACTCACCGAAGGTTGACGCTCGCCGTCTTTTGCTAGCCGACTCACCGTAGACACAATGGGTCGACCGGCCGTCTTCCGCTAGCCGACTCCGGTAGACACAACGGGTCGACCGTCGTCTTCCGCTTCCTTAACCTGTAAACTTAGAATATCTAAGGCTCAAACAGGCGAGCTGGAAAACACTATTTAGGTTGGCGCGATCATCTATTCGGTTGGAGAATCAGTTGGGTTTTGGTATCAAATCGAAACCTTATAATTTTCCCAACATCGCAGCTGAACTTGCCAAGGAAGTTGTCCCTGCCGACACAGCTGAGGCAATGATAATTGAAGAAGAGCCAACTAATGCAACAGTTGAGCCTACCGAAGCTGCCCCACAAAGTCCAATTGCCGATGACACTCGCACACTGGTCGAGATCGAGGCAGACAAACCCAGTCATGTTGAATGTAGAACTCAAACTGACTCAGCTGTCAAGCTCTCAACCGCAATGAAAGAAGCAATATCCAAAGAGGTTGAAGAAATTCTCTTTCAGGACAGACTGAAGTCTCAAGTCGATGTCGTCATGCGATTCTCAGCTCTCGACTGTCAAGTTCGAGAACAACAGCGGACAATATATGAAGTCCATAATTTTGCTCAAAATCTTCAAGAAAGCACCAGTCAAGATCTCAGGCAATCTCTCGTTTCTCAACAAATTGATCAGTCAATTCATCTAGAGAACAGAGTCCCTGAGATCATCTCAAACCTTCAAGCTCCACTGGTTGACGACATTGCAAATCTTTCAAGCCAGCTGGAAGCTCTCAAAAAGACCACTCTCTCCAACAGTGCTGACATCCGCCAACTCTTCAACTTGTACAAAGATCTGGATGCTCAGTTCAGAGCTGGAAGCAGCAGCAATGCCCAGCTGAATCTCGTCACAGCTGACAACTCAGTCAAGATCGCTGATGTTGAAGGTATTCTTTCCAAGCTCAACAGTAATAGCTTGCCAACCTCTCCGTCTCCCTTGTTGATACCGCCAAAAGGAGAAGATCGAATGAAGCCGAAAAAACAAGTGAGAGGAAAATGCGGCTAAGGGAAACTCAGGCAAATTCGAGAGGAAATCGATGATTTTGCCAAAGAGCTGGATGAAGAAGAGACAGAGCCAACTGCACCAGCCAAGGCAGTCAAAGAGACATGGAGAGAAAAGATGGTTGCTCTTGCCAAAGCATGTGGACACAAGCCTGAAGAATACAAAGACTATCACTGGCTGTGTAACTTCCACAACGAGCAAAGAAAAGAAATGCAAGAGCTGGATAAGATTATTAAGAAGAAAGCTGAATCGCTCAAGCCTGCTGAGAAAAAGCAGAAGAAGAAAAGGCAGAGCTACAGGCAAGCTAAGAATAAACAAATCCAACCAAATTTCACCGACAAGAAGAACCCAGACGATTTCAATGAAAACTGGGAAAGTTGCAAATCAGAATTCATCAAAGAATTCTACTACTTGAATCAATTCAAATGCATGGATCCAGAAACTGCTTTCCAGGATTATTTCCTAGAACTTCATGAGACGGATCCAATGATGGCAAGATCAATTGCCCTATATGCCAAGAGTAACAACATCCAGCTAAAGGCTCCAAAAGTCAAACAGTTAAAGCCTCCATCTCTAGCTGGAACGAACCTTCTTGACAAGGCCCAAATCATCAAATAAATTAATCACTGGGCTGGAGAAAGAGGAATTTCAAAATCGAAGAATCAAGCTGAATGGAAGGAGCTGGAAGAGTTCATCTTCAATAGATATGGTCTCAAGACTGACCATCAAATTGATGAACAAAGGAAGCAGCAAAACTGAAGACCCAGCCAACTGGGAATGTTCTTTTTGAACTTTTTATAATTAGAAAGCTGTAAAATTTCTTCGTATTAATGAAAAAGTTCGTTTTATCAAAATCAACCTGAAGACAATCTCTCTTTGTCCAGGTACTGATTATGTTTACCTGCTGTGATTGTTTAATCCTTTGAAACCCCGTTTCCTGTTAAGGGGGAAGCAATTTTGTTTTTCCAACTTGGGGTTTTGGCATCATCAAAAAAGGGGGAAATTGTTGGGAAAATTAATAGAGTTTTGAAGTGATACCAAAACCCAGCTGACCCCAACCAAGTAGATGTTTGCACAAACCCAAGTGTTTTTCCAGCTCGCCTGTTTGAGCTTATAGAGTTTCTAAGTTTGCAGGTGGTCGCTGAAGACAGCAGAAGACCCAGCTGAGTACACAGCAGGGTAAGCCAAGTCGAGTGATCAGCAACGTTATCCAGATTCAAGACGATCAAATTCTTCCAGACACAGCTGTAGGAAAGACCCAGCTCGTGTGACAACTCAGCTCTACGTCAAGACCCAGCAGAGTTCAAGACTCAGCTCAGCGTCAAAGATCCAGCAGAGTTCAAGACAGCTCAGAGTCACCAGCACAGCAGAGTCGAAGTCAACTTGAGATAAAGTCATATCTGATCTGGACCATCAGGAACTCGACACCTCAGCACCTAGAAGTCAGACCTAGGATTGCTTTACGAGGAAATCAAGGAAGAAGACAAGTCAATCCTGTCAGAAGTTAGGTAGAGATTCAGAACGGCTCTTTCCAACGGCTAGTTCTAAGCTCTCCCTATAAATAGAAGTCTTCTTCATCATCAGACTATGAGAAGTGACGAGAGAATATACTCAAGAGAGATCAACATACTTCATTGAAAGAAGTCTAACCAAAGATCAAGAGATCTCTCAGAAAAGCTTCAAGATCCAGCAGCCGTCATTCTTATGAGTTATTATTCATTCTCGAGTGCTGAAACTCTCTCCCACTAGTATCTAGGCATATAATCCTTCCCATCTTAAGCCTAGTTTGAACGAGTTCATCATACTCAAAGTTCTTCATTGTAAGAACTCGTTCATAGTTGGAAACCCCAAACTCAAACCCAGAAAAAGGTTAGGTTAAGGTTATGGTTCTGTAGTACCCGTAAACTACAGGTTAGGTTCTTCAGTACCCGTAAATTGAATGTAGGCTTCAGCTGTGCCCGTAAACAGACTGGTTACGTTTCGATACAGTACGCGTAAACTTGTATCCAGCTTGAGGAACTAAGCTGCAACGCTTGCTGACTGCGCGAAAAGTCAGTGGTATCCTTAGTGGATTACCAGAGGTTTCTGGTCGTGGACGTAGGAGTAGTTTCTCCGAACCACGTTAAGTTGTTTTGTTCTTTCATGTTTATTTATGCATCCAGCTAACCCTTCATAAGCATTATTTCAAGCTGCATAAACTGATTAACTGAAAAGAGAAACAAAGCTTTGCAATATATTTGAAGCAACAGACGGACTTTCCAAAATCCCACCACATTCCGCACACAGCCAGCTGTGTCGATCAAGCTGTCTTCCAGCTGGATCGAACACAGCCAGCTCACTCAAAAGAGTTTTTAATTGGAAAAGTTTTTAAACCTTGGTGTATTCACCCCCCCCTCTACACCAAGGTATCCGTCTTGGGACCATCACATAAATTTACGTCCACAATAACTTTATAATAAAATACATTAATATGGTTGTTTCTTCGATTTTATTGTACTTTCTTTAACAAATATTTTTATTTTTATTACTATTATTTTGCAATATATAAGCATGTACATTAAAAATAATTTAATATTATTTCAGAATGATAATATTTTGATAATTGATCAAAAAATTAATATTGATCGAAAAATCGCCAACAAAATTTTCCCGATAATTTGCACCTACTAGGAATTGAACTAGAGACATGTAGGTTATATAAAGAGTAGTTTGCCACTGAGGTAAGTGGCGGCCCGCAAAATATTTGACTTAAATATATATTTACTTGTTTTCTTTCTCACACAATTAAAAAATAATGCATACTTTTGAATTGATTGTAAAATAATATTTTTTTTATTGGAAAATTAATTTAATGAATTGAACAAACATTTTGACGGTTAATTAGGTGATTTTGTTCAGTTTTCCATCATTCTAATTAAATATCTTGACAGACATCATTATCTTACGAAATCTTTCACACAAAACTCAACTCCTACATTTGTTCATTACGAAATCAGTATCAATGGCTTTTGAAATCCCTTTTGAAATCACAGCAGCGAAAAATTGGACTCAAGAAGAAGAAGATGATCTCGTCGATTGGATTTACCAGAGGGCTAGCGACGAGAACCCCAAAGGCACTTTGGCGATTAAAAAAATGGTTGGTCTGGCATTTGAGAGCATGTGAATCCGAGCTATTCGTAGAGATAAAATCAAGGAGGGATATCTTCCTGAAACTGCTTGAATTGAGGGATGAATATTGGCGCTACCGCGAGTATGCCTCTTACGTCATCAATCATTTGGAGGAGGCAATGGAAAAAATCGCCGCCGGCAAACCCTTCATCATGCATGTCGGCCAACAGGCTTTTATTTTCAAATCCATAAAAATTAATTTAATTGTTACTCAGGCAAAGTTACCACTGTGAATTGAATTGTGTTGTAGGAAACCCTATAGAAACAGAGGTTCCGTTTGTATGGTCTAAGAAATTACCAAAAACTAAATAATCTGTTTGACGAGGAATGCTGCATGTGTGACATCGATCACGGGTGGTTGCTGGCCGCGCTGGACAAAAATGTTGAACGGAAGTGGCTCGAATTGCCGTCGAAGTAAGTGGCTCGGATTGCCATTGAAGATGAATATGTGGTTGACATTTTTGTTCATTAAATACTTAATTTAATGCTACGGTGATGTTATGTAAGTATGCACTATTGTGATGTTCATATTTATTCTTTTCTTATTTTTTAGCTATTTTATCTCAAAATATTTTATTTTAGTTATGTTTCTAAATATATAACATCAACATTAAAATTATTAAAAAAAATTAATTACATAATATATAGGGAAAATTTTTAAAAAATTAAAAATAAAAATAATTACACAAAAGAAGCATAAAAATTAAAATCGATACTATGATTTTCCTACTCGTTTGAGGTGTTTTAAAATGAGGCTTAGTTTTAGTCCCTTCTCATTTTTCTTCGATTCTTGAATTTGTAATTTTATTTATTTATAATATAATCTTATTTTATATACTAATGTAATGAATTTATGTTATTATTTTTCTTTAATATAATTACTTCGTGTTATTAATTATTCTTTATTAATTGACAAAAATTATTCATATTTTTAAGATTAAACAAAAAAAAGAATATTCTTAGAATATTCTATTTTTGTGTGAAATATAGAATAGACTGCTGGAGATGACTTGTTGTTTTTGCTGTATTTTTGTATTTAAACTGCTGTATTTTTGTGCTAACTGCTGGAGATGACCTAAGTACTTAGACTCTAGTCGAATATTACTAGATTACTTTTGTGACCTATATTATACTATAAGGGCCCGTTTTATACGAAGTATGGGATAAAACTTGATATATATGACTGAGATGTCTTATAAATATAAAGAAATTAATATTTCATTTGGTATGATGTATTAAATTCTTCGTAACACATAGTAATTACAGTAATTTATTGCTATAATTAGTTGCAGTATTATTTATACCACATCATAGGTAGTATACATAACAACAAAAATAAATATTATTCATACGGGCCCGAACTTTATAAAGGGTCGTATACTTCGTACCAAACAAAATATTAGGGTGTCATAGACATATTATACACCCTAATCATCTTTACCAAACGAGCCCTAATTATAGTAATATATAAACGCTATATGAATTTCTGCTATTTTTTTTAATTGTGTGAAAAAAAAAAGCATGTAAATATATATATCTAAGTCAAAATATTTCGCAGGCCGCCACTTACCTCAGTGACAAACTACTCTCTATACAACCTACACGTCTCTAGTTCGATTCCCTGTAGGCATAAATTGTTGGGAAAATTTTGTTGGCGATTTTTCGATCAATATTAATTTTTAGTACTCATAATATGTTTTTTTTTAACTATTACACAATATTCGACCAATTTATAATGAATCAATCAACATCTTCCTCCATGACACAAATTGTTGGGAAAATTTTGTTGGCTATTTTTTGATCAATATTAATTTTTAGAACTCATAATATGATTTTTTTTTTACCTATTACACAATATTCGACCAATTTATGATGAATCAATCAACATCTTCCTCCATCGTAACATATTGCGTCGTGAGATTTTCATAACCCATTCTAAAAACATTTAATAATTTTCTAACTCGTCCCATTAGGGTTTGGTAGAGGCGGGTATTCGTAAAACCCTACCCGTTTGATATCAAGACATATGGCCTTTGAGGAGACTACCAAATCGTCCAAATCTTCTTAAATGCAAATATTTGAATAGACTACCAAATCTTTTAATAAACTCACGCAATCTCTATCTTTCTTTTTCTCATTTCTCTTTCTTCTCTCCTTAATTATTTTTTCTCAGTCAAACAACTCAGTCTGCCATGGATCCCAACTTCATCGTCCCAATCGAAGTTTCTGCTACAACTTGGTCTTTCCTTGAGGAAGACCGTCTCGTTAATTGGATTCACGATAGGGTTTTGGAAGAGAGACCCAACGATACAAGAGATATTAAGCTTTTGGTTGATAGGGCATACGAAAAGATGCGATATGCAGTCCCCCTAAAAGAGAGAATGTCCAAACAGGAAATTGCGTTTAAATTGCTTGATTTGAGGAATAATTATTGGATTCACCGGTGGTTTGTCGGTTATGCAGAGAAGCATTTTGAGTAGGCAATTAGAAACATCATCGCCGGCAAACCCTTTGAAATGGAAATCGGCCGAGTAGTAAATGTAAGTATTAAATCCACTTTGCTGAATTAATTGAAAATTTAATTTCTAATTTCGTTTCTCTTTTTAATTTTGTAGGAAAGTACCACCCATAACAGATTCCGTTATATTGTGTTGAGAAACCTTCCAAAACTCCGTGTTTTGTTTGACAAAGAAGGGTGCATGTATGACATCAACTGGCGGTGGTTGCTGATGGCGGTGGCCGACCATGTTGTCACAAGATCTTTTTATTGAAATTAATTGGTCCGGATTGTGGAACAATTTATTGATATTAAGTCTTAATTATGTAATTTGGATGGTATGTATGATGAACAGTATGGTTTAATTTAAGTATGCATTGGAGTTTTTGATCAATCTTTGCTGGAATTAAGAGTATTTTGTGTAATAAAATCTGTGTTTTTATTAATTGCAATTAATAAAAAAATTAATTAAACAGGTAGTATTACAAAATAAGATCTCTTCACAGCGTAGGGAAGTATAATTCATAAATTCAACTCTTAAGATCGAATAGAGATTTTTAAGATCGAATAGAGATTTTTAAGAGTTGTTAATTGAAAAATTATAATTAGTATTATTTTACAATCAATTTCATGAAATTATAATCAGTCTCTACCAAATATACTTGTAATATTATAATTAATACTATTATTTTACAATCAATTTCATGAAATTTGCTATTTTTAATTGTTAATTGAAAAATTCAACTTCTTAGTGGTAGTTGACTGTTTGTAGACAGTAGTTCGTGTCGTAGGGAAGTGTACTAAAACGTTGATCTGAAGTGACCAGTCTCGACCAAATATACTTGTAACATTATAATTAGTGTTATTTTACAATCAATTTCATGAAATTTGTTATTTTTAATTGTTAATTGAAAAATTCAACTTCTCTGTGGTAGTTGACCGTTTGTAGACAATAGTTCGTGTCGTAGGGAAGTATACTAAAACGTCGATCCGAAGTGACCAGTCTCGACCAAATATACTTGTAACATTATAATTAGTATTATTTTACGATCAATTTTATGAAATTTGTTATTTTTAATTGTTAATTGAAAAATTCAACTTCTCAGTGGTAGTTGACCGTTTGTAGACAGTAGTTCGTGTCGTACGGAAGTATAATAAAACGTCGATCCGAAGTGACCAATGTCGACCTAATATACTTGTAATAGTAAAATTATTATTATTTTATAATCAATATCATTAAATTTGTTTTTTCGTTATTAATTGAAAATTTCAACTTCTTAGTGATAGTTGACCGTTTGTAGACAGTGGTTCGTGTCGTAGGAAAGTATACTAAAACGTCGATCCGAAGTGACCAATGGCGACTAAATATACTTGTAATAGTAAAATTATTATTATTTTATCATCAATATCATTAAATTTGTTTTTTTCATTGTTAATTGAAAAATTCAACTATATAATTATACTTTATTGTTATTTTACTTACTGCCCTATATTATACTATAGTAATTGTAACATATAATTATGCTTGTGATTAACGAAATCAATTAATTCACCTTCTTTATATTAATTATTGGAGGCTTAAAAAAAACTTATTGGAAATTCGAATTTTTTTCGATCACACCAATAGTCACAATGATCTCAACAGTTGGATTAGCACAATTTCGATAGCCGTGATTCTGATTTAAGGCAATAATTACTAGATCCTTCATTTCGTATTCATCCAAGAAACCCTAGCCGTAAACCATCCATGTGTAATTATCACTAACACGCGCGTCAATTACTACCATGCATTTTCTCTAAAAAAAATCAAAAAAATAACTACCATGCATTTAGGTGAAGAATATCTAAGATAAATCAATATAAAATTTGTATATATCTCATGAAAATATATAAATTATAATAAAGTAAACTAAACAATAATTAATTTCAATAATTTGAGTTTAATTGGTTATTATATGGAGTGGTATTTTATTTCATTAATTGTAGTTTAATTTATTATTACATATTTTATTTCGATAATTTGAGTTTAAACTCTAATAATTAATTTTTATAATTTGACTCTAAAAATTAAAAATCGAATTTTTAAGAGCCCAACAAGACACCCAACGTGAAATCATATTCATATATTTCATTTTTCTTTTCTTATCATTATCTTTCTTTATTTCTCATTAACTAACAATGGAGGAAACTCACAGAAAAGGGGTTGTCCACTGAAGAAGAACATCCCTAGAAAAAATTTTAGAGGACACGGGAAAAGAAAGAATACCACCACTCCAACAAAAGCAGAAGCTTCCTCACCAAACAATGAAACAACTCCAAAAAAATCATCAGCCTCACCAACTAGTCCCGATTCAAGCCTTTCAAGGGGATAAGAATGGTGGAATGGAAGGTGCCCCTCTCTCCAGAAAGTCTAGCCGTCATGTACAAGAGAGCTAAGGATGAAAAAAATGACCTCAAGCGCGAGGTTAAAGAGTTGTTGGTTCGATTGTTGTCATCTTGCAACGAACAACACGTTAGTACCTTGTTGTTGGAGAACAAACCGCTGCTTACCTTGTATGACATGTTGCTGGAGATGGAGGTGGAAAATGCTGGAGAGAAGGCTGTCGATGAAGAGGGTAGCTCCAAACCCGTGGTAGTAATCACTTTGTCGAGCTCCACCGACCACTAAGTTCGTGGGAAGTATTTCCTAAGTTTTTATTATTATCTTCTATATTTTAATTTACTTTTTTTTATTGGCAGGAGTACTTAATTAGTAAGTTTAAGTTTTTTTTTTACTTTATGTTGTAATACCTTCAGAAGGCCAAATTTTGCACCATTATGGTCTATTAATTAAATGAAGGCTTGTCTATTACATTGTGTCATTTATCATTACACCAGCATCTTAATCGAAACATTACGTATTAATTTAACGATGTTAGAGCTAGAAACATTACATATTAATTAGTTATTGTAAACTGAATCGCAATTTATTATTTTTTGAGAATAATCAAGAAGTTCTACTTATCTGGTAGAAACAGTAGAACAATTATTAATTATTTTGATAATTAACTCCCAGCATGTTTTATTTTTTTAATTGGAAATAATAACGAAGTTATACATATATCGAAATATCAAATCAATGCATTTCATTATATTAGAAACATTACAAAACATCAATTAAATTGAAAAAAATATGTAAAACTCATAACGACAAATATATTGGATAGAAGGGAGTATAATATTTTATCAAACAAGGTTTAGTTTGCCACCTATACATTGAGCGCGTCCCACTTCCACTTGGCCAATTTCACCAATTTTCTGCGCAATTCTATTTTGAACCCTAATTAGAGTATAAAAATTGAAAATAAAAATAAAAATTGTAGAACATAATACATTGAACGGGTCCCACTTCCACTTGGCCAAATTCCCCCAAAAGTCATCCCCTACATCTTCTGTAATTTTATTCTCAACCCTAATCAGCTTATACAACTTGAAAAAAATTAATGTCGATTCATCATCAATAAAACTTCCACTACATATGGCAAATATTGAACAAATTAAAATGTAACAACCATCTCAAATACAAGGTCAGACTTTCAATTCAAGAATAAAAGCAGTACAATATTACAGAACTTTGAGAACAATAATGACAAAAATTATTCCAATTAAAAAACCTAAAAAAACCAGAATTAAATTGATAAAATTCGACTTAACATAATTTTCTTCAACAATAGCTTCCTTAACTGAACAGTGGTTGCGTCTTATGGTTGAGCTACACTCGCAATGACTTTGTTCGGATAAAATATCCACACCATCACCACCCGAACTATCCTCTGCCTAGAATTTCGATTTAAAATAATTCTCATAAGCCTCCAATGCTTCGTCTTCAGTTTGGTATGACTTGTATACGCTTCTGCTGTAGCCCCGAATAGATTGTGAACAATATTCCCAATCAGAGAATACGCATGTTCGTCTGCCTTTAAAGACTACATAGAACTTCTTCTCTCGACCTCTTCTGCATTTGATTTCCATGATTTTGTGGGATACAGAGGATTGGAAGAAAAAGTTGCGTCCGATGTGAATGAAATGAAATTAGGGTTGAAGAGTTTATGAATAAACTGTATTTATACTGTACACTCCTAACATTAATTCATTATTTTTTATTGGAAAGGTAAATATAGATTAAAAAAAATAAAAATAAAATATATTCAAATTTCAAAGTTTGAATTTCGTTTAGGATTTTTCTCTCTATAATTGGCGGTAAAGGATAATTAAGTAAAATTGTAAAACTGTTTAAGGCACTAAGCAACATTAATATTATATTAATTAATGATCATGCAAGATTGCTAATTTATCCATTTTTGTCTGGAAAATACTTGTCCAAAGAGCATTACCGTATACATTTTCAAATTTCAAAATTTGTAGTACTCCTAATTTATCGCCTGCAATCAGAAAAAGTAATTAAAAAGATGAAAAAAAAGTATAAAAATGTGTGGTATGAGGTGACGTATGTTTGAGTGTTGTGTGGGAGTTGTGCTACTGAAACTGCTGCTCTACATACTGACTGACTGCTGCCACCAGCTTGGATTCGTTTACTAAATTAATACAACCAACTTTTATATTTCATTTCTCTTTATTTTCGAACGTGTTTAATATTTTTCACTAAATCAACTAAAAATAGATAAACTCTTCGTCCCAATAATTTTGTCCCAACACATCAACACTCACTCGTAAAAACTACAACATCTATATAACTTTTTTTTTTTAAACTCTATTTATATATAACTTCTTATTACACTATGTCATTCAATAAAATTGTTTGATCTTACATGCTTCTGATGATTTGGCGGAAATATCCTATAAAAAATTATTCCCTCCGTTCTGGAATAAGTGGTTACATTTTCTTATTAGGTTGTTCCGGGATAAGTGGTCACTTTCCTTATAAGGAAATATGCTTCTCTCACAAAAAGTTGTAGGTTCCATCACTTTCTATCTTTATACCCTTTAAACATCATTCTCCTTAATACATGTACCGAAAAGAATGTGGCCACTTATTGCGGGACAGAAGGAGTATTTTTTTTTTTTTTTTTGGAATGGAGGAAATATTTTTCATTTTACTGTCACAATTTATAAGTTTGTATGATTTTTTTTTTTATTTGGGAAAAGAGAGAACGGTGAGGTTTAAACCCTGGACCTTATTGCTTACAAACTAAAGTCTGCACCGCTTGTATGTTCCCTTGGAGACTGTAAGTTTGTATGATTAATCATAATCTTTATGGGGAGATTCACTATTTAAATATTAATTTCTTTATAACAACAAATTCCAAAAAATTGTATCCCACTATTATAATACTCCCCCGTCCAGTAAGAACGTGCATAGTTTGGGATGATGAGTTTTAATAAAATCCTGAAAAATGGATTGTGAGTGGAGAAAATGGTGGACCCAATGTGGTAGAAAGCATAAATATAAGGAATGTATTATAAGGCTAATAAGTGAAGAAGCTATTTTTATAAATGGAATATGCACATTCTTATGAGATGGAGTGGGTATGTAATAATAATATAAGATGATACAACCGACCAAAAAAATTGTTAATTTCAAATGTGTAGTTTCATATTCCCTCCGTTCCATAATAAGTGGCTCGTATACCATATTATACAGTTCCATAACAAGTGACTTGTTTTCAAATAATTAAGAAAATAATTATCTTTTCAAAAGTTATGGGTCATACCACTTTAACAACTTTTCAACTTTCACCTAAATAACCGTGCCCATAAAGTATGAGCCACTTATTATGAGACGGAGGGAATATTTTTTTGATTTCAAATTTGTAGTTTCAGCTGCAGAACAGTAGAATTGTGCAAAGATACTTTCAATTTCACACAACAATATATAAATCCGCTTTTACAAAAACATTAGTTTTCTAATTAAACAATAATGAAATGAAATACTCCCTTCGTCTCATAATAAGTGTCCTATTTTTTTTGGCACAAAAATTAAATAAAAGAATAATTTAAAGGATAAAGATATAGAAAGTGATGGAACATATACCTTTTTATAAGAGAAGATAATTTCTAAAAAAAAAGAAATGAAACACAAGCAAAGAAAAAAATAGAATACTTATCGTGCAACAGAGGAAAAGGGAAAGGGAGCACTAGAAAATCGAATCAAACGGCCACCTCTTCGGTTTGGGGAGTATTTTGACGTTTTCTCTTATAGTGTTTGATTGATAGAGAGAGTTGGAAGGACGCGTCTGACCTCTTACGTCCCTTTCACTTGTAATCATCACCTTCTTACAGTTTTCTTTTTTTCTTTTTATATTAACAACACTTATTTTATGATTCTGCTCTCTTTTAATTCCTAGTAATACTTGCTAAGAAAATATTACGAGTGATTCTGAAAAAAAAATAAAAAAAAATACGAGTGGAGTAAATTACTATTTCTTTATATTGAAAGAATCATATTTTTTTTATGTAAATATAAAATAATGCTGTAGGAGACTAGCATGTATATTTAAATGGATGCATACTTTTGGTTTTGGGAGAGCACCTTTGGAAAAAGAATTTATGTTTTTCCTTTTATTTTGTAGCTTATAGAGGCTGATTTTAAATATAGTTTTTGGAAGCCGGCAAAGATCAGTTATATCATTCTATTTTTATTTTATTTTTCGTGGTATTTTTGACAATAAAACTAATAACAGTAGGTTACCAATTTGCATTTTATGCTGTTAGTATTTTTCATTCCTCTTCTTTTTTCATCATAATTGCAGAAAACTTGTCTAACAATGGGCTTTTAACCAAAGAAAATTGGGCCATGCAGAATCAAATTCTGGCTTCAGCCCACTTATTCAGTCCGGCCCAAAGGCATGACAAACCGTTTGCTACTAGTACATAACATATAGGACGAAATATTAATAATTATATGACAAACTGACTGAAGCTAAAAGGTCTCAGTTTCAAGTTCACGGTGGCACTATCTTTAAATTTAATATTATAATTATAAATAAAAAAACCGAAAAAGATACAGAGGAGAAGAATAATTTATAAATGCAGCAGAATCAAAATATGATTTTGGAGGCTAACCTGAATAAAGGGACCAATGTTCTTGATTTGGTCAGGTATTATATATATCAATAAATAATCATTATCAGAAACTAGAGTAATATTAATATACAGTTCTTCCATAACTATATCTTCATAGGTAGCAGAGTGATCACCTCTTAACTGAGACTCTTCCGCAGATGCAAATGACAATGAGCTCCTCAAAGTAGAACTTGATTTGATGTTGTAGCATGGGAAGGCTTCCACACATTCATACACGAAATAAGCACGTATACGTCTCATTGCTGGTCAGTCATGCAAGCAAGCTAGGCCCATTCTCAGCTGCTGTCTTGGCATGTTCTTGGCCTTGATGTCTTGCCATTTGTACGTCACGGTTGAAATGTGTTCTGGCTTTTGCATATGGAGCATCTCTCGCTGATAAAAAACCAACAGCAAGTCAAGAAAGAACTAATCAGTGTCGCTGTATCTGGCCATTTTAATGTGATTTCGAGAAGTTCACATTCAAGAGAAATGAGCCATAAACAGAGGAGCATAGCTTACCTGCGATTCTCTGAGCACGAAGAATGTTTTGCCGCCTTTTCCACCAACATGTCAAGCAAGTCGCTATTAGTACAAGTGCCACGAGAGATGCTAGCCCAATGCCAACTCTAGCACCAACCGAAAGATGTGGCCCACATGTTGCTAATCCAGGAATACCACAAAGACCTGAGTTATCAGTAAAGCTGCACAACGACGAGCACAATGGTTCTTAGGGATAGTGGCATGACACTGAAGGGTGTGGTAAAAAGATTTTCAGCTCAATGGCATACTCATATTTAAGTTTTTCCATGTAACGATGCATTTAACATGGGGCTCAAGTTCATGCAACTCGACCGATTCTCCAATTTAGTCACTTCTCCATGTTTAAATACCCAGCCTAACTTAACTAATAATTGAAGTTTAAATTTGACACATAGGTAGAACATACTTGAAGCTAGCTCCATGCAAGAGCCTCCCCCCAAGTGCAGCTGGAACTCTTCCTGATAAAGAGTTGCCGTTAAGATCCCTGTGAAAATAGCAACAGATTAGTCCGTGTCAAAAGCTTTGATTTCGTAGTCAGGTAACATCTTGAAATTTCTTACAGTATTCGTAATGAGGTCAACTGTCCAAGACTTTCAGGAATGGATCCATTAAAAGAGTTGAACGACAGATCCCTGTTATTCAAAATCTTGCTTCAGCATTTGTTCAGTGGATGAGGCAATCATTTAGCATATTTAATTTAGAGCATAATATAAGACACTAAACAAGAGGTAACAGTTTTGATCTATCAACAGTAAATCGTGAAGGAGGAAATGATTGCCTGCATTTGTCGCTATCAACATTGTCCCCACCGAGTGGTGTGTACACAGTTGGTACCAAATGTTTATTTAGAGTAACAAGAGCATGATTGAGGATATAAAATTCTTCATCAGAGAATGCAGGAGTTACTCTGGCTGCTTATACGTGTAATTTCAAGCATCTTTCTTACTATAGTCAGATAGAGTGGCCCGATTATGCCCACAGATAATAGAGCAGACTCAAATCACTTTCCTCTCTCTGTAAGAGCACAGGAATAATGGAAATAAAACTTTAGCCGTGTTAAATAGGGTGGCCTAGAGGGGTTCGGTCTAGCCATAACAGGATTCATGCTAAACAATCCATTATGTGGCTTTAAGCCGAAAGACATTTTACATGCTTAAATCTAAAATCTCAAACCAGAATATACATAACATTCAAATTTTACATAGTAAGATCTTTGAACTGAACAATATAAGCGCTACGCTGTTCATGACTTCACATAATTATAAAAAAATTAAGGATTTAAAATTCATGTTTTAAAGGAACATTATGGTGATGTAATCACTCTGAAACTGTATAGCCTAGTAAAGTCTCGTTCAGTCATCTAAGTTATTCCAAATATTGCGTGTGTACTTGTGTAGTATATAAATAATACAAAGTCTAGATTCAAGTTCTTAAACTTAAATACTACTCCCTCCGTCCCCCAAAAGTGGGGTGCATATTTGATTTGTTGTGAGGTATAAAATATTAGTTGAACCACACTAACCTGGGATGGAGGGAGTATAACTTAAATCCAAATAACGTTTTAGTATTCAAAAAAACCAAATTCTAAGAATATATCACTAAGTGTTTAACATTACTATTTTTAAACAAGTGGCTAGCACACCAGCTATTCTGTGTGGGCTATAAAGAACATGAGCTAGATGGCTCATAATATTCCCTATTCCTACAATATCTAGGGTTTAACCTAGCCAGCAGTAGTCTTGATCCGTTTAACAAGTCTAGATAAATTGTTCATACTCCTGGTCCAATCTCTTGGAATTTGAAATAAATATACATAAGTAAGCCAAACAAATCTTATGCCACATCTGTCATCCATGGACTATGAGCAAAGATATACCATTGAATAAAACATGTTACATACTTCATCTTACACTTCTATTTTGGAGGTAAGCACAATCAAATGAAAAAAGTCAAAAACGACAAACTCTTTTTCACTCATCTCATCACTTGTTAGAAAAAAAAAATGAAAAAAAAAACTATTCCAAGTTATATATACTTAAAATTTATCGAACAAACCAAATTCAGAGAAGTAAAACTTTTTCTGGAAATGGTTCATTCTTTTGAGTCCAGACTCCAGACCTTTTGGTTACTTAAAATGGAGCAAAGATAAAGACAACCAGACAGCCACAACATTTGCTCATATTCCACAAACATAAAATATCAACAAATATAAACAAGTTCAAACTTCCATCACTCTTCTTCAAAGGAGAGAAACCACATAAATTAAGTCTCAAACCAGTCTAACAATAACATAAATTTTACTCACAGAATCTCGAGGCTAGGAATTGATCCAAGTGAAGAAGGAATACCCCCAGAAATGCTGTTCCCACTTAAATTTCTGTAAATAAATTACATGTATTTGAGAAAAAAGGTGAGAATGTTTGTTTTCCCATGTAAAATGTATACAAGCTAAATGACCCATGATGCAATGTTGAAAAAATTAAAGGTAACATTAAAAAAAAAATAATCTTTTTTCTTAATTAAGCCATGCATATGAGAATCAGATACGATGAATGAATATATAGATCATTCACAGTAAAAAGAGAACGCTTGGAAGAATCTGCTGATTCATTTATGCATAAATGATTATCATACAATCAGACTTACATGCTCTGGAGATGACGAAGTTGGGATATATCATTTGGTAAGAAACCACTCAGACCCTGGTTGTCAAGACCTCTAACCTCGCAATATAAATAAAAGAATAAATAATAAAAATTCAATCATGTATGGAGAAACAAAGATGTATAAGTGAACAGTTATCATGGTACACTATATATATTGAGAAAACTGGCTTTCTGCAAAGCACAACAAAACAATCTAACTAGACTACTACAGTGATAAGCATGTAGTTCCAAAATTTCGAACTTCTGCTGCTAAAAGAGAACGAAGAAGGAACTATCATTAAACATGAAATCATTAAGAGTGGTAATGTAGAGTTGCATCTACAAGTCAAAGTTCACAGCCATCCTAAGAAGTAATTCCAGGAAACCTTCCAAGTCTAGAAGGTATAATTTCAAAATAGCAAAAGAGGACAATAAAGAAGAAAAGTAAGTAACAATATTGTACATGTAATCTACTTACTCGTGTTAAAATTATATGACATGAAGACACAATAAACAAAGTTGTCCTGGGCAGAGATATTTCAGACATTGATGATCCTCCCGCCTACAGCTCATAATACATCTCCTGCCTTTTTCAATTAATTATTATGGTTTTTAATAACTGTATCTCCCACAACCTCATCTACAACTTTAAAATGAGAACACAGCCCATGCTGTGGATATGGTTTATGTGATCAAGGATCAAATTCAAACAAGCCCTATTGAGCTAGAAAATTTTGCATGCTGAACCTAAGTTACTTCCACCTCTTATAGAGCATTAGTGTCGACAATACTAGCTTAACCTCTGAATTCAATACACTGCCCAAAGAACTATATGAGTTCAGTCCCTTTTTTTTTATGGCCATTACATTTGTTTTTCTTGGTCAACTGTTGAACAATGCATTAACCCAATGCATCAAGTTATTCGGTTGCTTCACTGGGCCTACATTTGGGCCAGTTAACAACTAAGGCATTTGCAAATCTCTGGTTCAAAAGTAGTAGCTTTTTATATTTATTTTCCAAATAAAAGAGAAAAGACTATGGTAGGGATCAAGCACATACAGTCCGTCAATAACGTGTTTACTGATACTTCTGTTATACTGACAGTCTACTCCACTCCATGGATGCTGTTCGGGAACACAAGGATCACCATTCCACCCTAAACGGAGAGGAAGACCAAGAGTGCCCTTCAATTTTTGCAAAGCCTTAACTACAAGGAGGAAAATAATAACAGTTATAATTCTAGAAAGAAATGAAAATACAAAGCACAAATGACATGATAGCAGAGACAGAATCAAGAAACTTAAGAACAATTATAAAAAGGATTAGATGCCAAACCAAAAGGTTGGTTTGAAAATTGAGCATTGTCCTGTAAACAAAACAGTGTCAGTATCCCCAATCAAAAAACCAGTCACTAGCCTCATTAACACTTCTGTGACAACCACTAAAGTGTACTTAAAAGCTCTTTTCCATTAGGCGTACATATGCCAGTAAGATCCACTCAAGAGTCGCTATTGGCCCATTGGGAAATGCAGATGGTACAGCTGGGACTAGGAATGTTATATTGGTGTTAACTTTTTCTGTGTTCCGGGTTTTTGCAGGGTTAGAGGTGGCAGACAAAGTAAATTATTTACGAACAGTGGAAAAATTAGTTTTCGATCACTTTAAACATTTAGGATCAACCCATTTCATAGTGTCTGAATATCTTATACTACACAAAGCCCTAAAAGCAATTGATTATGCCAGTTAACTAATAATCAAGGATAGCTGTCTGCACCAAAGCTAGCGGACAGAGAAGATCAATACATAAAATAACTACTCTCCCCCATGAGTTCCATCCCAGGAATAATTCTAGAGAGTTATCTCCAGCCACCAATATTGTCATAAAAGACTCCATTATTGCTATTGTCCAAAAGCGAATAATAATAAATAACAAGAAGGTGGATACTTACATAGCCTTGCTGGCGAATTTTGTGGAATTTCCTATTTTGTTTCGATATACAAATTGAGGGAGGGGGTGCTGGACTAACATTGAAAAATATTTTTCTTCAATTAATCAATCATAACACTTTCTGTTTGGTTGAAAAGAAATCCATTTTCCTGATATATACCTTATGTTCTATTGAAATGAAAGAAAACACATGTAAATGCCAATTCCGTTTACTTTAAGTCATGTCAAAACTGGAAAGGCATAAATAACTACAGATAATAAAATTATGATTTAACAGATGATGATTGAGATCCTAATTCCTCTTTTACTCTGAAATTCAGCAGAAGATATATATTTTTCTTATAAATGGCAGCCCCATTCTATCAAGTTAGACATGAGCTAGAAGACTGCAAAAGAAATATATGCACTTTCCCTACCCTCCTTCAGGTTCGACTAAAATATTTTAAACCTCCGATCATGAACCAAATATATGTGAATTTCTATAAGATGTGGAATATAATTGGAAACTCAGGTTTGAGAAATATGATTTGTCTTACTCTCAGCTGGCAGCGTTTTGGATTCAGCTAAAACAAGCTCCAAAAGCTCTATAGCACTGATTAAAGCATGGTTTCCTTTTGTAGGATGTAAAGTTATGGTCAAACTCCTGCCACTGACGGCATATGTTGTGTTCAATACAAGCGCGCTGTTAACACCCCCAGCCCTACTAACAATGTCAACATCTCGAAATACAACATCACCATTGATCAGGACATCAAACACTCTCTGTCCTGCTTTAGTGACTGAAGGATCTATTTCAGCAAAGTGCAACCAAAGGGAGTAATTTCTAGTGGGTTCAACCTCCATTGGGTATGATAATTCGGGCTGAGTATCAGTACTAGTAAGAGCGGTTTGATAGAGAGCCTCTGGATAAAAATTGGGCGATTGTGAGGTCTGTTTGATGCTGTTCTGGGTAGATATGACCTTATCAGAATTCTCACCAAACGTAGGGAGGGAATTCCAGAATCGGTCCCCACCCCAGCGGTCTGCACTGTAATCAGCACCAAACTTTGGTTTCTCGGCACCACAATTAAGTCTCCTGTCAGTTCTGAGAATCGTTCCTTGACCATAACCATTGCCAAAATAATAAGCTTTGTTATCAATCTGAAGAATTTCAACGGCAAGTATTGCTGGATCTCCATGTCCAGTACTATGGAAGCAAAGAGACGCTGTTCCGTCTTTTAGAAAAATGAGGCCTTCAACAAATGCTTGCTCATCGTCATGGTTGCTCCAACCAGATGGAAGTGAATAAATCAAGGTTCCCTCAATTGACACATCAAACAAAGGTTCATTATCAAAACTAGGTTCTGCAACCAATCCAAAGAAGATCCTAACGAGATAATGACCACGAGGAACATTCTTAATGTTGTAGCAGTTTTCAGGACCCTCGGACAAAGGAAAATATCGTAGCGTCTTGAGTGGAGGAGAGATGAAACTAGGGGGGGTCGCATTAGCAGGAATGCCTCCAGTGTATGCAAAATCCTTGTACCAGCGAGTATTTGTTGGAGAAGTATGAATATCATCACGCGCTCCACAGCTTATTCGCAATGCATATGGTGCTGTGAGAACACAAAACTCAGAAATGTAAAGGACTCTATATCACAAGTTAGCAGACATCAGCTATTATAAGATATTCAAGAAACACAATACATTTGAAAACAACTTCACCTTGAAATTCATAGTAAAAGACAACAATTACTAAAATCCCAGAAATCTGATTCCACCTGTATATCAAGTAACAACACATAATAAAAATAAAAAATATTTTTATCAACTTCAGCGCTCCTAGTATAACTCAGAACCCAAAGTTTGCATGCTTGTGCTATATGTTATAACACCCCAACAAATCTACAAGCTTCTAACTTCGACTAAACAGTAAAACCAAGACCTCAGTCAATATAAATCTTATGCGAAATCCTCACTCCGGATACATTTCATGATAAAACTAGCCAAAATTTAATCAATTACTCCAATTTCATCGCATTATTAGCATCAAAGAACCCCTTGCCCGCAAAATTCAAGACTTCCAGATTAACTTAAAGCCCTACAAAATAATTTAAACATACCCATTAACCAATTGACCACATTACTTCAATATGCTAAATATGCAATAATCTTTCGCGTGAAATGCGTAGTTGTGTGAGTGTGTCGCTAAGTGTGTGTGTGTGTGTGTGAGAGAGAGAGAGAGAGAGAGAGAGACCTCGAGCAAGAGAAGGTTCAGGGGCAAATAATAAGGCAAGTAGAATGAAGAGCACCCGAGTTTCCAGCATTGTTGCTCCGAGTTCAGATTTGCAAAATTGAACTAGTTTCTTCGGCTTTATCTTCTACTTTTTTTTAATGAATCTCTAATTAAACAAGGGAAGAGTGAATGTTGGATCTTTGCCTTTATTGTAGTGCCCTCTGTTCGATCGAGCTGAGCGAGAATCTTGAATTCTTGACTGCGATTTTTGCGTAATAATAGAAATTGAAAAGAGGAAGTTGTAGTGTCCTGGACGTGCAGCGCAGGTAGAAACAGTTGAAAATTTATTCTATTTTAACTTGCAAATTTTTGTGAATGTCGATTGTGGTAAAAAAGATTAAAAAATGGAAACTTTTTCTCTTCAATTTCGTGTCTTTTGACCCGTGATATCTTATTTTCCCACTTCGTGGAGTTTTGGCTTGCGAGGCCGCGTTGGCGTGCGGGTGAGAGTTGTCTGTTACCATAGAACCCACTCCTCCTAAATGCCACGTGGGCTGATCTTCTTTTCGCCACAATAGTCGATTCTTTGGTAAAACCATCCATGACTTTCTTGGTACTATATTTGTCCACGATAAATTTGCCACAATTTTTTTTGATTCATTCACAAAAAATTTGTCACATCCATTTATTGTAATAGACCTCACACACTTCACTTACTTTTCTACTCATAATACAATTTAAAATTATATAAAAGTGAGACCCTTATTCCACTCACAATACAATCAACCAACAAATTATTAAAACACGTGTCATACACAATGTGGTAAATTTATTGTGGACGGAAGGAGTACTATATATTGAGTATATGAAGGAATTTATGGTAGGATAGATTGATATAATATATGATGTGCTAATCCATAAAAATACACACTTTCACTTTACACAAATGAAAAATACGAAAAATACATACCTCCTCCAAAACAAATGAATTTTACACACTTTTCGTTTGAAGAGCCGATATGACACTTGATTGTAATTTATTTTAATCAAAAAGTGACTAATGATTGCTAATAAATACATGCTGCATATTAAGCATATTTCCCTCTCGAGTACCATATCCCGCTCGAGCGGGAAATACTTATAAATTGAATTAACCAATTTCCCTCTCGTGTATACCTATTTTCCGCTCGAGCGGGAACTACATGAACACGAGAGGGAAATAGTTTTATCCGAGAGGGATTTCAAAAAAATATGACTAAAAGTCGACTAAATTATTATAAGTTGAATTAACCAATTTTTCTCTCGTGTATACCTATTTCCCGCTCGAGCGAGAAATACATGAACACGAGAGGAAAATAGTTTACCCGAGAGGGATTTCGATTTATGAAAAAAATATCGAAACAAAATAAAATTAATCAAGATCCCGCTAACTAACCTCTTATCCCGACATGATTTTGTACTTGCCGCATCTTTTCTTCTTTTTTTTCTCCCCCCAAAGTCACAGACCTTGTTTTTTGTGCTATGAGTTGATGTTTTGTGGGTCATTCTAAGATTAGTGTTGTAGGTGTGTGTATTTTTCATTTGTTTTGCATGTGGTGTGTATTTTTCATTTGTTTCAACTCAAAGTGTATACAATAAGTTTTCTCCCATATATGATTGAGTATATAAAGTATTAGATGATCAAACAAGTTCAAAAGTAATCAATCCATTAAAATAAACGGTAATTGACATATACTATTTTTATCTATTTATCGTCCAAAGTAAACACTCTCAATCTAACACTTCCATTTATTGCATTATCTTTTTATACACTTGAGTCTTGTTTGCATTGTTTGATAAGCGCATCTTTAATTCTTGATATTATTTTACGATACATTTTATATTCTGTATTCTATCTCCAATTATTTTGAGCACTGAATTCGTATTCTATTTCCAATCTCTTCTTCTATACTTTTCATACTCAACAAATATTTGAGAATATTCCCTCAAAAAAAAGTATTTGGGAATATTTATTTTTAGATCTTAATAATATACAAAATTTAATAACAAAAAAAACTTACTAGCCCAACTGGTTGTCGTACTCCAATAAATATGAACTCAATTCTCACTCAATTATGTGAATGTGTGATAATTCCGATTGGCGAAGGTGCACCGTAGAATCCTGAACTCACGCCGCAAATTGGCTGAGCATCGCTAAATATGCAGTCACCGATTGCGATACAAAAGACGATGTGATAGGTGGGGATTTAATAGATTTGGTGGGGAAGCATAAATAATTAAATCCGACGGTTGAGGTGTTCGGAATCCTTCAATTTTAAATGGGGTTTATGGGTCTCATTCGGAAGTGTTGACCCTTCATTCGTAAGCAAGCAACACTGTGTGAGTGAGTGATTAAGTGTGTGTGTGATCCTAAAAAAAGAAAAAAACATAAGTGTGTGTGTGTGAGAGAGAGAGAGAGAGTCAATTAATGCACAATCAGCGGGGACCGGGAACCCAACCAGAAAAAGAATACTACT
Source organism: Agastache rugosa (assembly GCA_031470985.1). Taxonomy (NCBI): domain Eukaryota; kingdom Viridiplantae; phylum Streptophyta; class Magnoliopsida; order Lamiales; family Lamiaceae; genus Agastache; species Agastache rugosa. The sequence continues at coordinate 58,609,825 of CM062601.1, read as the reverse complement.
ACCATGTTAAATGGCAGGATTCGTGAGAAGTTCGAACAACGATCTGCTAAATTTATGCATTCACGATATTTCTAACTACTACAAATAAAATAAATTTTCAAAGAACACTAAAAGAATTACAAAATAAAAAAGAAACTTCGGATGAAATTATAATTCACACTAAGTATGTATCTTCGATCATGACCACACGAATATCCTTTTTTTAAGTGTAAGAATATCTTCGCATTCTTATGACCAATCTGTTCTGACTTCTGAGAGCCCATTAGACACGCTTCAATTATTTCTTATAATTAAACAAAAAAAATAGTATTATTATTATTACATACGATTTTCACTTCGTGTCGCATTTACTTTGTGTAAATTGGCTGAATGGATATCAATCCAACCTAAAATCCCCTAATGAACTAGATTGACATCCCATAAGGACTCACAAGAGTCCGTTGATAGTGAATTACAGAATTATCATTTATAGACTTCACATATTTGGTAGTTCCAATCGACTTGAGTAGTGAAACTAATTAATCAATGATGATCCATGTGATCAACGCGGAACACGCGCGGCACAATTTCGCTATCTCGAAGCATACATATTAAATCGAAGTTCAAGGTTCAATCCCCAATGCTCCCCCATCTCATGTATCACAATAAGATAATTTTAATATTTTTATCTATTTCATCTTATTTTATATTTTATTTTTGAATTGCACCCCTCATACGTGTTTAAATAAATTCTACCTATATAAAAAAAGTATTTTATCTATTTTATTTTGGAGCAAGAATGAGCTAAAAAACACAATGAATAATAAACCAATATATAAAATAAAGAACCTTTTTACTATCTTACGAAAAATATTTGATACATGTTGGGCTCCAACATCAACTTTATTGAGCATGCATGAAGAGTACTCCTCATCGTCATCGAATAAGTATCACTAATAGTAATAAATACAAGAAAAGTGGGTAAAATTTATGTTTCTATCCTTAATGAAAATTTTGACCAATTTTTTCTTTAATTTTGTTTTGAAAAAGGAACACAAGTATATTGTCCTTGTATGTTGAGTAAATTTATCCTATTTTATTTAGGAAAAAGATATTTAGAAGAACCGTGCCTGATTACTCGCAGATATAAAAGGAAAAGGACATAATGCATCGCGGCGATGTTGACACCAAATTCACTAATCCACAACCCCCAATATCTCAACATCCATCTACGCCGCAGCGTTATATGCCATCGTAAAGCCCTAAATGACCTCATCCGCCACGGTGGCATCACCTCCTTCACCCAAACCCTTGACTTCCGACATCGACGATGAAGAATATGAGATCGAGTACGAGGAAATTGAAGAGAAAATTGAAGTGGAAGAGAAGGTGTGGAAGTCGAGGAAGAGATAGAGGAAGAAGTCAAAATTGAAGCCGAGCACGTCGAAAGTGGAGGCAACGATGAAATTGGAGAAGACGTAACCACTTCAGGCCAAGAAAATCTGAAAAGTAAAAGCTGCTAGAGCTGCATATCCGCGAATGAAACGTCGATAGTAGCCGGTTAATCCCAAAAACCCTCGTAATTGTTTCAAGTTCTTCGGTGTAGGCCATGCTGTCATAGCCTCAATCTTCCTCGGATCAGCGCGAACTTCACCTTGTGACTATATGACCCAAGTACTCAACAGTGCGCTGCCCAAATACACACTTTGAGAGTTTGAGGCGGAAATGGTGAGTTGATAGGCATTGAAGTGTCTGTCGCAGATGCTCGGTATGCGTTTCTTCGGTTGGACTGTAAATCAAAATGTCATCGAAGAAAACGACAACAAACTTGTGCAGAAATGAAGAAAAAATTTGATTCATGGTAGCTTGAAATGTCGAGGGAGCATTGCATAGGCCGAATGGCATCACCAAAAACTCAAAATGCCCGTTGGGCGTGCAAAAAGCAGTTTTGTACACATCCCGACTGTGGACTCTAATCTGATGGTACCCTGATTGCAAGTCGAGCTTTGAAAATATTACAGCACGTCCAAGTTCATCAAGGAGTTCATCAATTGTGGGTATAGGAAAGCGATCTTTGATAGTGACAGCATTGAGAGCACGGTACTCGACGCAAAATCTGAAAGTCCCATCTTTCTTGTGAACTAATAAAACAGGGGAAGAATAAGGACTATGGCTTGGTCTGACTAATCCCTGCTGCAACATTTCTTCGACTATCTTGGTCATTGTCTGTTTCAGTATTTGAGGGTAACGATATGGTTTAACATTCACCGCGGGAGAACCGGGAAGAAGATGAATTCGATGATCATTAGCTCGGCATGGGGGCAGATCAGCAGGAACCTGAAAAAGGTGAGTATATTCCAAGAGAAGGTTATGAATTTCTGAGGATAATCCGGTGGGGAATTGTGGAAGTTCTGGTTCCAACGAAAACAAGTCTCCATCAGTTGTAACTTCACGGAGATAAATTTCATACACCATTTTCACTTCGTCTGCAGCAACCATAGCCTCCAGCTGATTCAAAGTACCAAGTTGGGGTGTAAAGGATTCTTTCCCTTGGAACACAACCTTTTTACCATTACAAACGAACTCCATCAATAAGCGTGAATATTCATTCACCACCTTCCCCAGCGACGCGAGCCATTCAATTCCTAACACTGCTCCCGGACCCTTCATCTAACCTGGCCCTTTAATTGGCAACATGTGGAAATCGATATGGAAAGAATGACCCTGCATATCTAACTGAACTTGGGAGCATAGATAACGATAAGTTAGATAATCTCCATTACCTACAAAGACTTGAAATGGGGTGATTGACTTCATAGGTAGTCGTAACTCCTCTGCAATATCAGGGTGGATGAAATTGTGAGACGCCCCGCTGTCAATGAGCACCTGAAATTCAGTCCTTCCTATGCTGCCAATGAGCCGGAGAGACCGTGGTTTCCCTCCGCTAGCCATCGAGTTCAAACTTGAGATATCACCCATGGCCTCTTCTTTCGCACCCTCCTCGGGTGTCGATTCAGATGTGGGTGGAACCTCCTCTTCATCATCACCAATTAGCAATAGAAATTTTCCCTTGCATCGATGATTGGACGACCACTTTTTCTCACAATTGTAACATAAGCCTCGTTCTCGCTTTTCTCTAATCTCTTCTTGCGTGAGCCGTTTCACCGGAAAATTAGAAGTAATAGTCTGTAATGTCGGCACCTGAATAGCTAGGTTTGGTCTTTGTTTGGGCCCACTATAAGCTGGAGTTGGCTAGAACCCCCAGAAGAAGGAGATGTTGGGCCGGAATTTCGTGGGCTCTATCTTTGGCCCAACTTGAGATCTGCCTTTGTTTCATCAATTCGCATCTCAAAAGCCCGAGCTAGGGCAAATGTTTCCATGAGAGTCGATGGTCTAGTGAATGACAACTCACGCCGGATATCGGCTCGTAGCCCAGTAATAAAGAAGCTAATTAGAAGAGGTTCAGATATTCCGGTTACCTGGTTCATCAAATCTTCAAATGATGACTGAAATTCAGCCACCGTAGACGTTTGGGTGAGTTTTGAGAGCATTCCTTGAGGATCGTTGTACGGTGAGGAGCCCAAACGACTTTTCAGGCTGCTAATGAATTCCGACCAACCGGTTAAGAGGTGGTTCACCTTCATCCATTGGAACCAAGCCGATGTTCTTCCTTCCATGTGAAAGGAGACGATGCGCAGTCTCATTTCTTCTGGAGTACCATGGAAGTTGTTGGGAAAATTAATAGAGTTTTGATTGGATACCAAAACCCAGCTGACCCCAACCGAGTAGATGATCGCACAAGCCTAAGCGTTTTTTAGCTCACATGTTTGAGCTTATAGAGTTTCTTAGTTTACAGGTAGATTCGCTGAAGACAGCAGAAGACACAGCTAAGTAGACAGCTTAAGAACTCAGCAGAGCAGACTCAGCAGAGCAAGACCAAGCAGGGTCAAAGATCCTGCAGTATCAAGACCCAGCTCAGTGTCGAAGACCCAGCTCAGTGTAAAAGACCCAGCTTAGTTTCGATGACACAGCTCAGGTCTGAGACACAGCTCAGGTTAATGACACAGCTCAGGTTGAAGATACAGCTCAGGTTGATGATACAGCACAGGTCTAAGACACAGCTCAGAGTCCAAGACGCTGAAGACACAGCAGAGACGCTTAGCAGCTCGAAGACGAAGACCTTCTCCAAGACAAGATCCCGATGTCAGAAGATCTTGTCTGACGCAGTCAAATCAGAGAAGGAATAGCCTCTGCAGATGCAGACCTACTTCGTAGGTAAAGGCCAGAAGTCAACAAGAGTAGGTAAGATTCAAACGGCTCTCTTCCAACGGCTAGTTTGAATCTCCACCTATATATATACCTCCTCACCATTGAATAGAAGAAGCTGGTGAGGCTGACAAGACGACTGAAGAAATAGAAGAAAACAGAAAAATGAACAACGATCTACAAAGCCAAATCTTTCTAGAACACCCAGCCAGTCAGCTGTGTTCTTAGTTGTTCACATATTCAGTCATAGGCAGAATAGATCATAATAAATATCTTAAGCCTAGTTTGAACGAGTTCATCATACTCCTTGTTCTTCATTGTAAGAACTCGTTCATAGTTGGAAAACCATACCCAAACCCAAACCCAGAAAGGTTAGGTAAAGGTACGCTTGCTCGAAGCATGTAATTCGAGTGGTTAGGTTCTTCGATGCCGGAGCGAAGGTGTAGGCTTGACAATGCCGCAAGCGTTGGAACACGGCTCGGGTTAGAGTTGTGAAGTTGCTTGGTACTTGAAAACCAAGTGGTAGTGAATTACCGATGAATGCGAGTCGTGGACGTAGGAGGGGTTACTCCGAACCACGTTAAAAATGCTCTTGTTATTTATTGCTTTGTTTTATGCATGTTACTAACCTTCATGAGCATACATTTCAATCTGCATAAACTGACTAACTGAAAAGTGAAACAGAGCTTTGCAATATATTTGAAGCAACAGACGGACTTTTCAAATCCACCACTTTCCGCACACACACACAGCCAGCTGTGTCGATCAAGCTGCCATCCAGCTGGATCGAACACAGCCAGCTCTCTGAAAAGAGTTTTAACTTGGAAAAGTTTTTAAACCTTGGTGTATTCACCCCCTCCTCTACACCAAGGTATCCGTCTTGGGACCAACAATTGGTATCAGAGCAGTGGTTCAAAAGATCACTGTATCTGTCAAGTCAGCATTTCATTGCTGATAATGGTCACCTGAACAGATCTTTCAAAGCTTCATTTTTTTTAAAATCATTATATTGCATACTGTCGTGGAATCTTCCTTGTGCAGGAAACATTCGACATTCTCTGTCGATGATTATCAGATCTGGAAGTTCCAACTCAACAGCTTTCTGAGTGCTCTTCACGACATGATGTGGGATGTTATCTTTAACGGACCCATCATCATAAACTCAGAAAGTCAAGCAGAAGACTGAATGGTCAGGAGCTTGAAGATGGCCTAAGCTGTATCAGATCAAAGAATGGCTCCAGCCAATACTTACACAGCTAGAACCTTGTCATCAAGGTATCAAAGAGGTCGTACTCAATTAAGCCAGCTCTCCAAGCTCAGTCTGATCAGAAAAGAAAACTGATCGGCAACTCAAAGACCAAGAGAAGCAGCGGATCTCAGCTGGACACAAAGCTCAAAGGCGGCAGACAAATCCAGCTGATTGGAATCAATTAAAGATAGCAATATCATCCAGCACATACATCAAGGTCAAATTAAAAGACAGCTGGGAAGGATCTCAGCTGGTTAGAAAGCTGGAAAACAACCGAGCTTCAAATCAAGATTCCAGCTGACGGGATATCAAGCTAACAGACTCCAGCTATGAAATGAACCTCATCGGAGAAAATGGAGTCAACTAGGTCCAGAAAAGAAGCGGACTCATTCAAGGACCAACCAGCTAAGATCACTCACAAAAGTCAAATCTGAGTGATAACGAGTCGAAGACGACACGCAATTGAGGAAGTCATCAAGCGTGCTGTGAAAGGAAATGAGCCAGCAATGAAAAATCCGATCAACTCAAGTGAAGTAGGAAGCAGCTGAGAAAAGACAGCCACCTACTATCAAATTCAGGGGAAACTCCACCGAGCTGGAAATCGACACAACTGTGATATCAGCTGAAAGCAAAGTCAATCCAGTAGAAGATTCAAGTGGAGAATCAAGAGAAAAATCCAGCTGAACTTTCAAATATCATCCTCTGGATATCAAACAAAGCTGGATCAAACGTGGATCGCAGAATCCAGAAGAGGAATCTAACTGAGGGAGAACTCAGTTCAGCAGATTCACCAACAATTGGATTTCATCAATTGGTCTCATCATAAGTCCAGCAGAATCATCAAGAAAAGCATCCAGCAGGAAATACTCAGCTGGATCCCCGTGTGTCATCAAGAAGAAATCAGACACAGCTGGACTAACTCAGCAGGAACCCCAAGGATTTCAAAATGAATTTATCAAGTCAGGGGGAATCAAACCCAGCTGGATCCCAAAGCAGAAGATTTACTCAGCTGAAGGGAGGATCTCAGTCAAGCAAAGGAAAATACATCCGCGACATCAGCTGACTTTTTGGACCAAGCTAACCGGAATGTATCATGCATTTATTTTTCTAAGGAATATACTATTTAAGTCCAATTATTTTGAATTCCAATGTTAAGCGGACTTATGTTCCTTAGTTAAATTGCTTGATAAGTTTTCATTCCCATCGCATTAATTATAAAGACTGCTGAATACTGAAGCATGGCAGGATCGAGACGGAATGTCAAGCGTTTGAACTGCCTCACGCGCGGTTGTAATACACTCGCCGTAAACACGTCAGAATGTGATGAGTGAATCTCTCCCAGCCGTTGATCAGAATACCAGCTGTCTAAATCTCAACCGAAGATCAATTATGGCAGTTGATATACATGGAAAAGATACGGAGAATTCTTCCATCTTTATCTCTGCGAAATTCAAATCTTCAAGTCATCTATCTATCCTCTGCAATTATCTCGCTCAATCAAAATCAACAGATTGCAGAGATGGCACCCAAGAAATCAACCGCAGGGATGAACCAGTTCGAAGTTCTGATGACAAAATTATCATTTGAAAGTTGTCTTTCCATCGCCAACCTTCCAGTTTCAGAGTTAAAAGAGATGGTGGATCTCGTTGCAGACTCCAGTCTCTTGCTGTGGGCAACCTCCATGCCCAAGCTCTTGCTAAAGAGAGATGTCGCACTTTTCTACCTCAACATCATTGATGAAGACGGCTTCTACTCATCTTCATTTGACATGATCGTCAAAGGCGAAGACGGAAAGTTTGATACAGCAACCGTCAATATCAAGCTCAACAAGATGCTACGAAAGGTGTTCAACCTACCCAGAGAAGGAGAATTCATCCCAGACGATTACAGCCGTGAAGAAGTGGATGAATTCCTTAGCCAAGAGATGCTTATCACCCCAGAGCTGTACAGAGCGAGCATGTCAAAGCTCCTTCTCAAGCCAAAGTACAGGTTGCTGCTGGATATCACGCAAAAATGCATCTTAGGGATAGCTGGATCTCAAGGAGAGATAAGTATTCCAAAGCTCAAGCCGATGATTGCCATGATCAAAGGCGCAAACGTCAACTGGTTTGATTTCTTACTCAACCGACTGGTCAAGGAGTCAGAGAAGATAAAGTTCAACTCCACCAGGATGACGTATTCAACTTTAGAGCCACTGTATCTATGCTCTAAGATTTCTTTCTTGATAGAGCAAGCTGTGAAAGGGCACACAGTAAAGTGGGCCGATTCAGAACCGTTTCCAGAAACAAAGATTCTCTTCCAGAGAATAAGTCAAATCAACGATCTTCTGAAGAAACAGCCTGCTGTGAGCAAAGGCAGGAAGCAGCTGGAAGAAACAAAGACAGATGTCCCAGCTAAGAAGATTTAGAGAAAAAGGAAGACAGCTGACCCCAAACCAGCTGGAGGTCCAGCTGAGAAGAAAACGAAGACAACTGTCATTCCACTAACAAAGGCAAAACCTTCCTCTGAAGAAACTCCAAATCAAGCAATGGTGATTCTCTCCCCACAACCAGTGTCGGCCTTCAATCAATACGGATCAAATGTCTTGGCTGATATGGGATTGAATGATGATTCATCATCTAGTTCAGAGGACGAGCTGGACATTTCAAAGAGTCAGACAACTCTTCCCAGCTCACCCCAGCTGTCACCGCCTCACAGCTCTCCATCCAAAGAGCCATCTCCTGTAAAAGAGCAGGCAGATACTCAACTGGCTGAAGCTTCTTCACAGCCAGCTGACACCCAAGCTGAACCCTCTAATCCCAGCTCAACCCCAAAACAACCCTCACCCAAAGCTCAAATCTCCACAGAATCAGAAGAGAGTGATTCTACTGCTTCTACATCATTCAACTCTTCTGGCTCAGCCTTCATGGAAGCTATGTACGAGGAGCTACGCATCGCAGGGATCAAGAGTGTTCTAACTCAGTATCCCATCTTGACGCACCTACCAATTGCCCTCGTCAAAGTTGCAGATCTCAAATTCTATCTGGCCACCAAGATGGCGACATGGTACCAGAATGAGCAGCTGATCGAGACATTCTCTTATGAGAAATTGAAGGCAGATGAAGCATGCCTCCAGCACACGTTTGGCTTTGGAAGTCTGGAAGATGCTTACTTACATCAAAATGATCTCATCAGAGGAATTATCGAAGTATCTCAGCAATACCCCAAGCCGCACCCAGCTGAAATCTGGGAATCTGCCAATAAGCTTCTTACAGCAGCAGAATGTGAGACATCTTCTGGAGCTGTCAAATCCAAAGAAGTTGCAGCTGAACTTGCCAAGGAAGCTGTCCCTGCCGACACAGCTGAGGCAATGATAATTGAAGAAGAGCCAACTAATGCAACAGTTGAGCCTACCGAAGCTGCCCCACAAAGTTCAATTGCCGATGATACTCGCACACTGGTCGAGTTCGAGGCAGACAAACCCAGTCATATTGATTTTGCAACTCAAACGGACTCAGCTGTCGAGCTCTCAACTACCATGAAAGAAGCAATATCCAAAGAGGTTGAAGAAATTCTCTTTCAGGACAGACTGAAGTATCAAGTCGACGTCATCATGCGATTCTCAGCTCTCGACTGTCAAGTTCGAGAACAACAGCGGACAATCGATGAAGTCCATAATTTTGCACAAAATCTACAAGAAAGCACCAGTCAAGATCTCAGACAGTCTCTCATTTCTCAACGAATTGATTAATCAAACCATCTAGAGAAGAGAGCTCCTGAGATAGTGACAAGACTTCAAGCTCCACTGGTCGACGACATCGCAAATCTTTCAAGCCAGCTGGAAGCTCTCAAAAAGACCACTCTCTCCAACAACGCTGACATCCGCCAACTCTTCAACTTGTATAAAGATCTGGATGCTCAGTTCAGAGCTGGAAGCAGCAGCAATACCCAGCTGAACCTCGTCACAGCTGACAACTCAGCCAAGATCGCTGATGTTGAAGGTATTCTTTCCAAGCTCAGCGCAAATGTTGCCAACCTCTCTGCCTCCCTTGTTGATAATGCCAAAAAGGGGGAAGATCAGAATGAAGCTGGAAAAACAAGTGAGAGGGAAGTTGCAGCTAAGGGGGAACCTGTGCAGCAAATTCAGAGGGAAATCGACGATTTTGCCAAAGAGCTGGATGAAGAAGAGACAGAGCCAACTGCACCAGCCAAAGCAGTCAAAGAGATGTGGAGAGAGAAAATGGTTGCTCTTGCCTGAGAAAAAGCAAAAGAAGAAAAGGCAGAGCTACAGGCAAGCTAGAAAGAAACAAATCCAAGCAGCCTCGACTGATAAGAAGAACCCAGATGATATCAATGAAAACTGGGAAAGATGCAAATCAGAATTCATCAAAGAATTCTACTACTTGAATCAGTTCAAAGACATGAATCCAGAAACTGCTTTCCATGATTATTTCCTCGAACTTCATGAGACAGATCCAATGATGGCAAGATCAATTGCCATTTATGCCAAGAGAAATGACATCCAGCTCAAAGCTCCAAAAGTCAAGCAATTGAAGCCTCCAACTATAGCTGGAACGAATCTTCCTGACAAAGCCCAGATTATCAAAGAAATTCATCACTGGGCTGGCGAAAGAGAAATCTCCAAATCTAAAAATCAAGATGAATGGAGAAACTTGGAAGAATTAATAATCAACAGATCTGGTCTCAAGACTGACCGTCAAATGGACTAGCAGAGGAAGCAGAGCTGAAGACCCAGTCATCTGGGAATTTTTGTCGTTTGAATTTCTGTAAAATGTAAAATTGTATTATTATCTTTTATTAATGAAAGATTCGTTTTTGCTCTCAAGCTCACCCTGATGACAATAACTCTTTGTCCAGGCACTGAACTCTGAATTTAATCTTCTGCTGAAATCTTTTAAACCCACTTTCTCATTTAGGGGGAAGCAGGTTGTTTTTCTCAGTTAGGTTTTGGCATCATCAAAAAGGGGGAAATTGTTGGGAAAATTAATAGAGTTTTGATTGGATACCAAAACCCAGCTGACCCCAACCGAGTAGATGATCGTACAAGCCTAAGCGTTTTTCAGCTCACCTGTTTGAGCTTATAGAGTTTCTTAGTTTACAGATAGATTCGCTGAAGACAGCAGAAGACACAGCTAAGCAGACAGCTTAAGAACTCAGCAGAGCAGACTCAGCAGAGCAAGACCAAGCAGAGTCAAAGATCCTGCAGTATCAAGACCCAGCTCAGTGTCGAAGACCTAGCTCAGTGTAAAAGACCCAGCTTAGTGTCGATGACACCGCTCAGGTCTGAGACACAGCTCAGGTTAATGACACAGCTCAGGTTGAAGACACAGCTCAGGTTGATGATACAGCACAGGTCTAAGACACAGCTCAGAGTCGAGACGCAGCAGAGTCCAAGATGCTGAAGACACAGTAGAGACGCTTAGCAGCTCGAAGACGAAGACCTTCTCCAAGATAAGATCCCGATGTCAGAAGATCTTGTCTGACGCAGTCAAATCAGAGAAGGAATAGCCTCTGCAGATGCAGACCTACTTCGTATGTAAAGGCCAACGGCTCTCTTCCAACGGCTAGTTTGAATCTCCACCTATATATATACCTCCTCACCATTGAATAGAAGAAGCTGGTGAGGCTGACAAGACGACTGAAGAAATAGAAGAAAACAGAAAAATGAACAACGATCTACAAAGCCAAATCTTTCTAGAACACCCAGCCAGTCAGCTGTGTTCTTAGTTGTTCACATATTCAGTCATAGGCAGAATAGATCATAATAAATATCTTAAGCCTAGTTTGAACGAGTTCATCATACTCCTTGTTCTTCATTGTAAGAACTCGTTCATAGTTGGAAAACCATACCCAAACCCAAACCCAAACCCAGAAAGGTTAGGTAAAGGTACGCTTGCTCAAAGCGTGTAATTCGAGTGGTTAGGTTCTTCAGTACTCGGAAACTGAAGGTGTAGGCTTGACAGTGCCCGCAAACTGTTGGAACACAGCTCAGGTTAGAGTTGTGAAGTTGCTTGGTACTTGGAAATCAAGTGGTAGTGAATTACCAGTGAATCTGGTCGTGGACGTAGGAGGGGTTACTCCGAACCACGTTAAAAATGCTCTTGTTATTTATTGCTTTGTTTTATGCATCTCCGAACCACGTTAAAAATGCTCTTGTTATTTATTGCTTTGTTTTATGCATGTTACTAACCTTCATGAGCATACATTTCAATCTGCATAAACTGACTAACTGAAAAGTGAAACAGAGCTTTGCAATATATTTGAAGCAACAGACGGACTTTTCAAATCCACCACTTTCCGCACACACACACAGCCAGCTGTGTCGATCAAGCTGCCATCCAGCTGGATCGAACACAGCCAGCTCTCTGAAAAGAGTTTTAACTTGGAAAAGTTTTTAAACCTTGGTGTATTCACCCCCCCCTCTACACCAAGGTATCCGTCTTGGGACCAACAGAAGTCAAAAAATTCCTCCGCTCGAAAGATCCAACCCTGCGGGTCGGTGCCGTCGAATTTTGGAACATCCATCTTCATAGAGCGTAGAACCGGAGAGATTTCCAGCGTGTTTCCCATATTTCCAGTGCGACCGAACGAGCGGCTGGAGCTGTCCTGAAACGACCGCCCCGGCGTGCCTTGCTAGAGCTGCGTTGCAGCTAAGCGAGAATCCACAGACTGCGAGTAATCCTTGAAAGTCTGGTTGGTAGCGTGGATCTGGCCTTCAAGTTGAATTTGCATTGCCTTGAGTGCTGCCAAAATCTCTGACGAATCAGCCATGGAAGCTCTCAATGAAAGCACCAAAATGATATGAACTTGTTAGAAAACTAAAGCAAGGGCATTTCGAGCTGCCTAAACTCCATAGATAGGAAAGGAAAATAACTGTTGTATTGCTCAACGATGGTTCTCAAAATAACTGTTTATAAAGGATAAGCCTTGGGGAATACGAAATAACAATAGACAAAATACTCTAACAGAAAAGTACTAAGCCTCCATATCTCACGAGCTCTTGTGGATCCTACCCTCTGCTGCTCTTCTCATTCATGATAAAATATGTAATTGTCAGCAAAGTTGTTTCTTTTTTTTCTTCAGTTCAAATCCAAAAATGCTTCTTACTTATACATAAGGCATAGGTCGTCGATTCCGCATTGGATAAAAGAAAGTCCTTGAATTTACCAGGCAGGTGTGTAACTCTTTTGGGCTTCACATATTCTTGACTCGTTGCCACCTCCTTGTCCTTAACTTTTGGGCTGGAAGAAACTTGGGCTTGTACTGCTGGCATGTTGTTGTTGGTTGTTGTTTTAATAATGGGCTGAGATTCCTTCATATCAGTTTTTTTCTTTTTTGAATAATTGAATTGAACCCTTCCTTTTTTTGTGATTATTTCTGGTGGTATCCGTGTTAAATTACATCGAACGATTAATTTGCTATTGGCTGCACCGCATTGTGCTAATAATTTGGCATTGCATGCACATTTGCTCGTTGGTGGATTAATTGTAATGTTTCTGATCAGTGGTATACGTATTACTTATTGAAGTTTGTGCGCTTTTGTGATAGACTTAGTTCTCGAATGTGTTTGAGCTCCTTAATCCAAATCAATGCGAGTGCCGTGTTTGGAGAACCATGCAGCATTCACTCTGTTTTTTTATAGCTGCATATTGAGAGACATATTTATGTTTGTCCTAAAAATTGTGTTGTGACCTTCCTTATCAAACTTAGAAAAAAATAAAATAAAATTGAAGCCCATCGCAGCCTTTTATGATCTCGATCAACTTTTGCTAGCTGCATGACTTAACATACTATGCTCGACCAAGCTGTACAGTTCTCAATCAATCGTTATCTGAAGGTGCAGTTTAAAGATGATATCCTATGCGAACTAAAAAAATTTGGAACGTGCTATTCTCATGATATATGCCTTGTAGTTATTAGAAAACATAATATTCATTGAAGTAGCAGGATGTTCCTTATATCGATGTGCTGTGTACTAGTCTCTGCTTCTTCATAGGTTAGATTTAAAATTTCGAATAGCACTATAATATGATATATGTAGAACATATTTTTTTATCCGTTCGATATTATTTTTTTATCATGCCCTTCCACGAAAACAATTAATATGGCTAAAATACTTTTTTGGGCAGTTTACTATAACGACTTATTGACTAAATTCATTATATCTTCCTCGGGATGCCATTCATTCATTTTTTAGACATATTAGTTCAACTAACACCACAAAGTCATAAAATTCATGAATAAACTACTTTTAAGTCTTGCAAATCCCAAAGTAAGATTGAAACGCCATTGCCTGTCTTTCTGATGACGACTTCTGCTGGGTAATTTTCGAAGCTCACTTGAAATTAGGGCTCATTATTTATAGCCCATGAGTTTTTGAACTCCTAAATCAAAAAGAAAAACACAAAAAATAGTTCAATTCACACCCGAATGAGAAACGTGTGCTTCACCTCCATCTGCCTCGGCTCCGACACTTCATCATAACCCCTGAGGTGCCACCTCGTGACCGCTTTCCGGCGCACCTCGAGGCATGCACATCAAACGTCTTTTAATACCTCGATCATAGTTATTTTGAAAGATTTCTTTTTATAGTAAAAGAATATCTATTCATTGCATATATGGAGTAAATGCCAACTAAAAATAAGGAGTCATTGTTGCTTTTTTATTTTTAATTATGAAGATTGTAAGATCGTTTTCATGTAGGCATCATGCATAACCATGGAAGTTAGATGCATCATAAATTGAGTTATACATAACATGAGGGTTTACACGAATAAGAACTCGGATGGTAATTTGCAAACTATGAGTAATTTATTGGGAAATTTGTCAATTAGTCATTTTAAGTGTCCTTTATTGTATAGATTATACTAAATTGAGATGTTTATGATGGGTCCCTGCTTTGTAGCATGTATGAATTACCAATTTTCAACGTCAGATTTTGAGACAAGTTAGCGCATCTTTTCTTGGTACAAATAAATCCTCCTTATGTCCCTATTCAATAGAATAGGCTTGTTTTCCTTATATGGACATCCCATTTCAATATTGCTCATTCTTAAAGTAGAAATTATAATACCCAATAACACATAATAAACATCCTTAGCATAACTCATAAATTACACCTTATGCTACAAAAAAAGCTACACTCTCCATTCTCTCTCCTATTTGGTTTGCCAAAAATACTCCCCAAAAAGTTACTTTCTCTTTCTAATTTTATTACAAACATCTCAATTTATTAATATTCGTATCAGGGCGTTCTAGCACTTAGGATCCTCTGACCCCAACTTTGGTGTTCCACTTTGTCCCACAATCCATATTTAATTATGTTTTTGTCATTTTTTTTTCTTCAATTTCAATCTATAATGTTTTAGTATAATTTTACAATTATTAATTAGGGTTCATCCATCATAATAAGGTTTATATATTTTTTTATATTTAATTTGCATTTTTTTAAATTTTTAATTGATTATTAGGGTTCATTATTCCAAAATTAGGATATATAATTTTTTTAAATTCTAATTTTTCATAATAAATGTTAATTAAGGTTCATTATATATTACTAAATTTTTATTTTTAAATAAATCTTTTTAAAATAGTGAAATTAATAGCGGGACACGGAGAGTGGGACACAAATTGGGGACAGAGGATCTCATCCGGCATTCTAGAGTATTGGATTGGGACGGAGAGAATATATTTTACCGGTAAAAATTGATAAAGTAATTGGAAGAGTAGTATTTACTTCCTTCTAGTATGGATATAATTTAACTATTATCCTTGCCTTGGCGATCCTTGGATGCACCTTTTTCTTTCATACAATTAGGCCCTAGGCTTGAGTGTGCCATCGACATAATTTATGTTTACTGAATTCCATACCAAAACGAAGCGGTTCCTCTTCCGCAAAATATCTAAATCCAACAAGAAATATCTTAGGGCTGGCAATTGTCGACACGACACGATAATCCGACACGAAATTAATAGGTTTGGGTCAAGCCTTATTAAGTTCGGGTCCTTATCGGATTGACCCGATAAGGACCTGAAAATTTCGGGTCAGGTTTGGGTTCGGATTATCCGATAAGGTATTAAATTTTTTAATATTATATTTATTTAATTCATATCAAACTTTTAAATTGATGAC
Source organism: Agastache rugosa (assembly GCA_031470985.1). NCBI lineage: Eukaryota > Viridiplantae > Streptophyta > Magnoliopsida > Lamiales > Lamiaceae > Agastache > Agastache rugosa. Next base: position 58,594,199 of record CM062601.1, on the reverse strand, counting down.
ATATTTATTTTTCCTTCCAATTCATCAAAAGATGTTAAATTTTTGAATTTTATTTATTTTTCTCTTATTAAATTTTATTTTAGAATATTTTTTCTCTTATTAAATCTTATTTTAAAATATTTTTTCTCTTATTAAATTTTTTAAATTTGGTTCGGGTCATTATCGTGTCGGGTCAACCCGAATTTTATCGTATCAATTTCGTGTTCGTGTCGTGTTCGGGTTTAGTTATTTCGGATTGGGTTCGGATTCGGATTGAGCAAATCCTTAACAGGTCGAGTTCGGGTTGGACCTTAACAAATCATGTCGAAATCAGGTCAACCCAAACCCAACCCAACCCGACCCGATTGCCACCCCTAGAATATCTGCACCAAATTACCATAATTAAAACATACCAAAAACAAATACTATAGCAAAGTTTTGTTGTATATTTTATTATAATCATGAAATCAATCTTTATTTTATTTTTCTTTGAAATGCAGGAATCAAAGAAGAAAGCCAAATAATGCGGTGTGATCAGCTGGGTGATTAAACAAAGAAGTCTCTCGACTGCTTTCAAACTTTATATAGATATTTTCCATTCTTTATTTTTTCCTTTATTCTATTTTCTTTTTTCTTACTTTCGGAGTCAGTTACTCTCAAAATCTGGGAGTAATAGTAGCATTCCGGCAAACAACACACATGCTGTACCAGAATATTGCCGGAACAAAAACTATGAATTTTGCATTTTCTTTTGAAGAAGTTATGATGCCATTTTATTTAAAGATTCAGGATATCATATCCTTTAGTGATGAATTCTCTCGATTGAGACCTCTATCTACCTTAATTTGATAAAAGAAAGTGTAGTAGAACTCAAATTTGAACATAGTCTTCTCATTTTGTTTGAATTGTATGGTGCAGACTGAGAATACAGAAGTCTGAGTCAGTGACACTCCACAAATACGGGCGTTGGGAAGCTCGGACGTTGTTGTTTCTTGGCAAGAAGTAAGAAATTATTGCATTATCAAAAACATTCTCACCTCATTTCAAAAGTAAAACAATATGTTAACGGGCAGGGAAAAATAGGACAATAAGAATTATAATTTGCGTCCGGAGGACTTTTTTGGCCCGAGTAATCATTCTTCAGCCTATTTGGCACGTTACACATTAATCAACTAAAAAAATGAATAAAAAATAATTAAAATAAAAAAAAAATAAAAATAAAAAAAAGAAAAAGAAATAGAATATTTTTTTCTCCCTCCCCTCTTTCTCTCTCCCAGCTCGCCTCCCTCTGCCATTCTTTCTCCCTCATCCCCTCTTGAGTTCCCGCCGTCGGCGCCGTCATTCTGGAACCCCAGCGGTTCCCGGCGCCACCATCGTCGGACTTCAAATTTTATTTAAAAAAAATTTCAATGACGGGATTTGCATCCGGAAACGTGCTGCCGGCAAGAACCGTCGTTTCTCTCTCAGCGCAGCACATCGCCGCCCCTCCTCTTTCCTTCAGCTCCCGTCATTGAAAATTAGAAATTAGGGGAGAAAAAAAAACTTTCCTAATTTCTTTTTGTTTTTCTATTTTTTTTTATTCATTTTTTTGTTGATTAATGTGTAATATGGCACACACATCGGTAACGGGCTCCATGTGGTAACGCACGTGACAAACACGTACCAAATAGCCCGAATAATACTTATTTGGGCCAAAAAGTCCTGCGGACACAAATTTTAGTTTTTATTGTCCTACTTTTCCCGACCCGCTAACATGTTATCCTACCTTTGAAATGACGTGATTTTATTGTGTTGACTCTTCTTTTTGGTGACATTTTTGAGACGTGATTGAATTGATGCATTTGGAGTGCGATTTGACTTATTTTAGGTAAGGAATTATTGACATTTATTTACTACATACTTCTTGCATTTAAATTGACAATAGGGAGACTTATTTTTGAGAACTTTAAAGAATATGCTTTTAAGTAGCAGTGATCATTTAAGTTGCATGTCAATTTTTCAATAAATTGTGAAGTGATGTATTTCGTTGCGCTCCGGCGCATCTTCTTGCATGCATTAGAAGCCTAAGTTTGTTTTTGAGTCAACTGTCTGTACATGTAGTATTAGACCCTGAATTTATCCTCTTAAGAGGAAATTTTATGGCTGAGTCTTGATACTTCTTTAAGAGATTTTTCCAGTTATGTTACAATAATGAATCTCTCTTATTGTTTCTCTCATGCATGTAATTGATTTCTGTAGGTATCTCGTGAAAATTATTTTGAGCATGCTGTTTTGATAACCCGTATGAAAGAGTACAAAAATTACAAAATGTATACTTTGATTTTTATTTTATTTTTCTTATGGAATAATTTTGGTATGATCGCTTAAACTACCAACTCTTTTATTCTTAAATGAATTATTTTAATTATTCAAAATCGTCACATCTCTTATGTCCATCGCGCGGGCGCGCACACAACAAAATAAACACACATATATAGCATGAAATCCAAATGATTTTTCCTATGGGTGGTTTTTGAAACAAAAAATATTTATTAAGTAAAATAATATTTATATATTCTTTTACAAATATTTGTCACGCCAGCAGTAGCAAATTATATATGCGTAATATAAATATACTAATGATTATGTTAATGTGCTAAATCTTTAGATTGAAAAAAATTACATTTGCCTATCAATTGTGAGACAATTTATAGCATATTGTTGCACACACACACACAATATATACATACATATATATATATATATATAGGGAAGAGATCGTATACAAAACCCTTTTCCCGTAAGAAATGAGAAGCGATCTGGACCATTGATCTTTGTAGATCTAAGGTTATCATTAACCGATGTATTATAATTGAATATGAAATGCATTATCATAACAATGCATTATAGTAATCCAAAAATGTATTATTATGATAGTGCATTGTAATAATGCATAAAATACATTAGTTTAATACATAAAATGCACTATTCTTATTTTTTACGGGAAAAATGATTTATACGTGAACCCACCCATATATATATATAGATAGATAGATAGAAATAAATTATATGTACTCATTTTCAAATACACTAAATAAATATAGAAATATTTAAATAATAAAAGTTGCTAAAATGCCGATCACTTTTCTCGACGATTATGGATCTATATGTGGCTCGGCGGAGAGGCCACGTGAGATATACACGTAGAAAATGTTGTGATTTTTAAAAAAAAAATTATTTTAGTTTTTTTAAATTTTAGAGTTTTAAAATTTTTATTTTAAATAAATATATTTCCACGTCACTTGAAATAACTCACAAACGTTGGGACAATAAATAATATTTAAAATATTTTTATGAAAAGAAAACAAACAAAAAAAAACTATGACGTGCTCCACGTACGCCCGGGATTGATTGCTCATGAAATTCTAAAGAAGTAGAAAATAATTATGCAGAAACATTCTCTACTGATCTTATAGGACTTTTAAGATGCCGAGGGCTTTATATATTAACAAGAATTATGATTTGCTTTTGAAATTGAAATTTAATGAGGTTTTGGTGAGTTGAATGAAATACTGGGTCCATGGTGCTTATGTGGCTCGATGATGATACAGTAATTGGTTACGAAATTTTGAAATGATCTGGTGACTTTTTCTTCCTGCAGGTATTATTATATGTAGATTCTGGCCTCAATGCGATGTTGTTTGTTGTTTGATAGTATTTGTTGGTGTGGGTTGAGTGGAACGACAATCTCTGCAAGGGGTGGCGAATGATGACAACAGCTTCTGCCTGAAACTAATTCTGTCTTCTTCTGTTGAGCGCTTCATCTTCATCTTCATCTCATCATCATATTGATCATATGTTTTTTTCCTAATTTTGACTTGGGAAACTTGCTTCCTGCTGCTGCTGCCGCTTCTTGCTGGGTGATTTTTCTTCATATCTGATTCTCTCCCGGGAATTTGTAGGAAACTTTCCAAAGGTATTTGCTTAGAAGCTTGATCTTGTATGCTGACCAAGCCTGCGAAGGATAACGACGACTCGCTTGACCCCACATCTGCTTTAACATCTGAGAACATTGTCTTCCGCATATATGTATACTCAACTGTTAGACTTAAGCTTGCCATAATTTCTGGGCGCTAGCTAGCTTTATATGCCAAACTCGATCGGGCACGATGCTGATTTTTTTATTTTTTATTTTATTTTATTGCTAACTTGGATTTTGTGTTTATGTAGTTATCCTCTCCCGGCAATATTGCTGGTTAGAGATCCTCTCACTTTTAACTTTGACTAAAAATATCAAATAGCCAGTATGGATATGAATTAGGGCTGACAATTTTCGACCCGACACAATAACCCGACACGAAATTAATGGATTTGGGTCAAAATTTATTGGGTTCGGGTATCGGGTTGACCCGATAAGGATCTGAAAATTTCGGGTCGGTTCGGGTTCGGATTACCTGATAAAGAATTATATTTTTTAATATTATATTTATTTAATTTAAATCAAGCTTTTAAATTGTTGACATATTTATTTTTCCTTCCAAGTCATCAAAAGATATTAAATTTTTGAATATTTATTTATTTTACTCTATTAAATTTTATTTTAAATTATTTTTTCTTTTATTAAATCTTATTTTAAAATATTTTTTCTCTTATTAAATTATTTAAATTTGGATTCAGGTCATTATCGTGTCGGGTCAACCCGAATATTATCGTGTCAATTTCGGGTTCGTGTCGGATTCGTGTCGTGTTCGGGTTTAGTCATTTCGGGTTGGGTTCGGGTTCGGGTTGAGCATATCCTTAACAGGTCGGGTTCAGGTTGGGCCTTAACAGGTCGGGTCCAAATCAAGTCGACCCGAACCTGATCCAACCAGACCCGATTGCCACCCCTAATATGAATAGTCAAAATTAATAGTTGTCAAAAACTTAATTTATAATAAATTTTGTCAGATTTTGGACAAATTTGCCCTTACCCCTCATTTCACTCTATTTCTCTCTCCTCCCTCCCCTCTCCCTAGGGATGTCAATTGAGCCCGAACCTGATGGGTCGACCCGAATAAATCGAACAAAATAAAGGGTTAGGGTTGATTAATTTTTACAACCCGAATACATAACCGGGCTATTTGGGCTGGCCCGCTAGGGTTGAAGGGTTATCCGGGCTAGCCCGATCAGGGTTAGGGTCAACCCGAATAATCCTGATGTATTTTTAAAAAAATAAAATAAATAATACATAATACTAATTACTTGTAGTAGTTGTATGTCGTACCCTGTTTTGCTCTACACAGAAATCATAGAAGATGAATGTCATTCAAGTGTTTAGTTTCATTTGTGAGATAACAAATTAATGTTGAATAATTATTGTTATTTTTCATGTCGTGTAGTGCTACTAGACTTGTTTGTTGGATGCTATTTTTTGGATTTAATCAAGTTTCTATTTTTTGGGCCACTCGTATTCTTGTTTTGTACTTTTTAATTTTTTTGTGTGTAGTTTTTTTGCGACAAATATTGAATAGTCAAGAAAATATTTACATTTTAATTTTTATTTACAAACTTTGTGACCCGACGGGCCAGCCCAAAAACCGAAGGGTTAGGGTTAGGGTTAGGGTTAAGTTTTTTCAACCTGAAAAAAATCAATCCGATTTAACCCGGACCGAATAGCCCGATAACCTGATAGGGTTGACCTGAAACCGAAAGGGTTGGCCTGATTGACATCCCTACCTCTCCCCTCTCCATCCTCTCTCACCGAAAACATCTCTACCATCCACCGCGCCACTGTTGTTCAATCGCCGCTGCCGTTCCATCCAATTGCCGTCGCCGCCTCACAAAACACTGATCTCAGTCACTAAACCATAGTTCCGGTCCCGATTCAGAGGCCAAAACAGAAATCAGACGACCGCGCTGTTACAAAAAAGTAAAAATCTAGATCCAGTCACGGCGGCACCGATTTAAAAAATAGAAAGCTGAAATCATGGTGAGATTGGTACGAAATGGATCATTCGTACCACTCGTACCAATTTATGGTGCGTCACTAGTTGGTACGAACGGGATGAATGATTTCATTCGTATCACTCGTACCAAGTTATTGTGCGCCACTAGTTGGTACGAATGGGACGAATGATTTCATTCGTACCACTCGTACCAAGTTATCGTGTTCCACCAGTTGCACCAAGTAACGGATCACAACTAGTTCGTACGAGCGGGACGAATGGATTCATACAACTAGTTGGTGCTAACAGGACGATTGAGACGAATGAGATCCGTTCGTACCACAGTTGCTATGGAGATGAAAAAGAGTCACGCCGGAAAAGATGATCGGAGGCAACCACATAATAGATCTATATAAAAATTTGAACAAAAAATTTATCTGAACGACTCTCTGTTTGTGAAGTATCATCGTTGGATTCTTTAGATCTGAAGTAGCATAGCAGATCGCGATAGGAATAGATCTGAAAATAGATCTGGAAATAGATAGGTAATCTGAGAAAATGACGATGGCGAAGGCAGCGGCGGTGGCGGTGGTGGTGGTAAAAAGCAGCGAAAAAATCGAATTGGAACTCGCAATGGTGGAGACTGTGACGGCGACGACAAAGGCGGAGGCGGAGGCAGAGGCGGAGGCAAACGGTGGAGGCACAGCGGTGAGTGGTCTGGTGGTGGTGGGGGAAGAGAGAGAAAGAGAAAGAAAGAAAGAGAGAGAGAGATAGTGTGTGGAGATGGCGGCGGGGATGGGATGGGAGCAGCAGGAGGGGGGAGAGAGAGAGGGGATGAATGTGTGGGGTGTGGGGGGTTGGCGAGAGGTAGGTTAGTTACTTTTTTTTTTATTTAAAAGTTATTTTAGTTCATTCATTCCAAAATCTGACAGAATTTATGTTAAATTAAATTTTTGACAACTTTTATTTTTCAATATCTATAATGGCTATTTGACATGATAAACTCTTTAACTTTTGTGTAGTAATATTAAGTCCTCGATCGCATTTCTATGTACTTATTAGTACAGCTGTATTAATTATGTTTTGAAATAATTGATCTTGATCATGATTTATTTAAGTGTGTCAGTTAATTTTAGTTACTGAAATAACAGTAAATTACAAAACTAACTACTCACTTCGTCTCAAAAGTGCAGTGCATATTTGATTTATTATGAGGTATAAAATATTAGTTGAATCACATTAACGTGGGACGGATGAAATATTAATTAAGTCGGAAAAAAAAAAGAAAAGGAATGAAGTGGTGGTTGATGCGATCGATGCATACGAGGTTGAATGTATGTGGGATACTCCGAAACAAGCTTCAAACCGACCGACTCCAAATATGGATTGGGTGGTACGTATTCTTAAACTCCTATATATATATTATATAATCTGTCATTTTCATTTTTGAAGCTGGCTGATTTTGTACGTATAGCCTAGCTAGGTGAATGTTCCAATGCTATTTAGACAGTAATGTCGCTTCATTTCAAAGTTGAAACCGTAGCCTGCCGGCCTTGCCCTGCCAAATAACCTTAATTAAGGTGCCGTCGTCAAAATCTGGAAATCAAGTTATAATCAGTGAGGACAAGGGTTAGGGAGGGATATAGGAAGTATGATTAATTATAATTAGTAAGAGAGTATTATCCAGAGTCTTGATTAATTAAGGTATTAATTACCGTGGAGTTAATTTATTTCAAGATATTTTTTATTTTTCTTCCCTTGGTTAATTTTTTTGTATAGTTCCCTTATTTAATTCTGTATGATTCTGTTCTGTGTCCATTTTATAGGGACATAGATTATGCAAAAAATAATAAACAAATTTTTTAGGAATGAAAAATAATCGGACAATTTTCTTTGAAATTGCATTTATACCTTCAACTAATATGAAAAGAGAATCAGCAATGATCAAAGTTTTGGACCTCATTAATTTTAAAAAATAGCATCGTCCAAAAAATTCACATAACAAAGAGAAATACTCAGCTGTGTATTTACATCTCAAATAATTTTACTGAAATGGAAAAGCGACTAAAAATGGTCTGAATCAATAATACTATCGCCTTTTAATTTGTCCTAACTTAATATTTATTGTTATACTTATTTGAGCGATCATTCCAATGCAAACATATACTCATATGGAGTACTCCCTCTTTTTTTTTAAGTGTCCTATTGAGAAAAAATTCTTGTCCCTTTTTAAGTGTTCTATTGCGGAATTTGAGATTAAAATAATGACAAAACTCCTATTTTACCCTCAAAAAAGTTATTGGAAAATGTAATTATTAGACTTTGAAAATAATAAATATGGGTATAAAAGTAATATATCATGCTTCCTTGGTTTTTGTAATTTTTTTCAATAGGACATTTAAAAAAAAAATGAGGGAGTATATGTTATCAGAATTCTTACAATTCTCAAATGACATTACATATATAGTACTTATAACAACAAGCTGAGGTGCCTGCGTTAGTTCATCCTTAATTAAATATATCAATTTAATGTATGTGAAATTAATTATAATATTATTTTATTTACAAAAAATGGTAACACAAAAGTAATATGCAGTTTAAAGTAAATGATCTCATGTATATCTCTCCGGCTTTTACGTTCTTGTATGATTATTTGGCGTGGAAGAAGAAATAAGCAACCCGGAGAGCAACTTCAGGAGATTTTTCAGCACAACCTCTTACAATATTAATCAATATAAATAGTATAAATATGATTTTCATACTCACTCCAGAAGAAACTTTAAAATAAATTAAAATTAAAAGTGAGAGAAATGGTGCTTCTTGATCAACTTTGGGATGATGTTGTGGCCGGGCCGCAACCCGACCGCGGCCTCAAACACCTCAAAAAAGTGTACACCAACCCCAAAGGTAAGAACACAATTATATATTCATTACTTATTTTCATATGATCATAACTTGTCAATATATATACCATCGACATATTCCATTATTAAGAAAAAATGGAGCAACATTAATGATGGCGTGTGTGTGTGTGTTGTGTTTTTTTATGCATGCATGGTTAGATGGAGGAGAGGGTAGTGGCGGCATCGTGTACCAGAGGTCTCTGTCTATGCCGTCGAGCCCTTCGACGCCCGGAACACCTAATATGTCGCCCACGGCAGCGAAAAGGGACAATGTGTGGCGGAGCGTCTTCAACCCGGGAAGCAACTCCGCCACCAAGAACGTCGGATCTGACTATTTTGACAAGCCGCAGCCCAACTCCCCTACTGTCTATGATTGGTACTATACATCATACTCTCTCCGTCCCCCAAAAGTATGATCCAAATTTGATTATATGTGAGGTATAAAATATTAATTGGACTACACTTTTGGGAGGGAGGGAGTATAATATTAATTTTGATGTACATATAAATGTTGTCGAGTATGATAATTGACTAATTGTGATGATTTTTCATTTGATCTGCAGGCTTTATAGTGGGGATACTAGGAGCAAGCATCATGAAAGTAATAGATAGTGTCGGAACCTCAGTGCATGCATGACCATCATGCAATTTCAGTGGGTTTTAGTTTCTTGTGTCACCTCTAAACTTGGTGGAATATATATATGGTTTTGTTGATTTTTCTTCTTTTTGATGATTTATGAAAATAGTGATGTTGTCATAGGTTATTGTGATCTACATTGGTTGGTTAGTTCATTCTTTCTATGATTTGTCTATGTGGTTGTAAAAATAATTAAGATGTAATAATGTAGTAACTTTTATAGCTTCTTTGTAATGGAGCTTTAATTTTCTTAGTATCTATCCTTTCTCTAACAGAAGCATCGTTGCATAAATTACCATATTTTACTTTGTGAGATTGCATAGTAGTAGTCAATTTGATTAAATAAAATATTTCTCCACCACCTTTACAAAAAAATGCTTTTCTAAACACTTTTTAATGTCAAAGTACTCACATTCAAACCAGATAGGTTGAAACCTTTGGGTGGAATTTCAAATTTAAATTCGATTTGTCAGTTTATTGGGACAAAATTAAATACTATATCAAAAACTCGCCCTCAAACTACCCCAATTTGCCCGACTGTCAAACGAGAAGACAAAAGGAGGAAATCCTAACGCTCCAACAATTCAGCTTAGTAAAAACAATGATGCAAGACTTATTATGATTAATTCAAAAACAAATTTCTCCAGAAAATTCATTTGTCATATTGTAATTTGTAAAAGTCCCATTTTCCCTGACGTGACCTTGCCTGTAAAATTGTTTTAATGCCTGGTAAATAAATTTTGAACTCTTTTCAAATAACGAAATAATTTACTACTCCCTCCGTCCCACAATAAGTGTTCTGTTACTTTTCAGTACGGATATTAAGGAGAAGGGTAAAGAGATAAAAAAAAATGGTGAAACTCACACCTTTTGTGAGAGAATGCGGTTTTAATGTTAGGTATATAACACTTATTGTGGAACAACTCAATATGGAAAGAAAAATACTTATTGTAAAACGAAGGGAGTATAATATTACAAATCTAGCTACAGAGCTTTTGTACAGAATTCGAGTAGTTGGCTTCTCTATATATATTTCTAAATAATGGACACGTATAGCGGAAGAAAATTCTGAGCTGCGGATACTAGACGGCCCATCATAAAAAATACCCCTCCGTCTCACAAAAACATTCACAATTTGCTATTTTGGTACATCCCACAAAAACATTTACTTTCTACTTTTGGACCCTCCTGGACTCACAAAGTGGAATCTTTTCTCCACTCACAACATACTCACAAAGCCTAAGTATACTGATTTGCAAGATATATACACACACGCGCGCACATAAAAAATGGAAGAGAGCTCTTTCTCATACCATCGAGTTCTCAAATGCATTTATCACAGAAACCTGATATGAATAGGAAAATGCGAAAGCTCAAGTGATTGAAAATCTTTATAATATATAAAAGCAAGCCCTGCTTGCCGTTTATAGTAAGTTTTATTTTCAGTTATTTTTTATTCCACTTTTAGAAATAATATATTTAATATTAACAATTTTGTTTTAATACTTTTAATGTTAATTAGATTACAATTAATTATATATAAAGATATATATTCATGATGCATTTAATTTTCAAACCAAATCAAATATACAAATTAGACAAAAATTTGTAATATGATATTAAAATTTGATGTAACCGATCTTTCAAAATGTAATATTAATTCAAAAGTTAAATGATACTTAAATATCCCAAAATCTACTCACTTTTTTCTCATCATTTTTATTACAATTTTTTAATCATTAATGCATGACATTTGTTGTAACCGAAACATGTTAGCAATATGATACTAAAATTAAAATTAAAAGTATTAAAATAAAAAAGTTAAATGATACAAATTAGACAAACATTGGCAATATGATTTTAAAATTTGCTGTAACCGATCATTCACAATGTAATAATAATTAAAAACTTAAATGATACTTAAATATCCCCTAATCTACTCACTTATGTCTCATCATTTTTACAAAAATTTCAAAGCAAATCAAAAGTTACGGAAATTATATAATTCAATTATGATATTAAAAAAAATGTTAAATGATACAAATTAGACAAAAATTGGCAATATGATTTTAAGATTTGTTGTAACCGGTCATTCACAATTGAATAATAATTAAAAAGATAAATTATAATTAAATATCCCCTAATCTACTCACTTTTGTCTCATCATTTTTACTAAAATTTCAAAGCAAATCAAAAGTTACGGAAATACAAATTCAATCATGCTTCATTTATATGGCTGATTTCAAGCCATAAAATCATTATAATTTGCATGAATAAATAAATTATAATTAATACATTGCAAGATTATTTTTTCTAATCCACTATATAAACATGTTATAGCAATCATTATTTTGTATTCCAACCAAATCTCCAAACTCCATTCATAATAGTAATCCCCACTCTTTTTACTTGATTATTTTTTAAATCTTCCTCTTTCCTCAATGACCCATTTTTACAGTTTGATAAACCGTATCGAAGATGTGGGAAAAAGCAAGGCGGATCTTATTCTCAAACTTCGTATTGTACGAGCATATCACACATATGGTTATGGAAACAAGAAACAAATTGTCTCCCATGAATTAGTTGTCCATGATCGTTCTGGCGAATGCATACACGTCACAATTAATTTAAGCGATTGTCCAAAACTCAAATTTAAGTTTGTTGTAGGTAACATATATATGCATTTATGTATTTTACCGTCCAACATAATAATATGCGGTTCAAAACTAACTCAAATAGGTTTAAGTTTGCATCAAACGACGAGACTGAGGTGGCTCCAACTACCGACAAGCTTTTCCCGAGGCACATGTTTGAATTTCGTGATTTTTCAACTATATTGAATCAGGCGAATTTGCAAGAAAACATGCTATTTGGTAATATTTTATTTTTGAAATATGTATTATGCTTGGTAAAATATTATTTATTATATATATAATAATGATTGAATTCCATGTCATGGATTACATTGTTAGCATTTTTCTACTGATTTAAATTCAATTGTTACCAAAATGATTGAATTCAATGTGCACGTACGGGTGTAAATGTTTGGATTCAAATTAATAATAATAAAGAAATATTCAAATCGAATACAAATGGCATATTTATATTCAAAATTATCATCTTTAAATTTGAAGTTTATACAGTATAGTATACATATATTCAAAGTTATGCTGGAGTTCGACTTTTATCACTTTATGATTTGTAATTTGTTAAATTGTAGGTTTTGAGTCACATATTGATCAAAAACATGGAATTTTTTTTATTTATATAAAAAATTTAATATACGAATTAAATTATTTGTGCAGATATCATAGGCAAGGTGGATTATGTTGCCGAACCGCAAAGAAAGAATGTAAATGGTCGTGATTCAATAATGGTGGACGTGCATCTCAAAAATACTGAGTATGTATTACTATTCAATTTAAATTGTAATTAAGTATAATCATAGTTAGAATAAAAAAGAAATCACAAAAAAAATTATAAAGTAAAAACTAAATCAAAAAATACGGTGTTACATTAATAAATATATGAATGATATAGAGATCACTATAATTTAGCAATCATTGTATGTCGTTGGAATTAAAAATTAGGAGAAACGTATTAGTGCTAAATTGGATCACTTTACTGTATTTCATTTTTCCAAAATATTATAATATTATAATACCAACAAAAAAAATTCTCTTACTATATTATTTATTTTACTATTTTGACTCGCTTAAGCTATTATTATTTATTAGTGGTATTCCGATTAAATGCACAATTTGGGGCAATGACGTTGACAAGATTGTTAAAGCTTGGCGTGATCTATCCAACCGTCCTCTTATTATGTTACTTCAAATGTGTCGCGCTAAATTGTTTAACGGTACGTTAAATTGTATGATTTTGAGAATTTGGATATAAAATTTAATATTCTTTTCATTATGTCTCATATTATTATTTTATAATAATGAGCAGGACGGATCGAGATAACTAATTCGTTTCACACTACCAAAATAATTTTGGATGGAGAATATCAAGAGATATCAGATTTCAAAGCAAGGTAATATTTATTGTCATATATTAGAACATAAATACATCTTAAACCAACATTTCATTTTATTTACAAATTCACTTTCAGGCTACCACAAGATAGTGATGTGAGTGACGTTACTTTCCCATCACAATCTAGGGTCCGTAAACAATGTAGATGATGATATAATTAGTGGCCAAAACAAATTTATCACTATAAAGAGTTTAAAATGCGTTATCCAGGTCAATAAAAAAAAATTATGATTTCCCTCTCTTCATTTCTGACGAATATTGGAGTGAACGTTTGGAAATTTTAATTGCATCATTTCTTTTCTCTTCTATGTCGGTTGGCGTCAATTTAATGTTAAAGTCTTCATCTGCTCCCACCTTTGCATATCTTAATTTTATGCATAGTTATTTATCTTATATTTACACAATATACATATATATATATATATTATTTATATGAAAGATTTAGTAAAAGTTGTCATATTATGATTTCGTCAAATGGTATGTGAATAACCCTTTTGTTGCATAACAAATAGCACGGTAGGTTTTGAATTTATGGGAGGATCGATTTTGTGAGTTCAAGAGGCGGCTGGGATTATCTTTCATGTAGTCGTTGCTCAAAGACGGTTTCAATTGTTGGAGAGAACAAATTTTGTGACAAGTGCAACAAATTCAATACAAATAGAATTATAAGGTACAAGATAATAGTATCGGTTTCTGACGAAACCGGGAATACTAAGTTATTATTATGGAACAAAGAATGTGCTGAATTGATAGGAAAGTCCGTAACGGAGTTGAGTGCACTTTATGTTGACGTAAGTGCATATCATCAAATGATCATAATTTATGCTTCAAATATTATTGAAATTTTTAGTTCTTATAATTTATTACTAATACGAAAATAAAGTTGTCCCATCCACGGTGCTCCGTTCAGATTTTTCTTTATTCTGGTAATTTGTCTAATTTTAATTCATATATATTCTAATTTTTATTAATTTCATATTCTTGAAATATCACATGTTTATCTATTAATCACATCTCATATTTATCTTTCCCTCTATTTACTTAATTTCTTCTATTACACATATTAAAATAATAACAATTTCGAAATACATTCTTATAAATCCTTATTTTATACATTCTTAATTCATATAATATATATATATATATATTTAATATTATAAAATTTGTAAAGATTAGAGATATCGATTTAATTAGCATGAACCAACGAGACGGTTTAAATATACTTAAAAAGAAGAATTTATACTAATTTTAATTAATATTAACTTTGTTTAGATTTTTATTGAATAATTTAGCATAAACCAACGAGACGGTTCACATAACATAGACTGAAGGATTTTTACTAATTTTAATTAGGACAGTGCTATTTGGACACACTGTGGCCAACCACACAAGCTAAAAAAGGTAATATAGGTTTTGAAAAAGGAAATATACCCTAATTCGGGAATCATAAACCCTAAGGGGAAATGTTATTATTTTCATTTTTACATTTAACTTTCCTTTTTCTTACGCGTGTGTAGTGCTGTCAAAACAGGCCCGGGCCGGCCTGTTTTCGTGGCCGGGCTGGGCTCAGCGAATTTTGGCCTGATGAATTTTCGGGCCGGGCCGGCCCGGCCAAAAATAGGCAAAAGCCCGGTGGGCTCGGGCCGGCCCGGTAAAAATATGCTATAAACTAATTTTTCGGGTCGGGCTGGGCTCCATATTTTCCGGCCCGGTGAATTTTCGGGTCGGGCCGGCCCGGCCCGGCCCGGAAATTTGCCAGCCCTACGCGTGTGGCCGGCCACAGTGTGGCCGAATAACTTTATTGTTTTAATTAATGTTACTAACATATTTTTTTTTGCATTTTGGCAAAGATTAGAGATATCGATTTAACATGAACCAACGAGACGGTTCAAATATATTTAAAAATGAAGGATTTTTACTAATTTTAATTAATATTAACTTTGTTTATATTTTTATCGAGTAATGTAGAATAAACCAACGAGACGGTTCAAATAACATAGAAAGAAGGATTTTTACTAATTTTAATTAATATTACTTGGAGTGTTCATATTTTTATCGAGTATTACTCAACAGATTTGAGACGAGTACGTACAGTAAAATCACTATTTTAACCGAGATTAGAACGAACATGTAGAAAAATTCTAAACAAATTTAGATTTAGAAAATACATAATAAACGAGTATACTCAATTCATTGTCATTCCTAATTATAAATTTAGATACGTGAAATAAAATTAATTTGTTAAGTTTGATTAATAATTAACGCAATATCACAACTTCTAAATAATATATAAAATTATTAAAATGTATACATATAAATTAAAATATAAAGTTATTTTCCGTCGAATTTCGACGGGCTACTTACTAGTCTATGTAATATAAACCACAAACTTTTATATATTATTATATATTCTACGGCATTGAAATTTCTGACATGTCGGCTGAAATTACATCATTGGTTGATCGGGAGGTTATGTTCAAGATACACATTAAAAATCATGAGAGTTGGTAATCATGTTTTGGAGGCCAAAATATTGACAGGAAATAATTCTGGCCATAAAGTATTGATCCCGAGAATGTCATTAACTTCATCAGATCCACGTCTTCCATTCAAGTTTCAACGAAAATAATTCCCTCTAATTATTTCGTACGCCATGACAATCAACAAAAATCAAGGACAGTCTCTATCACAAGTGGGACTCTTTCTCAAGAAACCAATTTTCTCTCATGGTCAATTGTACGTCGTTGTATCGAGAGTACGGAGCCGAAGTGGTTTGAAGATCCTCATATGTGATAAAGATAAGAAGAGCACTACATGTACCACGAATGTTGTTTACAAGGAAATTTTTCAAAATTTATAAATGTATGAATTTTGAATGAAATTTAAATTTATATTGTTTCATACTTATCTTTTACCTTTTATATTTTCCTTACTCATACTTATGTTGTTTTACAAAAAAAATATCAAAATTCAATTCACTCCGTGCATCGCACGGGTGTAGTACTAGTTAATCCCAAAAATGATTTCTGGGCGGATATGAAATGTACTCATTTCATGAGGGGGTCGGGGTCGTCAACCAGATAATAAAATATCTCAACATTACAAAACTGTACAAACACAGGTCTATACCATCAATATATATATATATATATATATATATATATATATATATATATATATATATACTCCCTATGTTTTTTTTAAGTGTCCTATTGAGAAAAATTACAAAAACCAAGGAAGCATGATATATTACTTTTATACCCATATTTATTATTTTCAAAGTCTAATAATTACATTTTCCAATAACTTTTTTGAGGGTAAAATAGAAGTTTTGACATTATTTTAATCTCAAATTCCGCAATAGGACACTTAAAAAGGGACAAGAATTTTTTCTCAATAGGACACTTAAAAAAACGGAGGGAGTATATAATATGAAGCCACCAGAGAAAAAACTTCCACCAAATCTTGTAGTATCGAGTTAATTGTACGACAGTTTTGAATTTGTCTGACCCCGTATGTAATATGTACAGCAATAAATATACCAAAGCGAACTTTCCTGCATCATAATTCTGCTGCTTCCTTTTAGAGAAAGATGTTAGCTCCATCCTAGTCAATTTCCTTCGCCTTGAGCCTTCTGCCGATAAGCTAAAACCTGAATAATATGTCATGACTAGTTAATCATCTCTTGTATTTTCCTTAATGGTCAGCTGTGTAAATAAGTCAAGATATGGCGTGACACCACAAGCATCATAGGTCAATCATAATGTACTCATTATATAGAGCTCTAAGGCGAGATCATTTATGGCTGGTATTGGGTGCGTAGCAGCTGGCTATCTAGATTTGAGTAAAGCCTAAAAAAATCGGGCTCCTTTCTAGAGCTATTGGCAATTTTCACACATCAGGTGGTACACGTCTTCGAAAACAAGCACTGGAATGTGAGAACGCTGCAAATCGCAGGCATGGCAATAGGATACTGGAACAAGTTACCATTCTGACCATGCCTAAATCCCTCTCAAACAACTCTATGTTTCAACTCCATTATCAGGGCCCGACTTCCCCCAAGAAGATATATATAATATAGAATAAAAAGCTAAAGTAAAACACAAGCGTGCAAACACAGAATCAGGATAAATATTTGCACAATCTCACCAGATTCTGCTGAGTAAAACAGCCATGAATTTCCCCCAATGTTTGATGCTCGTCCAAAAGCTGCAACTCATTGTGGCAAGCA
Source organism: Agastache rugosa (assembly GCA_031470985.1). Lineage (NCBI taxonomy): Eukaryota > Viridiplantae > Streptophyta > Magnoliopsida > Lamiales > Lamiaceae > Agastache > Agastache rugosa. The sequence continues at coordinate 58,576,505 of CM062601.1, read as the reverse complement.
TTTTTAATGCCAGGCTCATCTTTGAAACTTGAAGAGTTGTTTACAGGATGAAAATCTTTAATTATTAGTATCTCAACTTCATTAGCTTCCATGGATGTCTGCATAGCAACATACTGCAAGAGACATGCGTTAAAAATCATTCAGGGTCTCCATTTTATTCGTATAGAACTATTTTATGCAGCCAAATAAAAGATCAAGCATCAAAATGCAGGTGAAAGTACCTGGCATAAGTGTCTAACTGATGATCGAGGACTGCAGCCAAGGTAAGGTCGCTTCAGGCTGGGTATTTTGTCCTCAAGCAACGATACGAGTGTCAGACTGATTTTCAACTGAAACAAGAAGACCAATTTCCTTAAGTTCCCTTAACAGATGTAATGGCAAAGTGCAGAAACTTTGATGAGGTAATATCACAAGTTCACAAATTCAAATGTCACATTCGATCCACAAAGCAATCAAGTTATTCAAAACTGTGTGAAGAGTTCGAGATTTGCTAATGCCAAATCAACTATATCCACTCTATCCCATCCCATCCCCCTTGTCCAGCCTCTCTCAATATAACGTAACCAATTGAATATTAGAAAATAGATAGAAACAAGAAATCAGGCTCAGAATTTCCAATGTCAAAAGCAGTCTATAATTACCACCTCTTCATTTTCCTTTGAACATTGGAGATGATCTATTAGCTTTGAAAGCCGGTCATTCCTGGAAAGTTTGCTGTTGGCCCAACTATGACCGCCATGTCGGGTGTTACTTCGCATGCCACCCCTTCCCCAGGCAAGAATTTCTGTACCTCCGATAAGCCCGACCGAAGCACTTACTAATTCTCTGTTGGTTTCAGAATCATTATCATCAGAACCTCCATCTGCATTTGCTCCTGATGTCTGTGAAGTCCGAGCTCCTCTCCGTCTTTTATATCTCTTAGATTTGATGTCAGGAGAGCGTTCATCAGCTGAAGACGAGTCTTTGCTACCATCATTTCCGTTAGCTCCTTCCTCTTCATCAGATCCTTGGTGTTCAGCAAGCCGATTTCTCCGGCCTCTCAAATTTCGATAATTGCCCTGTCGCCTGACAAATGCTGCTGCTGTGACTCTGGCTGATGTCCGCTTCTTTCCTAGTGCTTCAGCTTGTCGACGAAATGTTTGCGAAATAGAAGCTTGTATCTGTCATAAAACAGAATAATTAAGCAGATTGCATTTGGTTTGTAGGGAATTGTAAACTACAAATGCTGGGAGGCAGCGTTCCATTAGTCATCCTTGGAGAATAAGTACATAATTAGTCTTCCAGAGGGGGGGGGGGGGGTTGAAGAAAGACTAACATCTTTACTGAATGCAAGTCATATATATTTAAGCTATACTGAAGGAAACATAAAGCATCGCATATAGTGATAGCCCTGCACAATCCATGAGCAGCAGAAGCTTCAGTTAAAAATTGAGAAACTCTACCTGCTTATTGCGAGCCTTCTCCTCCTCATGAAAGGCCAATTCCTGAGAGAACAAATATGATGGTTCTAGATGAAGAAAATAAAATTTAATATTGTGCAGGAAGAGGCAAAACATTTCTCAACTAGTACCTCCTCCTCATACTTATCAATGTCAGGATACAAAGTGGCAATGAGGGCATCATAATTCGGATCATCTCTCAAGGATCTGCGGCTGGCACAATGTGTTCGGCAAGCTGGACATTCATTATTGCTGCATTCAGTCAACAGCTAGTTAGAAAGCAGAAAAATCCAATCTTCAGATGATAGATAGAACACAGAAGTACCCTAAGCGCATGGATTTGTCAATGCATTCTCTGCAGAAACGATGTAAGCATTCCATGACTGTCCTTGTCTTCCTAATTATACCTGCTCAAGGAATATTTTTGAACAGCTATGAATCACAAATCTTACTTAGATAATTAGATGACGAGTGTCACCAAAATAGATATTTTCATTATTGTAGCAAGAGAGCATTTTTAAAGTAATCAAATAGCCAGTACAGACATTTTATCTCTGACACAGCTTTACTTGCATAAGAGAGTTATATATGTGGATTTCACAAACTAAGATTCAAGAGCCATACCTAAACATATTGGGCACTGCACTTCCTTGCGTATGTCTGCCAACTTCACCACAATAAATCTGGAATGGAACAGCATAAGGTTTAATAGTAATTTATACAGAGTTTAAAATGCAAACATGGCCTAATTTGGATTAGTCCTAACAGACATTTTTTCTCTGAGTCACCCGGATATTATAAAAATGGATAAACTGAAAGCAATCAGATTGTAAAAATAATAATCCATTTACCCATCAGGATAGGAAATAAAGCAGCACAGGAGGTGCATATATGAGTTCACTTCTTCAAAATGAACATAGCACAGAGTTTCCATTTCTGGCATCTTATTATCACAAATTCTCTGCCACATTCACATATGTGACAAACTACAAAGTTTCCAGTCCTCGCACAATCACATTTATTTTCAAACTAAGTGCTCGCTTTCAAATATATAACTTGCTCATTAAGATGCCATAACAACCTGACCCCTTCATTAATTAATTGGGCCACACCAAGGAAAAGCATCCTTCACTACTTAATTATGTGCATGAAAATTAAACTGCAACTGGCATACTTCTCAGAGAGGGAGATCATAAAAGACTCCTAATATGCTCAGAAAACTTAAACAGCCTCAATACTACCCATGGAATTCTATAACAGCCGATGCCCTCTAATTTAAGTTCCTTCTCCAATTCTAGAAAAGTATCAGAGAGCTGAAAAAAAAAACTATATGCTGGATCACCATGTGGAGCAGCAATAGTCACGATTCACTATTGAGGAAGACAGGCATTATTGTATTATGAGTCTATGACGAGTAATTCCAAAAGTAGAGAGAGCGATTAGTTTTAGTCCACAAGAGCCGGAAACTATATACTTCTCAAAACATAATCCCAGTACCAATGCAATCATGGTGCAGCACATCGGCCGAAATAATTAATACGACCTAATCAAAATATAGAATCTTAATTTCTGGACGACTTCTGAGTGGATCAATCATCATTTGGCACATGATGATCGGGAGAAACGCAAAGCTATTAAAAAATTGAATTCAAGTTTATCGTCAGACTTCACAGGCCATCAAAGATAAAAATCGGATTTCAGCACAGGAGATCAAAATGTCCAATTAGCTTCAAGTATACGCCAGACCTCCTCCTCAGCGAACCTCTAGTAAACAAATCGAAGAGAACAACAAAGCATGCAGATCTCAAGCTATACCAGCTCCTCCACACATCAAACCACGCCAAAATGCGCAGCACTAGCAACCATCGGAAATTATACACAAATACGTACATCTATCTACACGTCTGCCTCAGTGTTCGTTCGTGCGTGTCTGCTTATGTGAAAGTAGAGCGAGAGAGATAGAGACAGAGAGAGAGATAAACAGAATTACTCGTCCTTTTCTGCACCACTGGAGTAAGAGCTCTCGTCGGAATCTGAAATCATAAACACGTAAAAATAAATAAATAATAATAGAAAAATACATGTAGAGATGCTGACCGAAGGTCGAATTTGCTGGAAACCGAAATAGTACTTGTGCGAATACGTATACATGAATACGCATCCGAGCACCTACCGCTAGCATTCACGGTCTGCTCGTGGCTGTGATTCTCGCTGTCAAGGAACGAATCATCGACTTTTTCTTCCTTGAGCGGCGGCGGAGGAGAAGGAGGCGGAGTGGTGGTTTCGACCGGACGCTTTTGGGCCGGCATTGAGTTGACTAGGTGCAGGAGGAGCTTGAAGACAGTGATGGGACCGGTGGCGGTGACGGTGGGGGTGGTGCGGTGGAGGAGAGACGGAGTCAGCGAAGAGAGGAGAAAAATCGAGTCTGGCTTCGTTTTGGTGCTCGTAGAAATGGTGTGTTTATATATTTATGTATTTTTGTTGTATCTATCATATCTGTGTTATTTGGGTAAGATTGTCTCCGGTTTCTTCTGTCCAGTTCTCCACAATTTTAATTGAAACTGACAATAGCGACTTATAGCCAACTCTCGCGGCTATAGGCGTTTGGGAATGTGATATCGTGATATCATGTTCGCCAGACATAAATTTTCATTATTTTGAAGAAAAAAATTGGATTAATAAGAATATAGAATAGTGAATTAGTGATACATGGGAAAAATATATATTCAAAATTTTTAATATTAAGAATTAATTTTGCGTATTCAGGAACGTATTTGAATTTGCTGTCAATTTATTTAGTGCTTTGTATATATTTTTTCGACTATATATAGTTAATTAAAAATGAAATCGTTTGAATAAATAAATTAATACCAACGTTTAAGATAAAATAAATACAGAATAATAATTAAAGTATTTGTCATGTGTGTGTGGAAATTTTCCATAAAGGAAAAGTACTATATTTGATTCTATGTATCATATAAACAATTTCGTATTAAAATTCCATTGAACTTTTTATATGGGATGAATATATATATATATATATATATATATATATATATATATATATATATATATACACGCAAATTCTCACTCCCCAAAATTTGAAAATTGTGAGCCCTAAATTTGAATTCTACGTTCCAGCAATTATTCCCAACTAAACCTTCTAAAGTTTTTGTACATAAAGATAATTTTTCACGTTTAGTATCAAGGAAGCGGTTGAAATACATGAAATAAAAAAGTAAATTCGTTGTTGGTTTCAGATTTGCATCTATCTAATTTTCTGGGCATGTTTAAAATTGAAAAAAAAAAAAAACAAATGTACTTTTCCATGTTTACTTATGTCAATCATATGAAATAAACAAAAATCACAGCAACTTTAGAGTGATTGTCGATAGATGGAAGGGGCCTAGGGGAGAGAGAGTGAGAGGATTGAGAAAAAAATTTAGAATTGCAGTCTTGCAGATAGCGTCCTAGCGAGAGGAAGTCGGTCAGAATTGAAAGAATAAAGTAAATAAATAAATAGAAAACAAACAGAATAAATTGGTGACGCGGCATAGGCGCTCACACCGGCGCTCATTTTGAGCGCCCAGCATATCAAAACTCTATATATATAGTCTGCATACAAGTTATGTAATAGTCTGCAAATTATGTAAACCACAATTTCTAAATACAAGTGTGACAGATTCGGCCTATAAAGATATTAGTGGGGTTTGAACCCGAGATCTTTGGCTTCAGATAGCCCACGCGTATTGGGTAATTTGGTCCTTATGCAATAGCCTGCAAAATCACATATGGCAGGTAAACCACAATTTCCAAATACAAGTGCGACAGACTCGACCTATAAAGATATTAGCGGGATTTGAACCCGAGATCTTTGGCTTCAGATAACCCACTCTACCACTAGATCATCCACAGGGGAACAAATATATAATTATCTTGTGTATTTCATGTTGTGCATTATGTTCTATTCAAGCAATATATGTTATAAGTATATTAATTTAGGCCATGTTGGTTAAAAAAAAAAATGGGTCATGTTTGATAGATAAGATAAGGTCCATATTGGATATACAACTCCCCTTGATTAGTTATTTGGTAGCCTAGATATATAATCTCTCAAGCCCTCTATTAAGCAAAGCTCGTTTCTAAAATATTGTTCCTCTTTAAGGTATACATTTTGCCCCTACAGTCAGTTACCCATTCCTCACTTCAACAGTGCCACATATTAGGCTTTGGGAAGACAAAATTGCCCTCTAGGGTACCAAAAAACTAATTCATGATATCTACATTTCATATTTTATCTACCAAACATAAAGATTCAATACCAATCACCCATTTATCTTGACTTAAGCTATCTTGTCATATCCTAACATCCTAACATGCCTACCAAACGAGCCCTCATATATGAGTGGTTCCAGTGAAAATGATCCTTAAACTAAGAAATAAACATGTTGGACCACTCACACAAATTCAAAATGGTGAGCCTCTTTCTCCACTCAAATAATATTTGACCTTACTTTTCTTAAAATTCGTATCACCCACCAAGAAACACACTCTTGATGGATTAGGGGTATATGGTATAAACCTAAATATTAATAATATATTGTATAAATACCCATTTATTTATATACCTATTACCCGTCTCAAATTTAATTATAAAATAATTTTACATCTTATTATCGTCCCAAACTCATATAGTAATATGCGATAAAGTCATGTATATTACAAAGGAAACATTAAGAAAATAATTTTAAAAAAAGTTTCAAGTATAAATTTAAAAATTATATAATTTATGAAGCTCGTCTCAAGCCCGATTAATAAGTAATATTACTACTCGTTCCCACCACTACACGTACAGTAATGTCAGCTAATAACTCTAACCCGTTTATTTATATACACGTACCCGTTTCTTTCTGATAAAAAAAAAACTTGTTCGCATCCCGTCAAAATTAGACGGGAAATCAATTTATATGGTTATTTTAAATAAACATTTGAAAACCAATTTAATAATTGGCTAGAGTTCAGCAATCCAAACTGCAGTGGAGCACGACGGTGACCGAAAAAATGAGTTTAGGATTCTGTTACCCAAACACGTTTAGATTTTAGATGACTTTATATACTCGTACTCATCCGGTCCAAACCTGATTGAAGTTATTTTGCTACTCATTTCAGTACCAAACTCGTATAGTAATATCCGTCAATTCCCCAACTATTTAAATTTATAAAATATCTAAATTTTTAAATCTAAGTTATTGAAATAATTGATTATTCGTCTCAATAAAATTAAGACATTAAAAATTAAGCATCCACATGAATCTGTAAAATATTAATTATTGGTTCTCATCCCAAACTCGTGTAGTATATACTCCAACTCATTTAAATTTTTATATAATATCCAAATAATAAATTATAAATTATTAAAATAATTGATTACCCGTCTCAATAAAGTCTTAATGTTACAATTATCATCAATAATAAATTGTCGTTGGATAATAAGTGTTACATAAATGATCATCTCGTTGCAAATAAGTGTTGTATCTTGTGTATAATTTATTGACGGAAAATCACTTTACATTTTTATTTATAAATATAATTTAAAAAAAATAATCCAATACTTTATTTTAATGTGGCACTCATAATTTAACAAATCATTGCAAATAAGTGTTACATTAAAGATCATCTCGTGTAGAATTTATTGACGTAGAATCACTTTATGTTGTAATTTTGATATAATTGTATAATATTAATTCAATACTTTATTTTAAAATTCTAAAGTGATATAATTTGACAAATCATTTCAAATAAGTGTTACATGAAGATCATTTCGTTAAAAATAAGCATTACATGAAGGAACATCTCGTTACAAATAAGTGTTACATGAATGATCATCTCGTGTAGAATTTATTGATGGGGAATCACTTTATGTTGTAATTTAAAAAAATAATTTAATGATTTATTTCAAATCGATATAGTTTGACAAATCATTTCAAATATAAGCGTACATGAAGGATCATTTTGTTGTAAATATGTGTTACATGAAATGGTACCCAAATAATTATATTGATCGTGCAATAAATTCATCTTGCATGGTAAATTTAAAGTGCTTGAATAGATACCCACAAAATTATATTGACGATAATGGATATTCAATTTAAATGAAGAGAGACACAGACGTCACCGTCGGCAATAATTTTCGTTAACTATAATAATAATAATAATAATAATAATAATAATAATAATAATAATAATAATAATAATAATAATAATAATAATAATAATAATAATAATAGTTCTTCACTTAAAATTTGTACAATGACGATGATGATGATGAGGATGATAATAATAATAAGAAGTTCAAAATAATAGATATACAAAAATGTAAATGTACGAATAAACTGCTACACGTTCAACAACCAACTTATAAACCATGGTAAAGAAATGATAATAGAGATGATGCCTATTTTTCTTTTAATTTACCTTTTTTATCTTGTGACTCAAAAAAAGCTGGTGATAGAAATTGAACATAAGACCTCTCTGATAGAGACAAAATAAATTTCATAATTTCTTCCTCGATGTACAAATATTTAAATAAAATATGTTGTGAAGTTTATATAAAATGAACAAATTGAAATTAATTCATTAAGTTATACTTGTAAGATAATATGGGGAATTTTTACGTATGTTAATCCATGATATAAACATAAATATATTCAATAATATATATGCACATATATATGTTAATCCATAATATAAAGATAAATATTTTTAATATAGTAATATATTGTGTATAATTTGTTCATCAGATATAATTTGATAAAGAAGATACTTCTAAATAACCTTTAAACGTATATATTTTCACAAAAAATGTGGATATTTGGTAAAGAAGACACGTCTAAATAACCTTTAAATGTAGTATATTTCAACTTTATGAAGTCAAATGATAAATCGATTTGAGATTCCAAATTTATGATCCATAGGTACAAATATTTAGATCTAAAAATTATTTTACCAAGTACTTGATTCCAAATGATTTTTTATTAATGTATTTTATCAAATTAAATTGAAGAAATTATTTATTTGGCAAACATGATTTAAATGACCAAATTAAATCCGCGATGTAGTTCTTGTGATATTAGTTTAAACTACTCCCCAATTAAATAAGGATTTTTTTTATTGGAAGAATACATCTAAGCATTCTTTTATTTAGGTTTTTAGATGGCGAAGTCTCATGAAAAATTGATATGGGATTCCACATCTATATATTATGTAACTATCATAATATTATGTAACTCAATATTCATTGACTTAAAAAATCGAATTAATTAGTAACATATCACAACATAAAAAATTGGAGAATTAAATATTTAAATTTCCAAATGGGAGAGAGAGCAGATAACGTGGTGGCTGAGCAAGATAGAAGATAAAACTCCTCAACTCCACATCCTAGCAACTCCATTCTCCAAAGCCTTTAATCAAGTTTATATATTAAGGTGCAACTTTTTCAAGTTAGTGTATAACTGAAGTAACATTAAAACGTGCATCTACTTTATCTAGATTTATAAGATAGAAAATTACAACAACATCGACATCCTTTTTCATCCAAAGATGCTAGTCTCTAATATAAGAATTGGTACAGAATCAAATTCATAGCAGATTGTGTCGATCATTACATCAAATTCTTTGACCTTTGCTCCAATATCATACGTCATTGTCGCAATAATTTCTCCATCAAAATTTAAAACCTTGCAGTGAATACTCTTTGTGTGACGACCTATTTCATATCAATTGCGCATACTTTACTGGGAAAAGACAAATTTTGTGTGTAATTTTGGTTGCTAAAATCTGAAATATATAGCCACAAAATATTATGAAAACATGAAATTAATAAATTTATTCACATAAATTATGCTGCTAATAATTAGTTGATTGAAATTGTATTAAAGTTATTGTGATTACCATCTATACATCATATGATTTACATAAATGAAATATTGAAAGGAAAAAAAACTGAAATAAATACAAATTGCTTGATTAATGAACCGTTACATGCATGAGTGTTGGGAAAATTATAAGGTTTCGATTGGATACCAAAACCCAACTGATTCTCCAACTGAATAGATGATCGCGTCAACCTAAATAGTGTTTTCCAGCTCGCCTGTTTGAGCTTTAGATTTTCTAGGCTTACAGGTTAAGGAAGCGGAAGACAACAGTCGACCCAGCTGTGTTCACAGCTGGAGTCAGCTAGCAAAAGACAGCAGGCGTCAACCTTCAGCTGAGTGATCCAGCAGAGCCTGATCAAGCTGAAGAGAATTCGAGCTGAGTTCAAAACACAAATTTGGTCAACAGACAGAACAAAGGAACTATCTCTGAAGACTCCACTTCAAGATAGTCTAGCTCTGAATTCAAAAGCCAGCACTAAAGGCAGAAGATCCCGGAATCAGAGGAAGTCAACCTACCTCGACCAATAAGGGATTGCCAAGTCAGCATCCTAGACTTCAGAACCTAGGATGTGACACAAATGAAGACAGGTGCAGATACGCCCAACGACAGATCTTGTATTTAAGAAGAGTAGGTAAGATTCAAACGGCTCCTCCAACGGCTAGTCTTGAATCTCTACCTATATAAACCCGTCTTCAACCTCAGGATCAGATACGAAAAACTCTCTACAAGCTTTCATTATCTGAAATCTTCATTCTTTCCAAAGCTCTCAAGCAGTTCTAGATAGATCAAAGAACACTTTATCTTAAAGTGTTTCTAGTTAAGAAACTGCTTAGTTTTTCGTCTGTTCCCTAGGCCAAACTCATTGTATATCTTTAGCCTAGATTTCGAACAAGTTCATCATACTCTAAAGTTCTTAATTGAAAGAACTCGTTCATAGTTGGAACCCCATACCCAAACCCAAACCCAGAAAGGTTAGGTAAAGGTACGCTTGCTCGAAGCGCGTAATTCGAGTGGATAGGTTCTTCGGTGCACGGAAACCGAAGGTGTAGGCTTGACGGTGCCGCAACCGTTGGAACACAGCTCGGGTTAGAGTTGTGAAGTTGCTTGGTACTTGGAAACCAAGTGGTAGTGGATTACCAGTGAACCTGGTCGTGGACGTAGGAGGTGTTACTCCGAACCACGTAAAAACTCGCGTGTTTCTTACTCTCTCTCTTTACTTTCGCTTTATATTCAGCAGTGTACTAACTCCTTCATATCATTGCATATTTGTTCAAAACTGCACACAGAGCTGCTCTCCAAAGACAGTTGTGTCTCTCTAAAAGTTGTACAACCTGACTAAGCTGAAAACGTTAAGTTAATATTTTCAAACTGAGTTTTTCTAAGTAACCGAGCTAAGTTTTCAAACCACCACTTTCCGCACCGCCAGCTGAGTTTTTTACCCAGCTGACCCTCCCCAGCTGGATCGATAACTGAGCTCACCAACTCTGTGATTTAACTTGAAAAAGTTTCGAAAAATCTATTTGGTGTATTAACCCCCCCTTTACACCAAATACCCAGCTCAGGGACCATCAATTGGTATCAGAGCAGTGGTTCAAACGACCGCTATTTTTGAATCAAGATATTTGTCTTGAAACTCTGTGTCAGTGGTCAACTGAACAGATCCGTTTTTCAGAAAAACTCATACTAGTGCATTCTGTACATCTCTCCATGGATTTCTATCTTAACAGGAATCTTCTCACCTTCTCAGTTGATGACTATGCAATCTGGAAATTCAGATTGAAAAGCTTCATGTGTGCGCATCACGACATGATGTGGGACGTCATTTCAGACGGACCAATTCTTATTTATAAACAAGGAAATGAACTCGTACCTGCCCATGATGGAGGACAACCAGAATACCGGCCAATTCTCAAGCCAAAGAAGGATTACTCGTCAGAAGAACTAAAACAAGCTGGACTGGACAGCTTCGCAAGAAACACCATCTCATCAACAGTCTCAAACGCCTACCTGAGTAAGATCATCAAGTGCGAGACAGCCAAAGAGATGTGGGAAATACTTGCCAAGCTATGTGAAGGATCTGAAGAAATCAAAGAAAACAAATTCACAATAGCTTGCCAAAAATTCGACAACTTCAAGCAGCTAGCCAACGAGTCCATCGAAGCGATGGAGCTAAGGTTCTCAAACATAGTCATCGAGATAGAGACAATCGGGCGGGAAGTATACCCAGCGGGAAAAGAATCTAAAGGTTCTTTCAGCTGAATGGAACACTTACAAGGTAGTTCACCAAAGTCGAAGTGACTTGGGTGATCTATCTACAGAAAGGTTGTTCTCACTCTTAAAAGCCAACGAATACAACTTGAAGATCACTCAAGAAGAATCTTCAAGCAGACAGAATGACGGAGAACTCACCCCAGCTCCAAAAGAAATTGCTTTCAGAGCCAACTCTGAAAAGTCAGCTCATGTCAAGTCAGCTGAGTCCTCCAAGATGAAGAAGGACAAAAAGGAAATGAGCAAAGAGGAGCTACTCGAAGAAATTGCCATGATGGTGAAAAATTATAACAGACTCAACACCAGCAAGGGCAAATACAAGAAGTTCGCAAGGACTTACAGAGATAAGTACGCATCAGCTGATGAGAAGTCAGCTGACAAACGAACAGAAGAAGGTTGCTTCAACTGCAAGGAACCAGGACACTACCGACAAGATTGTCCAAAGCTGTCCAAGAAAGACAAAGACCAATTAAAAGCTAAGGCAGCTAACAGAAGGAGAGCTTATATCGGCGATGAAGAATCGTAGTGCAATAAAATGGATGACATGCCATTTTCGGACTCGGAAGAAGAAGCCACGATGGCCCATGATGAACTGATTGGGATACATGCTTCATGGGACAAACGGACGGCATCGATGAAGATGAGGTAACGTCTCGAACTCTAAATCTGTCTAACATCTCACCATCACACGAACACTCTACACGGGACTCGAGAATGCTGGTCTACGATTGGAGTCTAGTAGAAAGTAATGAATGATTCCAAGGAGCTTCAAGAGATCCTTGACGTCATTATGTGTGAGAATGCCGAGCTGAAGGCGGAACTGGAAAAGACAAAAGTATCAGACGCAGCTGATACAACTCAGCTCCAACAGGAAGTCGTTTCACTAAAAGACAAAATAGTGAAACAAGATCAGCTGATGAAGGAATTCAACAATGAGAAGAAACAGCTGATAGAAGATGTGGAAAAGGTCACAACTGAATCGGAAAGGAAGTCAGCTGAGATCATTGAGCTGAAAAGCACCGAAGAGGTACTATCTAAGAAGATAGTAGCTCTCATCAAAGCCACGTCAACAATGGACGAGATCATTAGTGCTCAGCGACCAGCAGCACTCAAAGCGGGACTGGGATACAACGAATCAAAGGATGCCTCAAACATTGCCTCCACAAGTGGAACAAAAGTAATGTTTGTACGTGCAAACAAACCTCCAATCCCAGCAGCTCAGCATCAACAGTTGAGGACACAGCAGGCGTCGGGAAGACCAGCTGTGAAACATTCTCAAGCTCCGTCGAGAACACAGCAGACGTCAAGAAGAACAGCTGTGAAACAGTCTCAAACTCCATCGAGAACACAGCAGACATCAAGAAGGTCACCGCGCGACAACCTCAAGCCCAACTCGGACAAGAACGTGCTCAACCTCAACGAAGACCACGAGTGGATTTTACGGATACCGGCCCACAAAGACTAAAGACGTTGATCGATATCAACCAAGATATCAGAGATACCCAGCTGGATACCACTCAAACGAGTATCAGCTGGATAATCATTTCCAGCCACAGCATCACATGAGACAGCAGAGACAAAGGAACGTCTCAGCTAGGCACACAGCTGGAAACCAAAAGAAATCCAGACAACAAAACAAGAAGACACAGAGATCAAGACCCCGCCAAACAATAAGAAGAACACAAAGAATGTGTATATCGACTCGGTAGGAGAATTATCAGATCAAATGACCCAATTCGAGTCATCAAGCAGATCTGGGTCGTCAAAGGATCTCTGTCTAAGCCACAAGGACCCAATTAAAACTGGGTACCTGATTTTTAATTTTTTGTTTAGGTTGCAAGGAATCGACGCATCTCTGAGGAGTCGATGAGAACACTATGGTACTTGGACAGTGGATGTTCCAAGCACATGACGCACCTAAAGCATCTACTCCAGGAGTATATTGAGCGTACGAGTCCACAAGTAACATTTGGTGACAACTCCAAAGGCCTAACCAAAGGTTATGGTACATTTAAAACTAGAAATGTTATAATCCCAAATGTTTCTTATGTACAAGGATTGCAACATAACTTGCTTTCCATTAGCCAATTCTGCGACAACGGTTTTTCTGTCAAGTTTGCGATTGCACGGGAAACCAAGCGAGATACTCCTAAGAGGGAAAAGAGAAGGAAATATGTACTTTCTTGTGGAACGGCGGCCCTCCCGAGACTTGTCTTGTATCGAAAAGCGACAAGAATGAAGTCGGTACACGTAGACGTACGGGCAATTTGAATCATCTCAACTTCAAGACAATCAACAAACCGGCTAGGAACCGGCTCGCTAATGGAATTCCGGATCAAGTATATGACAAAAGTCATATGTGCGGCGCGTGTCAACAAGGAAAGCGAGACAAGAATTTCATTCTCTCTCAAGCCGGCTCGATCCGATCGAGTTCTTCAACTTCTTCACATGGATCTTTTTGGTCCAGTTACTCCAGCAAGCTTCAATGGCAGAAAATATACTCTGGTCGTTGTGGATGATTTCTCAAGATTCACATGGGTATCATTCTTATACCAGAAGAGCGAAACCAGAACTAAGCTGCCTATCCTGCTGGAAAGATTATCAACACAGAAGGAGTGCAAGATAATGTCAATAAGATCAGATCGTGGAACGGAGTTTCTAAATGAAACTATTTATGATTATTGCAAGAAGGACGGAGTTCAACACCAAACATCTGCAGCTCGCACACCTCAGCAGAATGGTGTAGCAGAAAGAAGAAACAGAACTCTCAAGGAAGCAGCTACCTCAATGCTAGCTAGCTCTGCTATTCCAAAGAAGTTCTGGGCTGAAGCAATCAACACAACTTGCTTCACTCAGAATCGCTCCCTACTCACATCAAGGCAAGGAAAGACACCGTATGAGCTATGGAACAACAGAATACCATACATTGGATATTTCAAGGTATTCGGATCCAAATGTCACATCCTCAACAATGGGAAGACACAGCTCAAGATGTTCGACGAAAAGACAGACCGAGGAGTATTCCTTGGTTACTCCGCTGTGAGTAAAGCATACAGAGTCTTCAACAGAAGAACTCAAATAGTCGAAGTAACTCCACATGTTACCTTTGACGAATCCTCCTTCGAATATAGAGATTCTATCAAACGAAGAAGTGAAGGAGAATCTTCAAGATTGATTCAGACAAGAGCTCAAGAGAATAGAATCAGGAATCTGGCCAAACCAATAATTTGGGACAATGAGCCAGAGGGGGAACTTCAAATCAACCAAGAAGGTCCACCAGCTGGAAATCGAGAAGAAGCTTCAACGCCAAATCAAGGGGGAACATCATCAGCTGGGAATCCAAACACAGCTGAGTCTCACTTCAATCTCCAATGAGAGCCTCTACAGAAGTCTCCTCAAAATATAAATCAAAGAGAGCCAAACTCTCAAGATTTAACTCCTGAGCAACTCCAAGTCAGACGAAATTTAGCCACGTCAAGCATCAATCAATTGAAAGAAGAAATTCGCAAGAGGAGAAGATGGATTGAAGATCATCCATCATCAGCTATTATCGAAGAACCATCTGACCAAGTCAAAACCAGAAGCTCAGCTGCTCAAGCTTCATCGGATCATCAAGAAGCAGCTGACACAGCTCAACTCTCAGTAGAGCTAGAACTGACGGTCTATGATGAAGACACAGCTCTAATGGCGTGTTACGTAGCTCAAGTGCCAGAGCCTCAATCAATTCTCGAAGCTTTAAAGAGCGTGCCGTGGACAAACGCCATGCAAGAAGAACTGAACGAATTCCTCAGAAATTGTGTCTGGGAACTGGTCGACAGACCTGAAGGAGTCAAAGTCATAGGACTCAAATGGATATTCAAGAAAAAAATGGATACCCTGGGAGTCGTCATCAGAAACAAAGCTCGACTAGTTGCCAAGGGCTACACTCAGCAGGAAGGAATTGACTTCGAAGAATCTTTTGCTCCAGTAGCACGATTGGAAGCAATCAGACTATTTCTCGCCTTTGCAGCACATCACAAATTCAAAGTCTATCAAATGGGTGTGAAGTGTGCATTCTTAAATGGAGAAATCAAAGAAGATGTCTACGTTGAACAACCTCTAGGATTCGAAGTAGAAGGAAATAAAGTCTACAAGCTAAAGAAGGCTCTTTATGGATTGAAGCAAGTACCTCGAGCTTGGTATGACACTTTGTCAAATTTTCTCGTATCCAAATGATTCAAGAAGGGCTCAGTAGATAGAACTCTCTTCACCATCAAGTCAGGAGAAGATATCCTGGTTGTTCAAATCTACGTAGACGACATCATCTTTGGATCAAGATCAAGCTTCTTATGCCAAAGATTTGGAGAGATGATGTCAGAGAAGTTCCAAATGTTCATGATGGGAGAAATGAGTTTCTTCCTAGGACTTCAAGTCAAGCAATCATCAGAAGGGATTTTCATAAATCAATCCAAATACGTGAAAGACTTGATCGCCAAGTATGGAGTTCAATCCAGCAGAACTGTAAAAATTCCAATGAACACCAACTGGAAGATTGAACCAGGAACTGAAGGGAAATTAGTTGATTCCAAAGAATACGTAGAGATAATAGGATCACCGTGTATCTAACAAAGAAGTCGTCCGTACATCTCTTTCGCAATCGGAGTGTGTGCCGGATTTCAAGTTGATCCAAAGGAAGCACACATGCAAGCAGCCAAGAACATTCTCAAATATCTCAAAGGAACTCGAATGTTGGGTACTGTGGTACCTACCAAGACAATCTACAGCTGACTGGATACTCAGACTCAGACTTCGCTGGAGATCGGTTGGACAGAAAATCAACTTTAGGAACTTGTCAGTTCTTAGGAAGTAAGTTGATTTCGTGGTTTTCAAAGAAACAAACGTGCGTCGCAACTTTCACGATAGAAGCAGAATATATGGCCATTTGGAAGTCACTCGCAAATTCTCTCAGAACGAAACATCAATTTGGATGACTATGAAGTAAAAACTGGACAGGTTCCAATTTTCTGTGATAGCTCAAGTGCGATTGCCATTTCAGAAAATCCAGTACTTCACACAAGATGCAAGCATGTAGACGTACGACATCATTTCATCAGAGATCACGTAGAAAAGAAGGATGTGATTGTTGAGAAAATTCACACAGACATACAGCGGGCTGATATTCTCACAAAACCGCTGATAGAAGCAAGGTTCAAAATGTTGTGCGGATTACTTGGACTTCTCAACCCAGACGATGCTTCACCCAGCTGATTGGAAGCAGACCAAATTGAACGAACGAGACCCTGATTGACGAGGACCAAATTAACAAAAGCAGATCAACATTGATTGGAAGCAGATCCGAATGCAAAAGGTCAACCGAAATTCGAATCAACGTCACCGATATCAACAGAAAGAATTCAATAAACCAGATGCTGAAAGGAAAGGATTATTCAGCTGAGGGGGAACCAGCTGGAACCACGATGACCCAGCACACCCACTCAACCGAGGTATCAGCTGACTACAATGATCAGCTGAGAGGTTTGCAACAACATTAATTACACCTACTCAATCTGTTTTCTGTCAACTCACATCTTGTCATTTCTAATCAATCTTAATTAAAAGTCTGCAAAGAATTGAATAATGGGAGTTTCGAGGCAAAAGTCAAAACGCCTCAACCGTTCTCTCTCGCGCATTAACTCACATATTCTAATCAAGAAATTAATATGTAGAGAGAATCACTCCCTACTCGTAGATCTTCTTATCAATAGACAAATCTTGATCGTCCATTCATCAAGAAAACTCTTTAAATATGCTAGAAGACATACGCATCAACCCTAGAAAGTTTTTCGGCATTCTTTCTTATTTCCATCAATTGGTATTATTCGTTTCTACTAACAAAAGATGCAGAAGAAGAACATGGAATCCAGAAGATATCTCCCGAAGCCGATCAAACTTGAAGAATCCGTCAAAGCTTCAAGATAAGAGTTGCTTAACTCTCAAAGAAGACGGAAGTCCAAGAAGGTGAAGCCCATCGACGAGAACTGTGCCACAAGCAAAGAGATCGCAAAGCTCAAGAACGTCATTCACCAGGAAGGTGCAGAAAACTTTCTGGGAATGTCAAAGGAAAAAGACCTCCTCAACCCCACTGTTTCTCTCAACATAAAAGAGAGAACGGGACATACAACTCCCTGGGATGCAAAAATCAACGTCAACAGACCTGGACCAGATGTTGATAAAGCCGGAGTATTCAAGAGCAGTCATGACAAAGCTCTTGCTCCACCACATGAGGCACAGAAAAAGATGCAGGAGACAAAGCAGCATGCATCTATCTCCGTCCCAGCTGGGAATCGGAGACAACTTGAGGAGACAAAATATGCTGAAGCACTGTCTTCAAACAGAAGACTCAAGTCAAAGGTGCTCAGTCAGTCAGCAGAGAAGCCAGCTGACATTATGAGAAGATTCATAATCACTCTCCGAGGAGCAGAAGGCCCACAAGCGGTCGTTTCTTAGAGGAGAAGTTCACGCCCCTGCGTTAACATCATCGTCACCAACACCGCAACGGAGTATTCCAGCTGAACAACCAAGCTTAAACCCCAAGACAGATGGGATACTTCAACCGCCTTCTCCTCAGTTTCCTTCAGCTCCACAGGGACACCAGCTTCGAGATCTTCCGATGAAAGATGCTCAAGTCCCTGCACCAAGCTCAAATGAGAAACATCACCCAGCCAACGATCACCTGCAGCTGGATGATGATGATATGAGCTGAATACAAGTCCCTCAAGTGCTGAATCAGACTTTCTCATTCAATCTAAGAAGTCTGAAGAAGCAAAAGTTGCAAGGAATGAAGTTGTGCCCGACTCAGAAGATGCTATCTCCAAAGGCTAACTCATCCCTCCAAGCACTCGGTGGTGCCCCGTTGAATCGGGCCAAGGACGTTGTGTACGCAATCACAGTGAGGCCAATGCAGGCGAAGAAAGAGCCGGCTAATACAACGAGTGAGCCGAGTTAGACTCCAAACCTCGGCGCTCGGAAGTACAAAAACCACGG